>OX359191.1:2910329-4110329 GCA_947172415.1 Chondrosia reniformis | reverse complement strand
TAAATATATAACTAGTACATATGAATAGTGCATCCATATAGTATATATCACTAGCACATTTAACTAGTTCATACAACTGTTATATACAAACAACTAGTTCATACAACTAGTAATTACAATTAGGTCGTACAACTAGTTCACACAACTATTAACTAGTACATATAACTAGTACATTCAACTAGTACATACAACTAGGACAAACAACTAGGATGTATAACTAGTACATACACCAACTACATATAACTAGTAAATACACATATACCTTGTAATTATAATTAGTACACACAACTTGTACATACAGCTAGTGCATACAACTAGTATATATAACTAGTTCACAAATATAACTACTACATACATATAACTGGTACTTATAAATAGTACATACACATAGTACATACAAATAGTAGATACAAATAGTACAAACATTTGCTACATATAACTAGCACCTACAACTAGTAAATAAAAATAGAACTACTTCATAAACCTTGTGCATACAACTAGTACATGCAATTAGTACACACAACTAGTACATCCTAACAGTACACACAAATAGTACATACAACTAGTACATACAACTAGTACAATCACCTAGAACATACAACTAGTACAAACCAACTAGGACATATAACTAGTACATACACCTACTACATACAACTAGTACATACACATATACCTAGTAATTATAAATAGTACATACAAAGAGTACATAGAACGGGTACATAAAACTAGTACACACAACTAGAAACTAGTCCATACAACTAGTATATATATAACACTAGTACATTTTACTAGTACATAAAACTAGGATATACATACAAAGAGTACATACAATTAGTACATAAAATTAGTAGGTACAACTAGTTCACACAACTAGTAACTAGTACATATAACTAGTACATAAAACTAGTGTCTAGTATATACAACTAGTAACTCCCTAGTTCCTGGTATAATTAGGAATAGAACCTACAACTAGTATATACTATTAGTAAATACAACTGATACATGCAACTAGTACATGCAACTAGTACATATAATTAGTACATAAATATAGTACATACAACTAGTACAGAAAACTAGTTCACACAACAAACAAGTAGTTCGTAGAACTATTTCATTCCTAGTACCTAGTATAACTTGTATTAGAACCTAAAACTAGTTCAAACATCTTGTACATTCAACTAGTACATACAATTAGGCAATAGTACATACAACTAGTACATACAACTAGTACATCCTAACAGTACATACAAATAGTACATACAACTAGTGCATACAACTTGGACATATAACTAGAACAACCACCTACTATATATTACTAATGCATAAAAATGTAACTAGTTCAGTATTGCATCCACATAGTACATACAACTAGTACATGAAACTAGTAAATACAACTAGAAACTAGTACATACAACTAGTATATATATACAACTAGTACATACAACTAGTACATACAACTAGTTCATAAAACTAGTATATAGTTGTACCAAGAACTAGTGCATACATCTTGTACATACAACTAGTACATACAAATAGTACATTCAACTAAACTTTACAACTATTGACTAGTACATACAACTGGTACATGCAACAAGTATCTAGTACATACAAATTAAACCTACCTAGTACATATATAACTAGTACAAGAATCTACAACTGGTACATGCACATAGAACATACAACTAGTACTTACAACTAGTACCTATCACTAGAAACTAGTAAATACTACTAGTTCATAGAACAAGTACATAATATTATATAGAACATACAACTTGAATATACATCTAGTAAATAGCTAATATTAACAACTAGTATATACGTACAACTATTACAAACAACTGGTGTATAACTAGTACATACAAATTGTACATACAACTACTACATACCAAATAGTACACACACCTAACACATACAATTAGTACATACTACTAGTACATTCAACTAGTCCATACAACTAGGACAAACAACTAGGACATATAACTAGTACATACATCTACTACATATAACTAGTAAATACACATATACCTAGTATTTATGAATAGTACATACAACTAGTACATACAGCTAGTGCATACAATTAGTACATACAACTAGTACATACAACTATAAACTTGAACATATAACTAGTTCATAGAACAAGTAAATAATACTAGAAAGTACAACTTGTATATACAACTAGTGCATAGCTATTATTTATAACTGGTATATACTAACAACTAGTATATACAACTGGTACAAAACTAGTACATACAACTAGTACACACAAATAGAACAAACAATTAGTACATACAACTAGTACATGCAACTAGTACATACAACTAGTACATAACAAATAATACCCACAACTAGTACATACTATTTAGTACATACAACTAGTACATTCAACTAGTCCATACAACTAGTACATTCAACTAATCCATACAACTACGACAAACAGCTAGGACATATAATTAGTACATACACCTACTGCATATAACTAGTAACTACACATAAATTGAAATTATAAATAGTACATACAACTAGTACATAAAACTAGTACATAAGATTAGTACACACAACTAGAACACACAACTAGAAACTAGTATATACAACTAGCTCACAGAATGAGTACATAATACTAGAACGTCCAACTTGTATATTCAACTAGTACATAACCACTACACACAACTAGGAAAAAACAACTAGGACATATAAATGGTACATACACTTTTACCTAATAATCAAAATTAGTACATACAACTAGTTCATACAAATAGTATTTGCAATTAGTACATATAACTAGTACACACATCTACCAGGTATAACTAAAACAGAAATATATAACTAGTACATAAACATAGTACATACAAGTAGTTCATGCAACTACTAGTACATAGACCGAGTACATAAAACTAGGACCTATAACTAGTAAACACCTACCACATATAATTAGTACATAAGTATGTAACTAGAACATATGAATAGTGCATCCATATAGTACATATAACTAGTACATAAAACTAGTGCATTTAACTAGTTCATACAACTATTATATACAAACAACCAGCCAAAATACAACTAGTGTTTACAATTTGGTTGTACAACTACACACATCTATTAACTAGTACATATAACCAGTATATGCAACTAGTACATACGACTGGAACATACAACTAGTTCATACAACTAGTAACAAGTACATATAACTAGTACATTCAACTAGTACATACAACTAGGACAAACAACTAGGATATATAACTAGAACATCCACCAACTACATATAACTAGTAAATACACATATACCTTGTAATTATAAATAGTACATACAACTAGTACATACAGCTAGACCATACAACTAGTCTATATAACTAATTCACAAACATATAACTACTACATACATATAACAGGTACTTATAAATATTACATACACATAGTACATACAAATAGTACATACAAATAGTACACATCTGCTACATTTAACTAGTACCTACAACTAGTAAATAAAAATAGAACTACTTCAAAAAACTAGTGCATACAACTAGTACATGCAATTAGTACATACAACTAGTACATCCTAACAGTACACACAAACAGAACATACAACTAGTACATACAACTAGTACATTGAACTAGAACATACAACTAGTACAAACAACTAGGACATATAACTAATACATGCACCTACTACACACAACTAGTAAATACACATATACCTAGTTATTATAAAAAGTACATCCAACAAGTACATAGAACGGGTACATAAAACTAGTACATACAACTAGAAACTAGTCCATACAACTAGTATATATATAACACTAGTACATTTAACTAGTACATAAAACTAGGATATACATACAAATAGTACATACAACTAGTACATAAAATTAGTAGGTACAACTAGTTCACACAACTAGTCTACAAGTAAATAAAAACATTTAAAAAATGAAATGAGAAGTAGGGATGGCAGTCCCTGCAACAGTATCTATCACATCTAGAAAAAGTAACGAAACAAGAAAGTGATCATATGGTAAGGCTATCATTGCAGAAGTGGCTTACTGAAACTTAACTATGCACATCACTTCTATGTTTGGGCGCATCATGGATATACTAGAAGTAGGGATCGATGCGCCCAAACATAGACTGCCATACCTATTTCTCATTTCATTTTTTAAATGTTTTTATTTACTTGTATTCCCTCTTTTTTGTAATGTTATATAATTATTAAAATTAGTTTTGTAATTTTTTTGGCGAAAACTCGAAATATAACGTCGTAGTCGAAGGCAATCAGGAGATGACTAAGAACTCCTAATTGGAAAATGGCGACAAAAGGTTCCAATTTCCTTACGCGACACAGAAAACCGTCTTTGCACAAATCGTTTGAAGACAGATAGGTAGCTATTCCCTAGTTTCTAAAAAATTTAGACAATATGCCCCTAAAATGCATTTATCTACAAGCGCATTTATGCACTAGCGTGAAATTAAAGGAAGAATAATAATAATAAGAAGAAGAAGAAAATGAGGAAAACCGGAAGTAGGCCTGAAACCGATTTACAAACTTGAAGCCTTTATGCGCTCTTGAAAACAGCTTCCCTCAATTTAAATCGTACAAAAAAGACACATTATGAGTTTAAAAAAGGTAAAAACGCATTAGCTGCCTACTTATAAAGTGTTAACCCGTAATACATTGAATACGGCATCCATTTTTTTGGGCCATCCCTACTTAGAGAGTACTGCCGTACTCTCTGATAGCTACTACAAAAAACTTGTGCCCATATCTTGGACATACAACTTGTTCATATCTAGTACACACAACTAGTACATACAACTAGTACATCCAACTAGTACATAAAATTAGTACATACAACTACCACACACAACTTGTACATACAACTAGCACCTACAACTAGTGAATATAACTAGTATTAGTACATCCAACAAGTACATACAACTAGTCCATACAACTAGTACATACAATTAGTACATAAAACTAGTTCAAACAAACAACACAAGTAGTATAGAGAACGACTTCCTTCCTAGTTCCTAGTATAACTTGTACCAGAACCTACAACTAATTCAAAAAACTAGTACATACAACTAGTACATACAACTAGTACAAAGCTAGTACCTACAACGAAAATAAAAACACAACTAGTATAAACATGCAACTAGTACACAGAACGTGTACATACAATTTGCAGGTACAACTAGTACTTTCAATTAGTACATATAACAAGTACACACACCTACTACATATAACAAGTACACACACCTACTACATATAACAAGTACACACACCTACCACATATAACTAATGCATAAACATATAACTAGTATATGTGAATAGTACATGCACATAATACATACAACTAGTATACGTATAAAACTAGTAGATTTAACTAGTACATACAACTGGTATATACATACAACTAGTACAGACAACTAGTACATACAAGTAGTACATAAAATTCTTAGGTAAAACTAGTTCATAGAATTAGTAACTAGTAAATATAATTAGTACATGTGATTATTACATAAAACTAGTACATACAACTAGTGCATGCAACTAGTACATGCAACAAGAACATATAACTAGTACACACAAGTATACCTAGTAAATGTAAATAGTACATACAACTAGTACATACAGCTAGGGCTACAACTAGTACATATAACTAGTGCAAAGACATATAAATAGAACATACAAATAGTAAATACAACTAGTAGATACAACTAGTACGTACAACTAGTACATGCAACTAGTATATACATACAATTAGTACACAGAACCTGTACATACAATTACTACATGCACCTACTACATACAACTAATACCCCCAACTAGTACCTAAAACTAGTAAATATAGCTAGTTCTAGTACATACAACTAGTACATACATACAACTAGTACGTATATACAACTAGTACTTTCAACTAGTACTTTCAACTAGTACATATAACTAGTACATGCACCTACTACATATAACTAATATATTAAACAAGTATTTCGAGTTGAAAAACTCGTGGAGCGCCAGGCGCCCCTAAGTAAACTCAAACTACTTGGCATGTTCCCATAGATAGCCAGTTAACTGATTTCCGATCGACTCTTGTTGGTCGTCAATTTTTCAAGGCCATATCTCGTAGAAAACGTTTTTCGCAAGCTTCACTTTACATAGTATTAGTAAGGGTGGTTTTTAAGTCCATTTCGTTCGTTCAATGTTCTACGCTAAGGAAGAGAAAGCTAATTTTAAGCTAGAAAACGGAAGCTAGCCGAACGTCCGCCATTTTTTGACAGATATATATATATATATATATAATAAAACTTTGGTAATTGAAGCTCTGTCTTCTCTTCTTACGCTTTTTGTTCATATTTTAACTTGTCCATGTGTAGGAATTAGGAGTGTTTGTTGCGATCATTATGAGAATAAAGGCTTGTTGAGCTTCAGGAAAACGAATTTACTAATTTACTACTTGATATTCCCTTTCCTGTATTACTGATGAAGACTTCCGGGTTGAAACGTCCAGAACTAGTAAATTTATGTTACTGATGTTCAACAAGGCTTTATTCTTATCCATGTGTGTATGTTTTCCATGTGTACAGTAGAATCTCATAACAAAATTGCTCATAGTGAATGTCTTAAGTATAGTGAGGCTAATTACACTCAAGTACACTACGCAGTGAAAGTTACTGGCAATATTGAAATAACTATCAAATACTACACAGTACAAGTTACAAATTTAAGAGGGCCAAGTGACTATACAATATTAAAATTACAATCAAGTACTAGCTACACATGCAGTGCAAGTTAAAAATTTAAAGAGATCCAAGTGACCCCTAGGATAATCAGTATTTTAAACAGCACAAGACTTTAGTCACACTAGTACTGTTGCAGGTTTTGAAATCCTCAACTACTGCCTTGTGAGGGAGCTAAGAACACCGACAGTTGGTTGCATGCATTGGCATAATCAACAGGGTTAGAGACCATTTTGTAACTTGTACACAAGGGACATAAAAGGCCAAGGCCTTTATATACGTATATGATGTCCCTTGTGTACAAGTTACAAAATGGTATTGGTATGATATGGCTACACATGGACAAGTAAAATATGAACAAAAAGCGTAAGAAGAGAAGACAGAGCTTCAATTACCAAAGTTTTATTAAGGTCGACTAAACGAATTTCTTTTGCATCAATATAGGGACAATTCTGCCTCAAACTTAACGGAAACGTACACAAATACGCTTTATCTAACCTTCGCTACAACTCGTTTATTCCGTAGCTCCTTCTCGTAGTAGAGCGTCGACTTGTCATAGCCGTTCTCGAAAGGATGATCTTGTTTTGCAACGAGCCGTGACGTTTTCCCAACGTCACATGATAATCCATTAAATATGTACCGAGCAACAAACGAGGTGTTGGTGACGCACTAGGGAAACATCATAGTACATCACCAGATTCCGCAATAGTAAACTTGTATTCTTCATTATATCTTGATTGTTTTGCAACTTTAATTAAGCAAAACTTCGCCAGACGTTTGTCATACACATGTACCATGATATATATCGGTTTCACAGTGATCTGATCAATTGATAATTTTTATTAATATAACACTTGGTTTCAATATAAATTTCACATAGGTTTTCTATAGTCCTATGGCATTTTATATACAGAATTTGTCCTCCGTTTTCTACCAAACCAAGACCTAAATAAAAAATCCTTTAATTAAAAATGAGTTTTATACACTAAACTTTATGATACTATGCCCATTCTGTTGCTAGGTCCTTTCCTGGAGTCATATGAATTATTTAGATTATATTATATTATATTATATTATTTATTTATTTATATTAATTACCTTAGTATATTGTAACTTGTACTGCATATATATATATGTATATGTATACAAGACTACGAACAGGAAACCATACGTTAACATAATTTCTTAAAATAATATAGGGAACCTGCGGCGCCCCAAAAATGTAACTAGTTCAAACAAATCATGCATCCACATAGTCCACACAACTAGTACAAAACACTAGTAAATACAACTAGAACCTAGTACATACAATTGGTATATACATACAACTGGTATATACATTCAACTAGTACATAAAATTAATAGGTACAACTAGTTCATACAACTAGATGTATATTTAAGTTGTATGTTCTATATAGTATTATGTACTCGTTCTATGAACTAGTAGTAGTTACTAGTTGTATGTACTCAATACTATTTGTATGTACTAGTCGACTGTAGTAGTTATTTGTACTAGTTGAATGTATGAGTAGTGTGTAATTGTTGTATGTACTAGTTATATATAGTAGGTTATGTACTATTTGTATGGATTAACTATATGTACTAGTGTTATGTGCTATTGCCTAATTGTATGTACTAGTCGTAGGTACTAGATGTTTGAACAAGTTTTAGGTTCTAGTACAAGTTATACTAGGTACTAGGAATGAATTAATTCTATAAATTACTTGATTGTTTGTGTGAACTAGTTTTCTGTACTAGTTTTTTGTACTATATTTATGTACTAATCATATGTGTATGTACTAGTCATATTTAATAGTTATATGTACTATTTATATGTACTAGTTGCATGTTCTAGTTGCATGTACTAGTAGTATATACTAGTTGTACGTACTATATATATGTACTATATATATATATGTAAGAACTATGGATATGTACTACTCTTATGTACTAGCTGTATTAGCTGGTTGTATACTCTAATTCTATGTAATAATTGGATGTACTAGTTGTATGTACTAGATATGAACCATTTGTATGTATAAGATGTATGCACTAGTTCTCTGGACTAGCTATATACAAGTTTTATGAACTAGTTGTATATACTAGTTGTATGTACTAGTTGTATATACTTGTCGCATGTACTAGTTATATGTACTAGTTACTAGTACATAGCTTATATTAACAACGACTATATACATACAACTATTATGTAAAACTAGTACATACCAAATAATACCCACAACTATTACATACAATTAGTACATACAACTAGTACATTCAACTAGTCCATACAACTACGACAAACAGCTAGGACATATAACTAGTACATACACCTACTACATATAACTAGTAAATAAACATCCATTGTAATTATAAATAGTACATACAACTAGTAAATACAACTAGTAAATAAAAGTAGTACATACAACTAGTACATACAACTAGAAACTAGGATATACAACTAGCTCACAGAATGAGTACATAATACTAGAACGTACAACTCGTATAATCAACTAGTACATAACTACTACACACAACTAGAAAAAAAAATGGGTACATACAACTACTACATATAACTAGTATATAGACTTTTACCTAATAATTATAAATAGTATATACAACTAGTATCTACTACATAGAACTAGTACCTTCTTAGCCCCTAGTATAACTAGTACAAGAACCTACCACTTGTACATACAACTAGTACATACAACTAGAACATACAACCAGTACATAGCTAGTACATACAACTAGTATATACATACAACTAGTACATACAACTAGTATTTGCAATTAGTACATATAACTAGTACACACATCTACAACAAATAACTAATACATAAAAATATAACTAGTACATATAAATGGTACATAAACATAGTACATACAAGTAGTTCATACAACTACTAGTATATAGAACGAGTACATAAAACTAGGACCTATAACTAGTAAATACCAACTACATATAATTAGTACATAAATATATAACTAGAACATATGAATAGTGCATCCATATAGTATATATAACTAGTACATAAAACTAGTACATGCAACTAGAAACTAGTACATACAACTATTATATACAAACAACAAGTTCACACAACTAGTATTTACAACTAGTATTTACAATTAGGTCATACAACTAGTTCACACAACTATTAACTAGTACATATAACCAGTACATGTAAATTAGTGGGTACAACTAGTTCATAAAATTAGTAACTAGTAAATATAATTAGTACATGTGACTAGTACATACAACTAGTACATACAACTAGTGCATTAAACTAGTACATACAACTAGGACATATAACTAGTACATAAACCTACTACATATAACTAGAACATACACCTATACCTAGTAAATGTAAAGAGTACATACAACTAGTACATACAGCTAGCGCATACAGCTAGTACATATAACTAGTACACACAAATAAATAGTACATACAAATAGTAAATATAACTAGTACCTACAACTAGTACGTACAACTAGTATCTAGTAGATACAACTAGAACATACAACTAGTACATAGCTGGTACATACAACTAGCATATACATACAACTAGTACACAGAACTTGTGTACGCTAGTGGAACATGTCAACACTTCCGCAAATTTTCAAAAAAACTCGCTAACTAACACTCTTTTTTTATTTATTCTATTTTACTTTAGAAACATTGTATCATTAAACAAATTATATAGATTTGAAGCGCTATTCTTTCTTAATATTTTGGCTACAACAGCGTCACTATTGCAGGCTTAAAGGAGAAGGGAAGCGGCCGTAAGTGATAGGTGCCAAATCGGCAAAAACGTTCTACCAGACAGTGGAAAATACGAAAATAGAATAAATGGTGACACCAATCTATGAAGGACGATGATATATAACGATTGTATGTATACTCCTTTTAAATTCCCTTTAGTTTTTGAATTATAATCGAAAACGTATTTTCTTACCTTAATCGGGCGCCTCTAGTACTTCATATCTCAGTTAAACAAGAGAATATTCCAGGAGTATACATACAACTTTTAGGCTGTTACTTACTGAAGAGATTGATGTCAGAAAATGGTTTGATATACAATCCTCCACTGTCTGGTAATCAGTTCGTTTTCCATTTGTCTCTTCTCCTTCGAATAACGGTATTGTCATGTGACAGTCAGCCTAATACTGGTAGTATTGCAATCATACAATGACGTCTTATGACGTTGCATATGCACCCAAATATTTGGTAACACGTTATACAAACATTTCCGAAGTTGATATGTCAAGTATGGCTTCTCAGTAGCACCCCTTGATCGAAGTTTTTTGTTGTCGTAAGAGGTAAGTGGAAACAGTAAGCATATTGCATGTCTACTAATATCTATGTAATTATCAATGGCGAGAATGTATGAATAATTAACAAAGTATAATCAAAAGAAAATAGACCGTTTCGGTCACGTATAGGCCTTACTTCCTCAGCTATTATACGACGTTAATAATAGCTGAGGAATTAAGGCTTACGTGACCGAAACGTTCTATTCTTCTTTTGATTAATAACTTGGTATAATCAAAAGAAAAACGTTCTATTCTTCTTTTGATTATTAGCGTTGTATAATCAAAAGAAAAATAGAACATTTCAGTCACGAAGGCCTTTATTGGCCTTCCTCCATCGTTGGCCTTCCTCCGCTATACTATCATAAGTTTTCACAATAATTTAACATCGATAACGAGTAGTGATGCCTCGTGACGTTTCAGTGGCTGTTGCTCCACTTCACGCGCAGATCACATGCTAGAGACACTTCCGCCTGGAATGTGACACCTCTGTAGGCGCTAATATAACGTTTACAAAAATCAGAAATTCGTAGACATGTTCCACATGCGTATACAATTAGCACATGCAACTACTACATAGAACTAATACATACAACTAGTACCTAAAACTAGTAAATATAGCTAGTTCTCGTTCATACAACTAGTACATACAACTAGAACTTTCAATAGTACATATAACTAGTACACACACCTACTACATAAAACTAATACATAAAAATATAATTTGTTCAAAGAAATAGTGCATCCACAGAGTACATAAAACTAGTATATAAAACTAGTAAATACAACTAGAAACTAGTACACACAACTAGTATATATATAAAATTAGTACATTTAACTAGTACACACATCTGGTATATACATACAACTAGTACATACAAGTAGTACATTAAACTAGTTCATAAAACTAGTATATAGCTAGTACAAAGAACTAGTGCATACATCTTCTACATACAACTGGTTGATATCTATTACATACAACTACAGTGCAGTCCACTTAATTCGAATCCGTTTTAGACGAAATTTCACATATTTCGAATAGAACTCCGGTTCGCTGTACAGTCCCAGTATGTCAAGTTCTTTGGGAATTTTAGTTTGCTACGTAGAGAATACGGAAGTATTTCAACACAAATAAGCAAGCTCATAGTTATTAAGGAGGTAATCACACTTTTAACGGTTAAGAAATTTAGCTAAATTGTCATTAATCATTCTCAGTACAGTGTTATTCTCTAGGTATGCAACGTTCACTGTACCAATCGCTTATTCTGGAAGGAAAACTAGAGATTATCCATCTCGTGGACAACGCTCCATCTGGAAGGAAAAAAGGACATTGCTACTACTACCTGGCTGCATAATCTTCTCTTTTTCATTATATTTCAAATCTATATTTGGTGTTTAGACATCACTTTGCTATTTTGTACATAAACCTGATAATTCAAAATTCCTGTTATTTCAAATTCCCTAGGGATTCGAATTAGGTGGACTGCCCTGTAGTACATACAACTAGTACATAGAATTAGTAAATACAACCAGCTAATACAGCTAGTACATACAAGTAGTACATATACCTAGTACATACACACATATATAGTACATATAAATAGTACGTACAACTAGTACATATAACAAGTACATACAACAATCACACACTACTTATACATTCAACTAGTACAAATAACTACTACATTCGACTAGTACATACAAATGGTATTGAGTTCATACAACTAGTAAATAAAACTAGTGTATACAATTAGTACACACAAATAGTAAATACAGCTGGTAAATATAACTAGTACATACTACTAGTACATATAACTGGTACATATAACTAGTACTTATAAACAGTACATAAAACTAGTTCATAAAACTAGTTCATACAACTAGTACATGCAACAAGTATCTAGTACATACAAATAGAACCCACCTAGTACATAGTATAACTGGTACAAGAATCAACAACTGGTAAATACACATTGTACATACAACAAGTACTTACAAGTAGGACATACAACTGGAAACTAGTAAATACTACTAGTTTTTAGGAGTATATAATACTTTATAGAGAATACAACTTGAATATACATCTAGTATTTAGCTAATATTAACAATTGGTATATACATACAACTATTACGTTCAACTGGTACATAACTTGTACATACAAATAGTATATACAACTAGTACATGCAACTAGTACATACAACTAGTACATACCAAATAGTACCCACAACTAGTAAATACAATTAGTACATTCAACTAGTCCATACAACTACGACAAACAGCTAGGACATATAACTAATACATACACCTACTACATATAACTAGTAAATACACATACCTTGTAATTATAAATAGTACATACAACTAGTACATATAACTGGAAAGTAGTATATACAACTAGCTCACAGAATGAGTACATAATACTAGAACATCCAACTTGAATATTCAACTAGTAAATAACTACTACACACAACTAGGAAACACAACTAGGACATACAAATATTACATACACCTACCACATACAACTAGAACATACACTTTTACCTAATAATAATAAATAGGACATACAACTAGTACATACAACTAGTACATAAAACTAGTATCTCCAACAAGTAAATATAACCAGTACTAGTCCATACAACTAGTACATACAACTAGTCCTTGCAACTAGTACATATAACTAGTACACACATCTACCACATATAACTAATACATAAAAATATAACTTGTACATATAAATAGTATATAAAGATAGTACATACAAGTAGTTCATACAACTACTAGTACATACAACTAATACATAAAACTAGTATCTCCAACAAGTAAATTTAACTAGTACTAGTCCATACAACTAGTACATACAACTAGTCCTTGCAACTAGTACATAGCTAGTCCATACAACTAGTACTTGCAACTAGTACATATAACTAGTACACACATCTACCACATATAACTAATACATAAAAATATAACTTGTACATATAAATAGTATATAAAGATAGTACATACAAGTAGTTCATACAACTACTAGTACATACAACTAGTACATAAAACTAGTATCTCCAACAAGTAAATTTAACTAGTACTAGTCCATACAACTAGTACATACAACTAGTCCTTGCAACTAGTACATAGCTAGTCCATACAACTAGTACTTGCAACTAGTACATATAACTAGTACACACATCTACAACATATAATTAATACATAAAAATATAACTTGTACATTTAAATAGTACATAAAGATAGTACATACAAGTAGTTCATACAACTACTAGTACATAGAACGAGTACATAAAACTAGGACCTATAACTAATACACACCTACTACATATAATTAGTACATAAATATATAACTAGTACATATGATTAGTGCATCCATATAGTATAGTACATGCAACTAGAAACTAGTACATACAACTAATATATACACAAAACTAGCACATGTAATTAGTTCATACAACTATTATATACAAACAATTAGTTCATACAACTAGTTCATACAACTAGTATTTACAATTAGGTCGTCAAACTAGTTCACACAACTGTTAACTAGTACATATAACCAGTACATGCAACTAGTACATACAACTAGAACATACAACTAGTTCATTTAACTAGTACATCCAACTAGTTCATACAACTAGTATTTACAATTAGTACGTACAACTAGTTCATACAACTAGTAACTAGTACATATAACTAGTACATTCAACTAGTACATACAACTAGGACAAACAACTAGGATATATAACCAGTACATATTCCAACTACATATAACTAGTAAATAAACATATACATTGTAATTATAAATAGTACATACAACTAGAGCATACATGAAATAGTTGTACCTATTAATTTTATGAACTAGGTGTATATTAGTTTTATGTATATACCAGATGTATGTACTAGTTAAATGTACTAATTTTTATATATATACTAGTTGTTTGTACTGGTTTCTAGTTGCATTTACTAGTTTTAGGTAATAGTTGCATGTACTATTTGGATGCACTATTTATTTGAACTAGTTATATTTTTATGTATTTGTTATATGTAGTAGGTGTGGGTATTAGTTATATGTACTAGTTGAAAGTGCTAGTTGTATGTACTAGTTGTATGTACTAGAACTAGCTATATTTACTAGTTTTAGGTACTCGTTGTATGTTTCAGTTGTATACAATAATTGCATGTGCTAATTGTATTTACAAGTTCTGTGTACTAGTTGTATGTATATACTAGTTGTATGTACTAACTATGTTCTAGTTGTATGTTCTAGTTGTATGTACTAGATACTAGTTGTATGTACTAGTTGTATTTACTTTTTGCATGTACTATTTATATGTGTGTGAACTAGTTATGTGTACTAGTTGTATGCGCTAGCTGTATGTACTAGTTGTATGTACTATTTACATTTACTAGGTATAGGTGTATGAACTAGTTATATGTAGTAGGTATATGTACTAGGTATAATGTCCTAGTTGCATGTACTAGTTGCATTCACTAGTCGCATTTACTAATCATATTTACTAGTTACTAATTTATGAACTAGTTGTACCTACGAATTTAATGTACTACTTGTATGTACTAGTTGTATATACTAATTGTATGTATATACCAGTTGTATGTACTAGTTAAATGTACTAGTTTCTAGTTGTATGTACTATGTTTATGTACTATTCATATATACTAGTTATATATTTATATATTAGTTATATGTAGTAAGTGTGTGTACTTGTTATATGTACTAGTTGAAAGTACTAGTTGCATGTGCTAATTGTATGTACTATTTGTAGGTTTTAGAACTAGTTATAGAATGTACTAAGTAGGAATTAGTTGGTTGTAATAGTTGTTAGTACCATTTTAACGTACTAGTTGTATGTACTAGTTCTTATTACTAGTACTAGTTATATTTACTAGATGTTGGTATCGGTTGTATGTAGTAGTTGTATGTACTAATTGTTTGTACTAGTTGTATGTACTAGGTGTATGTATATACTAATTGTAAGTACTAGCTATGTACTAGTTGTATGTATATACTAGTTTGCTGTTTATGTAGTAGTTGTATATGCTAGTTTAATGTACTCATACTATGTACAAGTTGTATGTATTAGTTATGTTCAAGTTGTATGTATTAATTATGAACCAGTTGTACGTACTAGTTGTATGTATATACTAGTTGTATGTAGTTGCTATGTACTAGTTGTATATTCAAGTTGTATGTTCTAGTATTATGCACTCGTTCTATAAACTAGGTGTATGTACTAGTTTCTAGTTGTGTGTACTAGTTGTATGTACTAGTTTTATGTACGTTTTGTATGTACTTGTTGTATGTACTAGGTGTATGTACTATTTTTATATACTAGTTATATATGTATGTACTGGTTATATGTAGTAGTTGTATGTAACAGTTGTATGTACAAGTTGCCTATACTACGTGTATGCGCCAGCTGTATGTACTAGTTGTAGGTTCTAGTACTAGTTATATTAGGTACTAAGTAGGCATTAGGTGTATATACTAGTTGTTAGTACTACATTAACGTATTAATTGTATGTACTAGTTTTATGTACTAGTTGTAGGTACTGGTTGTATGTAGTAGTTTGATGTAGTAGTTGTATGTACTAATTGTATGTATTAGTTGTATACACTAGTTGTATGTGTATACTAATTGTATGTAGTAGCTATGTACTAGTTGTATGTACTGGTTTCCTGTTCATGTAGTAGTTGTATATACTAGTTGAATGTACTAGCTGTATATACTAGTTGTATGTACTCGATACTATTTGTATGTACCAATCAAATGTAGTATTTATATGTACTAGTTGTATGTAGTAGTTGTATGTACTAGTGACTAATTGTTTGTACTAGTTGTATGTACTAGCTTTTTGAAGTAAGTGTAGGTTCTAGTAAAAGTTATACTAGGAACTAGGAAGGAACTCGTTATATATACTACTTGTTTGTTTGTTTGAACTAGTTTTATGTACTAATTGTATGTACTAGTTGTAAATCACAGTCTCATGTACTAGTTATATGTACTAATTACTAGATGTGTGAACTAGTTGTACCTACTAATTTTATGTACTAGTTGTATGTACTCTTTGTATGTATATACTAGTTTTATGTACTAGTTAAATGTACTAGTGTTATATAGATACTAGTTGTATGGACTAGTTTCTAGTTGTATGGACTAGTTGTATGTAGTAGGTGTATGTACTAGTTATATGTCCTAGTTGTTTGTACTAGTTGTATGTTCTAGTTCAATGTACTAGTTGTATGTACTAGTTGTGTGTACTATTCGTGTGTACTATTTGTGTGTACTGTTAGGATGTACTAGTTGTATGTACTAGTTGCATGTACTAGTTGTATGCACTAGTTTTATGAACTTGTTCTATTTATATGTACTCGTTGTAGGTACTAGTTATGTGTAGCAGATGTATGTACTATTTGTATCTACAATTTGTATGTACTATGTGTATGAACTATTTATAAGTACCAGTTATATGTATGTAGTAATTATATGTTTGTGAACTAGTTATATATACTAGTTGTATGCACTAGCGGTATGCTCTAGTTGTATGTACTATTTATAATTACAATGTATATGTTTATTTACTAGTTATATGTAGTTGGAATATGTACTGGTTATATATCCTAGTTGTTTGTCCTAGTTGTATGTACTAGTTGAATGTACTAGTTATATGTACTAGTTATTAGTTGTGTGAACTAGTTGGACGACCTAATTGTAAATACTAGTTGTATGAACTAGTTGTTTGTATATAATAGTTATATGAACTAATTACATGTGCTAGTTTTGTGTATATATTAGTTGTATGTACTAGTTTCTAGTTGCATGTACTATACTATATGGATGCACTAATCATATGTACTAGTTATATATTTATGTACTAATTTTATGTAGAAGGTGTGTATTAGTTATAGGTCCTAGTTTTATGTACTCGTTCTATATACTAGTAGTTGTATGAACTACTTGTATGTACTATCTTTTGTACTATTTATATGTACAAGTTATATTTTTATGTATTAGTTATATGTTGTAGATGTGTGTACTAGGTATATGTACTAGTTGCAAGTACTAGTTGTATGGACTAGCTATGTACTAGTTGCAAGGACTATTTGTATGTACTAGTTGTATGGACTAGTACTGGTTATATTTACTTGTTGGAGATACTAGTTTTATGTACTAGTTGTATGTACTAGTTGTATGTACTATTTGTATGTCCTATTTATTATTATTAGGTAAAAGTGTATGTTCTAGTTGTATGTGGTAGGTGTATGTAATATTTGTATGTCCTAGTTGTGTTTCCTAGTTGTGTGTAGTAGTTATTTACTAGTTGAATATTCAAGTTGGATGTTCTAGTATTATGTACTCATTCTGTGAGCTAGTTGTATATACTACTTTCTAGTTATATGTACTAGTTGTATGTACTATTTATAATTACAAGGTATGTGTTTTTACTAGTTATATGTAGTAGGTGTATGTATTAGTTATATGTCCTAGCTGTTTGTCGTAGTTGTATGGACTAGTTGAATGTACTAATTGTATTTACTAGTTGTGGGTACTATTTGGTATGTACTAGTTGTATGTACTAGTTGCATGTACTAGATGTATATACTATTTGTATGTACAAGTTATGTACCAGTTGAAGATAATAGTTGTATGTATATACCAATTGTTAATATTAGCTAAATACTAGATGTATATTCAAGTTGTATTCTCTATAAAGTATTATATACTCCTTCTAAAAACTAGTAGTATTTACTAGTTTCCAGTTGTATGTCCTACTTGTAAGTACTTGTTGTATGTACAATGTGTATTTACCAGTTGTTGATTCTTGTACCAGTTATACTATGTACTAGGTAGGTTCTATTTGTATGTACTAGATACTTGTTGCATGTACTAGTTGTATGAACTAGTTTTACGAACTAGTTTTATGTACTGTTTATAAGTACTAGTTATATGTACCAGTTATATGTACTAGTAGTATGTACTAGTTATATTTACCAGCTGTATTTACTATTTCAGGATATCAGGAAATCTTATTTAAACTGGGGAGGCCAATAACCTCAGGCTACTACAAAGGCACCCAGTACAAAACCATATGTACAATAAATAAATAATAAATAAATAAATAAAATAGAATTGTCAATTCGGTTGTGTTAATATTGTTACATAATACAAATTGTCGCTCATGCATTAGAATAAAAACATTTACATAGTTCCGCAAAATTGTTGAGGCCGAGGTTAGGTGTTGCACGAATGGCTGTAGGTAGACTGCGCCAGAGGGAAGCACCGGCAAAACTGAATGCCCTCTGTCCGAATGAAGACCTGACCAAGGGAAGATTAAGTTGGGAAGTGGAAGAGGAGCGAGTGTTATGGTGGCAAGAAACATAAGAGGAGAGCCGAGACAGCTAAGGTGGAGCCTGGGAGGATAGGCTGCAAAACATACACTGAGCCATGTGAAGTTTTCTTCTCAAGGTGAGAGTCGTTAATCCAAGTTTTTGAAGAGCAGCAGTGGAAGAAGAGTCACGACGCCTATGAAGCACAATCTTGCAACCAAAGTTCAGCAGCGATTCCAAGCGGCGAGATTCATCTTGAGTACAGCCAGACCAGACGACATCACAATAGTCAAAGTGGGGAAGGATGTATGATTTAAGATAAGTGAGGAGGAGAGAGTGAGGAAGAAACCAAGAGAGCCTACGAAGAAGGTTGAGACGACAGCTTACTTTTCTACAAATCATGTCAACATGATCACTCCAAGTTAGGGTATCGTTTATAAGCACACCAAGATACTTGAACACTCGTACCTGATCAACAGTTACACCATCAACAAGAACGTCCAAGCCAGTCTCAATTTTTCTTCTACTAGAGTGAAAGAGCATACATTTTGTATTGCTTGCATTCAGTTGCAGTCCATTGCTGGCCATCCACAGGCTGGTTGCATCTAGACACTGTTGAAGTGAAGAGTTTAAAAAGGCAAGATTGCTACTCGTGATGTAGATGGCAGTGTCATCAGCAAAGAGAACAACAGAATCAGCAGGCAGGACTGAAGGCTGGTCATTGATAAAGGCAGAGAAGAGAGAAGGACCAAGCACAGAGCCTTGGGGAACACCAGTTGTGGGAAAACCAGGAGAGGAGAATGAATCACTGACACGAGTAACCTGGCAACGATCAGAAAGATAAGACTTAAACCAAGCAACTGTAGACGAGGAGAAACCAAGTTGGGAAAGCTTAGACAAAAGAAGATCATGGTTCACAGTGTCAAAAGCTTTGGAGATGTCAAGAAACACAACCCCGATGAACTGTCTTCTGTCCAGAGCCTTGTACCAGTCATCCAAGCAGTGAAGAAGAAGCGTTTGGGTAGAATGCTGGGGCCGAAATCCAGATTTATAAGGGAAGAGAAGGTCGTTTTGTATGAGGTGAGAAGAAAACTGCTCCTGGACACACCTTTCTAGAAGTTTACTGCAGACTGGAAGCAGAGAAATGGGTCGGTAATTTGTGGGGGAGACACGATCTCCGCCTTTGTGGAGTGGCTTAACCCAAGCACACTTCCAGGATTCAGGAAAGAATTTGTGTGTACTAATTGTATGCACTAGTTGTATTTACTAGTTGTATGTACTCAATACCATTTGTATGTACTAGTCGAATGTAGTAGTTATTTGTACTAGTTGAATGTACTATGGCCTAATTGTGTGTACCAGCTGTATGTACTAGATATTCGAACTAGTATTAGGTTCTAATACAAGTTATACTAGGTACTAGGAATGAACTAGTTCTATGAACTACTTGATTCTTTGTATGAACTAGTTTTCTGTACTAGTTGTATATACTAAATTTATGTAGTAGTTAGATGTATATGTACTAGTCATATGTAATAGTTGTATGTACTAGTTATATGTACTAGTTGCATGTACTAGTTGTATGTACTAGTAGTATATACTAGTTGTAGGGTCTAGTCCTAATTATGCTAGGTACTAGGGAGGTACTAGGTGTATATACTAGACACTAGTTGTATGTACTACTTATATGTATTTGTTACGTTTGTGTGTAATGGGTGTATGTACTAGTTGTTTGTACTAGTTATATACACTAGTTGTACGCACTATTTATATGTACTATATATCTGTGTATGTACTAGGTATATGTACTACTTGTATGTACTAGCTGTATTAGCTGGTTGTATTTACTAATTCTATGTACTAGTTGTATGTACTACAGGGCAGTCCACCTAATTCGAATCTCTAGGGAATTTGAAATAACAGGAATTTTGAATTATCAGGTTTATGTACAAAATAGCAAAGTGATGTCTAAACACCAAATATAGATTTGAAATATAATGAAAAAGAGAAGATTATGCAGCTAAGTAGTAGTAGCAATGTCCCTTTTTTCCTTCCAGATGGAGCGTTGTCCAGGAGATGGATAATCTCTAGTTTTTGTTACAGAATAAGTGATTGGTACAGTGAACGTTGCATACCTAGAGAATAACACTGTACTGAGAATGATTAATGACGATTTAGTTCAAATTCTTAACCGTTAAAAGTGTGATTACCTCCTTAATAACTATGAGCTTGCTTATTTGTGTTGAAATACTTCCGTATTCTCTACGTAGCAAACAAATATTCCCAAAGAAATTGATATACTGGGACTATACAGGGAACCGGAGTTCTATTCGAAATATGTGAAATTTCGTCAAAAAAGGATTCGAATTAAGTGGACTGCACTGTAGTTCTTTGTAATAGATACCAGATGTATGCACTAGTTCTTTGTACTAGCTATATACTAGTTTTATGAACTAGAATAATGTACTACTTGTATGTACTAGTTGTATGTATATACCAGATGTGTGTACTAGTTAAATGTACTAATTTTATATATATACTAGTTGTGTGTACTAGTTTCTAGTTGTATTTACTAGTTTTATATACTAGTTTTATGTACTCTGTGGATGCACTATTTATTTGAAAAAGTTATATTTTTATGTATTAGTTTTATGTAGTAGGTGTGTGTACTAGTTATATGTACTATTGAAAGTTCTAGTTGTATGTACATACTAGTTGTATGAACGAGAACTAGCTATTTTTACTAGTTTTAGGTACTAGTTGTATGTATTAGTTCTATGTAGTAGTTGCATGTGCTAATTGTATACACATGTTTTTTGTACTAGTTGAATATATATGCTAGTTGTATGTACCAGCTATGTACTAGTTGTATGTTCTAGTTGTATCTACTAGATACTAGTTGTACGTACTAGTTGTAGGTACTAGTTATATTTACTATTTGTATGTACTATTTGTTGGTGTTTACTAGTTATATGTACTATTTGTATGCGCTAGCTGTATGTACTAGTTGTATGTACTATTTACATTTACTAGGTATAGGTGTATGTACTAGTTATATGTAGTAGGTTTATGTACTAGTTATATGTCCTAGTTGTATGTACTAGTTGAATGCACTAGTTGTATGTACTAGGTGTATGTACTAGTCACATGTACTAATTATATTTACTAGTTACTAATTTTATGAACTAGTTGTACCCACGAATTTACATGTACTGGTTATATGTACTAGGTAATAGTTGTGTGAACTAGTTGTATGACCTAATTGTAAATACTAGTTGTAAATACTAGTTGTGTGAACTTGTTGTTTGTATATAATAGTTGTATGTACTAGTTTCTAGTTGCATGTACTAGTTTTATGTACTAGTTATATATACTATATGGATGCACTATTCATATGTTCTAGTTATATATTTATGTACTAATTATATGTGGTAGTTATTTACTAGTTATAGGTCCTAGTTTTATTTACTCGTTCTATGTACTAGTAGTTGTATGAACTACTTGTATGTACTATGTTTATGTACTATTTATATGTACTAGTTATATTTTTATGTATTAGTTATTTGTTGTAGATGTGTGTACTAGTTATATGTACTAATTGCAAATACTAGTTGTATGTACTAGTTGTATGTATATACTAGTTGTATGTATATACTAGTTGTATGTACTAGCTATGTACTGGTTGTATGTTCTAGTTGTATGTACTAGTTGTATGTACAAGTGGTAGGTTCTTGTACTAGTTATGCTAGGGGCTAAGAAGGTACTAGTTCTATGTAGTAGATACTAGTTGTATGTGCTAGTTGTATATGTAATCTCATAATAAATAACTAGTGTTCAACAAATGAGTTAAAATAGTGAAGTGATGCTATACATTCAAAAGAAGAATTAAAAACTGCCTAATTGCTCATCTACAAGAGATTATTAATACGTGATGGATTTTGACAGTGTCTTTAAAAAAATCAAAGCTACAAGTCTATATAGTATTGTCAATGGTTTGTTGAGATGCGTCCCTCAGAGGCAGCAAGAGATATGTCCACCTCACAGATTGGGTGATGTAGAGAGGAACGACTTCCACGGATGCACATGATGGCGGACCTAAGTATAGCAAACGACAGACGGCATCTCAACCAATTCATGACAAGGGCATATGGCCTTTGCTGCTTCTGTGCAACCAGGTCTGCCAGCCTCTTGTAGAAGATGGTTGCCTCCCTTCCCATACTTCCTACAGTGGAGAGGACAATGGGTGTAAATACTCCATGTTCAACATCCCGTATGCGCTGGGCATATTCTCTTTTCTTAGCAGCCTCATGCTTCTTGTATGCAGTTGCCAATGAGGAGGAACGGTTGCTGGGCGCGTTTGGGTGAAAAACCCGTATGTCAAAGAATGCGTCCTGAGCTTTGCTCCAAAAACCCCTGGCACGGATGTCTGGGCGAGCACCATCTGCAACATTTGCTGAACGTAGATGAAATGTTTCATCTGTCAGTGGCTGTAAGGGAGGTTCTGTGGCAACATTGTGGCATACCTCGGTGAGCAATGAGGCAGTGATATCACGGATCTCATTGTGGCGGATGGTCGGAAAGCCACCCATTGGACATATCATGGCATGATCAACAGTGAACGCTGTTCCACAGTTGCATGTTTGGGGAGGGTTGTTTAGGGTCCATCCATATCTTAGGCATAGTGCATCTCTAAATTCCCCCTTGTTTAGGTAGAATCCATGCTCTTCCAATGGAGTGACTGTCAGCCAGGAAGAAGATCCTTTCTCTTTGGCCAGGTCAACTGCACGCTGCAGATGGGGGGAGAGATGATCGTATACCTCTTTGGCTTTCTTATCCTGCCTCTGTCTGTTCTTATGCCGAATGTCTTGCTTGATGGACATGATCTGGCCGGCCTCAATCACTTGGTTGGACTCTTGTGAGACTATCAGGGCTACAAGGGGCATTGTAAGTTCTTCTGAGGCGGCAAAAATTTCGCCAGCTTTTGTTGCGGGGTTTGCCAATGCCATCCCACCTAATCTAGCAGGAAGGCCCAGCAGCTCGCGCTCAAGGTCAGAGCAGGTTGCCCGACCTGTCAGGGCAGGAATCAGGGTTTGCTGAATGGCAGCCTCCAGAGGTAGTAGTAAATCATCAATGTCTGGAATTGTTCGTGACAGGTATGACCAGCGACTAGATAGGCCATGTACAAAGGCAGCGTAGGCAGCATGTGGCTGGGAGATGGCTATTTCAGATAGGTGAGATATCTCCTGGAGCCAACCTTGTACTTTGTCACGGACATATTCCTCGGTAAAGGTCCTGGAACCGAGAGCAGCACCTAGGTGGCGTTTCCCATGAATGGAGACTTGTATGTCAGTGTCTCTAAATATCTGTCTGGCCCTTTCCTCGTGTTCTTCTTTCACCACTAGATGTGTTTTGGAACCATTGGGATGATATCCGAAGGTGGGTCCACTTAAAGATAGATTTTCCCACCAAGCTCTCAGTTGTGTGCAGGTACCAGCACATGTCGCATCATCGGCAAACCACACTTGACTGGCTTCTGGATTTCTTGTTCTCAGCTGCTGGATCAATGGGGTAATTGCTAGAGCGTACATGGCCATTGCCAAGGGGTCCCCTTGTGTTGTACCTTCTGTTGATTCAATTTCTCCACTTCCTGTGATGACCATCCTGACTGGTGCTCTATAGGTGTTGATCAAAATAGGTGCTAAAGGAGGACATAGGATGCTGATGTTATGGAGGGCAGCCTGCCTGTTAATGGTGTTAAAGGCATTTGTGGCATCCACCAGGAGGATGCCTTCAGTCTCAGGGCTTCTGAATATCTGTCGCATGGCATGTACTGCTGCTTCACATCCCCCCTCCTGCCCAGAACATAGCTGAAGAGGGTCTGCCGCTTTTCCAATATCCCAACCAATGATACGAAGCACAGACTTTGCTATGATTCGTCTTGGGACCTCCCCTACTCCTATAGGTCTTACTCCAGGGCATTTGTCTAAAGGGATTAGTCGGCAAGCGACAAAAGCACTCAAGCTGTTTGGATGGACAAATGTGGTACATATGCGGCGACCCACCTCAGCCATTGCAGTGCAGAGGCTGTATGAAGCCTGTCCAAAAGATGAGCACAATCGCTTCCATGCATGAGCGTCTAGTCCTGATGGACCTGCTGCTCCATGAATACGCATGGCTGCTTGGCGGATAGTGGCTGCATTCAAATGTTCAAAAAGAATAGGGTCAACCAGTTGGGGGGTGGTGTTGTTAAGCAGGGAATCTTCATTAGGTGGCTTTCCTGGAGGATGTTTGTCCCGTAGTACACTAAGGGTGGAGCGGAATTGTCGTTCACCACTATCGGTTGTCTCTGGCACGAGGTCTTCCAGAGTTAGGACCCCACCACTTGTTTTTCTAGACAGGTGTCTTAGTGCACTTTGGATCTTCCCTTGCATCATCAAGCGTTTGAAGGTTTGTGCAATTAACTCACTATCAGTTGGTCTTGGTGATCTGTGGAGATGTTCCTGAATGCAACGACCTTCCCTTAGGAGTGATTGGATGTCCCCTCTGTGCCAAAGGTAAAGCCTCCTTTTCAGGTGTGTTACATTGTCTTTGCTTTTGCTGTGTTTACTTGGTTTTTGTAGAAGCAAGACCTGTAAGATGGTACTTGCCTTCATCGCAATGCCTTCAAGGGTAGAGCAGTCAGCGAAGGCTTGCCAGAGGCGGGCCAGTTCTGCCACAAAGTTTTTCCCAGAAGATCCTGATGGCACTAGAAAGAGGTTTCTTTTCCAGTGTATAACTTCATCGTATGCAGCCGCTGTGAGGTCAGAAAAGACCTTCCCATCGAGTGAACCCCATCGAAAAGCGGCCGTCTGTGGATCAGGAGATGGCCATTTATCGTATGAAACTGTCGTACAGGAAACGGGCGGCTGATCACTTTGAGTTCTTACTGATTCGGTAGGTTGTAATTCCAAGGATTGTTCAGAAGATGATTCTTCACGATTCAAGTTGAAGCATTTCCCTGTCTGGTGAGGGAGACAACTGTCACACTTCTTCCCTTCCTTCACGCAGGAACAGTTCTTACAGCGACCATTGCGGTTACATCCACAACAGGGCATTGCCGCTCTAGAGAACAGATATCCGTTTGATTCGGTCGGTCAGAATGATTTCTATAACAAATCTAACAAGGAAGGATCTTATTTTGGCTCGAACTTGAAAGACGCCATTTTTTCCAACTCGTTATAAGTTGTATAATATTGCTAGTTGTATATACTAGTCGCATGTACTAGTTATATGTACTAGTTACTAGTTGTATGAACTAGTTGTACCTATTAATTTTATGTACTAGTTGTATGTACTAGTTGAATGTATATACCAGTTGTATGTATATACCAATTGTATGTACTAGTGTCTAGTTGTATTTAGTAGTTTTTTGTACTAGTTGTGTGGACTATGTGGATGCACGATTTGTTTGAACTAGTTACATTTTTGGGGCGCCGGAGGCTCCCCTATATAATTGTCAAAAATTATGTTAACGTATGGTTTCCTGTTCGTAGTCTTGTATACATATATATATATATATACAGTACAATTTACAATATACTAAGGTAATCTAATATAAATAAATAAATAATATAATATAATATAAATAATTCGTATAACTCCAGGAAAGGACCTAGCAACAGAATGGGCATAGTATCATAAAGTTTAGGGTATAAAAGGATTAATTAAGGGAATTTTTATTTAAGTCTCGGTTTGGTAGAAAATGGAGGACAAAGTCTGTATATAAAATGCCATAGGACTATAGAAAACCTATGTGAAATTTATATTGAAACCAAGTGTTATATTAATAAAAATTATCAATTGATCAGATCACTGTGAAACCGATATATATCATGGTACATGTGTATGACAAACGTCTGGCGAAGTTTTGCTTAATTAAAATTGCAACACCATCAAGATATAATGAAGAATGCAAGTTTACTATTGTGGAATCTGGTGATGTATTATGATGTTTCCCTAGTGCGTCACCAACACCTCGTTTGTTGCTCGGTACATATTTAATGGATTATCATGTGACGTTGGGAAAACGTCACGGCTCGTTGCAAAAGAAGATCATCCTTTCGAGAACGGCTATGACAAGTCGACGCTCTACTACGGGAAGGAGCTACGGAATAAACGAGTTGTAGCGAAGGTTAGATAAAGCGTATTTGTGTACGTTTCCGTTAAGTTTGAGGCAGAATTGTCCCTATATTGATGCAAAAGAAATTGGTTTAGTCGACCTTAATAAAACTTTGGTAATTGAAGCTCTGTCTTCTCTTCTTACGCTTTTTGTTCATATTTTTACTTGTCCATGTGTAGCCATTCCTTACCAATACCATTTTGTAATTTGTACACAAGGGACATCATATACGTATATAAAGGCCTTGGCCTTTTATGTCCCTTGTGTACAAGTTACAAAATGGTCTCTAACCCTGTTGATTATGCCAATGCATGCAACCAACCGTCGGTGTTCTTAGCTCCCTCACAAGGCAAATCAAATCTGTGTGGCTATTAGCTGAGACCCCTTTAATACTGGAGCCTTTGTTGATATATGGCATGCAGATGCATCATCTTCAGTCTATACTAAGGTGTGAAAAGGTAATTGGTAGGCCATGTGTTCTACCTCGCAATTGGATGATCTGTATCAACTACTACTCTCTATGCATTAGTTGAGGATTTCAAAACCTGCAACAGTACTAGTGTGACTAAAGTCTTGTGCCGTTTAAAATACTGATTATCCTAGGGGTCACTTGGATCTCTTTAAATTTGTAACTTGCACTGCATGTGTAGCTAGTACTTGATTGTAATTTTAATATTGTATAGTCACTTGGCCCTCTTAAATTTGTAACTTGTACTGTGTAGTATTTGATAGTAATTTTAATATTGCCCGTAACTTTCACTGCGTAGTGTACTTGAGTGTAATTAGCCTCACTATACTTAAGACATTCACTATGAGCAATTTTGTTATGAGATTCTACTGTACACATGGAAAACATACACACATGGATAAGAATAAAGCCTTGTTGAATATCAGTAAAATAAATTTACTAGTTCTGGACGTTTCAACCCGGAAGTCTTCATCAGTAATACAGGAAAGGGAATATCAAGTAGTAAATTAGTAAATTCGTGTTCCTGAAGCTCAACAAGGCTTTATTCTCATAATGATCGCAACAAACACTCCTAATTCCTACACATGGACAAGTTAAAATATGAACAAAAAGCGTAAGAAGAGAAGACAGAGCTTCAATTACCAAAGTTTTATTATATATATATATATATATATCTGTCAAAAAATGGCGGACGTTCGGCTAGCTTCCGTTTTCTAGCTTAAAATTAGCTTTCTCTTCCTTAGTGTAGAACATTGAACGAACGAAATGGACTTAAAAACCACCCTTACTAATACTATGTAAAGTGAAGCTTGCGAAAAACGTTTTCTACGAGATATGGCCTTGAAAAATTGACGACCAACAAGAGTCGATCGGAAATCAGTTAACCGGCTATCTATGGGAACATGCCAAGTAGTTCGAGTTTACTTAGGGGCACCTGGCGCTCCACGAGTTTTTCAACTCAAAATACTTGTTTAATATATTAGTTATATGTAGTAGGTGCGTGTACTAGTTATATGTACTAGTTGAAAGTACTAGTTGAAAGTACTAGTTGTATATACGTACTAGTTGTATGTACTAGAACTAACTATATTTACTAGTTTTAGGTACTAGTTGGGGGTATTAGTTGTATGTAGTAGTTGCATGTAGTAATTGTATGTACAGGTTCTGTGTACTAATTGTATGTATATACTAGTTGCATGTACTAGTTCTACTTACTATTTGTATCTACTAGTTGTATTTACTATTTGTATGTTCTATTTATATGTCTTTGCACTAGTTATATGTACTAGTTGTAGCCCTAGCTGTATGTACTAGTTGTATGTACTATTTACATTTACTAGGTATACTTGTGTGTACTAGTTATATGTTCTTGTTGCATGTACTAGTTGCATGCACTAGTTGTATGTACTAGTTGTATGGACTAGTTGTATGTACTTGTTGGATGTACTAATATTAGTTATATTCACTAGTTGTAGGTGCTAGTTGTATGTACAAGTTGTGTGTGGTAGTTGTATGTACTAATTTTATGTACTAGTTAGATGTACTAGTTGTATGTACTAGTTGTGTGTACTAGATATGAACAAGTTGTATGTACAAGATACGGGCACAAGTTTTTTGTAGTAGCTATCAGAGAGTACAGTAGTACTCTCTAAGTAGGGAAGTAGGGACTATGCACATCACTTCTATGTTTGGGCGCATCGATCCCTACTTCTAGTATATCCATGATGCGCCCAAACATAGAAGTGATGTGCATAGTTAAGTTTCAGTATGCCACTTCTGCAATGTTAGCCTTACCATATGATCACTTTCTTGTTTCGTTATTTTTTTTAGATATGATAGATACGGTTGCAGGGACTGCCACCCCTACTTCTCATTTCATTTTTTAAATGTTTTATTTACTTGTAGACTAGTTGTGTGAACTAGTTGTACCTACTAATTTTATGTACTAGTTAAATGTGCTAGCGTTATATATATACTAGTCGTATGGACTAGTTTCTAGTTGTATGTACTAGTTTTATGTACCCGTTCTATGTACTAGTTGTATGTACTTTTTATAATAACTAGGTATATGTGTATGTACTAGTTGTGTGTAGTAGGTGCATGTATTAGTTATATGTCTTAGTTGTTTGTACTAGTTGTATGTTCTAGTTCAATGTAATAGTTGTATGTACTAGTTGTATGTTCTGTTTGTGTGTACTGTTAGGATGTACTAGTTGTATGTACTAATTGCATGTACTAGTTGTATGCACTAGTTTTATGAAGTAGTTCTATTTTTATTTACTAGTTGTAGGTGCTAGTTATATGTAGCAGATGTATGTACTATTTGTATCTACTATTTGTATGTACTATGTGTATGTACTATTTATAAGTACCAGTTATATGTATGTAGTAGTTATATGTTTGTGAATTAGTTATATAGACTAGTTGTTTGTCCTAGTTGTATGTACTAGTTGAATGTACTAGTTATATGTACTTGTTACTAGTTGTATGAACTAGTTGTATGTTCCAGTCGTATGTACTAGTTGCATATACTGGTTATATGTACTAGTTAATAGTTGTGTGTAGTTGTACGACCTAATTGTAAATACTAGTTGTATTTTAGCTGGTTGCTTGTATATAATAGTTGTATGAACTAGTTAAATTCACTAGTTTTATGTACTAGTTGTATGTACTATATTTATGTACTAATTATATGTGTATGTACTAGTCATATGTACTAGTTATATGTACTAGTTATATGTACTAGTTGCATGTACTAGTTGCATGTACTAGTTGTATTTACTAATAGTATATACTAGTTGTAGGTTCTATTCCTAATTATACCAGGAACTAGGGAGTTACTAGTTGTATATACTAGACACTAGTTGTATGTACTAGTTATATGTACTAGTTGTATGTACCAGTTTTGCGTAACTGTTGTATGTACTACTTGTATGTACTATTTATATGTACTAGTTGTATATACTAGTTGTATGTACTACTTATATGTACTCGTTACATTTGTATGTACTGGGTGTATGTACTAGTTGTTTGTTCTAGTTTTATAACCTAGTTGTACGTACTATTTGTATGTCCCATATATGTGTGTATGTACTAGGTATATGTACTACTTGTATGTACTAGCTGTATTAGGTGGTTGTATGTACTAAATTCTATATACTAGTTGTATGTACTAGGTGTATGTACTAGATATGAACCAGTTGTATGTACAAGATGCATGCACTAGTTCTTTGTACAAGCTATTATACTAGTTTTATGAACTACTTGTATGTACTAGTTGTATGTACTAGTTGAATATACTAGTCGCATGTACTGGTTATATATACTAGTTACTAATTGTTTGAACTAGTTGTAGCTATTAAGTATATGTACTAGTTGGATGTATATACCAGGTGTATGTACTAGTTAAATGTACTAATTTTATGTATATACTAGTTGTATGTACTAGTTTCTAGTCGTCTTTACTAGTTTCATGTACTAGTTGCATGTACTATGTGGATGCACCATTTATTTGAATTAGTTACATTTTTATGTATTAGTTAGGTGTTTGTTCTAGTTATATGTCCAAGTTGTATGCACTAGCTGTATGTACTATTTGCATGTACTGTTAGGATGTACTAGTTGTATGTACTAGTTGCATGTACTAGTTGCATGTACTAGTTGTATTAACTTATAGTATATACTAGTTGTAGGTTCTATTCCTAATTATACCAGGAACTAGGGAGTTACTAGTTGTATATACTAGACACTAGTTGTATGTACTAGTTATATGGACTAGTTACTAGTTGTGTGAACTAGTTGTACCTACTAATTTTATGTACTAGTTGTATGTACTCTTTGTATGTATATCCTAGTTTTATGTACTAGTAAAATGTACTAGTGTTATATATATACTAGTTGTATGGACTAGTTTCTAGTTGTGTGTACTAGTTTTATGTACCCGTTCTATGTACTAGTTGTATGTACTATTTATAATTACTAGGTATATGTGTATGTACTAGTTGTATGTAGTAGGTGTATGTACTAGTTATATGTCCTAGTTGGATTGTACTAGTTGTATGTTCTAGGTGATTGTACTAGTTGTATGTACTAGTTGTATGTACTATTTGTGTGTACTGTTAGGATGTACTAGTTGTATGTACTAATTGCATGTACTAGTTGTGTGCACAAGGTTTATGAAGTAGTTCTATTTTTATTTACTAGTTGTAGGTGCTAGTTATGTGTAGCAGATGTTTGTACTATTTGTGTCTACTATTTGTATATACTATGTGTCTGTACTATTTATAAGTACCAGTTATATGTATGTAGTAGTTATATTTGTGAACTAGTTATATATACTAGTTGTATGCACTAGCTGTATGTACAAGTTGTGTGTACTATTTATAATTACAAGGTATATGGGTATTTACTAGTTATATGTAGTTGGTGTATGTACTAGTTATATATCCTAGTTGTTTGTCCTAGTTGTATGTACTAGTTGTATGTACAAGTGGTAGGTTCTTGTACTAGTTATACTAGGTGCTAAAAAGGTACTAGTTGTATGTACTAGTTGTATGTACTATTAATAATTATTAGGTAAAAGTGTATAAACTAGTTATATTTAGTATGTGTATGTACTATTTATATGTCCTAGTTGTTTTTCCTAGTTGTGTGTAGTAGTTATGTACTAGTTGAATATACAAGTTGTACGTTCTAATATTAATGAGTACATAATATTAGACCGTACAACTTGTATAAGTGTGTGAGCTTGTATAAGTGTAACTTGTATAAGTGTGTGAGCTAGTTGTACAAACTAGTTTCTAGTTGTATGTACTAGTTGTGTGTGCTAGTTTTATATACTAGTTTTTTATACTAGTTGTATGCACTATTTATAATTACAAGGTATTTGTATTTACTACTTATTTGTAGTAGGTGTATGTCCTAGCTGTTTGTCGTAGTTGTATAGACTAGTTGAACGTACTAGTTGTATGAACTAATTGTTTGTGCTAGGTGTGGGTCCTATTTGGTATGTATTAATTGTATGTACTAGTTGCATGGACTAGTTTTATGTACTAGACCTACTTATATTTAGTAGTTGTAGGTACTAGCTGTATGTAAAAGTTGTATGTAATAGTTGTATGTACTAATTGTATGTACCAGTTATATACCAGTTGTATGTATTAGTTGTATATATATACTAGTTATAAATAATAGCTATGCACTAGTTGTATATACAAGTTGTACGTTCTAGTATTATGTACTCGTTCTATGAACCAGTTATATGTACTAGTTTATAGTTGTATGTATTAGTTGTATGTAGTTATTGTATGAACTATGTGTATGTACTATTTATATGTGCCAATTATATGTGTATTTAGTGGTTATATGTTTGTGTACTAGTTATTTGTACTAGTTGTGTGCACTAGCTGTATGTACTAGTTGTATGTACTATTCATAATTACTAGGTATATGTGTATTTATTAGTTATATGTAGTAGATGTATGTACTAGTTATACGTCCTAGTTGTTTGTCCTAGTTGTATGAACTAGTTGTACGTACTAAATACTATTTGTATATACTAGTCGAATGTAGTAGTTATTTGTACTAGTTGAATGTATAAGTAGTGGGTAATTGTTGTATGTACTAGTTATATGTACTGGTTTTATGTACTATATGTATGTACTAGTTGTGTTTACTAGTTATACGTACTATTGCCTAATTGTATGTACTAGTTGTATGTACTAGATGTTTGAACTAATTTTAGGTTCTAATACAAGTTATACTAGGTACTTTGGAATGAAATAGTTCTATAAACTACTTGTTTGTTTGTGTGAACTAGTTTTCTGTACTAGTGGTATGTACTATATTTATGTACTTATTATAAGTGTATGTACTAGTCATATGTACTAGTTATATGTACAAGTTTTATGTACCAGTTTTGTGTAATTGTTGTATGTACTAGTTGTGTGTACTATTTATATGTACTAGTTATATGTACTAGTTGTATGTACTACTTATATGTACTAGTTACATTTGTATGTACTGGGTGTATGTACTAGTTGTTTGTACTAGTTAAATATACTAGTTGTACGTACTATTTATATGTACTATATATATGTTTATGTACTAGGTATATGTACTAGTTACATTTGTATGTACTGGGTGTATGTACTATTTGTTTGTACTAGTTATATATACTAGTTGTACGTACTATTTATATGTACTATATATATGTTTATGTACTAGGTATATGTACTACTTTTATGTACTAGTCACAAGTACTAGTTATTTGTACTAGTTACTAGTTGTATGAACTAGTTGTACCTATTAATTTTATGTACTAGTTGCATGTACTACTTGTATGTATATACCAGTTGTATGTACTAGTTATATGTACTAATTTTATATATATACTTATTGTATCTACTAGTTTCTAGTTGTATTTACTACGTTTATGTGCTAGTTGTATGTACTATGTGGATGCACTATTTATTTGAACTAGTTATATTTTTATGTAATAGTTATATGTAGTAGATGTTTGTACTAGTTATATGTACTAGTTGAAAGTACTAGTTGTATGTACTAGTTGTATGTACTAGAACTAGCTTAATTTACTAGTTTTAGGTACTAGCTGTATGTATTAGATGTATGTAGTAGTTGCATGTGCTAATTGTGTGTACAAGTTCTGTGCACTAGTTGTATATATATACTAGTTGTATCTACTAGCTATGTACTAGTTGTATGTACTAGTTGTAGGTACTAGTTGTATGTACTAGATGTATTTACTGTTTACATTTACTAGGTATACGTGTGTGTACTAGTTATATGTAAAAGTCTTATCTACTAGTTATATGTCCTAGTTGAATGTACTAGTCGCCTGTACTAATTATATTTACTAGTTACTAATTTATGAACTAGTTGTACCTACGAATTTTATGTACTACTTGTATACACTAGATGTATGTACTAGTTGTATGTAGATACCAGTTTTATACAACTAGTAAATATAAATAGAACTAGTTCATAAAACTAGTGCATACAACTAGTACATGCAATTAGTACATAAAACTAATACATCCTAATAGTACACACAAATAGTACATACAACTAGTACATACAACTAATACATTCAACTAGAACATACAACTAGTACAAACAACTAGGACATATAACTAGTACATACACCTACTACATACAACTAGTACATACACATTTACCTTGTAATTATAAATAGTATATGCAACTAGTTCACACAACTAGTAACTAGTATATACAACTAGTACATACAATAACTTCATAAAACAAGTATATAGCTAGCACAAACAATTAGTGCATACATCTTGTACATACAACAGGCTCATTTCTAGTACATACAACTAGTACATACAACCAGTACATCCAACTAGTACCTACAATTAGTAAATACAACTACCACATACAACTTGTACAAACACGTAACACCAACAAACTATTAAATATAACTATTTAGTATTAGTACATACAACAAGTAGATACAATTAGCACATACAATCAGAACATACAGCTAGTACATACAAGTAGTACATATACATAGTACATAAACATATAAATAGTACATATAAATAGTTCATACAACTAGTACAATTACACAGAACGGGTACATACTACTAGTACATACAATTAGTATCTAGTACATACAACTAGCCCCTCCCTAGTACCTAATATAACTAGGACTTGAACCTACAACTAATACATACAACTAGTATATACAATTAATACAAAAACTAGTTCAAACAAACAAACAAGTAGTATATAGAACGAGTTCCTTCCTAGTTCCTAGTATAACTTGTACCAGAACCTACAACTAATTCAAAAAACTAGTACATACAATTAGTATAAACATACAGCTAGTACACAGAACGTGTACATACAATTAGGACATACAACTAGTACTTTCAACTAGTACATATAACAAGTACACACACCTACTACATATAACTAATACCTAAACATATAACTAGTATATATGAATAGTACATACACATACTGCACACAACTAGAAACTAGTACATACAACTAGTGTATATATACAACTAGTACATACAACTAGTACATACAAGGTACAACTAGATCATAAATTTGTAAATAGTAAATATAATTACTGCATGCGACTAGTACATACAACTAGTACATACAATTAGAATCTAGTACATACAACTAGCCCCTCCCTAGTACCTAGGACTTGAACCTAAAACTAGTACATACAACTAGTACATACAATTAGTAGATAAAACTAGTTCAAACAAAGAAACAAGTAGTATAGAGAACGAGTTCCTTCCTAGTTCTTAGTATAACTTGTACCAGAACCTACAACTAGTTCAAAACACTAGTACATACAACTAGTACATACAACTAGGTACATACAACCAGTATCAACATACAACTGGTACACAGAACGTGTATATACAATTAGGACAAACAACTTGTACTTTCAACTAGTACATATAACAAGTACACACACCTACTACATATAACAAATACACACACCTACTACATATAACTAGTATATATGAATAGTACATACAACTAGAAACTAGTACATACAACTAGTATATATATAAAACTAGTACATTTAACCAGTATATGTACTATCTATAATTACTAGGTATATGTTTATTTACTAGTTATATGTAGTTGGTGTATGTACTAGATATATATCCTAGTTTTTTGTCCTAGTTGTATGGACTAATTGAATGTACTAATTGTGAATACTAGTTGTATGAACTAGTTGTATGTATATACTAGTTGTATGTACTAGTTTCATGTACTGGTTATATATATGTACTAGTTATTAGTTGTGTGAACTACTTGTACGATCTAATTGTCAATACTATTTGTATGAACTAGTTGTTTGTATATAATAGTTGTATGAACTAGTTAAACGTACTAGCTTTATGTATATATTAGTTGTATGTACTAGTTTCTAGTTGCATGTACTAGTTTTATGTACTAGTTATATATACTATATGGATGCACTATTCATATGTACTAGTTAAATATTTATGTACTAATTATATGTAGTAGGTGTTTACTAGTTATAAGTCCTAGTTTTATGGACTCATTCTATGTACTAATAGTTGTATGAACTACTTGTGTGTACTATGTTTATGTACTATTTATACGTACTAGTTATATTTTTATGTATTAGTTATATGTGGTAGATGTGTGTACTAGTTATATGTACTAATTGCAAGTACTAGTTGTATGTACTAGTTGTATGGACTAGTACTAGGTATATTTACTAGTTGTAGATACTAGTTGTATGTACTAGTTGTATGTATATACTAGTTGTATGTACTAGCTATATACTGGTTGTATGTTCTAGTTGTATGTACTAGTTGTATGTACAAATGGTAGGTTCTTTTACTAGTTATACTAGGTGCTAGGAAGGTACTAGTTGTATGTAGAAGATACTACTTTTATGTACTACTTTTATGTACTAGTTGTATGTCCTATTTATAATTACAAGATATGTGTATTTACTAGTTATATGTAGTAAGTGTATGTGCTAGTTGCATGTATTAGTTGTATGTAATAATTGTATGTACTAGTTGTATTCAGTAGTTTTATGTACTAGTCTTAGTTATATTTAGTAGTTGTAGGTACTAGTTATGTACCTGTTGTATGTACTAGTTGTATGTATATACTAGTTATAAATAATAGCTATGCACTAGTTGTATATACAAGTTTAACGTTCTAGTATTATGTATTCGTTCTGTGAACCAGTTGTATGTACTAGTTTATAGTTGCATGTACTTGTTGTATGTACTAGTTTATAATTGTATGTACTTGTTGTATGTACTAATTGTATGTAGTATGCGTATGTACTATTTTTAAGTGCCAGTTATATATGTATTTACTGGTTATATGTTTGTTTACTAGTTATATGTACTAGTTGTATGCACCAGCTGTATGTACTAGTTGTATGTACTATTCATAATAACTAGGTATATGTGTATTTACTAGTTAAATGTAGTAGATGTATGTACTAGATATATGTCCTAGTTGTTTGTCCTAGTTGTATGGACTAGTTGAATGTACTAGTTGTATGTACTAATTGTATGTGCTAGGTGTGTGTACTATTTGGTATGTACAAGTTGTATGTACTATTTCTATGTACTAGTTATGTATTGTACGTAATAGTTGTATCTATATACTAGTTGTTAACATTAGCTATGTACTAGATGTATATTCAAGTTGTATGTTCTATATACTATTATGTACTCATTCTATGAACTAGTAGTATTTACTAGTTTCTAGTTGTAAGTACTAGTTATATGTACTAGTTGTATGTACTATGTGTATGTACCAGTTGTTGATTCTTGTACTAGTTATACTATGTACTAGGTAGATATTATTTGTATGTACTAGATACTTGTTGCATGTACTAGTTGTATGAACTAGTTTTATGAACTAGTTGTGTGTACTCTTTATATGTACTAGTTATATGTACCAGTCATATGTACTAGTTTTATATACTAGTGGTATGTACTAATTTTATCAACTAATTGTATGTACAAGTTGCATATACTAGTTGCATGTAAATGTTGTGCGTTCTAGTTCTATGTACTAGTTGTATGTACTCGCTACTAGTTGTTAGTAGTAGCTGTATGTACTAGTTGTATGTACTAGTGCCAGTTATATGTACTAGTTATAGGTACTAGTTGTAGGTACTAGTTGTATTTATTAGTTGCAAGTACGATTCGTTTGTGCTATTTATATTTACTATCTGTATGTACTATTTGTGTGTACTAATTGTATGCAATAATTGTATGTACTAGTTGTAGGTTCTAGTACTACTTAAACTAGGTACTAGGGAGGGACTATATAGTTATATGTACTAGAAACTACTTGTATGTACTTGTTATATAAAGTAGTTATATGACCTAGTTGTTATACCAGTTGTATGTCCTAGTTGTATATACCAGTTGTTTGTCCTAGCTGATTGTACTATTTACTAGTTTCATGTACAAGTTTTGTGTAGTAGTTCAATGTACTAGTTTTATGTTTTCGTTATTAATTGTATGTACTAGTTATAGGTACTAATTTTATCTACTAATTGTATGTACAAGTTGCATGTACTAGTTGCATGTAAATGTTGTGCGTTCTAGTTCAATGTACTAGTTGTATGTACTCGTTACTAGCTGTTAGTAGTAGTTGTATGTACTAGTTTTATGTATTAGTTCCAGTTATATTTACTAGTTGTAGGTACTAGTTGTGTTTATTAGTTGCAAGTACGATTCGTATGTCCTATTTCTATATACTAGTTGTATGTACTAGTTGTATGTATTATTTGGATATGCTAATTGAATGTACAAATTGTATATACTAGGTGTATGTAGTAGTTGTATGTTCTAATTTTTTGAACTAGTTCTATGTACTAATTGTATGTACTAGTTATGTACTAGTTATATGAATTAGTTTTAAGTCCTAGTTCTGGGCACCAGTTGTATGTACTAGTTTTATGTACAACTTTTATGTACTATTTGTATGTACTAGTCATATGAACTAGTAATATTAACTAGCTGTAGGTACTATTTGTGTGTACTACTTGTATGCACTAGTTGTATGTACTAGTTGTATGTACTCAATACTATTTGTATGTACTAGTCGAATGTAGTAGTCATTTGTACTAGTTGAATGTATAAGTAGTGGGTAATTGTTGTATGTACTAGTTATATGTACTGGTTGTATGTACTATTTGTATGTACCAGTTGTATGTATTAGATGTTTTAACTAGTTTTAAGTTCTAGTACAAGTTTTACTAGGTACTAGGAATGAACTAGTTCTAAGAACTACTTGTTTGTTTGTGTGAACTAGTTTTCTGTACTAGTTGTATGTACTATATTTATGTACTAATTATATGTGTAGGTGCTAGTCAAATGTAATAGTTATATGTACTAGTTATATGTACTAGTTGCAAGTACTAGTCACATGTACTAGTAGTATATACTAATTGTAGGTTCTAGTCCTAATTATACTAGGGACTAGGGAGGTACTAATTGTATATACTAGACACTAGTTGTATGTACTATTTATATGTACTAGTTGTATGTACTAGTTGTATGTATATACTAGTTGTATATACTAGCCCTGTACTAGTTGTTGGTTCTAGTTGTATGTACTAGAAACTAGTTGTATGTACTAGTTGTACGTACTACGTGTATGTACCAGTTGTATTTACTATTTGTATTTACTATTTGTATGAACTATTTATATGTGTGTTTACTAGTTATATGTACTAATTGTATGCGCTAGCTATATATACTAATTGTATGTACTATTTACATTTACTAGGTATACGTGTATGTACCAGATATATATAGTAGGTGTATGTACTAGTTATATGTCATAGTTGTATGTACTAGTTGCATGTACTAGTTGTTTGTATTAGTTGAATGTACTAGTCGCATGTTCTAATTATATTTACTAGTTACTAATTTTATGAACTAGTGGTGCCTACGAATTTTATGTGCTGCTTGTATGTACTAGTTGTATGTACTAGTTGTATGTATATACCAGTTGTATGTACTAGTTAAATATAGTAGGTGTGTGAACTTGTTATATGTACTAGTTGTATATATGTGCTGCTTGTATGTACACGTTCTCTGTACTAGTTTTATGTTTATACTAGTTGAATGTACTAGCTTTGAAATAGTTGTATGTTCTACTTGTATGTACTAGATACTAGTTGCATGTACTATTTGCATGTACTAGTTGTACGTACTAGTTGTACGTTCTAGTATTATGTACTCGTTCTATGAACCAGTTATATGTACTAGTTTATAGTTGTATGTATTAGTTGTATGTAGTTATTGTATGAACTATATGTATGTACTATTTATATGTGCCAGTTATATGTGTATTTACTGGTTATATGTTTGTGTACTACTTATATGTACTAGTTGTATGCACTAGCTGTATGTACTAGTTAAATGTACTATTTATATTTTCTAGGTATATGTGTATGTACTCATTCTATGAATTAGTTGTATGTACTAGTTTCTAGTTGTATATACTAGTTGTATGTAGTTTTTGTATGTACTAGTACTATGTACTGGTACTAGTTATAATTACTAGATGTAGGTATTGGTTGTATGTAGTAGTTGGATGTAGTAGTTGTATGTATTAATTGTTTGTGCTAGTTGAATGTACCAGTTGTATGTATATACTAATTGTAAGTACTAGCTATGTTCTAGTTGTATGTATATACTAGTTTGTTGTTTATGTAGTAGTTGTATATGCTAGTTTTATGTACTCACACTATGAAAAATCTAGAATACCATTTTCCTACGTGCTATATGCCTATTCTGTAAAAAGAGCCTATAGGGGAACTAAACCTAAAGAGAGCTTTTGGTTACACTATGTACCAGTTGAACGTACTAGTTGTACGTATATACTAGTTGTATGTACGTTTTGTATGTACTTGTTGGTTGTACTAGGTGTATGTGCTATTTTTAAATACTAGTTATATGTGTATGTACTGGTTATATGTAGTAGTTGTATGTAACAGTTGTATGTACAAGTTGCCTTTACTACGTGTATCCGCTAGCTGTATGTACTAGTTGTAGGTTCTAGTACTAGTTATATTAGGTACTAAGTAGGCATTAGTTGTATGTACTAGTTGTTAGGACTATTTTAACATATTAGATGTATGTACTAGTTCTATGTACTAGTACTAGTAATATTAACTAGTTGTAGGTACTGGTTGTATGTAGTAGTTGGATGTAGTAGTTGTATGTACTAATTGTATGTATTAGTTGTTTGCACTAGTTGTATGTATATTCTAGTTGTATGTAGGCGCTATATACTAGTTGTATGTACTAGTTTCCTCTTTATGTAGTAGTTGTATATACTAGTTGAATGTTCTAGCTGTATATAGTAGTTGTATGAACTCGATACTATTTGTATGTTCCAATCAAATGTAGTATTTATATGTACTAGTTGTATGTATTAGTTGTATGTACTCGATACTATTTGTATGTACCAATCAAATGTAGTATTTATATGTACTAGTTGTATGTACTAGTTTTTTGAACTAGTTGTAGAAGTTATACTAGGAACTAGGAAGGAACTTGTTCTATATGCTACTTGTTTGTTTGTTTGAACTAGTTTTTGTACTAATTGTATATACTAGTTGTATATACTAGTTGTAGGTTGAAGTCCTAGATACTAATTGTATGTACTAGTTGTATGTACCAGTTGTGTGTAATTGTACTAGTTGTATGTACTATTTATATGTTTATGTACTAGGTATATGTACTACTTGTACGTACTAGCTGTATGTGCTGGTTGTATGTACTAATTCTATCTACTAGTTGTATGTACTAATACTAGTTATATTTACTAGTTCTAGGTGCTAGTTGTATGTACAAGTTGTATGTGGTAGTTGTATGTACTAATTGTATGTACTAGTTGGATGTCCTAGTTGTATGCACTAGTTTTATGAACTAGTTCTATTTATATTTACAAATTTTAGGTACTAGTTAAATGTAGCAGATGTATGTACTATTTTTATCTACTGTTTATTTATATGTGCTATGTGTATGTACAACATAAAAGTACCAGTTATATGAATGTAGTGGTTATATGTTTGTGAACTAGTTATATAAACTAGTTGTATGCACTAGCTGTATGTACTAGTTGTATGTATTATTTATAATTATAAGGTATATGTGTATTTACTAGTTATATGTAGTTGGTGTATGTACTAGTTATATATCCTAGTTGTTTGTCCTAGTTGTATGTACTAGTTGAATGTACTAGTTACATGTACTAGTTACTAGTTGTATGAACTAGTTGTACGTACTAATTGTAAATACTAGTTGTATGAACTAGTTGTATGTACTAGTTTTATGAAGTAGTTGTATGTACTAGTTGTATGTACTGGTTATATGTACTAGTTAATGGTTGTGTGAACTAGTTGTACGACCTAATTGTAAATAGTATGTACTAGTTGTAAGTACTATTCATAATTACTATGTATATGTGTATTTACTAGTTATATGTAGTAGATGTATGTACTAGTTATATTTCCTAGTTGTTTGTCCTAGTTATATGGACTAGTTGAATGTACTAGTTGTAGGTACTAATTGAATGGGCTAGGTGATTGTACTATTGGGTATGTCCTAGTTGTATGTACTATTTCTATGTACTAGTTATGTACCAGTTGTACTTAATAGTTGTATGTATATTCTAGTTGTTAATATTAGCTATGTACTAGATGTATATTCAAGCTGTATGTTTTATATAGTATTTTGTACTCGTTCTATGAACTTATTACTAGTATTTACTAGTTTCTAGTTGTATGTACTAGTTGTTAGTACTAGTTGTATGTACTATGTGTATGTACCAGTTGTTGATCCTTGTGCTACTATGTACTAGGTAGGTTCTTTTTGTATGTACTAGATACTTGTTGTATGTGCTAGTTGTATGAACTAGTTTTATGAACTAGTTGTATGTACTGTTTATATGTACTAGTTATATGTACCAGTTATATGTACCAGTTATATGTACTAGTAGTATGTACTAGTTATAATTACTAGCTTTATGTACTATTTGTGTGTACTAATTGTATGCACTTCTTGTATGTACTAGTTGTAGGTTCTAGTACTGGTTAAACTAGGTACTAGGTAGGTTCTTTATAGTTATATGTACTAGAAACTACTTGTATGTACTTGTTATATAAAGTTGTTATATGACCTAGGTGTATATACCAGTTGTATGACCTAGTTGTTTGTACCAGTTGTATGTCCTAGCTGATTGTACTATTTACTAGTTTTATGTACAAGTTGTGCGTAATAGTTCAATGTTTTGTACATATACCTAGTACATATAAAGAGTACATACAACTAGTTCATAGAACTAGTTGATACAACTAGTACATGCAACAAGTATTTAGTACATACAACTAGAACCGACCTAGAACATAGTATAACTAGTACAAGAATCAACAACTGTAACCTGCACATAGTACATACAACTAGTACTTTAAACTAGTGCACACAACTAGTACATACAACTAGACTATACAACCATTAACTAGTACATACAACTAGTACATGCAAATTGGACATAAGAATTGTACTTGCAACTAATATATACAACTAGTACATATAACTGGAAGTAGAACATAAAATAAGAATATACAACTACTACTAACAACTATTAACGAGTACATACAACTAGTACATTGAACTAGAACACACAACATGTACATGCAGCTAGTACATGCAACTTGTACATACAATGAGTTGATAAAATTAGTACATATAACTAGTACATACAAATTGGAATGAAAACATACAACCAAAACATTGAACTATTACACACAACTTGTACATAAAACTAGTAAATAGTACAATCAGCTAGGACATACAACTGGTACAAACAACTAGGTCATACAACTGGTATATACAACTAGGTCATATAACAACTTTATATAACAAGTACATACAAGTAGTTTCTAGTACATATAACTATAAAGAACCTACCTAGTACCTAGTTTAACCAGTACTAGAACCTACAACTAGTACATACAAGAAGTGCATACAATTAGTACACACAAATAGTACATAAAGCTAGTAATTATAACTAGTACATACTACTAGTACATATAACTGGTACATATAACTGGTACATATAACTAGTACATATAAACAGTAAATACAACTAGTTCATAAAACTAGTTCATACAACTAGCACATACAACAAGTATCTAGTACATACAAAAAGAACCTACCTAGTACATAGTATAACTAGCACAAGGATTAACAACTGGTACATACACATAGTACATACAACTAGTACTAACAACTAGTACATACAACTAGAAACTAGTAAATACTCCTAGTTCATAGAACGAGTACAAAATACTATATAGAACATACAGCTTGAATATACATCTAGTACATAGCTAATATTAACAACTAGAATATACATACAACTATTAAGTACAACTGGTACATAACTAGTACATAGAAATAGTACATACAACTAGTACATACCCAATAGTACAATCACCTAGCCCATTCAATTAGTACCTACAACTAGTACATTCAACTAGTCCATATAACTAGGACAAAAAACTAGGAAATATAACTAGTACATACATCTACTACATATAACTAGTAAATACACATATACATAGTAATTATGAATAGTACTTACAACTAGTACATACTATTTACAATTAGGTCGTACAACTAGTTCACACAACCATTAACTAGTACATATAACCAGTACATACAACTAGTACATACAACTAGTACATACAACTAGTTCATAAACCTGGTACATACAACTAGTTCATACAACTAGTATTTACAATTAGTACGTACAACTAGTTCATACAACTAGTAACTAGTACATATAACTAGTACATTCAACTAGTACATACAACTAGGACAAACAACTAGGATATATAACTAGTACATACACCAACTACATATAACTAGTAAATACACATATACCTTATAATTATAAATAATACATACAACTAGTACATACAGCTAGTGCATACAACTAGTATATATAACTAGTTCACAAACATATAACCACTACATTCATATAACTGGTACTTTTATATTGTACATACACATAGCACATATAAATAAACAGTAGATAAAAATAGTACATACATCTGCTACATTTAACTAGTACCTAAAATTTGTAAATATAAATAGAACTAGTTCATAAAACTAGTGCATACAACTAGGACATGCAATTAGTACATACCACTAGTACATCATAACAGTTCACACAAATAGTATATCCAACTAGAACATACAACTAGAACATACAACTAGTACAAACAACTAGGACACATAACTAGTAGATACACCTACTACATATATCTAGTACATACACGTATACCTAGTAAATGTAAATAGTACATACAATTAGTACATACAGCTAACGCATACAACTAGTACATATAACTAGTACACACACCTATTACATATAACTAATGCATAAAAATATAACTAGTTCAAATAAATAGTGAATCCACATAGTACATACAACTAGTACATAAAACTAGTAAATAAAACTGGAAACTAATACATACAACTAGTATATATATAAAATTAGTACATTTAACTAGTATATACAACTGGTATATACATACAACTAGTTCATCCAACTAGTACATAAAATTAATAGGTACACCTAGTTCATACAACTAGTAACTAGTACATATAACTTCTACATGCGACTAGTACATACAACTAGTACATACAAGTAGTACATACAACTAGTGTCTAGTATATACAACTAGTACCTCCCTAGTACCTAGTATAATTAGGACTAGAACCTACAACTAGTATATACCACAAGTACATACAACTAGCACATACAACTAGTACATATAACTAGTACATATAACTATTACATATGACTAGTACATACACATATAATTAGCACATAAATATAGTACATGCAACTAGTGTAGAAAACTAGCTCACACAAACAAACAAGGAGCTCATAGAACTAGTTCATTCATTTAATTAGTACATACAACAATTACACACTACTTATACATTCAACTAGTACAAATTACTACTATATTCGATTAGTACATACTAATAGTATTGAGTACATACAACTAGTCCATACAACTAGTACATATAACTAGTACATTCAACTAGTACATACAACTAGGACAAACAACTAGTATATATAACTAGTACATACACCAACTACATATAACTAGTAAATACACATATACCTTGTAATTATAAATAGTACATACAACTAGTTCATACAGCTAGTGCATACAACGAGTATATATAACTGGTTCACAAACATATAACTACAACATACATTAAACTGGTACTTATAAATAGTTCATACAAAACGTACATACAAATAGTACATTCAACGTGAACATACAACGAGTACAAACAACTAGGATATATAACTAGTACATACACCTACTAAATACAACTAGGTCATACAAATATACCTAGTAAATATAAATAGTACATACAACTAGTACATACAACAAGAAATTAGTCCATACAACTAGTCCATACAACTAGTATATATATAACACTAGTACATTTAACTAGTACATAAAACTGGTATATACATACAAAGAGTACATACAACTAGTACACAATATTAGGATGTATAACTAGTTCACACAACTAGTACATACTACAAATTCATAAACCTAATATATAGCTAGTACAAGCAACTAGTGCATACATCTTGTACTTACAACTGGTTCATATCTAGTTCGTACAACTAGTACATACAACTAGTACATCCAAATAGTACATACAATTAGTACATACAACTACCACATACAACTTGTACATACAACTAGCACCTAGAACTAGTAAATATAACTAGTATTAGTACATACAACTAGTAGATAGAATTAGTACATACAACCAGCACATACAGCTAGTACGTACAAGTAGTACATATACCTAGTACATAAACATATAAATAGTACATACAACTAGTACAATTACCCACAACTGGTACATACAACTAGTACATACAATTAGTATCTAGGACTTCAACCTACAACTAGTACATACAACTAGTACATACAACTAGTATATACAATTAGTACAAAAACTAGTTCAAACAAACAAACAAGTAGCATATAGAACAAGTTCCTTCCTAGTTCCTAGTATAACTTCTACAACTAGTTCAAAAAACTAGTACATACAACTAGTACATATAAATATTACATTTGATTGGTACATACAAATAGTATCGAGTACATACAACTAATACATACAACTAGTACATATAAATACTACATTTGATTGGAACATACAAATAGTATCGAGTTCATACAACTACTATATACAGCTAGAACATTCAACTAGTATATACAACTACTACATAAAGAGGAAACTAGTACATACAACTAGTACATAGCGCCTACATACAACTAGAATATACATACAACTAGTGCAAACAACTAATAAATTCAATTAGTACATACAACTACTACATCCAACTACTACATACAACCAGTACCTACAACTAGTTAATATTACTAGTACTAGTACATAGAACTAGTACATACATCTAATATGTTAAAATAGTCCTAACAACTAGTACATACAACTAATGCCTACTTAGTACCTAATATAACTAGTACTAGAACCTACAACTAGTACATACAGCTAGCGGATACACGTAGTAAAGGCAACTTGTACATACAACTGTTACATACAACTACTACATATAACCAGTACATACACATATAACTAGTATTTAAAAATAGCACATACACCTAGTACAACCAACAAGTACATACAAACATACATACAACTAGTATATACGTACAACTAGTACGTTCAACTGGTACATAACTAGTACATACAACTTGTACATAGTGTAACCAAAAGCTCTCTTTAGGTTTAGTTCCCCTATAGGCTCTTTTTACAGAATAGGCATATAGCACGTAGGAAAATGGTATCCTAGATTTTTCATAGTGTGAGTACATAAAACTAGCATATACAACTACTACATAAACAACAAACTAGTATATACATACAACTAGAACATAGCTAGTACTTACAATTAGTATATACATACAACTGGTACATTCAACTAGCACAAACAATTAATACATACAACTACTACATCCAAGTACTACATACAACCAGTACCTACATCTAGTAATTATAACTAGTACCAGTACATAGTACTAGTACATACAAAAACTACATACAACTAGTATATACAACTAGAAACTAGTACATACAACTAATTCATAGAATGAGTACATACACATATACCTAGAAAATATAAATAGTACATTTAACTAGTACATACAGCTAGTGCATACAACTAGTACATATAAGTAGTACACAAACATATAACCAGTAAATACACATATAACTGGCACATATAAATAGTACATACATATAGTTCATACAATAACTACATACAACTAATACATACAACTATAAACTAGTATATATAACTGGTTCATAGAACGAGTACATAATACTAGAACGTACAACTAGTACGTACAACTAGTACATGCAAATAGTACATGCAACTAGTATCTAGTACATACAAGTAGAACATACAACTATTTCAAAGCTAGTACATTCAACTAGTATAAACATAAAACTAGTACACAGAACGTGTACATACAAGCAGCACATATATACAACTAGTACATATAACAAGTTCACACACCTACTATATTTAACTAGTACATACAACTGGTATATACATACAACTAGTACATACAACTAGTACATACAAGCAGCACATAAAATTCGTAGGCACCACTAGTTCATCAAATTAGTAACTAGTAAATATAATTAGAACATGCGACTAGTACATTCAACTTGTACAAACAACTAGTACATGCAACTAGTACATACAACTATGACATATAACTAGTACATACACCTACTATATATATCTGGTACATACACGTATACCTAGTAAATGTAAATAGTACATACAATTAGTATATATAGCTAGCGCATACAATTAGTACATATAACTAGTAAACACACATATAAATAGTTCATACAAATAGTAAATGCAAATAGTAAATACAACTGGTACATACACGTAGTACGTACAACTAGTACATACAACTAGAACCAACAACTAGTACAGGGCTAGTATATACAACTAGTATATACATACAACTAGTACATACAACTAGTACATATAAATAGTACATAAAACTAGTGTCTAGTATATACAACTAGTACCTCCCTAGTCCCTAGTATAATTAGGACTAGAACCTAAAATTAGTATATACTACTAGTACATGTGACTAGTACTTGCAACTAGTACATATAACTAGTACATATAACTATTACATTTGACTAGCACCTACACATATAATTAGTACATAAATATAGTACATACAACTAGTACAGAAAACTAGTTCACACAAACAAACAAGTAGTTCTTAGAACTAGTTCATTCCTAGTACCTAGTAAAACTTGTACTAGAACTTAAAACTAGTTAAAACATCTAATACATACAACTGGTACATACAAATAGTACATACAACCAGTACATTAGTACATACAAAAATTACCCACTACTTATACATTCAACTAGTACAAATGACTACTACATTCGACTAGTACATACAAATAGTATTGAGTACATACAACTAGTACATACAACTAGTGCATACAAGTAGTACACACAAATAGTACCTACAGCTAGTTAATATTACTAGTTCATATGACTAGTACATACAAATAGTACATACAAATAGTACATAAAAGTTGTACATAAAACTAGTACATACAACTGGTGCCCAGAACTAGGACTTAAAACTAATTCATATAACTAGTACATAACTAGTACATACAATTAGTACATAGAACTAGTTCAAAAAATCAGAACATACAACTACTACATACACCTAGTATATACAATTTGTACATTCAATTAGTATATCCAAATAATACATACAACTAGTACATACAACTAGTACATAGAAATAGGACATACGAATCGTACTTGCAACTAATAAATACAACTAGTACCTACAACTAGTACATATAACTGGAACTAATACATAAAACTAGTACACACAACTACTACTAACAACTAGTAACGAGTACATACAACTAGTACATTGAACTAGTACATATGACTGGTACATATAACTAGTACATATAAAGAGTACACACAACTAGTTTATAAAACTAGTTCATACAACTAGTACATGCAACAAGTATCTAGTACATACAAATAATATCTACCTAGTACATAGTATAACTAGTACAAGAATCAACAACTGGTACATACACATAGTACATACAACTAGTACATATAACTAGTACTTACAGCTAGAAACTAGTAAATACTACTAGTTCATAGAATGAGTACATAATACTATATAGAACATACAACTTGAATATACATCTAGTACATAGCTAATGTTAACAACTAGTATATAGATACAACTATTACGTACAATACATAACTAGTACATAGAAATAGTACATACAACTTGTACATACCAAATAGTACACACACCTAGCACATACAATTAGTACATACAACTAGTACATTCAACTAGTCCATACAACTAGGACAAACAACTAGGACATATATCTAGTACATACATCTACTACATTTAACTAGTAAATACACATATACCTAGTTATTATGAATAGTACATACAACTAGTACATATAACTAGTAAACAAACATATAACCAGTAAATACATATATAACTGGCACTTAAAACTAGTACATACGCATACTACATACAATTAGTACATACAACAAGTACATACAACTATAAACTAGTACATACAACAAGTACAATACAACTATAAACTAGTACATACAACTGGTTCATAGAACGAATACATAATACTAGAACGTTAAACTTGTATATACAACTAGTGCATAGCTATTATTTATAACTAGTATATACATACAACTAGTACATACAACAGGTACATAACTAGTACCTACAACTACTAAATATAACTAAGACTAGTACATAAAACTACTGAATACAACTAGTACATACAATTATTACATACAACTAATACATGCAACTAGCACATACACTTACTACATATAACTAGTAAATACACATATCTTGTAACTATAAATAGGACATACAACTAGTACATAAAAGTAGTACATAAAACTAGTATCTTCTACATATAACTAGTACCTTCCTAGCACCTAGTATAACTAGTAAAAGAACCTACCATTTGTACATACAACTAGTACATACAACTAGAACATACAACCAGTACATAGCTAGTACATACAACTAGTATATACATACAACTAGTACATACAACTAGTATCTACAACTAGTAAATATACCTAGTACTAGTCCATACAACTAGTACATACAACTAGTATTTGCAATTAGTACATATAACTAGTACACACATCTACCACATATAACTAATACATAAAAATATAACTAGTACGTATAAATAGTACATAAACATAGTACATACAAGTAGTTCATACAACTACTAGTACATAGAACGAGTCCATAAAACTAGGACCTATAACTAGTAAACACCTACTACATATAATTAGTACATAAATATTTAACTAGTACATATGAATAGTGCATCCTTATAGTATATATAACTAGTACATAAAACTAGTACATGCAACTAGAAACTAGTACATACAACTAATATATACATAAAGCTAGTACGTTTAACTAGTTCATACAACAATTATATACAAACAACTAGTTCATACAACTAGTATTGACAATTAGATCGTACAAGTAGTTCACACAACTATTAACTAGTACATATATATAACCAGTACATGAAACTAGTACATACAACTAGTATATACATACAACTAGTTCATACAACTAGTATTCACAATTAGTACATTCAATTAGTCCATACAACTAGGACAAAAAACTAGGATATATATCTAGTACATACACCAACTACATATAACTAGTAAATAAACATATACCTAGTAATTATAGATAGTACATATACTGGTTAAATGTACTAGTTTTATATATATACTAGTTGTATGTACTAGTTTCTAGTTGTATGTACTATTCATATATACTAGTTATATGTAGTAGGTGTGTGTATTTGTTATATGTAGTAGGTGTGTGTACTTGTTATATGTACTAGTTGAAAGTACAAGTTGTTTGTCCTAATTGTATATACACGTTCTGTGTACCAGTTGTATGTTGATACTGGTTGTATGTACCTAGTTGTATGTACTAGTTGTATGTACTAGTGTTTTGAACTAGTTGTAGGTTCTGGTACAAGTTATACTAAGAACTAGGAAGGAACTCGTTCTCTATACTACTTGTTTCTTTGTTTGAACTAGTTTTATCTACTAATTGTATGTACTAGTTGTATGTACTAGTTTTAGGTTCAAGTCCTAGGTACTAGGGAGGGGCTAGTTGTATGTACTAGATTCTAATTGTATGTACTAGTTGTATGTACTAGTCGCATGCAGTAATTATATTTACTATTTACAAATTTATGATCTAGTTGTACCTTGTATGTACTAGTTGTATGTACTAGTTGTATATATACACTAGTTGTATGTACTAGTTTCTAGTTGTGTGCAGTATGTGTATGTACTATTCATATATACTAGTTATATGTTTAGGTATTAGTTATATGTAGTAGGTGTGTGTACTTGTTATATGTACTAGTTGAAAGTACTAGTTGTATGTCCTAATTGTATGTACACGTTCTGTGTACTAGCTGTATGTTTATACTAATTGTATGTACTAGTTTTTTGAATTAGTTGTAGGTTCTGGTACAAGTTATACTAGGAACTAGGAAGGAACTCGTTCTATATACTACTTGTTTGTTTGTTTGAACTAGTTTTTGTATTAATTGTATATACTAGTTGTATGTATTAGTTGTAGGTTCAAGTCCTAGTTATATTAGGTACTAGGGAGGGGCTAGTTGTATGTACTAGATACTAATTGTATGTACTAGTAGTATGTACCCGTTCTGTGTAATTGTACTAGTTGTATGAACTATTTATATGTACTATTTATATGTTTATGTACTATGTATATGTACTACTTGTATGTACTAGCTGTATGTTCTGATTGTATGTGCTAATTGTATCTACTTGTTGTATGTACTAATACTAAATAGTTATATTTAATAGTTTGTTGGTGTTACGTGTTTGTACAAGTTGTATGTGGTAGTTGTATTTACTAATTGTAGGTACTAGTTGGATGTACTGGTTGTATGTACTAGTTGTATGTACTAGAAATGAGCCTGTTGTATGTACAAGATGTATGCACTAATTGTTTGTGCTAGCTATATACTTGTTTTATGAAGTTATTGTATGTACTAGTTGTATATACTAGTTACTAGTTGTGTGAACTAGTTGCATATACTATTTATAATTACAAGGTAAATGTGTATGTACTAGTTGTATGTAGTAGGTGTATGTACTAGTTATATGTCCTAGTTGTTTGTACTAGTTGTATGTTCTAGTTGAATGTATTAGTTGTATGTACTAGTTGTATGTACTATTTGTGTGTACTATTAGGATGTATTAGTTTTATGTACTAATTGCATGTACTAGTTGCATGCACTAGTTTTATGAACTAGTTCTATTTATATTTACTAGTTGTATAAAACTAGTAAAACTAGTTCTATTTATATTTACTAGTTGTTTAAAACTGGTAAATATAAATAGACTTTAACATATAACTAGTACACACACGTATACCTAGTAAATGTAAACAGTAAATACATCTAGTACATACAACTAGTACCTACAACTGGTACATACAACTAGTACATAGCTAGTAGATACAACTACTATATATATACAACTAGTACACAGAACTTGTACACACAATTAGCACATGCAACTACTACATACATCTAATACATACAACTAGTACCTAAAACTAGTAAATTAAGCTAGTTCTAGTACATACAACTAGTACATACAACTAGTACTTTCAACTAGTACATATAACTAGTACAAACATCTACTACATATAACTATTACATAAAAATATAACTAGTTCAAATAAATAGTGCATCCACATAGTACATACAACTAGCACATAAACGTAGTAAATACAACTAGAAACTAGTAGATACAATAAGTATATATATAAAATTAGTACATATAACTAGTACATACAACTGGTATATACATACAAGTAGTACATGCAACTAGTACATAAAATTAATAGGTACAACTAGTTCATACAACTAGTAACTAGTACAAATAACTAGTACTTGTGACTAATACATAAAAGTAGCACATATACCTAGTACATAAACATATATATAGTACATATAAATAGTACGTACAACTAGTATATATAACTAGTACAAACAAATAGTACATACACCCAGTACATACAAATGTAACTAGTACATATAAGAAGTACATACAACTAGTACATATAACTAGTACATATAAATAGTACACACAACTAGTACATGCAACAATTACACAAAACTGGTACATACAACTTGTACATATAACTAGTACATATGACTAGTACATACACATATAATTAGTACATAAATATAGTACATACAACTAGTACAGAAAACTAGTTCACACAAACAAACAAGTAGTTTATAGAACTATTTCATTCCTAGTACCTAGTATAACTTGTATTAGAACCTAAAATTAGTTCAAACATCTAGTACATACAACTAGTACATACAATTAGGCAATAGTACGTATAACTAGTACACACAACTAGTACATACATATAGTACATAAAACCAGTACATATAACTAGTACATACAACAATTACCCACTACTTATACATTCAACTAGTACAAATAACTACTACATTCGACTAGTACATACAAATAGTATTTAGTACGTACAACTAGTTCATACAACTAGGACAAACAACTAGGACGTATAACTAGTACATACATCTACTACATATAACTAATAAATACACATATACCTAGTAATTATGAATAGTACATACAACTAGTACATACAGCTAGTGCACACAACTAGTACATATAACTAGTACACAAACATATAACCAGTAAATACACATATAACTGGCATATATAAATAGTACATACATATAGTTCACACAATAACTACATACAACTAATACATACAACTATAAACTAGTACATATAACTGGTTCATAGAACGAGTACATAATACTAGAACGTACAACTTGTATATACAACTAGTGCATAGCTATTATTTATAACTAGTATATACATACAACTAATATATACAACTGGTATATAACTGGTACATACAATTAGTACATACAACTATTACATACAACTTTTACATACAGCTAGTACCTACAACTACTAAATATAAGTAGGCCTAGTACATAAAACTAGTCCATGCAACTAGTACATACAATTAATACATACCAAATAGGACCCACACCTAGTACAAACAATTAGTACATACAACTAGTACGTTCAACTAGTCTATACAACTACGACAAACAGCTAGGACATACACCTACTACAAATAAGTAGTAAATACATATACCTTGTAATTATAAATAGTGCATACAACTAGTATAAACAACTAGTATATAAAACTAGCACATATAACTAGTACATACAACTAGAAACTAGTTTGTACAACTTGCTCACAGAATGAGTACATAATATTACAACGTACAACTTGTATATTCAACTAGTACATAACTACTACACACAACTAGGAAAAACAACTAGGACATATAAATAGTAGATACATATACTAAATATAACTGGTTTATACACTTTTACCTGATAATTATAAATAGTACATACAACTAGTACATACAACTAGTACCTTTTTAGCACCTAGTATAACTAGTACAAGAACCTACCACTTGTACATACAACTGGTACATACAACTAGAACATACAACCAGTACATAGCTAGTAAATACAACTAGTATATACATACAATTAGTCCATACAACTAGTACATACAACTAGTACTTGCAATTAGTACCTATAACTAATACACAATCTACCACATATAACTAATACAGAAAAATATAACTAGTACGTATAAATTGTATACACAAGTAGTTCAATCAACTACTAGTACATAGAACGAGTACAAAAAACTAGGACCTATAACTAGTACACACCTACCACATATAATTAGTATATAAATATATAACTAGTACATATGAATAGTGCATCCATATAGTATATATCACTAGCACATTTAATTAGTTCATACAACTATTATATACAAACAACTAGTTCATACAACTATTATATACAAACCACTAGTTCATACAACTAGTAATTACAATTAGGTCGTAAAACTATTTCACACAACTATTAACTAGTACATATAACTGGTACATGCAACTTGTACATACAACTAGGACAAACAACTAGGATATATAACTAGTACATACACCAACTACATATAACTAGTAAATATACATATACCTTGTAATTATAAATAGTACACACAACTTGTATATACAGCTAGTGCATACAACTAGTATATATAACTAGTTCACAAATATAACTACTACATACATATAACTGGTACCTATAAATAGTACATACACATAGTACATACAAATAGTAGATACAAATAGTACAAACATCTGCTACATATAACTAGCACCTACAACTAGTAAATAAAAATAGAACTATTTCATAAACCTTGTGCACACAACTAGTACATGCAATTAGTACATACAACTAGTATATCCTAACAGTACACACAAATAGTACATACAACTAGTACATACAACTAGTACAATCACCTAGAACATACAACTAGTACAATCCAACTAGAACATATAACTAGTACATACACCTACTACATACAACTAGTACATACACATATACCTAGTAATTATAAATAGTACATACAACTAGTACATAGAACGGGTACATAAAACTAGTACACACAACTAGAAACTAGTCCATACAACTAGTATATATATAACACTAGTACATTTTACTAGTACATAAAACTAGGATATACATACAAAGAGACATACAAGTAGTACATACAACAATTACACAAAACTGGTACATACAACTAGTACATATAACTAGTACATATAACTAGTACATACAACTAGTGTCTAGTATATACAAATAGTAACTCCCTAGTTCCTGGTATAATTAGGAATAGAACCTACAACTAGTATATTCTATTAGTAAATACAACTAGTACATGCAACTAGTACATGCAACTAGTACATACAACTAGTACATCCTAACAGTACATGCATATAGTACATATAGCTAGTGCATACAACTTGGACATATAACTAGAACAAACACCTAACTAATACATAAAAATGTAACCAATTCAAATAAATAGTGCATCCACATAGTACATACAACTATTACATGAAACTAGTAAAGACGACTAGAAACTAGTACATACAACTAGTATATATATAAAATTAGTACATTTAACTAGTACATACAACTGGTATATACATCCAACTAGTACATAAACTTAATAGCTACAACTAGTTCAAACAATTAGTAACTAGTACATATAACCAGTACATGCGACTAGTATATACAACTAGTACATACAACTAGTACATACAACTAGTTCATAAAACTAGTATATAGCTTGTACAAAGAACTAGTGCATGCATCTTGTACATACAACTGGTTCATATCTAGTACATACACCTCGTACATACAACTAGTATATAGAATTAGTACATACAACCACCTAATACAGCTAGTACATACAAGTAGTACATATACCTAGTACATACACACATATATGGGACATACAAATAGTACGTACAACTAGGTTATATACCTAGAACAAACAACTAGTACATACACCCAGTACATACAAATGTAACGAGTACATATAAGTAGTACATACAACTAGTATATACAACTAGTACATATAAATAGTATATACAAGTAGTACATAAAACAATTACACAAAACTGGTACATACAACTAGTACATATAACTAGTACATATAACTAGTACATACAACTAGTGTCTAGTATATACAACTAGTAACTCCCTAGTTCCTGGTATAATTAGGAATAGAACCTACAACTAGTATATACTATTAGTAAATACAACTAGTACATGCAACTAGTACATGCAACTAGTACATATAACTAGTACATATAACTATTACATATGACTAGTACATACACATATAATTAGTACATAAATATAGTACATACAACTAGTACATAAAACTAGTCAATTTAACTAGTTCATACAACTATTATATACAAACAACCAGCTAAAATACAACTAGTATTTACAATTAGGTCGTACAACTACACACAACTATTAACTAGTACATATAACCAGTATATGCAACTAGTACATACGACTGGAACATACAACTAGTTCATACAACTAGTAACAAGTACATATAACTAGTACATTCAACTAGTACATACAACTAGGACAAACAACTAGTCTATATAACTAATTCACAAACATATAACTACTACATACATATAACTGGTACTTATAAATAGTACATACACATAGTACATACAAATAGTAGATACAAATAGTACATACATCTGCTACATATAACTAGCACCTACAACTAGTAAATAAAAATAGAACTACTTCATAAAACTAGTGCATACAACTAGTACATGCAATTAGTACATACAACTAGTACATCCTAACAGTACACACAAACAGAACATACAACTAGTACATACAACTATTACATTGAACTAGAACATACAACTAGTACAAACAACTAAGACATATAACTAATACATGCACCTACTACACACAACTAGTACATACACATATACCTAGTTATTATAAAAAGTACATACAACTAGTACAAAGAACGGGTACATAAACCTAGTACATACAACTAGAAACTAGTCCATACAACTAGTATATATATAACGCTAGCACATTTAACTAGTACATAAAATTAGTAGGTACAACTAGTTCACACAACTAGTCTACAAGTAAATAAAACATTTAAAAAATGAAATGAGAAGTAGGGATGGCAGTCCCTGCAACCGTATCTATCATATCTAAAAAAATAACGAAACAAGAAAGTGATCATATGGTAAGGCTAACATTGCAGAAGTGGCATACTGAAACTTAACTATGCACATCACTTCTATGTTTGGGCGCATCATGGATATACTAGAAGTAGGGATCGATGCGCCCAAACATAGAAGTGATGTGCATAGTCCCTACTTCCCTACTTAGAGAGTACTACCGTACTCTCTGATAGCTACTACAAAAAACTTGTGCCCGTATCTTGTACATACAACTAGTTCATATCTAGTACACACAACTAGTACATACAACTAGTACATCTAACTAGTACATAAAATTAGTACATACAACTACCACACACAACTTGTACATACAACTAGCACCTACAACTAGTGAATATAACTAGTATTAGTACATCCAACAAGTACATACAACTAGTCCATACAACTAGTACATACAATTAGTACATAAAACTAGTTCAAACAAACAACACAAGTAGTATAGAGAACGACTTCCTTCCTAGTTCCTAGTATAACTTGTACCAGAACCTACAACTAATTCAAAAAACTAGTACATACAACTAGTACATACAACTAGTACAAAGCTAGTACCTACAACTAAAATAAACATATAACTAGTATAAACATGCAACTAGTACACAGAACGTGTACATACAGTTAGCAGGTACAACTAGTACTTTCAACTAGTACATATAACAAGTACACACACCTACTACATATAACAAGTACACACACCTACTACATATAACAAGTACACACACCTATCACATATAACTAATGCATAAACATATAACTAGTATATGTGAATAGTACATGCACATAATACATACAACTAGTATACGTATAAAACTAGTAGATTTAACTAGTACATACAACTGGTATATACATACAACTAGTACAGACAACTAGTACATACAAATAGTACATAAAATTCTTAGTTAAAACTAGTTCATAGAATTAGTAACTAGTAAATATAATTAGTACATGTGACTAGTACATACAACTAGTACATACAACTAGTGCATGCAACTAGTACATGCAACAAGAACATATAACTAGTACACACAAGTATACCTAGTAAATGTAAATAGTACATACAACTAGTACATACAGCTAGGGCTACAACTAGTACATATAACTAGTGCAAAGACATATAAATAGAACATACAAATAGTAAATACAACTAGTAGATACAACTAGTACGTACAACTAGTACATGCAACTAGTATATACATACAATTAGTACACAGAACCTGTACATACAATTACTACATGCAACTACTACATACAACTAATACCCCCAACTAGTACCTAAAACTAGTAAATATAGCTAGTTCTAGTACATACAACTAGTACGTACATACAACTAGTACGTATATACAACTAGTACTTTCAACTAGTACTTTCAACTAGTACATATAACTAGTACACGCACCTACTACATATAACTAATATATTAAACAAGTATTTTGAGTTGAAAAACTCGTGGAGCGCCAGGCGCCCCTAAGTAAACTCAAACTACTTGGCATGTTCCCATAGATAGCCGGTTAACTGGTTTCCGATCGACTCTTGTTGGTCGTCAATTTTTCAAGGCCATATCTCGTAGAAAACGTTTTTCGCAAGCTTCACTTTACATAGCATTAGTAAGGGTGGTTTTTAAGTCCATTTCGTTTGTTCAATGTTCTACGCTAAGGAAGAGAAAGCTAATTTTAAGCTAGAAAACGGAAGCTAGCCGAACGTCCGCCATTTTTTGACAGATATATATATATATATATAATAAAACTTTGGTAATTGAAGCTCTGTCTTCTCTTCTTACGCTTTTTGTTCATATTTTTACTTGTCCATGTGTAGGAATTAGGAGTGTTTGTTGCGATCATTATGAGAATAAAGCCTTGTTGAGCTTCAGGAACACGAATTTACTAATTTACTACTTGATATTCCCTTTCCTGTATTACTGATGAAGACTTCCGGGTTGAAACGTCCAGAACTAGTAAATTTATTTTACTGATGTTCAACAAGGCCTTATTCTTATCCATGTGTGTGTGTTTTCCATGTGTACAGTAGAATCTCATAACAAAATTGCTCATAGTGAATGTCTTAAGTACAGTGAGGCTAATTACACTCAAGTACACTACACAGTGAAAGTTACTGGCAATATTAAAATTACTATCAAATACTACACAGTACAAGTTACAAATTTAAGAGGGCCAAGTGACTATACAATATTAAAATTACAATCAAGTACTAGCTACACATGCAGTGCAAGTTACAAATTTAAAGAGATCCAAGTGACCCCTAGGATAATCAGTATTTTAAACACCACAAGACTTTAGTCACACTAGTACTGTTGCAGGTTTTGAAATCCTCAACTACTGCATAGAGAGTAGTAGTTGATACAGATCACCCAATTGCTAGGTAGAACACATGGCCTACCAATTACCTTTTCACACCTTAGTATAGACTGAAGATGATGCATCTGCATGCCATATATCAACAAAGGCTCCAGTATTAAAGGGGTCTCAGCTAATAGCCACACAGATTTGATTTGCCTTGTGAGGGAGCTAAGAACACCGATGGTTGGTTGCATGCATTGGCATAATCACCAGGGTTAGAGACCATTTTGTAACTTGTACACAAGGGACATAAAAGGCCAAGGCCTTTATATACATATATGATGTCCCTTGTGTACAAGTTACAAAATGGCATAGGTATGGAATGGCTACACATGGACAAGTAAAATATGAACAAAAAGCGTAAGAAGAGAAGACAGAGCTTCAATTACCAAAGTTTTATTAAGGTCGACTAAACCAATTTCTTTTGCATCAATATAGGGACAATTCTACCTCAAACTTAACGGAAACGTACACAAATACGCTTTATCTAACCTTCGCTACAACTCGTTTATTCTGTAGCTCCTTCTCGTAGTAGAGCGTCGACTTGTCATAGCCGTTCTCGAAAGGATGATCTTCTTTTGCAACGAGCCGTGACGTTTTCCCAACGTCACATGATAATCCATTAAATATGTACCGAGCAACAAACGAGGTGTTGGTGACGCACTAGGGAAACATCATAATACATCACCAGATTCCACAATCGTAAACTTGCATTCTTCATTATATCTTGATGGTGTTGCAATTTTAATTAAGCAAAACTTCGCCAGACGTTTGTCATACACAGGTGCCATGATATATATCGGTTTCACAGTGATCTGATCAATTGATAATTTTTATTAATATAACACTTGGTTTCAATATAAATTTCACATAGGTTTTCTATAGTCCTATGGCATTTTATATACAGACTTTGTCCTCCGTTTTCTACCAAACCGAGACTTAAATAAAAAATCCCTTAATCAATCCTTTTATACCCTAAACTTTATGATACTATGCCCATTCTGTTGCTAGGTCTTTTCCTGGAGTCATACGAATTATTTATATTATATTATATTATTTATTTATTTATATTAGATTATCTTAGTATATTGTAAATTGTACTGTATATATATATATATATGTATACAAGACTACGAACAGGAAACCATACGTTAACATAATTTTTGACAATAATATAGGGGAGCCTCGGGCGCCCCAAAAATGTAACTAGTTCAAACAACTCGTGCATCCACATAGTCCACACAACTAGTACAGAAAAATAGTAAATACAACTAGACACTAGTACATACAATTGGTATATACATACAACTGGTATATACATTCAACTAGTACATACAACTAGTACATAAAATTAATAGGTACAACTAGTTCATACAACTAGTAACTAGTACATATAACTAGTACATATAACTAGTACATGCGACTAGTATCTACTACATAGAACTAGCACCTTCTTAGCCCCTAGTATAACTAGTACAAGAACCTTCACTTGTACATACAACTAGTATATACATACAACTAGTACATACAACTAGTATTTGCAATTAGTACATATAACTAGTACACACATCTACAACAAATAACTAATACATAAAAATATAACTAATACATATAAATAGTACATAAACATAGTACATACAAGTAGTTCATACAACTACTAGTACATAGAACGAGTACATAAAACTAGGACCTATAACTAGTAAATACCTACTACATATAATTAGTACATAAATATATAACTAGAACATATGAATAGTGCATCCATATAGTGTATATAACTAGTACATAAAACTAGTACATGCAACTAGAAACTAGTACATACAACTATTATATACAAACAACAAGTTCACACAACTAGTATTTACAACTAATATTTACAATTAGGTCATACAACTAGTTCACACAACTATTAACTAGTACATATAACCAGTACATGTAAATTCGTGGGTACAACTAGTTTATAAAATTAGTAACTAGTAAATATAATTAGTACATGTGACTAGTACATACAACTAGTACATACAACTAGTGCATTCAACTAGTACATACAACTAGGACATATAACTAGTACATAAACCTACTACATATAACTAGTACATACACCTATACCTAGTAAATGTAAATAGTATACATACAACTAGTACATACAGCTAGCGCATACAACTAGTACATATAACTAGTACACACAAACAAATAGTACATACAAATAGTAAATATAACTAGTACCTACAACTAGTACGTACAACTAGTATCTAGTAGATACAACTAGAACATACAACTAGTACATAGTTGGTACATACAACTAGCATATACATACAACTAGTACACGAAACATGTGTATACAATTAGCACATGCAACTACTGCATAGAACTAATACATACAACTAGTACCTAAAACTAGTAAATATAGCTAGTTCTCGTTCATACAAGTAGTATATACATACAACTAGAACTTTCAATAGTACATATAACTAGTACACACACCTACTACATAAAACTAATACATAAAAATATAACTTTTTCAAAGAAATAGTGCATCCACAGAGTACATAAAACTAGTATATAAAACTAGTAAATACAACTAGAAACTAGTACACACAACTAGTATATATATAAAATTAGTACATTTAACTAGTACACAAATCTGGTATATACATACAACTAGTACATACAACTAGTATATAGCTAGTACAAAGAACTAGTGCATACATCTTCTACATACAACTGGTTGGTATCTATTACAAAGAACTACAGTGCAGTCCACTTAATTCGAATCCGTTTTTGACGAAATTTCACCTATTTCGAATAGAACTCCGGTTCCCTGTATAGTCCCAGTATATCAATTTCTTTGGGAAGATTTGTTTGCTACGTAGAGAATACGGAAGTATTTCAACACAAATAAGCAAGCTCATAGTTATTAAGGAGGTAATCACACTTTTAACGGTTAAGAATTTGAGCTAAATCGTCATTAATCATTCTCAGTACAGTGTTATTCTCTAGGTATGCAACGTTCACTGTACCAATCACTTATTCTGGAACAAAAACTAGAGATTATCCATCTCGTGGACAACGCTCCATCTTGAAGGAAAAAAAGGACATTGCTACTACTACTTAGCTGCATAATCTTCTCTTTTTCATTATATTTCAAATCTATATTTGGTGTTTAGACATCACTTTGCTATTTTGTGCATAAACCTGATAATTCAAAATTCCTGTTATTTCAAATTCCCTAGAGATTCGAATTAGGTGGACTGCCCTGTAGTACATACAACTAGTACATAGAATTAGTACATACAACCAGCTAATACAGCTAGTACATACAAGTAGTACATATATCTAGTACATACACACATATATAGTACATATAAATAGTACGTACAACTAGTATATATAACTAGTACAAGCAACTTGTAAATACACCCAGTACATACAAACGTAACGAGTACATATAAGTAGTACATACAACTAGCACATATAAATAGTACACACAACTAGTACATACAACAATAACACAAAACTGGTACATACAACTAGTACATATAACTAGTACATATAAATAGTACACACAACTAGTACATACAACAATAACACAAAACTGGTACATACAACTAGTACATATAACTAGTACACATACAACTAGTACATACAACTAGTGTCTAGTATATACAACTAGTACCTCCCTAGTACCTAGCATAATTAGGACTAGACCCTACAACTAGTATATACTACTAGTACATACAACTAGTACATGCAACTAGTACATATAACTAGTACATACAACTATTACATATGACTAGTACATATACATCTAACTACTACATAAATTTAGTATATACAACTAGTACAGAAAACTAGTTCACACAAAGAATCAAGTAGTTCATAGAACTAGTTCATTCCTAGTACCTAGTATAACTTGTATTAGAACCTAATACTAGTTCGAATATCTAGTACATACAGCTGGTACATACAATTAGGCCATAGTACATTCAACTAGTACAAATAACTACTACATTCGACTAGTACATACAAATGGTATTGAGTACATACAACTAGTAAATACAACTAGTGCATACAATTAGTACACACAAATTCTTAACGTAAGCTGTCGTCTCAACCTTCTTCGTAGGCTCTCTTGGTTTCTTCCTCACTCTCTCCTCCTCACTTATCTTAAATCACACATCCTTCCCCACTTTGACTATTGTGATGTCGTCTGGTCTGGCTGTACTCAAGATGAATCTCGCCGCTTGGAATTGCTGCTGAACTTTGGTTGCAAGATTGTGCTTCATAGGTGTCGTGACTCTTCTTCCACTGCTGCTCTTCAAGAACTTGGATTAACGACTCTCACCTTGAGAAGAAAACTTCACATGGCTCAGTGTATGTTTTGCAGCCTATCCTCCCAGGCTCCACCTTATCTGTCTCGGCTCTCCTCTTATGTTTCTTGCCACCATAACACTCGCTCCTCTTCCACTTCCCAACTTAATCTTCCCTTGGTCAGGTCGTCATTCGGACAGAGGGCATTCAATTTTGCCGGTGCTTCCCTCTGGCGCAGTATACCTACAGCCATTCGTGCAACACCTAACCTCGACCTCAACAATTTTACGGCACTATGTAAACGTTTTTATTCTAATGCATGAGGGACAATTTGTATTATGTAACAATATTAACACAACCGAATTGACAATTCTATTTTATTTATTTATTTATTATTTATTTATTGTACATATGGTTTTGTACTGGGTGCCTTTGTAGTAGCCTCAGGCTATTGGCCTCCCCAGTTTAAATAAGATTTCCTGATATCCTGAAATAGTAAATACAGCTGGTAAATATAACTAGTACCTACTACTAGTACATATAACTGGTACATATACCTAGTACTTATAAACAGTACATAAAACTAGTTCATAAAACTAGTTCATACAACTAGTACATGCAACAAGTATCTAGTACATACAAATAGAACCTACCTAGTACATAGTATAACTGGTACAAGAATCAACAACTGGTAAATACACATTGTACATACAACAAGTACTTACAAGTAGGACATACAACTGGAAACTAGTAAATACTACTAGTTTTTAGAAGGAGTATATAATACTTTATAGAGAATACAACTTGAATATACATCTAGTATTTAGCTAATATTAACAATTGGTATATACATACAACTATTACGTTCAACTGGTAATAGTATATACAACTAGTACATGCAACTAGTACATACAACTAGTACATACCAAATAGTACCCACAACTAGTAAATACAATTAGTACATTCAACTAGTCCATACAACTACGACAAACAGCTAGGACATATAACTAATACATACACCTACTACATATAACTAGTAAATACACATACCTTGTAATTATAAATAGTATATACAACTAGTACATACAACTAGAAAGTAGTATATACAACTAGCTCACAGAATGAGTACATAATACTAGAACATCCAACTTGAATATTCAACTAGTAAATAACTCCTACACAACACTAGGAAACACAACTAGGACATACAAATATTACATACACCTACCACATATAACTAGAACATACACTTTTACCTAATAATAATAAATAGGACATACAACGAGTACATACAACTAGTACATAAAACTAGTATCTCCAACAAGTAAATTTAACTAGTACTAGTCCATACAACTAGTACATACAACTAGTCCTTGCAACTAGTACATAGCTAGTCCACACAACTAGTACTTGCAACTAGGAGATATAACTAGTACACACATCTACCACATATAACTAATACATAAAAATATAACTTGTACATATAAATAGTACATAAAGATAGTACATACAAGTAGTTCATACAACTACTAATACATAGAACGAGTACATAAAACTAGGACCAATAACTAATACACACCTACTACATATAATTAGTACATAAATATTTAACTAGTACATATGATTAGTGAATCCATATAGTGTAGTACATGCAACAAAAAACTAGTACATACAACTATACTAGTTGTATGCACTAGCGGTATGCTCTAGTTGTATGTACTATTTATAATTACAATGTATATGTTTATTTACTAGTTATATGTAGTTGGAATATGTACTGGTTATATATCCTAGTTGTTTGTCGTAGTTGTATGTACTAGTTGAATGTACTAGTTATATGTACTAGTTACTAGTTCTATGAACTAGTTGTACGTACTAATTGTAAATACTAGTTGTATGAACTAGTTGGATGTACTAGGTATATGAACTAGTTGTATGTTCTAGTTGTATGTACTAGTTGCATGTACTGGTTATATGTACTAGTTAACAGTTGTGTGAACTAGTTGGACGACCTAATTGTAAATACTAGTTGTATGAACTAGTTGTTTGTATATAATAGTTGTATGAACTAATTACATGTGCTAGTTTTGTGTGTATATTAGTTGTATGTACTAGTTTCTAGTTGCATGTACTATACTATATGGATGCACTAATCATATATACTAGTTAAATATTTATGTACTAATTATATGTAGTAGGTGTGTATTAGTTATAGGTCCTAGTTTTATGTACTCGTTCTATGTACTAGTAGTTGTATGAACTACTTGTATGTACTATCTTTATGTACTATTTATATGTACAAGTATTATTTTTATGCATTAGTTATATGTTGTAGATGTGTGTACTAGTTATATGTACAAGTTGCAAGTACTAGTTGTGTGGACTAGCTATGTACTAGTTGCAAGGACTAGTTGTATGTACTAGTTGTATGGACTAGTACTAGTTAAATTTACTTGTTGGAGATACTAGTTTTATGTACTAGTTGTATGTACTCGTTGTATGTCCTATTTATTATTATTAGGTAAAAGTGTATGTTCTAGTTATATGTGGTAGGTGTATGTAATATTTGTATGTCCTAGTTGTGTTTCCTAGTGTTGTGTAGGAGTTATTTACTAGTTGAATATTCAAGTTGGATGTTCTAGTATTATGTACTCATTCTGTGAGCTAGTTGTATATACTACTTTCTAGTTGTATGTACTAGTTGTATGTACTATTTATAATTACAAGGTATGTGTATTTACTAGTTATATGTAGTAGGTGTATGTATTAGTTATATGTCCTAGCTGTTTGTCGTAGTTGTATGGACTAGTTGAATGTACTAATTGTATTTACTAGTTGTGGGTACTATTTGGTATATACTAGTTGTATGTACTAATTGCATGTACTAGTTGTATATACTATTACCAGTTGAACGTAATAGTTGTATGTATATACCAATTGTTAATATTAGCTAAATACTAGATGTATATTCAAGTTGTATTCTCTATAAAGTATTATATACTCCTTCTAAAAACTAGTAGTATTTACTAGTTTCCAGTTGTATGTCCTACTTGTAAGTACTTGTTGTATGTACAATGTGTATTTACCAGTTGTTGATTCTTGTACCAGTTATACTATGTACTAGGTAGGTTCTATTTGTATGTACTAGATACTTGTTGCATGTACTAGTTGTATGAACTAGTTTTATGTACTGCTTATAAGTACTAGTTATATGTACCAGTTATATGTACTAGTAGTGTGTACTAGTTATATTTACCAACTGTATTTACTATTTGTGTGTACTAATTGTATACACTAGTCTTATTTACTAGTTGTATGAACTCAATACCATTTGTATGTACTAGTCGAATGTAGTAGTTATTTGTACTAGTTGAATGTATAAGTTGTGTGTGATTGTTGTATGTACTTGTTATATGTTCTAGTTGAATGTACTATTGCCTAATTGTATGTACTAGTTGTATGTACTAGATGTTTGAACTAGTATTAGGTTCTAATACAAGTTATACTAGGTACTAGGAATGAACTAGTTCTATGAACTACTTGATTCTTTGTGTGAACTAGTTTTCTGTACTAGTAGTATATACTAAATTTATGTAGTAGTTAGATGTATATGTACTAGTCATATGTAATAGTTGTATGTACTAGTTATATGTACTAGTTGCATGTACTAGTTGTATGTACTAGTAGTATATACTAGTTGTAGGGTCTTGTCCTAATTATGCTAGGTACTAGGGAGGTACTAATTGTATATACTAGACACTAGTTGTATGTACTAGTTGTATGTACTAGTTATATGTACTAGTTGTATGTACCAGTTTTGTGTTATTGTTGTATGTACTAGTTGTGTGTACTATTTATATGTGCTAGTTGTATGTACTACTTATATGTACTCGTTATGTTTGTATGTACTGGGTGTATGTACTAGTTGCTTGTACTAGTTATATATACTAGTTGTACGTACTATTTATATGTACTATATATGTGTGTATGTACTAGATATATGTACTACTTGTATGTACTAGCTGTATTAGCTGGTTGTATGTACTAATTCTATGTACTAGTTGTATGTACTACAGGGCAGTCCACCTAATTCGAATCTCTAGGGAATTTGAAATAACAGGAATTTTGAATTATCAGGTTTATGCACAAAATAGCAAAGTGATGTCTAAACACCAAATATAGATTTGAAATATAATGAAAAAGAGAAGATTATGCAGCTAAGTAGTAGTAGCAATGTCCTTTTTTTCCTTCAAGATGGAGCGTTGTCCACGAGATGGATAATCTCTAGTTTTTGTTCCAGAATAAGTGATTGGTACAGTGAACGTTGCATACCTAGAGAATAACACTGTACTGAGAATGATTAATGCAATTTAGCTAAATTTCTTAACCGTTAAAAGTGTGATTACCTCCTTAATAACTATGAGCTTGCTTATTTGTGTTGAAATACTTCCGTATTCTCTACGTAGCAAACTAAAATTCCCAAAGAACTTGATATACTGGGACTGTACAGGGAACCGGAGTTCTATTCGAAATAGGTGAAATTTCGTCAAAAACGGATTCGAATTAAGTGGACTGCACTGTAGTTGTATGTAATAGATATCAATCAGTTGTATGTAGAAGATGTATGCACTAGTTCTTTGTACTAGCTATATACTAGTTTTATGAACTAGTTTAATGTACTACTTGTATGTACTAGTTGTATGTATATACCAGATGTGTGTACCAGTTAAATGTACTAATTTTATATATATACTAGTTGTGTGTACTAGTTTCTAGTTGTATTTACTAGTTTTATATACTAGTTTTATGTACTCTGTGGATGCACTATTTCTTTGAACAAGTTATATTTTTATGTATTAGTTTTATGTAGTAGGTGTGTGAACTAGTTATATGTACTATTGAAAGTTCTAGTTGTATATACTAGTTGTATGAATGAGAACTAGCTATATTTACTAGTTTTAGGTACTAGTTGTATGTATTAGTTCTATGTAGTAGTTGCATGTGCTAATTGTATACACAAGTTCTGTGAACTAGTTGTATGTATATGCTAGTTGTATGTACCAGCTATGTACTAGTTGTATGTTCTAGTTGTATCTACTAGATACTAGTTGTACGTACTAGTTGTAGGTACTAGTTATATTTACTATTTGTATGTACAATTTATTTGTGTGTACTAGTTATATGTACTAGTTGTATGCGCTAGCTGTATGTACTAGTTGTATGTACTATTTACATTTACTAGGTTTACATGTATGTTCTAGTTATATGTAGTAGGTTTATGTACTAGTTATATGTCCTAGTTGTATGTACTAGTTGAATGCACTAGTTGTATGTACTAGTTGTATGTACTAGTCACATGTACTAATTATATTTACTAGTTACTAATTTTATAAACTAGTTGTACCCACGAATTTACATGTACTGGTTATATGTACTAGTTAATAGTTGTGTGAACTAGTTGTATGACCTAATTGTAAATATTAGTTGTAAATACTAGTTGTGTGAACTTGTTGTTTGTATATAATAGTTGTATGTACTAGTTTCTAGTTGCATGTACTAGTTTTATGTACTAGTTATATATACTATATGGATGCACTATTCATATGTTCTAGTTATATATTTATGTACTAATTATATGTAGTAGGTATTTACTAGTTATAGGTCCTAGTTTTATGTACTCGTTCTATGTACTAGTAGTTGTATGAACTACTTGTATGTACTATGTTTATGTACTATTTATATGTACTAGTTATATTTTTATGTATTAGTTATTTGTTGTAGATGTGTGTACTAGTTATATGTACTAATTGCAAATACTAGTTGTATGTACTAGTTGTATGTATATACTAGTTGTATGTACTAGCTATGTACTGGTTGTATGTTCTAGTTGTATGTACTAGTTGTATGTACAAGTGGTAGGTTCTTGTACTAGTTATACTAGGGGCTAAGAAGGTACTAGTTCTATGTAGTAGATACTAGCTGTATGTACTATTTATAATTATTAGGTAAATGTCTATATACCAGTTATATGTAGTAGTTGTATGTACTATTTATAATTCCCAGTTTTTTTTCCTAGTTGTGTGTAGTAGTTATGTACTAGTTGATTATACGAGTTGTACGTTCTAGTATTATGTACTCATTCTGTGAGCTATTTGTATATCCTAGTTTCTAGTTGTATGTACTAGTTGTATGTACCACTTTTATTTACTAGTTGTATTTACTAGTTGTATGTACTATTTATAATTACAATGGATGTTTATTTACTAGTTATATGTAGTAGGTGTATGTACTAGTTATATGTCCTAGCTGTTTGTCGTAGTTGTATGGACTAGTTGAATGTACTAGTTGTATGTACTAATTGTATGTAATAGTTGTGGGTATTATTTGGTATGTACTAGTTTTACATAATAGTTGTATGTATATAGTAGTTGTTAATATAAGCTATGTACTAGTAACTGGTACATATAACTAGTACATGCGACAAGTATATACAACTAGTACATACAACTAGTATATACAACTAGTTCATAAAACTTGTATATAGCTAGTCCAGAGAACTAGTGCATACATCTTATACATACAAATGGTTCATATCTAGTACATACAACTAGTACATTCAATTATTACATAGAATTAGTATATACAACCAGCTAATACAGCTAGGACATAAGAGTAGTACATATCCCTAGTTCTTACACATATATATAGTACATATATACATTACGTACAACTAGTATATACTACTAGTACATGCAACTAGAACATGCAACTAGTACATATAAATAATACATATAACTATTAAATATGACTAGTATATACACATATAATTAGTACATAAATATAGTACAAAAAACTAGTACAGAAAACTAGTTCACACAAACAATCAAGTAATTTATAGAACTAATTCATTCCTAGTACCTAGTATAACTTGTACTAGAACCTAAAACTTGTTCAAACATCTAGTACATACAACTAGTACATACAATTAGGCAATAGCACAAAACACTAGTACATATAGTTAGTCCATACAAATAGTACATAACCTACTATATATAACTAGTACATACAACAATTACACACTACTCATACATTCAACTAGTACAAATAACTACTACAGTCGACTAGTACATACCAATAGTATTGAGTACATACAACTAGTAACTACTACTAGTTCATAGAACGAGTACATAATACTATATAGAACATACAACTTAAATATACATCTAGTTGTATGAACTAGTTGTACCTATTAATTTTATGTACTAGTTGAATGTATATACCAGTTGTATGTATATACCAATTGTATGTACTAGTTTCTAGTTGTATTTACTAGTGTTTTGTACTAGTTGTGTGGACTATGTGGATGCATGATTTGTTTGAACTAGTTACATTTTTGGGGCGCCGCAGGTTCCCCTATATTATTTTAAGAAATTATGTTAACGTATGGTTTCCTGTTCGTAGTCTAGTATACACATATATATATATATATAAGCAGTACAAGTTTCAATATACTAAGGTAATTAATATAAATAAATAAATAATATAATATAATATAATATAATATAAATAATTCATATGACTCCAGGAAAGGACCTAGCAACAGAATGGGCATAGTATCATAAAGTTTAGTGTATAAAACTCATTTTTAATTAAAGGATTTTTTATTTAGGTCTCGGTTTGGTAGAAAACGGAGGACAAAGTCTGTATATAAAATGCCATAGGACTATAGAAAACCTATGTGAAATTTATATTGAAACCAAGTGTTATATTAATAAAAATTATCAATTGCTCAGATCACTGTGAAACCGATATATATCATGGTACATGTGTATGACAAACGTCTGGCGAAGTTTTGCTTAATTAAAATTGCAACATCATCAAGATATAATGAAGAATGCAAGTTTACGATTGTGGAATCTGGTGATGTATTATGATGTTTCCCTAGTGCGTCACCAACACCTCGTATGTTGCTCGGTACATATTTAATGGATTATCATGTGACGTTGGGAAAACGTCACAGCTCGTTGCAAAAGAAGATCATCCTTTCGAGAACGGCTATGACAAGTCGATGCTCTACTACGAGAAGGAGCTACGGAATAAACGAGTTGTAGCGAAGGTTAGATAAAGCGTATTTGTGTACGTTTCCGTTAAGTTTGAGGCAGAATTGTCCCTATATTGATGCAAAAGAAATTGGTTTAGTCGACCTTAATAAAACTTTGGTAATTGAAGCTCTGTCTTCTCTTCTTACGCTTTTTGTTCATATTTTTACTTGTCCATATGTAGCCATATCATACCAATACCATTTTGTAACTTGTACACAAGGGACATCATATACGTATATAAAGGCCTTGGCCTATTATGTCCCTTGTGTAAAAGTTACAAAATGGTCTCTAACCCTGGTGATTATGCCAATGCATGCAACCAACCATCGGTGTTCTTAGCTCCCTCACAAGGCAAATCAAATCTGCTGTGGCTATTAGCTGAGACCCCTTTAATACTGGAGCCTTTTTTGATATATGGCATGCAGATGCATCATCTTCAGTCTATACTAAGGTGTGAAAAGGTAATTGGTAGGCCATGTGTTCTACCTCGCAATTGGATGATCTGTATCAACTACTACTCTCTATGCAGTAGTTGAGGATTTCAAAACCTGCAACAGTACTAGTGTGACTAAAGTCTTGTGGTGTTTAAAATACTGATTATCCTAGGGGTCACTTGGATCTCTTTAAATTTGTAACTTGCACTGCATGTGTAGCTAGTACTTGATTGTAATTTTAATATTGTATAGTCACTTGGCCCTCTTAAATTTGTAACTTGTACTGTGTAGTATTTGATAGTAATTTTAATATTGCCAGTAACTTTCACTGCGTAGTGTACTTGAGTGTAATTAGCCTCACTGTACTTAAGACATTCACTATGAGCAATTTTGTTATGAGATTCTACTGTACACATGGAAAACATACACACATGGATAAGAATAAAGCCTTGTTGAACATCAGTAACATAAATTTACTAGTTCTGGACGTTTCAACCCGGAAGTCTTCATCAGTAATACAGGAAAGGGAATATCAAGTAGTAAATTAGTAAATTCGTGTTCCTGAAGCTCAACAAGGCTTTATTCTCATAATGATCGCAACAAACACTCCTAATTCCTACACATGGACAAGTAAAAATATGAACAAAAAGCGTAAGAAGAGAAGACAGAGCTTCAATTACCAAAGTTTTATTATATATATATATATATATATCTGTCAAAAAATGGCGGATGTTCGGCTAGCTTCCGTTTTCTAGCTTAAAATTAGCTTTCTCTTCCTTAGCGTAGAACATTGAACAAACGAAATGGACTTAAAAACCACCCTTACTAATACTTTGTAAAGTGAAGCTTGCGAAAAACGTTTTCTACGAGATTTGGCCTTGAAAAATTGACGACCAACAAGAGTCGATCGGAAATCAGTTAACCGGCTATCTATGGGAACATGCCAAGTAGTTCGAGTTTACTTAGGGGCGCCTGGCGCTCCACGAGTTTTTAAACTCGAAATACTTGTTTAATATATTAGTTATATGTAGTAGGTGCGTGTACTAGTTATATGTACTAGTTGAAAGTACTAGTTGAAAGTACTAGTTGTATATACGTACTAGTTGTATGTACTAGAACTAGCTATATTTACTAGTTTTAGGTACTAGTTGAGGGTATTAGTTGTATGGAGTAGTTGCATGTAGTAATTGTATGTACAGGTTCTGTGTACTAATTGTATGTATATACTAGTTGCATGTACTAGTTGTACGTACTAGTTGCATGTACCAGTTGTGTGTAATTGTACTAGTTTTATGTACTAATACTAGTTATATTTCCTAGTTGTAGGTGCTAGTTGTATGTACTAGTTGTATGTTATAGTTGCATGTACTAGTTAGATGTACTAGTTACTAGTTGTGTGAACTAGTTGTACCTACTAATTCAATGTACTAATTGTATGTACTCTTTGTATGTATATATTAGTTTTATGTACTAGTTAAATGTACTAGTGTTTATATATATACTAGTTGTACATACCAGTTTCTAGTTGAATATACTAGATTTATGTACTATTTGTAATTAGTAGGTATATGTGTATGTGCTAGTTTTATGTAGGAGGTGTATGTACTACTTATATGTCCTAGTTGTTTGTCCTAGTTGTTTGTCCTAATTATATGGACTAGTTGAATGTACTAGTTGTATGTACAAATCGTATGTGCTAGGTGTGTGTACTATTTGGTATGTACTAGTTGTATGTACAATTTGTATGTACTAGTTATACACCATTTGGTTGTAATAGTTGTACGTATATACTAGTTGTTAATATTAGCTATTTACTAGATGTATATTCAAGTTGTATGTTCTATATAGTATTATGTACTTGTTCTATGAACTAGTAGTATTTTCTAGTTTCTAGTGATAGGTACTAGTTGTAAGTACTAGTTGTATGTTCTATGTGCATGTACCAGTTGTAGATTCTTGTACTAGTTATATATGTACTAGGTAGGTTTAATTTGTATGCACTAGATACTTGTTGCATGTACCAGTTGTATGTACTAGGTAGGTTTAATTTGTATGCACTAGATACTTGTTGCATGTACCAGTTGTATGTACTAGTCAATAGTTGTAAAGTTTAGTTGAATGTACTATTTGTATGTACTAGTTGTATGTACAAGATGTATGCACTAGTTCTTGGTACAACTATATACTAGTTTTATGAACTAGTTGTATGTACTAGTTGTATGTACTAGTTGTGTATACTAGTCGCATGTACTAGTTATATGGACTAGTTACTTATTGTTTGAACTAGTTGTACCTATTAAGTTTATGTACTAGTTGGATGTATATACGAGTTGTATGTACTAGTTAAATGTACTAATTTTATATATATACTAGTTGTATGTACTAGTTTCTAGTTGTATTTACTAGTTTCAAGTACTAGTTGTATGTACTATGTGGATGCACTACTGAACTAGTTACATTTTTATGCATTAGTAATATATAGTAGGTGTTTGTTCTAGTTATATGTCCAAGTTGTATGCACTAGTTGTATGTACTATTTGTATGTACTGTTAGGATGTACTAGTTATATGTACTAGTTGTATGTACTATTGCCTAATTGTATGTACTAGTTGAACGTACAAGATGTTTGAACTAGTTTTAGGTTCTAATACAAGTTATACTAGGTACTAGGAATGAACTAGTTCTACGAACTACTTGTGTGTTTGTGTGAACTAGTTTTCTGTACTACTTGTATGTACTATATTTATGTACTAATTATATGTACTAGTTGCATGTACTAGTTGCATGTACCAGTTGTATTTACTAATAGTATATACTAGTTGTAGGTTCTATTCCTAATTATACCAGGAACTAGGGAGTTACTAGTTGTATATACTAGACACTAGTTGTATGTACTAGTTATATGGACTAGTTACTAGTTGTGTGAACTAGTTGTACCTACTAATTTTATGTACTAGTTGTATGTACTCTTTGTATGTATATCCTAGTTTTATGTACTAGTAAAATGTACTAGTGTTATATATATACTAGTTGTATGGACTAGTTTCTAGTTGTGTGTACTAGTTTTATGTACCCGTTCTATGTACTCTTTGTATGTACTATTTATAATTACTAGGTATATGTGTATGTACTAGTTGTATGTAGTAGGTGTATGTACTAGTTATATGTCCTAGTTGGTTTGTACTAGTTGTATGTTCGAGGTGATTGTACTAGTTGTATGTACTAGTTGTATGTACTATTTGTGTGTACTGTTAGGATGTACTAGTTGTGTGTACTAATTGCATGTACTAGTTGTATGCACAAGGTTTATGAAGTAGTTCTATTTTTATTTACTAGTTGTAGGTGCTAGTTATATGTAGCAGATGTTTGTACTATTTGTATCTACTATTTGTATGTACTATGTGTATGTACTATTTATAAGTACCAGTTATATGTATGTAGTAGTTATATTTGTGAACTAGTTATATATACTAGTTGTATGCACTAGCTGTATGTACAAGTTGTGTGTACTAATTATAATTACAAGGTATATGTGTATTTACTGGTTATATGTAGTTGGTATATGTACTAGTTATATATCCTAGTTGTTTGTCCTAGTTGTATGTTCTAGTTGAATGTACTAGTTATATTTACTAGTTAATAGTTGTGTGAACTAGTTGTACGACCTAATTGTAATTACTAGTTGTATGAACTAGTTGTTTGTATATAACAGTTGTATGAACTAGTTAAATGTGCTAGTGATATATACTATATGGATGCACTATTCATATGTACTAGTTATATATTTATATACTAATTATATGTAGTAGGTGTGTACTAGTTATAGGTCCTAGTTTTTTGTACACGTTCTATGTACTAGTAGTTGATTGAACTACTTGTGTGTACTATTTATACGTACTAGTTTTATTTTTCTGTATTAGTTATATGTGGTAGATTGTGTATTAGTTATAGGTACTAATTGCAAGTACTAGTTGTATGTACTAGTTGTGTGGACTAGTACTAGTTATATTTACCAGTTGTAGGTACAAGTTGCATGGACTAGTTTTATTTACTAGACCTACTTCTATTTAGTAGTTGTAGGTACTAGCTGTATGTAAAAGTTGTATGTAATAGTTGTATGTACTAATTGTTAGTTCTATTTGTATATACTACTTGTATGTACCAGTTATATACCAGTTGTATGTATAAGTTGTATGTATATACTAGTTATAAATAATAGCTATGCACTAGTTGTATATACAAGTTGTACGTTCTAGTATTATGTACTCGTTCTATGAACTAGTTATATGTACTATTTTATAGTTGTATGTATTAGTTGTATGTAGTTATTGTATGAAAAATTTGTATGTACTATTTATATGTGCCAGTTATATGTGTATTTACTGGTAATATGTTTGTGTACTAGTTATATGTGCTAGTTGTGTGCACTAGCTGTATGTACTAGTTGTATGTACTATTCATAACAACTAGGTATATGTGTATTTATTAGTTTTATGTAGTAGATGTATGTACTAGTTATACGTCCTAGTTGTTTGTCCTAGTTGTATGTACTAGTTGTACGTACGCAATACTATTTGTATGTACTAGTCGAATGTAGTTGTTATTTGTACTAGTTGAATGTATAAGTAGTGGGTAATTGTTTTATGTACTAGTTATATGTACTGGTTTTATGTACTAGTTGTATGAACTAGTTGTGTGTACTAGTTATACGTACTATTGCCTAATTGTATGTACTAGTTGTATGTACTAGATGTTTGAACTAATTTTAGGTTGTAGTACAAGTTATACTAGGTACTAGGAATGACCTAGTTCTATGAACTACTTGTTTGTTTGTGTGAACTAGTTTTCTGTACTAGTGGTATGTACTATATTTATGTACTAATTTTATGTGTATGTACTGGTCATATGTACTAGTTTTATGTACTAGTTGTATGTACCAGTTTTGTGTAATTGTTGTATGTACTAGTTGTATGTACTATTTATATGTACTAGTTATATGTACTAGTTGTATGTACTACTTGTATGTACTCGTTACATTAGTATGTACTGGGTGTATGTAATAGTTGTTTGTACTAGTTATATATACTAGTTGTACGTACTATTTATATGTACTATATATATTTGTATGTACTAGGTATATGTACTACTTCTATGTACTAGTCACATGTACTAGTTATATGTACTAGTTACTAGTTGTATAAAGTAGTTGTACCTATTAATTTTATGTACTAGTTGCATGTACTACTTGTATGTATATACCAGTTGTATGTACTAGTTATATGTACTAATTTTATGTATATACTAATTGTATCTACTAGTTTTTAGTTGTATTTACTACGTTTATGTGCTAGTTGTATGTACTATGTGGATGCACTATTTATTTGAACTAGTTATATTTTTATGTAATAGTTATATGTAGTAGATGTTTGGACTAGTTATATGTACTAGTTGAAAGTACTAGTTGTTTGTACTAGTTGTATGTACTAGAACTAGCTTAATTTACTAGTTTTAGGTACTAGTTGTATGTATTAGATGTATGTAGTAGTTGCATGTGCTAATGGTGTGTACAAGTTCTGTGTATTAGTTGTATATATATACTAGTTGTATGTACTAGCTATGTACTAGTTGTATGTTCTAGTTGTATGTACTAGATACTAGTTGTATGTACTAGTTGTAGGTACTAGTTGTATGTACTAGATGTATTTACTGCTTACATTTACTAGGTATACGTGTGTGTACTAGTTATATGTAGAAGTTTTATCTACTAGTTATATGTCCTTGTTGTATGTACTAGTCACATGTACTAATTATATTTACTAGTTACTAATTTATGAACTAGTTGTACCTACAAATTTTATGTACTACTTGTATATACTAGATGTATGCACTAGTTGTATATAAACACCAGTTTTATACAACTAGTAAATATAAATAGAACTAGTTCATAAAACTAGTGCATACAACTAGTACATGCAATTAGTACATAAAACTAATACATCCTAATAGTACACACAAATAGTACATACAACTAGTACATACAACTAGTACATTCAACTAGAACATACAACTAGTACAAACAACTAGGCCATATAACTAGTACATACTCCTACTACATACAACTAGTACATACACATATACCTAGTAATTATAAATAGTACATGCAACTAGTTCACTCAACTAGTAACTAGTACATATAACTAGTACATGCGAATATTACATACAACTAGTACATACAAGTAGAACATACAATAACTTCATAAAACAAGTATACAGCTAGCACAAACAACTAGTGCATACATCTTGTACATATAACAGGCTCATTTCTAGTACATACAACTAGTACATACAACTAGTACATGCAACTAGTACCTACAATTATTACTAATTACAACTACCACATACAAGTTGTACAAACAAGTAGCACCAACAACTATTTAATATAACTATATAGTATTAGTACATACAACAAGTAGATACAATTAGCACATACAACCAGGACATACAGCTAGTACATATAAATAGTACATATACCTAGTACATAAACATATAAATAATACATATAAATAGTACATACAAGTAGTACATACAATTAGTGTCTAGTACATACAACTAGCCACTCCCTAGTACCTAATATAACTAGAACTTGAACCTACAACTAGTACATACAATTAGTACAAAAACTAGTTCAAACAAACAAACAAGTAGTATATAGAACGAGTTCCTTCCTAGTTCCTAGTATAACTTGTACCAGAAGCTACAACTAGTTCAAAAAACTAGTACATACAACTAGTATATACAACTAGTACATACAACTAATATAAAGCTAGTACATACAACTAGTATAAACATACAACTAGTACACAGAATGTGTACATACAATTAGGATATACAACTAGTACCTTCAACTAGTACATATAACAAGTACACACACCTACTACATATAACTAATACCTAAACATATAACTAGTATATATGAATAGTACATACACATACTGCACACAACTAGAAACTAATACATACAACTAGTGTATATATACAACTAGTACATACAACTAGTACATACAAGGTACAACTAGATCATAAATTTGTAAATAGTAAATATAATTAGTGCATGCGACTAGTACATACAGCTAGTACATACAATTAGAATCTAGTACATACAACTAGCCCCTCCCTAGTACCTAGGACTTGAACCTAAAACTAGTACATACAACTAGTACATACAATTAGTAGATAAAACTAGTTCAAACAAAGAAACAAGTAGTATAGAGAACAAGTTCCTTCCTAGTTCTTAGTATAACTTGTACCAGAACCCACAACTAGTTCAAAAGACTAGTACATACAACTAGTACATACAACTAGGTACATACAACCAGTATCAACATACAACTGGTACACAGAACGTGTATATACAATTAGGACAAACAACTTGTACTTTCAACTAGTACATATAACAAGTACACACACCTACTACATATAACAAATACACACACCTACTACATATAACTAGTATATATGAATAGTACATACAACTAGTATATATATAAAACTAGTACATTTAACCAGTATATGTACTATCTATAATTACTAGGTATATGTTTATTTACTAGTTATATGTAGTTGGTGTATGTACTAGATATATATCCTAGTTTTTTGTCCTAGTTGTATGGACTAATTGAATGTACTAATTGTGAATACTAGTTGTATGAACTAGTTGTATGTACGAGTTTCATGTACTGGTTATATTTATGTACTAGTTAATAGTTGTGTGAACTACTTGTATGACCTAATTGTAAATACTAGCTGTATGAACTAGTTGTTTGTATATAATAGTTGTATGAACTAGTTAAACGTACTAGCTTTATGTACATATTAGTTGTATGTACTGGTTTCTAGTTGTATATACTAGTTTCTAGTTGCATGTACTAGTTTTATGTACTAGTTATATATACTATATGGATGCACTATTCATATGTACTAGTTATATATTTATGTACTAATTATATGTAGTAGGTGTTTACTAGTTATAAGTCCTAATTTTATGTACTCGTTCTATGTACTAGTAGTTGTATGAACTACTTGTATGTACTATGTTTATGTACTATTTATACGTACTAGTTATATTTTTATGTATTAGTTATATGTGGTAGATGTGTGCACTAGTTATATGTACTAATTGCAAGTACTAGTTGTATGTACTAGTTGTATGGACTAGTACTAGGTATATTTACTAGTTGTAGATACTAGTTGTATGTACTAGTTGTATGTATATACTAGTTGTATGTACTAGCTATATACTGGTTGTAGTTCTAGTCGTATGTACTAGTTGTATGTACAAATGGTAGGTTCTTTTACTAGTTATACCAGGTGCTAGGAAGGTACTAGTTGTATGTAGAAGATGCTAATTTTATGTACTACTTTTATGTACTAGTTGTATGTTCTATTTATAATTACAAGGTATGTGTATTTACTAGTTATATGTAGTAGGTGTATGTGCTAGTTGCATGTTCTAGTTGTATGTAATAATTGTATGTACTAGTTGTATTCACTGGTTTTATGTACTAGTCTTAGTTATATTTAGTAGTTGTAGGTACTAGTTATGTACCTGTTGTATGTACTAGTTGTATGTATATACTAGTTATAAATAATAGCTATGCACTAGTTGTATATACAAGTTTTACGTTCTAGTATTATGTACTCGTTCTATTAACCAGTTGTATGTGCTAGTTTATAGTTGTATGTACTTGTTGTATGTACTAATTGTATGTACTATGCGTATGTACTATTTTTAAGTGCCAGTTATATATGTATTTACTGGTTATGTGTTTGTTTACTAGTTATATGTACTAGTTGTATGCACCAGCTGTATGTACTAGTTGTATGTACTATTCATAATAACTAGGTATATGTGTATTTACTAGTTAAATGTAGTAGATGTATGTACTAGATATATGTCCTAGTTGTTTGTCCTAGTTGTATGGACTAGTTGAATGTTCTAGTTGTATGTACTAATTGTATGTGCTAGGTGTGTGTACTATTTGGTATGTACAAGTTGTATGTACTATTTCTATGTACTAGTTATGTACCAGTTGTACGTAATAGTTGTGTCTATATACTAGTTGTTAATATTGTTTGTACTAGTTGTATGTACCAGTTGTATGTATATACTAATTGTAAGTACTAGCTATGTTCTAGTTGTATGTATATACTAGTTTGTTGTTTATGTAGTAGTTGTATATGCTAGTGTTATGTACTCACACTATGAAAAATCTAGGATACCATTTTCCTACGTGCTATATGCCTATTCTGTAAAAAGAGCCTATAGGGGAACTAAACCTAAAGAGAGCTTTTGGTTACACTATGTACAAGTTGTATGTACTAGTTATATACAAGTTGTATGTACAAGTTATGTACCAGTTGAACATACTAGTTGTATGTATATACTAGTTGTATGTAGTTGCTGTGTACTAGTTGTATATACAAGTTGTATGTTCTAGTATTATGCACTCTTTGAACTAGGTGTATGTACTATTTGATATGTACTAGTTGTATGTACTATTTTGATGTACTATTTATGTACCATTTGTATGTAATAGTTGTATCTATATACTAGTTGTTAATATTAGCTATGTACTAGATGTATATTCAAGTTGTATGTTCTATATAGTATTATGTAATAGTTCTATGAACTAGTAGTATTTACTAGTTTCTAGTTGTAAGTACTAGTTATATGTACTAGTTGTATGTACTATGTGTATGTACCAGTTGTTGATTCTTGTACTAGTTATACTATGTACTAGGTAAATATTATTTGTATGTACTAGATACTTGTTGCATGTACTCGTTGTATGAACTAGTTTTATGAATTAGTTGTGTGTACTCTTTATATGTACTAGTTATATGTACCAGTTATATCTACTAGTTTTATGTACTAGTGGCATGTACTAGTTATATTTACTAGCTCTATGTACTATTTGTGTGTACTAATTGTATGCAATAATTGTATGTACTAGTTGTAGGTTCTAGTACTACTTAAACTAGGTACTAGGGAGGGACTATGTAGTTATATGTACTAGAAACTACTTGTATGTACTTGTTATATAAAGTAGTTATATGACCTAGTTGTATATACCAGTTGTATGTCCTAGTTGTATGTACCAGTTGTTTGTCCTAGCTGATTGTACTATTTACTAGTTATATGTACTAATTTTATCTACTAATTGTATGTACAAGTTGCATGTACTAGTTGCATGGAAATGTTGTGCGTTCTAGTTCAATGTACTAGTTGTATGTACTCGTTACTAGTTGTTAGTAGTAGTTGTATGTACTAGTTTTATGTACTAGTTCCAGTTATATGTACTAGTTGTAGGTACTAGTTGTATTTATTAGTTGCAAGTACGATTCGTATGTCCTATTTCTATGTACTAGTTGTATGTACTAGTTAATAGTTGTATAGTCTAGTTGTATGTACTAGTTGTATGTACTATTTGTATATACTAATTGAATGTACAAATTGTATATACTAGGTGTATGTAGTAGTTGTATGTTCTAATTTTTTGAACTAGTTCTATGTACTAATTGTATGTACTAGTTATGTACTAGTTATATGAATTAGTTTTAAGTCCTAGTTCTGGGCACCAGTTGTATGTACTAGTTTTACGTACAACTTTTATGTACTATTTGTATGTACTATTTGTATGTACTAGTCATATGAACTAGTAATATTAACTAGCTGTAGGTACTATTTGTGTGTACTACTTGTATGCACTAGTTGTATGTACTAGTTGTATGTACTCAATACTATTTGTATGTACTAGTCGAATGTAGTAGTCATTTGTACTAGTTGAATGTATAAGTAGTGGGTAATTGTTGTATGTACTAGTTATATGTACTGGTTGTATGTACTATTTGTATGTACCAGTTGTATGTATTAGATGTTTTAACTAGTTTTAAGTTCTAGTACAAGTTTTACTAGGTACTAGGAATGAACTAGTTCTAAGAACTACTTGTTTGTTTGTGTGAACAAGTTTTCTGTACTAGTTGTATTTACTATATTTATGTACTAATTATATGTGTAGGTGCTAGTCAAATGTAATAGTTATATGTACTAGTTATATGTACTAGTTGCAAGTACTAGTCGCATGTACTAGTAGTATATACTAATTGTAGGTTCTAGTCCTAATTATACTAGGGACTAGGGAGGTACTAATTGTATATACTAGACATTAGCTGTATGTACTATTCATATGCACTAGTTGTATGTATATACCAGTTGTATATACTAGCCCTGTAAAAGTTGTAGGTTCTAGTTGTATGTACTATATACTAGTTGTATGTACTAGGTGCGCGTACTAGGTGTATGTACCAGTTATATTTACTATTTGTATGAACTATTTATATGTGTGGTTACTAGTTATATGTACTAGTTGTATGCGCTAGCTATATGTACTAGTTGTATGTACTATTTACATTTACTGGGTATACGTGTATGTACCAGATATATGTAGTAGGTGTATGTACTAGTTATATGTCATAGTTGTATGTACTAGTTATATGTCATAGTTGTATGTACTAGTTGCATGTACTAGTTGTTTGTACTAGTTGTATGTACTAGTCGCATGTACTAATTATATTTACTAGTTACTAATTTTATGAACTAGTGGTGCCTACGAATTTTATGTACTGCTTGTATGTGCTAGTTGTATGTACTAGTTGTATGTATATACCAGTTGTATGTACTAGTTAAATGTAGTAGGTGTGTGAACTTGTTATATGTACTAGTTGAAAGTACTAGTTGTATATATGTGCCAATTGTATGTACACGTTCTGTGTACTAGTTGTATGTTTATACTAGTTGAATGTACTAGCTTTGAAATAGATGTATGTTCTAGTTGTATGTACTAGATACTAGTTGCATGTACTATTTGCATGTACTAGTTGTACGTCCTAGTTGTATGTTCTAGTTGTATTTACTATCTGCATGTACTAGTTATATGTTTGTGTACTAGTTATATGTACTAGTTGTATGCACTAGCTGTATGTACTAGTTGAATGTACTATTTATATTTTCTAGGTATATGTGTATGTACTCGTTCTATGAATTAGTTGTATGTACTAGTTTCTAGTTGTATATACTAGTTGTATGTAGTTTTTGTATGTACTAGTACTATGTACTGGTACTAGTTATAATTACTAGATGTAGGTACTGGTTGTATGTAGTAGTTGGATGTAGTAGTTGTATGTACTATTTGTTAGTACTAGTTGTATGAACCAGTTGTATGTATATACTAATTGTAAGTATTAGCTATGTTCTAGTTGTATGTATATACTAGTTTGTTGTTTATGTAGTAGTTGTATATGCTAGTTTTATGTACTCACACTATGAAAAATCTAGGATACCATTTTCCTACGTGCTATATGCCTATTCTGTAAAAAGAGCCTATAGGGGAACTAAACCTAAAGAGAGCTTTTGGTTACACTATGTACAAGTTGTATGTACTAGTTATGTACCAGTTGAACGTACTAGTTGTATGTATATACTAGTTGTATGTAGTTGTGTGTACTAGTTGTATGTACTAGTTGTATGTACGTTTTGTATGTACTTGTTGGTTGTACTAGGTGTATGTACTATTTTTAAATACTAGTTATATGTGTATGTACTGGTTATATGTAGTAGTTGTATGTAACTTTTGTATATACAAGTTGCCTGTACTACGTGTATCCACTAGCGGTATGTACTAGTTGTAGGTTCTAGTACTTGTTATATTAGGTACTAAGTAGGCATTAGTTGTATGTACTAGTTGTTAGGACTATTTGAACATATTAGATGTATGTACTATTTCTATGTACTAGTACTAGTAATATTAACTAGTTGTAGGTACTGGTTGTATGTAGTAGTTGGATGTAGTAGTTGTATGTACTAATTGTATGTATTAGTTGTATGCACTAGTTTTATGTATATACTAGTTGTATGTAGTAGCTATGTACTAGTTGTATGTACTTTATGTAGTAGTTGTATATACTAGTTGAATGTTCTAGCTGTATATAGTAGTTGTATGAACTCGATACTATGTTCCAATCAAATGTAGTATTTATATGTACTAGTTGTATGTATTAGTTGTATGTACTAGTGACTACTTGTATGTACTAGTTGTATGTACTAGTTTTTTAACTAGTTGTAGAAGTTATACTAGGAACTAGGAAGGAACTTGTTCTATATACTACTTGTTTGTTTGTTTGAATTAGTTTTTTGTACTAATCGTATATACTAGTTGTATGTACTAGTTGTATGTACTAGTTGTAGGTTGAAGTCTAGATACTAATTGTATGTACTAGTTGTATGTACCCATTGTATGTAATTGTACTAGTTGTATGTACTATTTATATGTTTATGTACTAGGTATATGTACTACTTGTACGTACTAGCTGTATGTGCTGGTTGTATGTACTAATTCTATCTACTAGTTGTATGTACTAATACTAGTTATATTTACTAGTTCTAGGTGCTAGTTGTATGTACAAGTTGTATGTGGTAGTTGTATGTACTAATTGTATGTACTAGTTGGATGTACTAGTTGTATGTATTAGTTGTATGAACTAGATATGAACCAGTTGTAAGTACAAGATGTATGCACTAGTTGTTTGTACTAGCTATATATTAGGTTTATGAATTTGTTGTATGTACTAGTTGTGTGAACTAGTTGTACATACTAATATTATGTACTAGTTGAATGTACTCTTTGTATGTATATACAAGTTTTATGTCTAGTTAAATGTACTAGTGTTATATATATACTCGTTGTATGGACTAGTTGTATGGACTAATTTCTTGTTGTATGCACTAGTTGTATGTACTATTTATATTTACTAGGTATATGTGTATGAACTAGTTGTATTTAGTAGGTGTATGTACTAGTTATATATCCTAGTTGTTTGTACTCGTTGTATGTTCAAGTTGAATGTACTATTTGTATGTACCTTTTGTATGAACTATTTATAAGTACCAGTTTAATGTATGTTGTAGTTATATGTTTGTGAACCAGTTATATATACTAGTTGTATGCACTAGCTGTATGTACAAGTTGTGTGTACTATTTATAATTACAAGGTATATGTGTATTTACTAGTTATATGTAGTTGGTGTATGTACTAGTTATATATACTAGTTGTTTGTCCTAGTTGTATGTACTAGTTGAATGTACTAGTTATATGTACTAGTTGTATGGACTAGTTGTATGTACTCAATACTATTTATATGTACTAGTCGAATATAGTAGTAATTTGTACTAGTTGAATGTATAAGTAGTTTGTAATTGTTGTATGTACTTATTAAATGAATGAACTAGTTCTATGAGCTACTTGTTTGTTTGTGTGAACTAGTTTTCTGCACTAGTTGCATGTACTATATTTATGTGCTAATTATTTGTGTATGTACTAGTCATATGTACTAGTTATATGTACTAGTTGTATGTGCTAGTTGTATGTACTTGTGGTATATACTAGTTGTAGGTTCTAGTCCTAATTATACTAGGTACTAGGGAGGTACTAGTTGTATATACTAGACACTAGTTGTCTGTACTACTTGTATGTACTAGTTGTATGTACTAGTCGCATGTACAAGTTATATGTACTAGTTACTAGTTGGATGAACTAGTTGTATGTATATACCAGTTGTATATACTAGCTAAATGTACTAATTTTATATATATACTAGTTGTATGTATTAGTTTCCAGTTGTATTTACTAGTTTTATGTACTTGTTGTGTGTACTATGTGGATTCACTATTTATTTGAACTAGTTATATTTTTATGCATTAGTTATATGTAATAGGTGTGTGTACTAGTTATATGTACTAGAACTAGCTATATTTACTAGTTTTAGGTACTAGTAGTATGTATTAGTTGTATGGAGGAGTTGCATGTGCTAATTGTATGTACAAGTTCTGTGTACTAGTTGTATGTATATACTAGTTGTTATTACTAGCTATGTACTAGTTGTATGTTCTAGTTGTATATACTAGATACTAGTTGAATGTACTAGTTGTAGGTACTAGTTGTATGTACTAGTTGTATTTACTGTTTGTATGTTCTATTTATATGTGTGTGTACTAGTTATATGTACTAGTTGTATGCGCTAGCTGTATGAAGTAATTGTATGTACTATTTACATTTACTAGGTATACGTGTATGTACTAGATAAATATAGTAGGTGTATGTACTAGTTATATGTCCTAGTTGTTTGTACTAGTTGTATGTTCTAGTTGTAGGTACTAGTTAAATGTAGCAAGTGTATGTACTATTTTTATCTACTGTTTATATATATGTGCTATGTGTATGTACAATATAAAAGTACCAGTTATATGAATGTAGTGGTTATATGTTTGTGAACTAGTTGTATATACTAGTTGTATGCACTAGCTGTATGTACTAGTTGTATGTATTATTTATAATTATAAGGTATATGTGTATTTACTAGTTATATGTAGTTGGTGTATGTACTAGTTATATATCCTAGTTGTTTGTCCTAGTTGTATGTACTAGTTGAATGTACTAGTTATATGTACTAGTTACTAGTTGTATGTACTGGTTATATGTACTGGTTAATGGTTGTGTGAACTAGTTGTACGACCTAATTGTAAATAGTATGTACTAGTTGTATGTACTATTCATAATTACTAGGTATATATGTATGTACTAGTTATATGTAGTAGATGTATGTACTAGTTATATATCCTAGTTGTTTGTCCTAGTTATATGGACTAGTTGAATGTACTAGTTGTATGTACTAATTGAATGGGCTAGGTGTTTGTACTATTTGGTATTTACTAGTTGTATGTACTATTTCTATGTACTAGTTATGTACCAGTTGTACGTAATAGTTGTATGTATATTCTAGTTGTTAATATTAGCTATGTACTAGATGTATATTCAAGCTGTATGTTCTATATAGTATTTTGTACTCGTTCTATGAACTAGGAGTATTTTCTAGTTTCTAGTTGTATGTACTAGTTGTTAGTACTAGTTTTATGTACTATGTGTATGTACCAGTTGTTGATCCTTGTGCTAGTTATACTATGTACTAGGTAGGTTCTTTTTGTATGTACTAGATACTTCTTGTATGTGCTAGATGTATGAACTTGTTTTATGAACTAGTTTTATGTACTGTTTATATGTACTAGTTATATGTACCAGTTATATGTACCAGTTATATGTACTAGTAGTATGTACCAGTTATAATTACTAGCTTTATGTACTATTTGTGTGTATTAATTGTATGCACTTGTTGTATGTACTAGTTGTAGGTTCTAGTACTGGTTAAACTAGGTACTAGGTAGGTTCTTTATAGTTATATGAACTAGAAACTACTTGTATGTACTTGTTATATAAAGTAGTTATATGACCTAGTTGTTTGTACCAGTTGTATGTCCTAGCTGATTGTATTATTTACTAGTTTTATGTACAAGTTGTGTGTAATAGTTCAATGTAATAGTTGCATGTTTTCATTCCAATTTGTATGTACTAGTTATATGTACTAATTTTATCAACTAATTGTATGTACAAGTTGCATGTACTGGCTGCATGTACATGTTGTACGTTCTAGTTCAATGTACTAGTTGTATGTACTCGTTAATAGTTGTTAGTAGTAGTTGTATGTTCTAGTTTTATGTTCTAGTTCCAGTTATATGTACTAGTTGTAGGTACTAGTTGTATATATTAGTTGCAAGTACGATTCGTATGTCCTATTTGCATGTACTAGTTGTATGTACTAGTTAATAGTTGTATAGTCTAGTTGTATGTACTAGTTGCGTGCACTAGTTTAAAGTACTAGTTGTATGTACTATGTGCGTGTTCCAGTTGTTGATTCTTGTACAAGTTATACTATGTACTAGGTAGGTTCTAGTTGTATGTACTAAATACTTGTTGCATGTACTAGTTGTATGTACTAGTAGTATATACTAGTTGAAGGTTCTAATCCTAATTATATTAGGTACTAGGGAGGAACTAGTTGTATATACTAGACACTAGTTGTATGTACTAGTTATGTGTACTAGTTATATGTACTAGTTGTATGTACTAGTTGCATGTACTAGTTGCATGTACTGTTTATATGTATAAGTTGTATATACTAGTTGTATGTACTACTTATATGTACTCGTTACATTTGTATGTACTGGGTGTGTGTACGAGTTGTTTGTACTAGTCATCTATACTAGTTGTACGTACTATTTATATATACTAAATATATGTGAATGTACTAGGTATATGTACTACTTGCATGTACAAGCTGTTTTAGCTGGTTGTATGTACTAATTCTATGTACTAGTTGTATGTACTTGTTATATGGAGTAGATAGAACCAGATGTATGTACAAGATGTATGCACTAGTACTTTGTACTAGCTGTATACTAGTTTTAGGAACTAGATGTATGTACTATGTGTTTGGACTAGTTGTATGTTCTAGTCGCATGTACTAGTTATATGTACTAGTTACTAGTTGTATGAACTAGTTTTAACTATTAAATTTATGTACTAGTTGTATGTACTAGTTAATAGTTGTATAGTCTAGTTGTATGTATTAGTTGTATGCACTAGATGTAAGTACTAGTTGTATGTACTATGTGTATGTACCAGTTGTTGATTCTTGTACTATTTATACTATGTACTAGGTAGGTTCTAGTTGTATGTACTAGATACTTGTTGCATGTACTAGTTGTATGAACTAGTTGGGTGTACTCTTTATATGTACTAGGTTTATGTACCAGTTATATGTACTAGTTGTATGTACTAGTAGTATGTACTAGTTATATTTACTAGCTGTATGTACTATTTGTGTGTACTAATTGTATGCACTAGTTGTATATACTACTTATATGTACTCGTTACAATTGTATGTACTGGGTGTATGTACTAGTTGTTTGTACTAGTTATATATACTAGTTGTACGTACTATTTATATATTCTATATATATGTGTATGTACTAGGCATATGTACTACTTGTATGTACAAGCTGTATTAGCTGGTTGTAAGTACTAATTCTACATACTAGTTATATGTACTAGTTTTATATAGTAGATATGAACCAGTTGTTTGTACAAGATGTATGCACTAGTTCTTAGTACTAGCTATATACTAGTTTTATGAACTTGTTGTATGTACTATGTGGATGCACTATTTATTTGAACTAGTTATATTTTTATGTATTATGTTATGTCTTATGTTATATGTACTAGTTGAAAGGACTAGTTGTATGTACTAGTTGTAGGTACTAGAACTAGCTATATTTACTAGTTTTAGGTACTAGTTGTATGTATTCGTTGTATGTAGTAGTTGCATATGCTAATTGTAAGTACAAATTTTTTGTACTATATAGTTGTATGTATATACTAGTTGTATGTACCAATTGTACGTACTAGTTGTATGTACTAGTTGTATTTACTATTTGTATGTTCTATTTATATGTGTGTGTACTAATTATATTTACTTGTTGTAGCGCTAGCTGTATGTACTATTTGTATGTACTATTTACATTTACTAGGTATACGTGTATGTACTAGTTATATGTCCTAGTTGTATGTACTAGTTGCAAGCACTAGTTGTATGTTCCAGTTGTGTGTACTAGTCACATGTAAGAATTATATTTACTAGTTACTAATTTTAAAAACTAGTTGTACCTACGAATTTTATGTACTAGTTGTATGTACTCTTTGTATGTATATACTAGTTTTATGTACTAGTTAAATGTACTAGTGTTATATATATATTAGTTGTATGGACTAGTTTCTAGTTGTATGTACTAGTTTTATGTACCCGTTCAAGGTACTAGTTGTAAGTACTGTTTATAATTACTAGGTATATGTGTATGTACTAGTTGTATGTAGTAGGTGTATGTACTAGTTATATGTCCTAGTTGTTTGTACTAGTTACATGTTCTAGTTGAATGTACTAGTTGTATGTACTAGTTGTATATTCTATTTGTGTGTATTGTTACGATGTACTAGTTGTATGTACTTATTGCATGTACTAGTTGTATGCACTAGTTTTATGAACTAATTCTATTTATATTTACTAGTTGTTATATGTTTGTGAACTAGTATTATATACTAGTTGTATGTACTTGTTGTATGTATATACTAGTTGTATGTACTAATTGTATGTCCTAAGTGTGTGTACTAAATGGAATGTATTAGTTGTATGTACTCTTTGTATGTACTAGTTATATGTACTAATTTTATCTACTAATTGTATGTTCAAGTTGCATGTACTAGTTGCATGAACATGTTGTGCATACTACTTCAATGTACTAGTTCTGTGTACTCGTTACTAGTTGTTAGTAGTAGGTGTAAGTACTAGTTTTATGAACTAGTTCCAGTTTTATGTACTAGTTGTAGGTACTAGTTGTATTTAATAGTTGCAAGTACGATTCGTATGTCCTATTTGCATGTACTAGTTGTAAGTACTAGTTGTATGTACTAGTTGTAGGTTCAAGTCCTAGTTATATTAGATACTAGGGAGGTGCTAGTTCTATGTACTAGATACTAATTATATGTACTTATTGTTTGTACCAGTTGTGTGTAATTGTACCAGTTGTATGTACTATTTGTATGTACGAGTTGCATGTACCAGTTGTATGTACTAGGTGTATGTAGTAGTTGTATGTTCTAATTGTTTGAACTAGTTCTATGTACTAATTGTATGTACAAGATATGTAGTAGTTACTAGTTTCTAGTTGTATGTACTATTTATAAATACTAGTTGTATGTACTATGTGTATGTACCAGTTGTTGATTCTTGTACTACTTATACTTTGTACTAGGTAGGTTCTAGTTGTATGTACTAGATACTTGTTGCATGTACTAGTTTTCTGAACTAGTTGAATGAACTAGTTGTATGTTCTGTTTATATGTACTAGTTATATGTACCAGTTATATGTACTAGTTTTATGTACTAGTAGTATGTACAAGTAATATTTACTAGCTGTATGTAGTATCTGTGTGTACTAATTGTATGCACTAGTTGTATGTACTAGTTGTATGTACTCAATACTATTTGTATGTACTAGTCGAATGTAGTAGTTATTTGTACTAGTTGAATGTATAAGTAGTGTGTAATTGTTGTATGTACTAGTTATATGTACTAGTTGTATGTACTAGTTGTATGTACTAGTTGTATATACTAGTTGGATGTACTAGTTGTATGTACTAGATGTTTGAACTAGTTTTAGGTTCTAGCACAAGTTATACTAAATACTAGGAATGAACTGGTTCTATGAACTACTTGTTTGTTGGTGTGAACATGGTTTTTGTACTAGTTGCATGTACTATATTTATGTACTAATTATATGTGTATGTACTAGTCATATGTACCAGTTATATGTACTAGTTGAATGTACCACTTTTGTGTAATTTTTGTATGTACTTGTTGTATGTACTACTTATATGTACACGTTACATTTGTATGTACTGGGTGTATGTACCAGTTGTTTGTACTAGATATGAACCAGTTGTATGTACAAGATGTATGCACTAGTTCTTTGTACTAGCTGTATACTAGTTTTATGAACTAGTTGTATGTACTAGTTGAATGTACTAGTTGTAGGTTCAAGTCCTAGTCATATTAGGTAATAGTGAATTGCTAGTTGTATGTACTAGTTACTAATTGTATGTACTAGTTGCATGTACCAGTTGTGTGCAATTGTACTAGTTGTATGTACTAATACTAGTTATATTTCCTAGTTGTAGGTGCTAGTTGTATGTACTAGTTGTATGTTATAGTTGCATGTACTAGTTAGATGTACTAGTTACTAGTTGTGTGAACTAGTTGTACCTACTAATTCCATGTACTAATTGTATGTACTCTTTGTATGTATATATTAGTTTTATGTACTAGTTAAATGTACTAGTGTTTATATATATACTAGTTGTATATACCAGTTTCTAGTTGAATATACTAGATTTATGTACTATTTGTAATTACTAGGTATATGTGTATGTACTAGTTTTATGTAGTAGGTGTATGTACTACTTATATGTCCTAGTTGTTTGTCCTAGTTATATGGACTAGTTGAATGTACTAGTTGTATGTACAAATTGTATGTGCTAGGTGTGTGTACTATTTGGTATGTACTAGTGGTATGTACTATTTGTATGTACTAGTTATGTACCAGTTGTACTTAATAGTTGTATGTACATACTAGTTGTTAATATTAGCTATGTACTAGATGTATATTCAAGTTGTATGTTCTATATTGTATTTTGTACTCGTTCTATAAACTAGTAGCATTTACTAGTTTCTAGTTGTAAGTATTAGTTATAAGTACTAGTTGTATGTACTATGTGTATGTACCAGTTGTTGTACTAGTTATACTATGTACTAGGTAGATTCTATTTGTATGTACTAGATACTTGTTTCATGTATTAGTAGTATGAACTAGTTTTATGTACAACTTGTATGGACTAGCTGTATGTACTATTTGTATGTATTAGTTGTATGTACTAGGTGAATGTTGTAGTTGTACATTCTAATTTTTTGAACTAGTTCTGTGTACTAATTGTATGTACTAGGTATGTACTAGTCGCTAGTTTCTAGTTGTATGTACTAGTTGTATGTACTAGTTGTTAGCACCCAATACTATTTGTATCTACTAGTCGAATGTAGTAGTTATTTGTACTAGTTGAATGTATAAGTAATGTGTAATTGTTGTATGTACCATTTTTATGTACTAGTTGTATGTACTAGTTGTATATACTAGATGTTTGAACTAATTTTAGGTTCTAGTGCAAGTTATACTAGGTACTAGGAATGAACTAGTTCTATGAACTACTTGTTTGTTTGTGTTAACTAGTTTTCTGTACTACTTGTATGTACTATATTTATGTGCTAATTATATGTGTATGTATTAGTCATATGTAATACCTATATGTACTAGTTATTTGTACTAGTTGCATGAACTAGTTGCTTGTACTAGTAGTATATACTAGTTGATGGTTCTAATCCTAATTATGCTAGGTACTAGGGAGGAACTAGTTGTATATACTAGACACTAGTTGTATGTACTAGTTATATGTACTAGTTATATGTAATAGTTGTATTTACTACTTATATGTCTAGTTGTATGTACTAGTTGTATGTACTACGTATATGGACTCGTTACATTTGTATGTACTGGTTGTACGTACTAGTTGTTTGTACTAGTTGTATATACTAGTTTTACGTACTATTTCCATATACTATATATATTAATACATGTACTTGATACATGTATTACTTGTATGTACTAGCTGTATTAGCTGGTTGTATGTACTAGTCGCAAGTACTAGTTATATGTACTAGTTACTAGTTGTATGAACTAGTTGTACCTATTAATTTTATGTACTAGTTGTATGTTCTAGTTGTATGTATATACCAGTTGTATGTACTAGTTAAATGTACTTATTAGGGGCTGTATTATGTATAATATGAGTTCATACTCAAGTTTTGTAACACTTAATTTATACGTCAATACATCGTTTTTGCAAATGGCGGCGTTCAGGAAGCTTTGGTTAACGAAGCTTTTCCATCGTTATTTATAAAGTTCAGGACACTCAAGCGTCCTCAAATGTTAGTATTCCGAATGTATATATCAAATCCCAATGATGCGGCCAAGTAGTTTGAGTTAATTCGGGGGGCGGCAGCCCCATGAGTTTTTAAACTTGAAATACTTCTTTTATATATATAATAGTTGTATGTAATAGTTTCAAATTGTATTTACTAGTTTTATGTACTAGTTGTATGTACTATGTGGATGCACTATTTATTTGAACTAGTTAAATTTTTATGTATTAGTTATATGTAGTAGGTGTGTGTACTAGTTGTATGTACTAGTTGTGTGTACTAGAACTAACTATAGTTATATGTACTATTTGTATGCACTAGTTTTATGAACCAGTTCTATTTATATTTACTAGTTGTAGGTACTAGTTATATGTAGCAGATGTATGTACTATTTGTATCTACTATTTGTATGTACTATGGGCATGTACTATTTATAAGTATCAGTTATATGTATGTAGTAGTTATATGTTTGTGATCTAGTTATATATACTAGTTGTATGCACTATCTGTATGTACTAGTTGTATGTACGGTTTATAATTACAAGGTATATGGGTATTTACTAGTTATATGTAGTTGGTGTATGCACTAGTTATATATACTAGTTGTTTGTCCTAGTTGTATGTACTAGTTGAATGTACTAGTTATATGCACTAGTTACTAGTTGTATGAACTAGTTGTACGTACTAATGGTAAATACTAGTTGTATAAACTAAATGTGTGTACTAGTTTTATGAACTAGTTGTATGTACTAGTTGAATGTACTAGTTGCATGTACTGGTTATATGTACCAGTTAATAGTTCTGGGAACTAGTTGGACGACCTAATTATAAATACTAGTTGTATGAACTAGTTGTTTGCATATAATAGTTGTATGAATTAGTTAAATTTACTAGTTTTATGTATATATTAGTTGTATGTACTAGTTTCTAGTTGCATGTACTAGTTTTATGTACTAGTTATATATACTATATGGATGCACCATTCACATGTACTAATTATATGTAGAAGGTGTGTAGAAGGTGTGTACTAGTTATAGATCCTAGTTTTATGTACTCGTTCTATGTACTAGTAGTTGTATGGACTTCTTGTTCGTAGTATGTTTATGTACTATTTATATGTACTAGTTACATTTTTATGTAATTGTTATATGTGGTAGATGTGTGTACTAGTTATATGAACTAATTTCAAGTACTAGTTGTATGGACTAGTACTAGTTATATTTACTAGTAGTAGGTACTAGTTGTATGTACTAGTTGTATGTATATACTGGTTGTATGTACTAGCTATGTACTGGTTTTATGTTCTAGTTATATGTACTAGTTGTATGTACAAGCGGTAGGTTCTTGTACTAGTTACACTAGGTGCTAGGAAGGTACTAGTTGTATGTAGTATATACTAATTGGATGTAATTGTTGTATGTACTAGTTGTATGTACTATTTATAATTATTAGGTAAAAGTGTATGTACTAGTTATATGTAGTAGGTGTATGTACTATTTATATGTCCTACTTGTTTTTCCTAGTTGTGTGTAGTAGTTAATATACAAGTTGTACTTTCTAGAATTATGTACTCATTCTGTGAACTAGTTGTATATACTAGTTTCTAGTTGTATGTACTAGTTGTAAGGACTAGTTTTATGTCCTGGTTGTATGTACTAGTTGTGTGTACTATTTATAATTACAAGGTATGTGTATTTACTAGCTATATGTAGTAGGGGTATGTACTAGTTGTATGTACAAATTGTATATACTAGGTGTATGTAGTGGTTGGATGTTCTAATTGTTTTAACTCAGTTCTATGTACTAATTGTTGGTACTAGTTATGTACAAGTTGTATGAACCAGTTTTAAGTGCTATATAGTTCTGGGTACTAGTTGTATGTACTAATTGCATGCACTAGGTATGTACTAGTTACTAGTTTCTAGTTGTAAGTACTAGTTGTAAATACTAGTTGTATGTACTTTGTGTATGTACCAGTTGTTGATTCTTGTACTACTTATACTATGTACTAGGTAGGTTGTAGTTGTATATACTAGATACTTGTTGCATGTACTACTTGTATGAACTAGTTTTATGAACTAGTTGTATGTACTCAATACAATTTGTATGTACTAGTCGAATGTAGGAGTTATTTCTACTAGTTGAATGTATAAGTATTGGGTAATTGTTGTATGTACTAGTTATATGTACTAGTTGTGTGTACTCTTTTATGTACTATTTGAATGTACTAGTTGTATGTACTAGATGTTTGAACTAGTTTTAGGTTCTAGTACAAGTTATACTAGGTACTAGGAATTAACCAGTTCTATGAACTACTTGTTTGTTTTTTTGTTTGAACTAGTTTTCTGTACTAGTTGTATATACTATATTTATGTACTAGTTATATGTGTATATACTATTCATATGTATTAGTTATGTGTACTAGTTATATGTACTAGTTGTATGTACTACTTATATGTACTCGTTACATTTGTATGTACTGGGTGTGTTTGTACTAGTTATATATACTAGTTGTAAGTACTATTTATATGTACTATATATATGTGTATGTGCTAGGTATATGTACTACTTGTAGGTACTAGCTGTATTAGCTGGTTGTATGTACTAATTCTATGTACTAGTTGAATGCAATAGTTGAATTTACTATTTGTATGTTCTATTTATATATGTGTGTACTAGTTCTATGTACTAATTGTATGTACTAGGTGAGTACTAGTTACTAGTTTCTAGTTGAATGTACTAGTTCTAAGTACTAGTTGTATGAACTATGTGTATGTACCAGTTGTTGATTCTTGTACTACTAATACTATGTAATAGGTAGGTTCTAGCTGTATGTACTAGATACTTGTTGCATGTACTAGTTGTATGAACTAGTTTTATGAACTAGTTGTGTGTACTGTTTATATCTACTAGTTATATATACCAGTTATATGTACTCTATAGTTTTCTGTACTAGTAGTATGTACTAGTTATATTTACTAGCTGTATGTACTATCCGTGTGTTCTAATTGTATGCACTAGTTGTATGTACTAGTTGTATGTACTCAATACTATTTGTATGTACTAGTCGAATGTAGTGGTTTTTTCTACTAGTTGAATGTATAAGTAGTGGGTAATGTTTGTATGTACTAGTTATATGTACTAGTTGTGTGTACTCTTTGTCTGTACTAGTTGTATGTACTAGTTGTATGTTCTATTGTCAAATTGTATGTACTAGTGTTATGTACTAGCTGTATTTACTAGGTGTATGTTGTAGTTGTATGTTCTAATTGTTGGAACTAGTTCTATGTACTAATTGTATGTACTAAGTATATACTAGTTACTAGTTTCTAGTTGTATGTACTAATTGTAAGTACTAGTTGTATGTACTATGTGTATGTACCAGTTGTTGATCCCTGTACTAGTTATACTATGTACTAGGTAGGTTGTAGTTGTATGTACTAGATACTTGTTGAATGTACTAGTTGTATGAACTAGTTTTATGAACTAGTTGTATGTACTCAATACTATTTGTATGTACTAGTCGAATGTAGTAGTTATTTGCACTAGTTTAATGTATAAGTAGTGGGTAATTGTGGTCTGTACTAGTTATTTGTACTAGTTGTATGTACTATATTTATGTACTAGTTATATATACTAGTTGTATGTTATAGTTGAATGTACTACTTCTATGTACTCGTTACATTTGTATGTACTGAGTGTATTTATGTTTTTATATGTATTTATGTATTCCTAGTACTAGGTACTAGGTTCTAGAAATGAACTAGTTCTATGAACTACTTGTTTGTTTGTGTGAACTAGTGTTCTGTACTAGTTGTATGTGCTATATTTATGTACTAGTTATACGTACTAGTTGTATGTATTATTTGTATGTACTACTTATATGTACTCGGTGTATGTACTAGTATGTACAGGGTGTATGTACTAGTTGTATGTACTATTTACATTTACTAGGTATACGTGTATTGTACTAGTTATATATAGTAGGTGTATGTACTATTTATATGGCCTAGTTGTATGTACTAGTTGCATGCACTAGTTGTATGGACTAGTTGTATATACTAGTCGCATGTACTAATTATATTTACTAGTTACTAATTTTATGAACTACTTGTAACTACTAATTTTATGAACTACTTGTAACTAAGAATTTTATGTACTACTTGTATACCTTATATTGTTTTCATTTGCCGATTACGTTGTAGAGCTTCATGTTACGGAAAGAGTATATATATATATCTATATATATAATACAGGTTAATACGCAACTATTATAACACTTATTTTATACGTCGATATTTGTATAATACTAGTTCATACGCAACTATTGTAACACTTAATTTATACGTCAATACATCGTTTTTGCAAATGGCGGCGTTCAGGAAGCTTTAGTTTACAAAGCTTTTCCATTGTTATTTATAAAGTTCAGGACACTAAATCGTCCTCAATCGTTAGTATTACGAATATATATATTAAATCCCAACGATGTGGCCAAGTAGTTCGAGTTAATTGGGGGGCGGTAGCCCCACGACTTTTTAAACTCGAAATACTTGTTTGTACTAGTTGTATGTATATACCAGTTGTAGACTAGTTAAATGTACTAGTTTTATATATATACTAGATGTATATTCTAGTTTCTAGTTGTAGTATCTAGTACATACAACTAGAACCTCCCTAGTACATAGTATAAGTAGTACAAGAATCAACAACTGGTACATACACATAGTACAAACAACTAGTACTTACAACTATTACATACAACTAGAAACTAGTAACTAGTGCATACCTGTACATTCAATTAGTACATAGAACTAGTTCAAACAATTAGAACATAGAACTAGTACAAAGCTAGTACATACAACTCGTATAAACATACAACTAGTACACCGAACGTATACAAACAATTATATAGCACATACAACTAGTACTTTTAACTAGTACATATAATAAGTTCACACACCTACTACATATAACTAATACATAAACATATAACTAGTATATATGAATAGTACATACACATAGTACATACAACTAAAAACTAGTACATACAACTAATATATATATAAAACTAGTACCTTTAGCTAGTACATACAAGTATTACATAAATTTCGTAGGTACAACTAGTTCATAAAATTAGTAACTAGTAAATATAATTAGTACATGCGACTAGTATATACAACTAGTCCATACAACTAGTACATGCAACTAGTACATACAATTAGGCCATATAACAAGTACATACACCTACTACATATAACTAGTACAATACACGTATACCTAGTAAATGTAAATAGTATCTACAACTAGTACATACAGCTAGCGCATACAACTAGTACATATAACTAGTACCCACACATATAAATAATACATACAAATAGTAAATACAACTAGTATATACAACTAGTACATAGACTTAGTACATACAACCAGCTAATACAGCTAGTACCCACAAGTAGTACATATACCTAGTACATAAACATATCAGGGAGGACGGTAGTTCTCCCTATGTAGGGATGACACGTTTTTCGCATTCCCCATATATCGGTATAGGAGCAAAATCCCGAAATAAGCTGAAAATCGACAAAATAAGGTTACGTATAGCTAAATATACAATATACATACTCTAAATAGACCTTAAAGGCAAGTGAATATGTCCCGCTGGCAAAATAATAAACTTTAAAAATTCCCATTTTCGTCTTCTTCATATTCTTCTTATTATTCTTCTTCTTCTTCGTCAGCCATAACTAAAAAACTAAATAAGCTTTTGGACTAATTGTTAAATAAAACTATTGCAAATTTTCCGAACTGTATTCTTTTGTAGAAGCGAGAGCGATAACGCTATTATTGAGTATGACGGTTTTCATGGCCCCAGAGGCAAGGCCTCAATAAATTCGCCATTTTAATGACGTCATAATAAGTTGAAGATATCAAAACCAAAATGGGTTTTAATACAATCAAATTCCTAGCTTATGCTCCATAGAAAGTACAGAAACTAGAGAAAAATAAAAATTTTCTACAAAAATAGTGAAGATGTAGGAATGGCTCAAAAAGCACATAAACAAGAAAGGGATGTTACACAGTGACGTATTAGCAATGCATGAAACCTACAAGCAAGGGTGTTGTATGATTCATGCATATATAGCTAATGCTTCACTGTGTAACATCCCTTACTTGTTTATGTGCTTTTTGTGCCATCCCTACTATTTTTGTAGAAAATGTTTATTTTTCTCTAGTATATAGTACATATAAATAGTACGTACAACTTGTATATATAACTAGTACAAAAAACTGGTACATACACCCAGTACATACAAATGTAACAAGTACATATAAGTAGTACATACAACTAGTACTTATAAATAGTACATATAACTAATACATATAACTAGTACATATAACTAATACATACATCTAGTCTAGTATATACAACTGGTACCTCCCTAGTACGTAGTACAATTAGGACTACAACCTACAACTACTATATACTACTAGTACATACAACTAGTACATGCAACTAGTGCATACAATTATATAGTACAAACAAACAGTACATACAACTAGTACTTACAACTAGTACATACAACTAGAAACTAATAATTCGTATATACTTAGTACATACAATTAGTACATAGAACTAGTTTAAACAATTAGAACATGCAACTACTACATACACCTAGTATATACTATTTGTACATACAATTAGTACCTACAAATAGTACATGCAACTAGTACATAAAGCTAGACTATACAACTAATAACTAGTACATACAACTAGTACATAGCTACTACTTACAACTAGTATATACATACAATTAGTGCATACAACTAATACAGACAATTAGTACATACAACTACTACATTCAACTACTACATACAACCAGAACCTACAACTAGTAAATATAACTAGTACTAGTACATAGAACTAGTACATACAACTAATACGTTAAAGTAGTACTTACAACTAGTGCGTACAACTAATGCCTACTTAGTACCTACTATAACTAGTACTAGAACCTACAACTAGTACATAGAGCTAGCGCATACACGTACATACTTGTACATACAACTGTTACATACAACTACTACATATAACCCGTACATACACATAAAACTAGTATATAAAATTGTACATACACTTAGTACATACAACAAGTACATACAAAACGTACATACAACCAGTACCCACATCTAGTAAATATAACTAGAACTAGTACATACAACTAGTACATTCAACTAGTACGTAAAAGTAGTACTAACAACTAGTACATACAACTAATGCCTACTTAATACCTACTATAACTAGTACTAGAACCTACAATTAGTACATACAGCTAGCACATACAACAAGTACAGGAAACTAGTACAAACAAGTGGTACATACAACTACTACATATAACCAGTACATACACATATAACTAGTATATAAAAATAGTACATACACCTAGTACATAAACCTACAAAAAGTACATACAACTAGTACATACAACTAATTCATAGAAAGAGTACATAATACTTGAACATACAACTAGTACATTCAATTCGTACATACAACTAGCACAAACAACTGGGTCATATAACTAATACATACACCTATTACACATAACGAGTACATACACATATACCTAGAAAATGTAAATAGTTCATACAACTAGTACATACAGCTAGTGCATACAACTAGAACATCGAACTAGTACACACACATATAACTAGTACATACAAATAGTAAATACAACTAGAACATAAAACTAGTGCGTACAACTAGGACATGCAAATAGTACATGCAACTAGTATCTAGTACATAAAACTTGTATAAACATACAACTAGTACACCGAACATGTACATGCAATTAGCACATACAACTAGTACTTTTGAACTAGTACGTATCACGAGTTCACACACCTGCTACACATAACTAATACATAAACGGATAACTAGTATATATGAATAGTACATACACATAGTACATACAACTAGAAACTAGAACATACAACAAGGATATATAAAAAATAGTACATTTAACTAGTACATACAACTGGTATATACATACAACTAGTACATACAACTAGAACATACAAGTAGTACATAAAATTTGTAGGTAGAACTAGTTCATAAAATTAGTAACTAATAAGTATAATTTGTACACGCAACTTGTACATAAAACTAGTACATACAACTAGTGCATGCAACTAGTACATACAACTAGGCCATATAACTAGTACATACACCTATTATATATAACTAGTACATTACACGAATACCTAGTAAATGTAAATAGTACATACAACTAGTACATACAGCTAGCGCACACAACTAGTACATATAACTAGTGCATAGAATTAGTACATACAACCAGCTAATACAGCTAGTACCTACAAGTAGTACGTATACCTAGTTCTTACACATAAATATAGTACATATAAATAGTACGTACAACTAGTATATAAAACTAGTACAAACAACTAGTATATACCCCCAGTACATACAAATGTAACGAGTACATAAAAGTAGTACATACAACTAGTACATACAACAATTACGCAAAACTGGTACATACAATTAGTACATATAACTAGTACATATATCTAGTACAAACAACTAGTGTCTAGTATATACAACTAGTACCTCCCTAGTACCTAGTATAATTAGGACTAGAACCTACAACTAGTATATACTACTAGTATATACAACTAGTACATGCAACTAGAACATATAACTAGTACATATAACTATTACATATGACTGGTACATAGACATATAACTAGTACATAAATATAATACATACAACTAGTGCAGAAAACTAGTTCACACAAACAAACAAGTAGTTGATAGAACTAGTTCATTCCTAGTACCTAGTATAACTTACTAGAACTAGAACTTAAAACTAGTTCAAACATTTAGTACATATAACTAGTACATACAATTAGGCAATAGAACATACAACTAGTACAAGCAACTAGTACATGTAACTAGTACATACAACAATTACACACTACTTATACATTCAACTTGTACAAATAACTACTACATTCGACAATTACATACAAATAGTATTGAGTACATACACCTAGTTCATACAACTAGTGCATACATATAACTGGTACATATAACTAGTAGAAATAAACAGTACACGCAACTAGTTCATAAAACTAGTTCATACAACTAGTACATGTAACAAGTATCTAGTATATACAACTAGAATCTACCTAGTACATTGTATAAATAGTACAAGAATCAACAACTGGTACATACACATAGTACATACAACTAGTACTTACAACTAGTACTTACAACTAGAAACTAGTAACTAGTACATACCTAGTACAAACAATTAGAACATAGAACTAGTTGAAACAAATAGAACATACAACTACTACATACACCTAGTACATACAGCTAGTACTTAGAACTAGTTCATATAACTAGTACATACAGTGGAAGCTGAGTAAGCGGTCACCTTATTAAAGCGGTCACCTCCCTTTTCCGGTCGCCAACGTATACTCCCGAACAATCCGCTAATTGAAGTATACATTGAGACCTTGTTAATGTGGTCACCTGTGTAATGCATATAGCGGTCGCCCTTCCGTGGCCCCGAAGGGATTTCTCTACTCTGTAATGCGGCCATACAGATTTGAAAGTACGTAAATGACAACAATGTATCGATAAAATGTTCTAAAGAGTCTCCTTTACTCCTTCAGTGACTCTTGCAGATTTCTTGTAAAGTGACTCTTGCAGATTTCTTGTAAAGTTCTGGTGTCCATCGAAATGATAAAAACATGGAACTTCCAGCCTGAGACCAACACCACGATTCACAGGGCTGCCAGTGACCTCACACACAATCTGGTTCCCTTGTCTGAGGAGGAAAAAGTGAGTATATCGAGCGAATGACCTTGGAACGTGACCTACAACCTGTCCGTTCTTCTTTACCGCCGTTGCCATTGGGTCATATGGGTTGGACGGCTCTGCTTCCACCTCTAAAACTTCTCCTGGCTCTGGTGTCCACAAGTCTTTATAATCATGGAACCCACGAATAAACGATGCGTAGCTAAAGTGAGAAACAGATACAGAAGTGGCGTTCGCAGCCATACGACCGAAGCTTGATTGGGTAGCAGCTGCTATACACCCACACTAACACGTTTCGTTATAGCTATGCTCGCGCCTCTAACATGCTTCGAAAAGAATTGACATTGAAACAACGTGTGGAGGTGATTAGGTACCAAAAGAGCCACCCAAAAGAAGGAACTCAAATTTTGGCAGAACATTTTGGCTGTGGCAGAACACAGATTCAGTCAATTTTGAAAGCCAAGGAGGAGATTCTTTAAGATTTTGAAAAGAATGGAAGTGAAGACAAGAATAGGAACAGAAGAGCTGAATTTCCGGACATTGATGATGCTGTTTACAAATGGTACTGTCTTGGTCGGGAAAGGAACATTCCCATATCAGGACCAATGCTCCAGGAGGAGGCCCGTTTGATTGCTGAACGACTCGAGAATTCCCGGTTCAAGGCATCCAATGGTTGGCTCCAGTCATTCAAAGCTCGCCACCATTTAAAAATGCTCACAGTTTGTGGAGAGTCAGCTAGTGTTCCTCAAGGAACTGTGGACAAGGTAGAACATGTATAAAGTGCAGTAGTGGTCAAAAAATGGAGCAAGTCATGTGAGACTCTAATGGCTTCATCAAACGTGTGGATGGTGTAATTGTTCACTTCTGAACTTGGGGTATCATTTTCACTACCTACATCATCATCATCATCATCATCGTCACTGTTGTCCTCGAGTTCGATTTGGCTATTGGATGGCAGTTCTCCACTGATGGCTTTTTCACGCAACTTTGTACGTAGATCTTCCAATGTTGTTCCTTCTGGCACAGTGGCATAAGCTGGCATGTCTTCCTCAGCCTGAATGCATTCCTGGGCAGAAATCGTTGGGTTAATGTGGTGGACAAGCTCCTCCAATTCGTCAACTTCAGCGAAGGGATCTGAAAGGTGGTCTATTTTGCCCACAACCACGCCACAGTTCTTGAAGCACTTAATGATTGTGTCTTCTTAGACTTTGTGCCATGCAAGTTTAATCATTCGAATGGCAGTCAGGATATCCACTGATTTGGCTATGTCAAATGCGGACAAGCTGGCTGACGAATCAATTGCTGCTAATGTATGTTTGATCAAAAGTGCCCTGTACTGGCACTTGAAGCTTTGAATTACTCCCGCATCGAGTGGTTGCAGACGAGATGTGGTATTCAATGGAAAGAATACCACTTTGATGTTGGAAAATGTGGAGCTGTCTTGATAATCCCGAGGATGGCAAGGAGCATTATCAAGCAGAAGAAGAATGTGGCGGTCCTCCCTTTTCAGTCTTTGGTTAAGTGATGCTAGGATATCATCCATAATCTCTGAAGTCATCCATGCTTTCTTATTTGCATAGTATGGCACTCCATGTGGTTTTTGTTTATCTTTGAGGCCGCCAAAGCAATGAGGAGATTTTGACTTGCCTTTTACAATTGGTGGTTCTTTCTCACCAGCCGCATTGATGAAAAAGACAACAGTCACCCTGTCTTTTGATTTTTTGCCACCCTTACACTGTGAAGCAGATTGAGCAAGGGTTCTATCAGGTAGGGCTCGGAAAAGCAGCCGGTCTCATCAGTGTTCCAAATGTTCTTTGGTACATACCCTATCACCAAATCCTTCACTCTGCTATGCCATGCCTCCACCGTTCCTTGGGGAACACTAGCTGACTCTACACAAACTGTGAGCATTTTTAAATTGTGGCGAGCTTTGAATGACTGAAGCCAACCATTGGATGGCTTGAACCGGGAATTCTCGAGTCGTTCAGCAATCAAACGGGCCTCCTCCTGGAGCATTGGTCCTGATATGGGAATGTTCCTTTCCCGACCAAGACAGTACCATTTGTAAACAGCATCATCAATGTCCGGAAATTCAGCTTTACTGTTTCTCTTCTTGTCTTCACTTCCATTCTTTTCAAAATCTTAAAGAATCTCCTCCTTGGCTTTCAAAATTGACTGAATCTGTGTTCTGCCACAGCCAAAATGTTCTGCCAAAATTTGAGTTCCTTCTTTTGGGTGGCTCTTTTGGTACCTAATCACCTCCACACGTTGTTTCAATGTCAATTCTTTTCGAGACATGTTAGAGGCGCGAGCATAGCTATAACGAAACGTGTTAGCGTGGGTGTATAGCAGCTGCTACCTAATCAGGCTTCGGTCGAATGGCTGCGAACGCCACTTCTGTATCTGTTTCTCACTTTAGCTACGCATCGTTTATTCGTGGGTTCCATGATTATAAAGACTTGTGGACACCAGAGCCAGGAAAAGTTTTAGAGGTGGAAGCAGAGCCGTCCAACCCATATGACCCAATGGCAACGGCGGTAAAGAAGAACGGACAGGTTGTAGGTCACGTTCCAAGGTCATTCGCTCGATATACTCACTTTTTCCTCCTCAGACAAGGGAACCAGATTGTGTGTGAGGTCACTGGCAGCCCTGTGAATCGTGGTGTTGGTCTCGGGCTGGAAGTTCCATGTTTTATCATTTCGATGGACACCAGAACTTTATAAGAAAGCTGCAAGAGTCACTGAAGGAGTAAAGGAGACTCTTTAGAACATTTTATTGATAAATTGTTGTCATTTACGTACTTTCAAATCTGTATGGCCGCATCACAGAGTAGAGAAATCCCTTCGGGGCCACGGAAGGGCGACCGCTAAACGCATTACGCAGGTGACCACATTAACAAGGTCTTGATGTATACTTCAATATAGCGGATTGTTCGGGAGTATACGTTGGCGACCAGAAAAGGGAGGTGACCGCTTTAATAAGGTGACCGCTTACTCAGCTTCCACTGTATGTACTAGTGATATGAACTAGTTCTAAGTACTAGTTGTATGTACTAGGTGTATGTAGTAGTTGTATGTTCTATTTGTTTCAACTAGTTCTATGTTCTAATTGTTGTTACTAGGTATGTACTAGTTACTAGTTTCTAGTTGTATGTACTAGTTGTAAGTACTAGTTGTATGTACTATGTGTATGTACCAGTTGTTGATTCTTGTACTATTTATACAATGTACTAGGTAGATTCTAGTTGTATATATTAGATACTTGTTACATGTACTAGTTGTATGAACTAGTTTTATGAACTAGTTGCGTGTACTGTTTATTTCTACTAGTTATATGTACCAGTTATATGTCCTCTATAGTTTTATGTACTAGTAGTATGTACTAGTTATATTTACTAGCTGTATGTACTATCCGTGTGTACTAATTGTATGCACTAGTTGTATGAACTAGTTGTATGTACTCAATACTATTTGTATGTAATTGTCGAATGTAGTAATTATTTGTACTAGTTGAATGTATAAGTAGTGTGTAATTGTTGTATGTACTAGTTACATGTACTTGTTGCATGTACTATTTGTATGTACTAGTTGTTTGTACTAGTTGTATATTCTATTGCCTAATTGTATGTATTAGTTGTATGTACATTTTGTATGTACTTGTTGTATATACAAGTTGTATGTTCTAGTATTATGCACTCGTTCTTTGAACTAGGTGTATGTACTAGTTTCTAGTTGTGTGTACTAGTTGTATGTACTAGTTGCATGTACTAGTTGTATGTACGTTTTGTATGTACTTGTTTCATGTACTAAGTGTATGTACTATTTTTATATACTAGTTTTATGTGTATGTACGGGTTATATGTAGTAGTTGTATGTAACAGTTGTATGTACAAGTTTCCTATACTACGTGTATGCGCCAGCTGTATGTACTAGTTGTAGGTTCTAGTACTAGTTATAGTAGGTACTAAGTAGGCATTAGTTGTACGCACTAGTTGTAAGTACTACTATAACGAATTAGTTGTATGTACTAGTTCTATGTACTAGTACTAGTTATATTTACTAGTTGTAGGTTCTGGTTGTATGTAGTAGTTGAATGTAGTAGTTGTATGTACTAATTGTCTGTATTAGTTGTATGCACTAGTTGTATGTATATACTAGTTGTAAGTAGTAGCTATGTACAAGTTATATGTACTAGTTATTAGTTGTATAGTCTAGCTTTATGTACTAGTTGCATGTACTATTTGTATGTACTAATTGTATGTACAAATAGTATATACTAGGGTAATGTAGTAGTTGTATGTTCTAATTGTTTGAACTAGTTCTATGTACTAATTGTATATACTAGAAATGTACTAGTTATGTACTAGTTATATGAACTAGTTTTAAATACTATTTGTACGTACTAGGTGTATGTGGTAGTTGTATGTTCTGATTGTTTAAACTAGTTTTATGTACTAATTGTATGTACTAAGTATGTACTAATTACTAGTTTCTAGTTGTATGTACTAGTTGTAAGTTCTAGTTGTATGTACTGTTTGTATGTACTCAAAACTATTTGTATGTACTAGCCGAATGTTGGAGTTATTTGTACTAGTTGAATGTATAAGTAGTGGGTAATTGTTGAATGTACTACTTATACGTACTAGTTGTATGTACTCTTTGTATGTACTATTTGTATGTACTAGTTGAATGTACTAGTTGTATGTACTATTGCCTAATTGTATTTACTAGTTGTATGTACGAGATGTTTGAACTAGTTTTAGGTTCTAGTACAAGTTATACTAGGTACTAGGAATGAACTAGTTCTATGAACTACTTGTTTGTTTGCGTGAACTATTTTTTGTACTAGTTGTATGTATAATATTTATGCACTAGTTATATGTGTATGTACTAGTCATATGTACTAGTTATATGTACTAGTTATATGTACTAGTTGCATGTACTAGTTGTATGTACTAGTAGTATATACTAGTTGTAGGTTCTAGTCCTAATTGTACTACGTACTAGGGAGGTACCAGTTGTATATACTAGACTAGATGTATGTATTAGTTATATGTACTAGTTATGTGTATTAGTTATATGTACTATTTATAAGTACTAGTTGTATGTACTAGTTGTATGTACTACTTATATGTACTTGTTACATTTGTATGTACTGGGTGTATGTACCAGTTGTTTGTACTAGTTATATATACTAGTTGTACGTACTATTTATATGTATTATATACTAGAGAAAAATAAAAATTTTCTACAAAAATAGTAAAGATGTAGGGATGGCACAAAAAGCACATAAACAAGAAAGGGATGTTTCACAGTGAAGCATTAGCTATATATGCATGAATCATACAACACCCTTGCTTGTAGGATTCATGCATAGCTAATACTTGACGGTGTAACATCCCTTTCTTGTTTAAGGGCTTTTTGTGCCATCCCTGCATCTTCACTATTTTTGTAGAAAATTTTTATTTTTCTCTAGTTTCTGTACTTTTTATGGAGCCTAAGCTAGGAATTCGATTGTATTAAAACCCATTTTGGTTTTGCAATCTTCGACTGATTATGACGTCATTAAAATGGCGAATTCATTGAGGTCTTGCCTCTGGGGCCATGAAAACCGTCATACTCAATAATAGCGTTATCGCTCTCGCTTCTACAAAAGAATACAGTTCGGAAAATTTGCAATAGTTTTGTTTAACAATTAGTCCAAAAGCTTATTTAGTTTTTTAGTTATGGCTGACGAAGAAGAAGAATAATAATAAGAAGAATATGAAGAAGACGAAAATGGGAATTTTTAAAGTTTATTATTTTGCCAGCGGGACATATTCACTTGCCTTTAAGGTCTATTTAGAGTATGTATATTGTATATTTAGCTATACGTAGCCTTATTTTGTCGATTTTCGGCTTATTTCGGGATTTTGCTCCTATACCGATGTATGGGGAATGCAAAAAAACGTGTCATCCCTACATAGGGAGTACTACTGTACTCCCTGATAGGTTTATGTACTAGGTATATGTACTACTTGTGGGTACTAGCTGTATTAGCTGGTTGTATGTACTAAGTCTATGTACTAGTTGTATCTACTAGTTGTATTTACTATTTGTATGTACTATTTATATGTGTGGGTACTAGTTATATGTACTAGTTGTATGCGCTAGCTGTATGTACTAGTTGTAGATACTATTTACATTTACTAGGTATACGTGTATTGTACTAGTTATATGTAGTAGGTGTATGTACTTGTTATATGGCCTAATTGTATGTACTAGTTCCATGTACTAGTTGTATGGACTAGTTGTATATACTAGTCGCATGTACTAATTATATTTACTAGTTACTAATTTTATGAACTAGTTGTACCTACGAAATTTATGTAATACTTGTATGTACTAGCTAAAGGTACTAGTTTTATATATATACTAGTTGTATGTACTAGTTTTTGTTGTATGTACTATGTGTTTGTACTATTCATATATACTAGTTATATGTTTATGTATTAGTTATATGTAGTAGGTGTTTGAACTTGGTATAAGTACTAGTTTAAAGTATTAGTTGTATGTGCTAATTGTTTGTATACTTTCGGTGTACTAGTTGTATGTTTAAACTAGTTGTATGTACTAGCTTTGTACTAGTTTTATGTTCTAATTGTTTGAACTAGTTCTATGTTCTAATTGTTTGAACTAGTTCTATGTACTAATTGTATGTACTAGGTATGTACTAGTTACTAGTTTCTAGTTGTATGTAATAGTTGTAAGTACTAGTTGTTTGTACTATGTGTATGTACCAGTTGTTGATTCTTGTACTACTTATACTATGTACTAGGGAGGTTCTAGTTGTATGTACTAGATACTACAACTAGAAACTAGAATATACATCTAGTATATATATAAAACTAGTACATTTAACTAGTCTACAACTGGTATATACATACAACTAGTACAAACAAGTATTTCGAGTTTAAAAAGTCGTGGGGCTACCGCCCCCGCAATAACTCGAACTACTTGGCCACATCATTGGGATTTAATATATATATTCGTAATACTAACAATTGAGGACGATTTAGTGTCCTGAACTTTATAAATAACGATGGAAAAGCTTCGTAAACTAAAGCTTCCTGAACGCCGCCATTTGCAAAAACCATGTATTGACTTATAAATTAAGTGTTACAATAGTTGCATATGATCTAGTATTATACAAATATCGACGTATAAAATAAGTGTTATAATAGTTGCGTATTAACCCCTATTATATATATATATATATATATATATATATTCTTTCCGTAACATGAAGCCGTACAAGGTAATCGGCAAAAGAAAACAATATAAGGTATACAAGTAGTACATAAAATTCTTAGTTACAAGTAGTTCATAAAATTAGTAGTTACAAGTAGTTCATAAAATTAGTAGTTACAAGCAGTTCATAAAATTAGTAACTAGTAAATATAATTAGTACATGCGACTAGTACATACAACTAGTCCATACAACTAGTGCATGCAACTAGTACATACAGCTAGGCCATATAAATAGTACAGACACCTACTACATATAACTAGTACAATACACGTATACCTAGTAAATGTAAATAGTACGTACAACTAGTACATACACCCTGTACATACAAATGTAACGAGTACATATAAGTAGTACATACAAATAGTACATACAACTAGTACGTATAACTAGTACGTAAATATAGTACATACAACTAGTACAGAACACTAGTTCACACAAACAAACAAGAAGTTCATAGAACTAGTCGAATGTAGTGGTTATTTGCACTAGTTGAATGTATAAGTAGTGGGTTATTGTGGTATGTACTAGTTATTTGTACTAGTTGTATGTACTATATTTATGTACTAGTTATATGTTATAGTTTACTAGCGCTGCGAAGCCTGAGCGAAAAAGAACAGTTTTAAGTATTGAAGACAAAGTGGCCATCATAAAGCAGCTAGAGAGCAGCTCTGCTAATGTTATTGCCGAACGCTATGACATTGGAAAGGACACAGTCTCGGATATCAAGAAGAAGTGCGATAAGATCCTTCGCTTCAACCAGGAGATGCGCAACATGGGTATTAGTAAGAAGGTGAAAGTAATGAAGGTCGGAGATGACGAACAGCATGATAAGTCCATCCACTTATGGTTCAAACAAAAGTGGATGGAGGGCGTACCTATCTCAGGCCCGATATTGTGTGAAAAAGCTGTCCAGCTGCACAAGAAGATGTATGGTGAAGAGTCAAGTTTCTCTGGAAGTACAGGATGGCAATGGAGGTTCTGCAAGAGGCACGGAATACGCAACTTGTCCCTTGAAGGTGAGAAATTATCTGCTGATACAGAAGCAAGTGCAGCTTTCGTCACATCTTTCAGGGAATTCGTTGAAGAGCACCAGCTTACTCTCAATCAAATTTTCAATTGTGATTAGACTGGACTTAACTTTCGCTTGTTGTCAGACAAGACACTAGCTGCTTCCTTTGAGCACTCTGCTGATGGAAGAAAGCTGAGCAAAGAGAGAGTCACAATCAATGCCTGTGCAAATGCTACAGGCACCATCAAGTTACCTCTCCAGGTTATCGGAAAAGCAAAACACCCAAGGTGTTTTAGGGGTTTGAGGATGGACCTCCTACCTGTGGAGAACTGTGGCCAGAAAAGTGCATGGATGAGCCCGAGATTTTTCATGCCTGGTTTCACAACTCATTCATCGCTAGTGGAACATGTCCATACTTCCGGAAATTTTCAAAAAAAGTCGTTAACTAACACTCTTTTTTAATCTACTCTATTTTACTTTAGAAACATCGTATCACTAAACAAATTATATAGATTTGAAGCGCTATTCTTTCTTAATAATTTGGCTACAAGGGCGTCACGATTGCAGGCTTAAAGGAGAAGGTAAGCGGCCGTCAGTGAAATCGCCAAAAATGTTTTATTAGACAGTGGAAAATACGAATATAGAATAAATGGTGACACCAATCTATGAAGGATAATGATATCTAACGATGGTATGTATACTCCTTTTAAATTCCCTTTACTTTTTGAATTATAATCGAAAACGTATTTTCGTACCTTTATCGGGCGCCTCTAGTACTTCATATCTCAGTTAAACAAGGGAATATTCCAGGAGTATACATACAACTTTTAGGCTGTTACTTACTGAAGAGATTGATGTCAAAAAATGGTTAGATATACAATTCTCCACTGTCTAATAATCGCTTCGTTTTCCATTTGTCTCTTCTCCTTCGAGTAATGGTATTGTCACGTGATTATCAGCCGAAATTAATGGTATAGCTTAGCCGTCATACAATGACGTTTTATGACGTTGCATATGCACCCAAATATTTGGTAACACGTTATACAAACATTAGACTTCCGAAGTGTATATGTCAAGTAAGGCTTCTCGGTAGCGATGCATATACAGTTTCCTTGATCGAAGTTTATTGTTATTGTAAGAGGTAAGTGGAAACAGTAAGCATATTGCATGTCTACCAATATCTATGTAAATATCAATGGCGAAAATGTATGAGCAAGTAACGAAATATAATCAAAAGAAAATAGAACGTTTCGGTCATGTAAGCCTTAATTCCTTAGCTATTATAATACGTTAATAATAGCTGAGGAATTAATGCTTACGTGACCGAAACGTTCTATTCTTTTTTTGATTAATAACGTAGTATAATCAAAAGAAAAGCGTTCTATTCTTCTTTTGATTATTAACGTAGTATAATCAAAAGAAAAATAGAACGTTTCGGTCACGTAGGCCTTTATTGGCCTTCCTCCGTCGTTGGCCTTCCTCCGCAATTGCTCATAAGTTTTCACAATTGATAATTTAACATCGATAACGACTAGTGATGACTCGTGACGTTTCAGTGGCTGGTGCTCTGCTTCACGCGCAGGTCACATGCTAGAGACACCTCCGCCTGGAATGTGACACCTCTGAATGCGCTAATAGACGATTTACAAAAATCGGAAATTCGTAGACATGTTGCACATGCGATCCCTACAGTACGCAAAGAGCTCTCTTCTCTTGGCTTGGAGCCAAAGGCTGTTCTGGTGCTGGATAATTGCCCTGCCCACCTCAGTGAAGAAGGCCTCATTAGTGGATGATGGAAAGATCACTGCCTTTTACTTGCCACCAAATGTCACTTCCTTGATTCAACCAATGGATCAAGGGGTACTTGTGGCACTCAAGCGCCACTACAAGAAGAAATTGTTACGAAGGCTATTGATAGAAGATGAGAATGGCGTATCTCTCATTGATTTCCTGAAGTTAGTGAATATGAAAATTGTCACAGAGCTAATCGCAGAGTCATGGGGTGAAATCAAGGAATCCACACTACGCAAGTTGTGGAGAAAGATCATGCCTATTCAAGAAGCAAAGGAGAGTGAAGATCAGACTGAAGGAGAGGAAGATGTGCAAGATTTTATACATGAATTTCAGGAGTTGGGATACAGTATGGATGAAAATGAGATCAGTTCCTGGCTTAACAGTGATTCCAATGATCCTGGCTTTCAGCTGATGACAGATGATAAAATCTGTGACCATGTTCTTTCAGAGCAAGTGCCTGACCAGGAAGATGAGCCTGAACCAGAGGAAGGAGAATCGAATGTCTGTCCTGTCTCCAACTGGCAGCTCATATGATTGAGAAGTGCCTCACATGGCTTGAATACCAGCCTGAAGTAAATCTATACAACACATGCATGTTGAGAGAACTCCATGCCCTCGTAGTCCGTAAACGAGGAGAGTCCCTAAAACAGAGGACCTTACTAGAGATGCTGCAAAAGTAAATGTATGTATGAGCACATGCATATGTATTTGTACTATGTTATAGAATGTTATACAGTCATTAAAGTGATCTATACGTGTTTTGTTGGCCTGCTGATCGTCCAAAGAAATTGTTCTACTGTTATACATATTTGATTGTATTTCACTTATCCGAACTTTTCACTTAATTTTTGGGCCATTTTACCAATGGGGTTCGGATAACCGAGGATTCACTGTACTAGTTGAATGTACTAGTTGTATGTGCTAATTGTATGTACTAGTTGTGTGTACTACTTGTCATGTACTAGTCGTATGTACTAGTTGCATGTACTAGTTGTGTGTACTAATTGTTTGTACTAGTTGTATGCACTAGTTATATGTACTAGCTCTAGTTATATTTACTAATTGTAGGTACTAGTTGTATGTAAAAGTTGTATGTAGTAGTTGCATGTACTAGTTATGTACTAGTTGCATATACAAGTTGTATGTTCTAGTATTATGTACTCGTTCTATGAACTAGTAGTATGTACTAGTTGTATGTACTAGTTGTATACACTAGTTGTTGATTCTTGTGCTAGTTATGTAAGGTACTAGGTAGGTTCTAGTTGTATGTACTAGTTGAATGTAATAGTTGTATGAATTAGTTGTATGTACTAGTACAAGTTATATTTACTAGTTGTATGTATTAATTATTAATGAACAAATAATTATAAGTACATAAAGAAACTAGGCTTTACTCAAAAGCCATACAAACAGGGATACAGCGATGGGCATGACAAACCAGAAACGGTTTAATTTCGTATGAATTTTCTCAGAAAAATCAAATTTCTAGAAACTCACCTACCTCCACCCATTTGCAGTCATGGTATACCCTCTTGGAACTCTGGTATGTCCACAATAAGAGTAAATCAACAAGTAAATTTAATTATAAAAAACATGTCTAGGCGATCCTTCACAATCAAAGCATCTTGTCCTAATTTACCATCATGAAACTCTCTTTAATGCAAATGATGCCAAACCTGGAGGGGGAGAGCCTCGTATGAGACCAGGAAGACTACCAGATGGGAGGGAGCAGTTAATGGTTTTTTGTGATGGAACACCAAAAGGCCTTGAAGTTGTTCTTCAGGAGCGAGGAGTTAACATTACACACCTTAATCGATGCGAAATATTAGAGGAGTTTCCAGACTTTAAGTATGAAAAGCCTATGGTGCAAACGTTTTTAGAAGAAAGGGGCCATGAATGTCTATTCAATCCAAAGGTATGTACAAATCAGGAAAAACTGAACGTTTAATGGGTGTACCAGTGCACATAGTCCTTGCCATGTTAATCAAATAAACAAAAAGTGTCAAATATTTCAGTTTATCACGTTGAAATATAAGCACAAAGACATCCATTTTATAGAACTGAAAAAAGGTATTTTACCGTTTTCAAACACTTTCTAAAAACCTTCCGCTTTACAATCCGTGCACTCATTGAGTGTTCAGATTTTGCTGATTTGTACTGTACATGCCTCAAATCACCTCACAATGTGCTAATGTGAATGTGCTTGTATGTACTCACATAATAGTTCCACCCAGACCTCAACCCTATTGAGCGATGCTGGGCCAAGGCTAAGCAGTATACTAGGGAAAGATGTGACTACTCTATGGCTGGTTTAAGAAGGACAGTTCCACTTGCATTAGAGTCAGCTGATGTAGACCTCATTCGTAAATTTTTCAGAAAATGCCGGGACTACAACCATGCCTATCTTAATCCAGATGGGAATGCCACCACTGGGAGAGCTGCAGACGTGAAGGTGAAAGAATACAAATCTCATAGGAGAGTGCCCACCGAGACCATATAAAGTTTTATCCTTATATATATTATTTACATAACACCTATAATATCATGGTAATTAAAATTAGGTATTATTTTGAAATTACAAACAATACTAAAACTTTGAGATACATTCTATAACAAGAAGGAAAACTACAATCAAATGTTCAACGGATATGCTGAATTTGTAAACCATACAATGCGTAGATTATGTTAATAGGCATTAGGGTGACAAATCATCGTAGTTACATAAAGAAAGGTACCAAGTTACGAGGGAGAATGGAAATCCTGGAAAAGCTATCCGATAAGTTTTTGACAAGACCTGATTAAGTAAGGATACAAAGTCCCTGGGATGCTGAAATGGCCTAAAGGTCTACCAAATTCCAATACGCATGCATAACTTTGAGCAGCCTAAACAAACACAATATCAAAATATAGACAATTATCTCCTTATTGAAAGGGAAACTAGGCAAAAACTATCCGTCACAATCTAGCACACTTATGTCTTCTTCATATGCCAAAGTGTCAGCGCCAGTGCGGTAGACGTTACTGGCTGAAATTACAGAATGTCCCAACAAGTCGATTGGCCGACTTGCCTAAAAATCATACCTTAAGTTTGTCATATGATGTTTAAATCAATATCCAAGTTTAGGAAATACATTATTATAACTATTTCTAGAAAAGTATTGGCTTACCTCTTACCGTTAGTGAGATACAAAGACTGAAGCTTTCAATTCTCTTCTTCTTCTTCAACGCTATTGCACAACACTCTAAAAACCATAGCAACCAATGTCACAATATTGTAAGGTGTTTCCATCGTAACCCACCTGTCATAAATTGGTTGCCATGGTGAAATAAGTCAACTTTTTCAAAATAATCGTTTTTGTCAGCTATTTTTGCATTTATGGTGAAATGCACTATAGTTGTTTGTTCTAGTTGTATGTACTAGAAACTATTAGTATATATAAGTACTAGTTGTATGTACTAGTTGTATGTACAAGGTGTATGTAGTAGCAACTAGTCACATGTAATAGATATTTGTACTAGTTGTATGTTCTAGTTGTATGTACAGGTTGTATGTACTAGTTGTAAGTACTGGTAACTATCTGTATGTCCTTGTTGTATGTCCAAGTTGTATGCTCTAGTTGTATGTAGTTATATGTACTAGTTGTATGTATTAGTAACTACTTGTATGTACTAATTGTATGTACTAGTTGTGTACTAGTCGTATATTTGTACCAGTAACTAATTGTATGTACTAGTGGTATGTTCTAGTTGTATGTACCAGTAACTAGTTGTATGTACTAGTTTTATGTACTAGTACTGGTTTTGTTTATTAGTTATAGGTACTGGTTATATGTACTAGTTCTATGTACTAGTTAAAGTACTATTTGTATGTACTTGTTGTATGTACAAGCTGTATGGACTAGTTGTATTTACTAGTTCCATGTACTAGTAACTAGTTGTAAGTACTAGTAACTAGTTGTACGTACTAGTTATATGTAGTAGTTGTATGTACTAGTTTATGTACTAGTTGTATGCACTAGTTATATGTACTAATTGTATGTATTAGTTGTATATACTAGTTGTATGTACTAGTAACTATCTGTATGTCCTAATTGTATGTATATACTAGTTGTTTGAACTAGTTGTATGTAATTATATGTTTTACTTGTATGTACCAGTCGTGTTCAATTGTTGTATACACTAGTTATTTGTGCTAGTTTTAGTTACTAGTTGTATGTACTAGTTGTATAGACAAGGTATATGTAGTAGTAACTAGTCGTATGTACTAGTTGTATGTACTAGTTGTGTGTACTAGTAACTATCTGTATGTCCTAGTTGTATGTACTAGTTGTATGTAGTTATATGTACTACTTTTATATACTAGTAACTAGTTGTATGTACTAGTAACTAATTGTATGTACTAATTGTATGTATATACACACAACTACTACAAATAACTAGTACATACACATTTAACTAGTACATATGAATAATACCTACAGCTAGTACATAGAACTTTTACTTAAAACTAGTTACTAGTACATACAACTAGAAAATGCAACTAGTAAAATCCACTATTACCTACAGCTAGTTCATATAAATATATAGTACAAACAATTACTGCATATAACTAGTACATACACATATAACTATTACATGTAAATAGTACATACAACTAGTAAATACAACTAGTACATGCAACTAGTACATACAACTAGTACATACAACTAGGACCTAAAACTAGTAAATACAACTATTAAATACAACTAGTACATGCAATTAGTACATACAACTAGTACATAAAACTATTAAAAAAAACAACTAGTTCATTCAACTGGTACACGAAACTAGTACATAGAACTATATTGTCCATACACCTACTAAATACAACTAGTATCTAGCACATACAACTAGTACATAGAACTAGTCCATACAACTACTACATACACCTAGTATGTAGCACTTACAACTAGTACATACAACTAATACATACAAGTAGTAGACACAACTAGTACACACAACTAGTACATACAACTAGTACATACAACTAGTACCTACAACTAGTACATACAACAAGTACACATACCTAGTACATACACATATAACTAGTATATATATATAGTACGTACATTAAACTAAAACTCCAACTAGTACATAGAAGTATTACATAGAATTAGTACATACATCTAGTACATACAACTAGTACATATAACTGGCACATACAACTAGTACTAACAACTAGTTCCCACAACTTGTACTTACAAGTAGAACCTATGATTAGAATATACACATATAACTAGTACATATAAATAGTACGTACATTAAACTAGAACTCCAACTACTATATAGAATTATTACATACAATTAGTACACACATCTAGTACATACAACCAGTACAAACAACTGGGACATACAACTAGTAAATATAATTAGTGCCTACAGTTAGTAAATATTATCAGTACTGGTACATACCACTAGTTCATGCAACTTGTACTTACAACTAGTGCCTATGACTAGAACATACACATATAACTAGTACATAAATATAGTACATACAACTAGTACATTAAACCGGAACTCCAACTAGTACGTAGAATTATTACATACTATTAGTACATACATCTAGTACATAAAACTAGTACATACAAATAGTTCATACAACTAGAACACACTAATAGTACATAAAACTGGTACATAATTAGTACATTAAACTAGTACATAAAACTAGTACATACAAATAGTACACACAACTAGTACACACAACTAGTATATGCAATTAGTACATACAACTATTACATTCAACTAGTATATATAACTAGTACTTAAAACTAGTTAATTTAATTAGTACTAGTACATACGAGTACCTACTTAGAACGTAGTTTTACTAATACCAGAACCTACAACTAGTACATAAAACTAGTATATACAACTAGTACATCAAACAAGTACCTATAACTAGTACCCAACTACAACATATAACTAGTAAATATGCATAAACCTGGTACCTATACACCTAGTACATACAATAAGTACCTGCAAACAGTACATACAACTAGTACATACAAGTAGTATACAATTAGTACATACAGCTAGTTCAAAGAATTAGAACAAAAAACTACATACAATAATACCTATAATTAGTATATATAACTTGTACTAGTACATTCAACTAGTACAAACAATTAGTATTTACAACTACTAAATATTACCAGTAATAGTACATACAAGTAGTTAATACAACTACTATGTAAAACTAGTAGATAACTAGTACATATTGGTAGTACATAAAACTAGGACATACAACTACTACATTCAATTAATAAATACAACTATAACATTCAACAAGTACTTGCAACTAGAACCTACAACTAGTAAATATAACTAGTGCTACTAAATACAACTAGTACCTCCCTAGTACCTAGTATAACTAGTACTAGAACCTACAAGTAGTACATATACTAGTATATACAACTAGTACTTACAACTAGAACATATAACTAGTACATACACATATAGCTAGTACATATAAATATTACATAGCATAGTACATACAACTAGTACAAACAACCACTGCGTATAACTAGTACATACACATGTAGCTAGTACATATAAATAGTACATAGCAAAGTACATACCACTAGTTCATACAACTAGCACATACAACTGGTACCTATGAATATAACATACACAACCTAATCAGTATCTAGTTTAACTAGTACTAGGACCTCCTACTAGTATATACAACTTGTACATACATATTAAATTAGTACATACACCTAGTTCTAAAACTATTAAGTAGAACTAGTATATACTATATAGAACGAGTACATGATAACTAATACATATAACTAGTACATACAACTAGTACATATACAACTAGAACCTCCCTAGTACATAGTATAAGTAGTACAAGAATCAACAACTGCTACATACACATAGTACAAACAACTAGTACTTACAACTATTACATACAACTAGAAACTAGTAACTAGTACATACCTAGTACATACAATTAGTACATAGAACTAGTTCAAACAATTAGAACATACAACTAGTACAAAGCTAGTACATACAACTAGTATAAACATACAACTAGTACACCGAACATATACAAACAATTAGCACATACAACTAGTACTTTTAACTAGTACTTATACCAAGTTCACACACCTACTACATATACCTATTACATAAACATATAACTAGTATATATGAATAGTACAAACACATAGTACCTACAACTAAAACTAGTACATACAACTAGTATATATATAAAACTAGTACCTTTAGCTAGTACATACAAGTATTACATAAATTTCGTAGGTTCAACTAGTTCATAAAAGTAACTAGTAAATATAATTAGTACATGCGACTAGTATATACAACTAGTCCATACAACTAGTACATGCAACTAGTACATACAATTAGGCCATATAACAAGTACATACAACTACTACATATAACTAGTACAATACACGTATACCTAGTAAATGTAAATAGTATCTACAACTGGTACATACAGCTAGCGCATACAACTAGTACATATAACTAGTACCCACACATATAAATAGTACATACAACTAGTACATAGACTTAGTACATACAACCAGCTAATACAGCTAGTACCCACAAGTAGTACATATACCTAGTACATAAACATATCAGGGAGTACGGTAGTACTCCCTATGTAGGGATGACACGTTTTTTTGCATTCCCCATACATCGGTATAGGAGCAAAATCCCGAAATAAGCCGAAAATCGATAAAATAAGGCTATGTATAGCTAAATATACAATATACACACTCTAAATAGACCTTAAAGGCAAGCGAATATGTCCCGCTGGCAAAATAACAAACTTTAAAAAGTCCCATTTTCGTCTTCTTCATATTCTTCTTATTATTCTTCTTCTTCTTCGTCAGCCATAACTAAAAAACTAAATAAGCTTTTGGACTAATTGTTAAATGAAACTATTGCAAATTTTCCGAACTGTATTCTTTTGTAGAAGCGAGAGCGATAACGCTATTATTGAGTATGACGGTTTTCATGGCCCCAGAGGCAAGGCCTCAATAAATTCGCCATTTTAATGACGTCATAATCAGTCGAAGATTGCAAAACCAAAATGGGTTTTAATACAATCGAATTCCTAGCTTAGGCTCCATAAAAAGTACAGAAACTAGAGAAAAATAAAAATTTTCTACAAAAATAGTGAAGATGCAGGGATGGCACAAAAAGCACTTAAACAAGAAAGGGATGTTACACCGTCAAGTATTAGCTATGCATGAATCCTACAAGCAAGGGTGTTGTATGATTCATGCATATATAGCTAATGCTTCACTGTGTAACATCCCTTTCTTGTTTATGTGCTTTTTGTGCCATCCCTACATCTTAACTATTTTTGTAGAAAATTTTTATTTTTCTCTAGTATATAGTACATATAAATAGTACGTACAACTAGTATATATAACTAGTACAAACAACTGGTACATACACCCAGTACATACAAATGTAACAAGTACATATAAGTAGTACATACAACTAGTACATACAACTAGTACTTATAAATAGTACATATAACTAATACACATAACTAGTACATATAACTAATACATACATCTAGTCTAGTATATACAACTGGTACCTCCCTAGTACGTAGTACAATTAGGACTAGAACCTACAACTAGTATATACTACTAGTACATACAACTAGTACATGCAACTAGTACATATAACTAGTACATATAACTAGTACATATGACTAGTACATACACATATAACTAGTGCATAAATATTATACATACAACTAGTACAAAAAAATAGTTCACACAAACAAACAAGTAGTTCTTAGAACTAGTTCATTCCTAGTACCTAGTATAACTTGTACTAGAACCTAAAACTAGTTCAAACATCTCGTACATACAACTAGTAAATACAATTAGGCAATAGTACATACAACTAGTACATTCAACTAGTACATACAAATAGTACATACAAAGAGTACATACAACTAGTACATATAAGTAGTACATACAACAATTACCCACTACTTATACATTCAACTAGTACAAATAACTCCAACATTCGCTAGTACATACAAATAGTTTTGAGTACGTTCAAACAGTACATTCAACTAGTACATTTTTAGTATATACAATTAGTACATAGAACTAGTTCAAACAATTAGAACATACAACTACTACATTCACCTAGTATATACTATTTGTACATACAATTAGTACATACAAATAGTACGTGCAACTAGTACATAAAGCTAGACTATACAACTAATAACTAGTACATGTAACTAGTGCATAGCTACTACTTACAACTAGTATATACATACAACTAGTGCATACAACTAATACAGACAATTAGTACATACAACTACTACATTCAACTACTACATACAACCAGAACCTACAAATAGTAAATATAACTAGTACTAGTACATAGAACTAGTACATACAACTAATTCGATATAGTAGTACTTACAACTAGTGCGTACAACTAATGCCTACTTAGTACCTACTATAACTAGTACTAGAACCTACAACTAGTACATACAGCTGGCGCATACACGTAGTATAGGCAACTTGTACATACAACTGTTACATACAACTACTACATATAACCCGTACATACACATAAAACTAGTATATAAAAATAGTACATACACTTAGTACATGCAACAAGTACATACAAAACGTACATACAACTAGTACATACAACTAGTACATACAACTAGTACACACAACTAGAAACTAGTACATACACCTAGTTCAAAGAACGAGTGCATAATACTAGAACATACAACTTGTATATACAACAAGTACATACAAAACGTATATACAACTAGTACATACATTTAGGCAATAGAATATACAACTACTACAAACAACTAGTACATACAAATAGTACATACAACAAGTACATGTAACTAGTACATACAACAATTACACACTCCTTATACATTCAACTAGTACAAATAACTACTACATTCGACAATTACATACAAATAGTATTGAGTACATACAACTAGTTCATACAACTAGTGCATACAATTAGTACACACGGATAGTACATACAGCTAGTAAATATAACTAGTACATACTACTAGTACATAAAACTATAGAGGACATTTAACTGGTACATATAACTAGTAGAAATAAACAGTACACACAACTAGTTCATAAAACTAGTTCATACAACTAGTACATGTAACAAGTATCTAGTATATACAACTAGAATCTACCTAGTACATTGTATAAATAGTACAAGAATCAACAACTGGTACATACACATAGTACATACAACTAGTACTTACAACTAGTACATACAACTAGAAACTAGTAACTAGTACATACCTAGTACAAACAATTAGAACATAGAACTAGTTGAAACAAATAGAACATACAACTACTACATACACCTAGTACATACAACTAGTACTTAGAACTAGTTCATATAACTAGTACATACAGTGGAAGCTGAGTAAGCGGTCACCTTATTAAAGCGGTCACCTCCCTTTTCCGGTCGCCAACGTATACTCCCGAACAATCTGCTATATTGAAGTATACATCGAGACCTTGTTAATGTAGTCACCTGCGTAATGCGTTTAGCGGTCGCCCTTCCGTGGCCCCGAAGGGATTTCTCTACTCTGTAATGCGGCCATACAGATTTGAAAGTACGTAAATGACAACAATTTATCAATAAAATGTTCTAAAGAGTCTCCTTTACTCCTGCAGTGACTCTTGCAGCTTTCTTATAAAGTTCTTGTGTCCATCGAAATGATAAAACATGGAACTTCCAGCCCGAGACCAACACCACGATTCACAGGGCTGCCAGTGACCTCACACACAATCTGGTTCCCTTGTCTGAGGAGGAAAAAGTGAGTATATCGAGCGAATGACCTTGGAACGTGACCTACAACCTGTCCGTTCTTCTTTACCGCCGTTGCCATTGGGTCATATGGGTTGGACGGCTCTGCTTCCACCTCTAAAACTTCTCCTGGCTCTGGTGTCCACAAGTCTTTATAATCATGGAACCCACGAATAAACGATGCGTAGCTAAAGTGAGAAACAGATACAGAAGTGGCGTTCGCAGCCATACGACTGAAGCTTGATTAGGTAGCAGCTGCCTTACACCCACGCTAACACGTTTCGTTATAGCTATGCTCGTGCCTCTAACATGCCTCGAAAAGAATTGACATTGAAACAACGTGTGGAGGTGATTAGGTACCAAAAGAGCCACCCAAAAGAAGGAACTCAAATTTTGGCCGAACGTTTTGGCTGTGGCAGAACACAGATTCAGTCAATTTTGAAAGCCAAGGAGGAGATTCTTTAAGATTTTGAAAAGAATGGAAGTGAAGACAAGAAGAGGAACAGAAGAGCTGAATTTCCGGACATTGATGATGCTCTTTACAAATGGTACTGGTCGGGAAAGGAACATTCCCATATCAGGACCAATGCTCCAGGAGGAGGCCCGTTTGATTGCTGAACGACTTGAGAATTCCCGGTTCAAGCCATCCAATGGTTGGCTCCAGTCATTCAAAGCTCGCCACAATTTAAAAATGCTCACAGTTTGTGTAGAGTAAGCTAGTGTTCCCCAAGGAACGGTGGAGGCATGGCATAGCAGAGTGAAGGATTTGGTGATAGGGTATGTACCAAAGAACATTTGGAACACTGATGAGACCGGCTGCTTTTTCCGAGCCCTACCTGATAGAACCCTTGCTCAATCTGCTTCACAGTGTAAGGGTGGCAAAAAATCAAAAGACAGGGTGACTGTTGTCTTTTTCATCAATGCGGCTGGTGAGAAAGAACCACCAATTGTAAAAGGCAAGTCAAAATCTCCTCATTGCTTTGGCGGCCTCAAAGATAAGCAAAAACCACATGGAGTGCCATACTATGCAAATAAGAAAGCATGGATGACTTCAGAGATTATGGATGATATCCTAGCATCACTTAACCAAAGACTGAAAAGGGAGGACCGCCACATTCTTCTTCTGCTTGATAATGCTCCTTGCCATCCTCGGGATTATCAAGACAGCTCCACATTTTCCAACATCAAAGTGGTATTCTTTCCATTGAATACCACATCTCGTCTGTAACCACTCGATGCGGGAGTAATTCAAAGCTTCAAGTGCCAGTACAGGGCACTTTTGATCAAACATACATTAGCAGCAATTGATTCGTCAGCCAGCTTGTCCGCATTTGACATAGCCAAATCAGTGGATATCCTGACTGCCATTCGAATGATTAAACTTGCATGGCACCAAGTCTAAGAAGACACAATCATTAAGTGCTTCAAGAACTGTGGCGTGGTTGTGGGCAAAATAGACCACCTTTCAGATCCCTTCGCTGAAGTTGACGAATTGGAGGAGCTTGTCCACCACATTAACCCAACGATTTCTGCCCAGGAATGCATTCAGGCTGAGGAAGACATGCCAGCTTATGCCACTGTGCCAGAAGGAACAACATTGGAAGATCTACGTACACAGTTGCGTGAAAAAGCCATCAGTGGAGAACTGCCATCCAATAGCCAAATCGAACTCGAGGACAACAGTGACGATGATGATGATGATGATGATGTAGGTAGTGAAAATGATACCCCAAGTTCAGAAGTGAACAATTACACCATCCACACGTTTGATGAAGCCATTAGAGTCTCACATGACTTGCTCCATTTTTTGACCACTACTGCACTTTATACATGTTCTACCTTGTCCACAGTTCCTTGAGGAACACTAGCTGGCTCTCCACAAACTGTGAGTATTTTTAAATGGTGGCGAGCTTTGAATGACTGGAGCCAACCATTGGATGCCTTGAACCGGGAATTCTCGAATCGTTCAGCAATCAAACGGGCCTCCTCCTGGAGCATTGGTCCTGATATGGGAATGTTCCTTTCCCGACCAAGACAGTACCATATGTAAACAGCATCATCAATGTCCGGAAATTCAGCTCTTCTGTTCCTCTTCTTGTCTTCACTTTCATTCTTTTCAAAATCTTAAAGAATCTCCTCCTTGGCTTTCAAAATTGACTGAATCTGTGTTCTGCCACAGCCAAAACGTTCGGCCAAAATTTGAGTTCCTTCTTTTGGGTGGCTCTTTTGGTACCTAATCACCTCCACACGTTGTTTCAATGTCAATTCTTTTCGAGGCATGTTAGAGGCACGAGCATAGCTATAACGAAACGTGTTAGCGTGGGTGTAAGGCAGCTGCTACCTAATCAAGCTTCAGTCGTATGGCTGCGAACGCCACTTCTGTATCTGTTTCTCACTTTAGCTACGCATCGTTTATTCGTGGGTTCCATGATTATAAAGACTTGTGGACACCAGAGCCAGGAGAAGTTTTAGAGGTGGAAGCAGAGCCGTCCAACCCATATGACCCAATGGCAACGGCGGTAAAGAAGAACGGACAGGTTGTAGGTCACGTTCCAAGGTCATTCGCTCGATATACTCACTTTTTCCTCCTCAGACAAGGGAACCAGATTGTGTGTGAGGTCACTGGCAGCCCTGTGAATCGTGGTGTTGGTCTCGGGCTGGAAGTTCCATGTTTTATCATTTCGATGGACACAAGAACTTTATAAGAAAGCTGCAAGAGTCACTGCAGGAGTAAAGGAGACTCTTTAGAACATTTTATTGATAAATTGTTGTCATTTACGTACTTTCAAATCTGTATGGCCGCATTACAGAGTAGAGAAATCCCTTCGGGGCCACGGAAGGGCGACCGCTATATGCATTACGCAGGTGACCACATTAACAAGGTCTCGATGTATACTTCAATTAGCGGATTGTTCGGGAGTATACGTTGGCGACCGGAAAAGGGAGGTGACCGCTTTAATAAGGTGACCGCTTACTCAGGTTCCATTGTATGTACTAGTTATATGAACTAGTTCTAAGTACTAGTTGTATGTACTAGGTGTATGTAGTAGTTGTATGTTCTATTTGTTTCAACTAGTTCTATGTTCTAATTGTTTGTACTAGGTATGTACTAGTTACTAGTTTCTAGTTGTAAGTACTAGTTGTAAGTACTAGTTGTATGTACTATGTGTATGTACCAGTTGTTGATTCTTGTACTATTTATACAATGTACTAGGTAGATTCTAGTTGTATATACTAGATACTTGTTACATGTACTAGTTGTATGAACTAGTTTTATGAACTAGTTGTGTGTACTGTTTATTTCTACTAGTTATATGTACCAGTTATATGTACTCTATAGTTTTATGTACTAGTAGTATGTACTAGTTATATTTACTAGCTGTATGTACTATCCGTGTGTACTAATTGTATGCACTAGTTGTATGAACTAGTTGTATGTACTCAATACTATTTGTATGTAATTGTCGAATGTAGTAGTTATTTGTACTAGTTGAATGTATAAGGAGTGTGTAATTGTTGTATGTACTAGTTACATGTACTAGTTGTTTGTACTAGTTGTATGTTCTATTGCCTAATTGTATGTACTAGTTGTATGTACTAGATGTTTGAACTAGTTTTAAGTTCTAGTTCTAGTCAGTTATACTAGGTACTCGGAATGAACTAGTTCTATGAACTACTTGTTTGTTTTTGTGAACTAGTTTTCTGCATTAGTTGTATGTATTATATTTATGTACTAGTTATATGTCTATGTACTAGTCATTTGTAATAGTTATATGTACTAGTTATATGTACTAGTTGCATATACTAGTTGTATGTTCTAGTAGTATATACTAGTTGTAGGTTCTAGTCCTAATTCTACTAGGTACTAGGGAGGTACTAGTTGTATATACTAGACACTAGTTGTTTGTACTAGATATATGTACTAGTTATATGTACTAGTTGTATGTACCAGTTTTGTGTAATTGTTGTATGTACTAGTTGTATGTACTACTTATATGTACTCGTTACATTTGTATATACTGGGGGTATATACTAGTTGTTTGTACTAGTTATATATACTAGTTGTACGTACTATTTATATGTACTATATTTTTGTGTATGTACTAGGTATATATACTACTTGTAGGTACTAGCTGTATCAGCTGGTTGTATGTACTAAATCTTTGTACTACTTATATGTACTAGTTGCATGTACTAGTTGTATGTACTAGTAGCATATACTAGTTGTAGGTTCTAGTCCTAATTATACTAGGTACTAGTGAGGAACTAGTTGTATATACTAGACACTAGTTGTATGTATTAGTTATATGTACTAGTTATATGTACTAGTTGTATGTACCAGTTTTGTGTAAGTGTTGTATGTACTGGATGTGTGTACTACTTATATGTACTCGCTACATTTGTATATACTGGGTGTATATACTAGTTGTTTGTACTAGTTATATATACTAGTTGTACGTACTATTTATATGTACTATATTTATGTGTAAGAACTAGGTATACGTACTACTTGTAGGTACTAGCTGTATTAGCTGGTTGTATGTACTAATTCTATGCACTAGTTATATGTACTAGTTGTATGCGCTAGCTGTATGTACTAGTTGTATGTACTATTTACATTTACTAGGTATTCGTGTAATGTACTAGTTATATGTAGTAGGTGTATGTATTAGTAATATGGCCTAGTTGTATGTACTAGTTGCATGCACTAGTTGTATGTACTAGTTGTATGTACAAGTTGCATGTACAAATTATACTTATTAGTTACTAATTTTATGAACTAGTTCTACCTACAAATTTTATGTACTACTTGTATGTTCTAGTTGTATGTACTAGTTGTATGTATATACCAGTTTTATGTACTAGTTAAATGTACTATTTTTTATATATCCTAGTTGTATGTTCTAGGTTCTAGTTATATGTACTATGTTTATGTACTATTCATATATACTAGTTATCCGTATATGTATTAGTTATGTGTAGCAGGTGTGTGAACTTGTGATACGTACTAGTTCAAAAGTACTAGTTGTATGTGCTAATTGCATGTACATGTTCGGTGTACTAGTTGTATGTTTATACAAGTTTTATGTACTAGATACTAGTTGCATGTACTATTTGCATGTCCTAGTTGTACGCACTAGTTTTATGTTCTAGTTGTATTTACTATTTGTATGTACTAGTTATATGTGTGTGTACTAGTTCGATGTTCTAGTTGTATGCACTAGCTGTATGTACTAGTTGTATGAACTATTTATATTTTCTAGGTATATGTGTATGTACTCGTTATATGTAATAGGTGTATGTATTAGTTATATGACCCAGTTGTTTGTGCTAGTTGTATGTACGAATTGAATGTACTAGTTGTATGTTCAAGTATTATGTACTCTTTCTATGAATTAGTTGTATGTACTAGTTGTATGTCCTTTTTGTAGGTTTATGTACTAGGTGTATGTACTATTTTTATATACTAGTTATATGTGTATGTACTGGTTATATGTAGTAGTTGTATGTACCACTTGTTTGTACTAGTTTCCTGTACTTGTTGTATGTGCTAGCTGTATGTGCTAATTTGTAGGTTCTAGTACTAGTTATAGTAGGTATTAAGTAGGCATTAGTTGTATGTACTAGTTGTTAGTACTACTTTTACGTACTAGTTGAATGTACTAGTTGTATGTACTAGTTCTAGTTATATTTACTAGATGTGGGTACTGGTTGTATGTAGTGGTTGGATGTAGTAGTTGTATGTACTAATTGTTTGTACTAGTTTTATGTACTAGTTGTATGTATATACTAATTGTAAATACTAGCTATGTACTAGTTGTGTGTATATACTAGTTTGTTGTTTATGTAGTAGTTGTATATGCCAGTTTTATGTACTCGTACTATGTACAAGTTCTATGTACTAGTTATGTACAAGTTCTATATACTAGTTATGTACAAGTTGCATGTAGCAGTTATATACCAGTTGTACGCACTAGTTGTATGTATATACTAGTTGTATGAAGTTGCTATGTACTAGTTGTATATACAAGTTGTATGTTCTAGTATTATGCACTCGTTCTTTGAACTAGGTGTATGTACTAGTTTCTAGTTGTGTGTACTAGTTGTATGTACTAGTTGTATGTACGTTTTGTATGTACTTGTTGTATGTACTAAGTGTATGTACTATTTTTATATACTAGTTTTATGTGTATGTACGGGTTATATGTAGTAGTTGTTTGTAACAGTTGTATGTACAAGTTGCCTGTACTACGTGTATGCGCTAGCTCTATGTACTAGTTGTAGGTTCTAGTACTAGTTATATTAGGTACTAAGTAGGCATTAGTTGTACGCACTAGTTGTAAGTACTACTATAACGAATTAGTTGTATGTACTAGTTGTATGTACTAGTACTAGTTATATTTACTAGTTGTAGGTTCTGGTTGTATGTAGTAGTTGAATGTAGTAGTTGTATGTACTAATTGTCTGTATTAGTTGTATGCACTAATTGAATATATATATTAGTTGTAAGTAGTAGCTATGTACTAGTTGTATGTACTAGTTATATGTACTAGTTATATGTATTAGTTATATGTACTATTTATATATACTAGTTGTATGTACTACTTATATGTACTTGTTACATTTGTATGTACGGGGTGTATTTACCAGTTTTTTGTACTAGTTATATATACTAGTTGTACGTACTATTTATATGTACTATATACTAGAGAAAAATAAAAATTTTGTACAAAAATAGTTAAGATGTAGGGATGGCACAAAAAGCACATAAACAAGAAAGGGATGTTACACAGTGAAGCATTAGCTATATATGCATGAATCCTACGACACCCTTGCCTGTAGGATTCATGCATTGCTAATACTTCACTGTGTAACTTCCCTTTCTTGTTTATGTGCTTTTTGTGCCATTCCTACATCTTCACTATTTTTATAGAGAATTTTTATTTTTCTCTAGTTTCTGTACTTTTTATGGAGCATAAGCTAGGAATTTGATTGTATTAAAACCCATTTTGGTTTTGCAATCTTCGACTTATTATGACGTCATTAAAATGGCGAATTTATTGAGGCCTTGCCTCTGGGGCCATGAAAACCGTCATACTCAATAATAGCGTTATCGCTCTCGCTTCTACAAAAGAATACAGTTCGGAAAATTTGCAATAGTTTTGTTTAACAATTAGTCCAAAAGTTTATTTAGTTTTTTAGTTATGGCTGACGAAGAAGAAGAAGAATAATAATAAGAAGAATATGAAGAAGACGAAAATGGGAATTTTTAAAGTTTATTATTTTGCCAGCGGGACATATTCGCTTTCCTTTAAGGTCTATTTAGAGTATGTATATTTATATTTAGCGATACATAGCCTTATTTTGTCGATTTTCGGCTTATTTCGGGATTTTGCTCCTATACCGATGTATGGGGAATGCAAAAAAACGTGTCATCCCTACATAGGGAGTACTACCGTACTCCCTGATATGTTTATGTACTAGGTATATGTACTACTTGTGGGTACTAGCTGTATTAGCTGGTTGTATGTACTAAGTCTATGTACTAGTTGTATCTACTAGTTGTATTTACTATTTGTATGTACTATTTATATGTGTGGGTACTAGTTATATGTACTAGTTGTATGCGCTAGCTGTATGTACTAGTTGTAGATACTATTCACATTTACTAGGTATACGTGTATTGTACTAGTTATATGTAGTAGTTGTATGTACTTGTTATATGGCCTAATTGTATGTACTAGTTGCATGTACTAGTTGTATGGACTAGTTGTATATACTAGTCGCATGTACTAATTATATTTACTAGTTACTAATTTTGTGAACTAGCTGTACCTACGAAATTTATGTAATACTTGTATGTACTAGCTAAAGGTACTAGTTTTATATATATACTAGTTGTATGTACTAGTTTTTAGTTGTATGTACTATGTGTATGTACTATTCATATATACTAGTTATATATTTATGTATTAGTTATATGTAGTAGGTGTGTGAACTTATTATATGTACTAGTTAAAAGTACTAGTTGTATATGCTAATTGTTTGTATACGTTCGGGGTACTAGTTGTATGTTTATACGAGTTGTATGTACTAGCTTTGTACTAGTTGTATGTTCTAATTGTTTGAACTAGTTCTATGTACTAATTGTATGTACAGGTATGCACTAGTTACTAGTTTCTTGTTGAATGTAATAGTTGTAAGTACTAGTTGTTTGTACTATGTGTATGTACCAGTTGTTGATTCTTGTACTACTTATACTATGTACTAGGGAGGTTCTAGTTGTATGTACTAGATACTACAACTAGAAACTAGAATATACATCTAGTATATATATAAAACTAGTACATTTAAATAGTCTACAACTGGTATATACATACAACTAGTACAAAGAAGTATTTCGAGTTTAAAAACTCGTGGGGCTACCGCCCCCGCATTAACTGATACTATTTGGCCACATCGTTGGGATTCAATATATATATTCGTAATACTAACGATTGAGGACGATTTAGTGTCCTGAACTTTATAAATAACGATGGAAAAGCTTCGTAAACTAAAGCTTCCTGAACGCCGCCATTTGCAAAAATGATGTATTGCCGTATAAATTAAGTGTTACAATAGTTGCGTATGAACTAGTATTATACATATATCGACGTATAAAATAAGTGTTATAATAGTTGCATATTAACCTTTATTATATATATAGATATATATATATACTCTTTCCGTAACATGAAGCCATACAACGTAATCGACAAATGAAAACAATATAAGGTATACAAGTAGTACATAAAATTCGTAGTTACAAGTAGTTCATAAAATTAGTAGTTACAAGTAGGTCATAAAATTAGTAACTAGTAAATATAATTAGTACATGCGACTAGTATATACAACTAGTCTATACAACTAGTGCATGCAACTAGTACATACAACTAGGCCATATAAATAGTACATACACCTACTACATATAACCAGTACAATACAGGTATACCTAGTAAATGTAAATAGTACAGAACACTAGTTCACACAAACAAACAAGTAGTTCATAGAACTAGTTCATTTCTAGAACCTAGTACCTAGTACTAGGAATACATAAATACATACAAAAACATAAATACACTCAGTACATACAAATGTAACGAGTATATATAAGTAGTACATTCAACTATAACATACAACTAGTACATATAACTAGTACATAAATATAGTACATACAACTAGTACAAATAACTAGTACATACCACCATTACCCACTACTTATACATTAAACTAGTGCAAATAACTACTACATTCGACTAGTACATACAAATAGTATTGAGTACATACAACTAGTACATACAACTAGTGTATACATTTAGTAAACACAAATAGTACATAAAGCTAGTAATTATAACTAGCACATACTACTAGTACATATAACTGGTACATATAAACAGTACATACAACTAATTCATAAAACTAGTTCATACAACTAGTACATTCAACAAGTATCTAGTACATACAACTACAACCTACCTTGTACATAGTATAACTAGTACAGGGATCAACAACTGGTACATACACATAGTACATACAACTAGTACTTACAATTAGTACATACAACTAGAAACTAGTAACTAGTATATACTTAGTACATACAATTAGTACATAGAACTAGTTCCAACAATTAGAACATACAACTACAACATACACCTAGTAAATACAGCTAGTACATAACACTAGTACATACAATTAGACAATAGAACATACAACTAGTACACACAACTAGTACATATAACTAGTACATACAAACATTACACACTACTTATACATTCAACTAGTAGAAAAAACTACTACATTCGACTAGTACATACAAATAGTATTGAGTACATACAACTAGTACATACAACTAGTGCATACAATTAGAACACACGGATAGTACATACAGCTAGTAAATATAACTAGTACATACTACTAGTACAGAAAACTATAGAGTACATATAACTAGTAGATATAAACAGTACACACAACTAGTTCATAAAACTAGTTCACACAACTAGTACATGCAACAAGTATCTAGTACATACAGCTAGAACCTACCTAGTACATAGTATTAGTAGTACAAGAATCAACAACTGGTACATACACATAGTTCATACAACTAGTACTTAGAACTAGTACATACAACTAGAAACTAGTAACTAGTACTCACCTAGTACATACAATTAGTACATAGAACTAGTACACACATATATAAATAGAACATACAAATAGTAAATTCAACTTTTGCATACAACTAGTACATAGAATTAGTACATACCACCAGCTAGTACAGCTAGTACCTACAAGTAGTACATATACCTAGCACATACACATATATATAGTACATATAAATAGTACGTACAACTAGTATATATAACTAGTACAAACAACTAGTACATACACCCAGTACATACAAATGTAACGAGTACATATAAGTAGTACATACAACTAGTACATATAACTAGTACACATAACTAATACATATGACTAGTATATACACATATAACTAGTACATAAATGTAGTACATACAACTAGTACAGAAAACTAGTTCAAACAAACAAACAAGTAGTTCATAGAACTGGTTAATTCCTAGTACCTAGTATAACTTGTACTAGAACCTAAAACTAGTTCAAACATCTAGTACATACAACTAGTAAATGCAAATAGTACATAAAAGAGTACACACAACTAGTACATATAACTAGTACATACAACAATTACCCAATACTTATACATTCAACTAGTAGAAATAACTCCTACATTCGACTAGTACATACAAATAGTATTGAGTACATACAACTAGTTCATAAAACTAGTTCATACAAGTAGTACATGCAACAAGTATCTAGTATATACAACTACAACCTACCTAGTACATAGTATAAGTAGTACAAGAATCAACAACTGGTACATACACAAAGTACATACAACTAGTATTTACAACTAGTACTTACAACTAGAAACTAGTAACTAGTACATACCTAGTGTATACAATTAGTACATACAACTAGTACCCAGAACTATATAGCACTTAAAACTGGTTCATACAACTTGTACATAACTAGTACCAACAATTAGTACATAGAACTGAGTTAAAACAATTAGAACATACAACCACTACATACACCTAGTATATACAATTTGTACATACAATTAGTACATTCAACTAGTCCATACAACTACGACAAACAGCCAGGACATATAACTAGTACATACCCCTACTACATATAGCTAGTAAATACACATACCTTGTAATTACAAATAGTACACACAACTAGTACATACAACCAGTACATAAAACTAGTACTTACAACTAGTACATACAACTAGAAACTAGTATATGCAACTAGCTCACAGAATGAGTACATAATTCTAGAACGTACAACTTGTATATTGAACTAGTACATAACTACTACACACAACTAGGAAAAACAAGTAGGACATATAAATAGTTCATTCACCTACCACATATAACTAGTACATACACTTTTACCTAATAATTATAAATAGTACATACAACTAGTACATACAACAATTACATCCAATTAGTATATACTACATACAACTAGTACCTTCCTAGCACCTAGTGTAACTAGTACAAGAACCTACCGCTTGTACATACAACTAGTACATATAACTAGAACATAAAACCAGTACATAGCTAGTACATACAACTAGTATATACATACAACTAGTATATACATACAACTAGTACATACAACTAGTACCTACTACTAGTAAATATAACTAGTACTAGTCCATACAACTAGTACATACAACTAGTACTTGAAATTAGTTCATATAACTAATACACACATCTACCACATATAACAATTACATAAAAATGTAACTAGTACATATAAATAGGACATAAACATACTACGAATAAGAAGTCCATAAAACTACTAGTGCATAGAATGAGTACATAAAACTAGGATCTATAACTAGTACACACCTTCTACACACCTTCTACACACCTTCTACATATAATTAGTACATGTGAATAGTGCATCCATATAGTATATATAACTAGTACATAAAACTAGTACATTTAACTAATTCATACAACTATTATATACAAACAACTAGTTCATACAACTAGTATTTACAATTAGGTCGTCTAACTAGTTCCCAGAACTATTAACTAGTACATATAACCAGTACATGCAACTAGTACATTCAACTAGTACATACAACTAGTTCATAAAACTAGTACACACATTTAGTTTATACAACTAGTATTTACCATTAGTACGTACAACCAGTTCATACAACTAGTAACTAGTGCATATAACTAGTACATTCAACTAGTACATACAACTAGGACAAACAACTAGTATATATAACTAGTACATACACCAACTACATATAACTAGTAAATACACATATACCTTGTAATTATAAACCGTACATACAACTAGTACATACAGATAGTGCATACAACTAGTATATATAACTAGATCACAAACATATAACTACTACATACATATAACTGATACTTATAAATAGTACATGCCCATAGTACATACAAATAGTAGATACAAATAGTACATACATCTGCTACATATAACTAGCACCTACAACTAGTAAATATAAATAGAACTAGTTCATAAAACTAGTGCATACAAATAGTACATATAACTATAGTTAGTTCTAGTACACACAACTAGTACATACAACTAGTACTTTCAACTAGTTCATAAAACTGGTACAGACACCTTCTACATATAACTATTACATAAAAATTTAACTAGTTCAAATAAATAGTGCATCCACATAGCACATACAACTAGTACATAAAACTAGTAAATACAATTTGAAACTATTACATACAACTAGTATATATATAAAAGAAGTATTTCGAGTTTAAAAACTCATGGGGCTGCCGCCCCCCGAATTAACTCGAACTAATTGGCCGCATCATTGGGATTTGATATATACATTCGGAATACTAACATTTGAGGACGCTTGAGTGTCCTGAACTTTATAAATAACGATGGAAAAGCTTCGTTAACCAAAACTTCCTGAACGCCGCCATTTGCAAAAACGATGTATTGACGTATAAATTAAGTGTTACAAAACTTGAGTATGAACTCATATTATACATAATACAGCCCCTAATAAGTACATTTAACTAGTACATACAACTGGTATATACATACAAATAGAACATACAACTAGTACATAAAATTAATAGGTACAACTAGTTCATACAACTAGTAACTAGTACATATAACTAGTACTTGCGACTAATACATACAACTAGTAAATACAACTAGTACATGCCAGTAGTACATAGAATTCGTTCATACAACCAGCTAATACAGCTAGTACATACAAGTAATACATGTACCAAGTACATGTATTAATATATATAGTATATAGAAATAGTACGTAAAACTAGTATATACAACTAGTACAAACAACTAGTACGTACAACCAGTACATACATGTATGTAATACATGTACATACATACATACAAATGTAACGAGTCCATATACGTAGTACATACAACTAGTACATACAACTAGACATATAAGTAGTAAATACAACTAGTACATATAACTAGTACATATAACTAGTACATACAACTAGTTCCTCCCTAGTACCTAGCATAATTAGGATTAGAACCATCAACTAGTATATACTACTAGTACAAGCAACTAGTTCATGCAACTAGTACAAATAACTAGTACATATAGGTATTACATATAACTAAAACATACACATATAATTAGCACATAAATATAGTACATACAAGTAGTACAGAAAACTAGTTCACACAAACAAACAAGTAGTTCATAGAACTCGTTCATTCCTAGTACCTAGTATAACTTGCACTAGAACCTAAAATTAGTTCAAACATCTAGTATATACAACTAGTACATACAACTAGTACATAAAAATGGTACATACAACAATTACACATTACTTATACATTCAACTAGTACATAAAAATGGTACATACAACAATTACACATTACTTATACATTCAACTAGTACAAATAACTACTACATTCGACTAGTAGATACAAATAGTATTGGGTGCTAACAACTAGTACATACAACTAGTACATACAACTAGAAACTAGCGACTAGTACATACCTAGTACATACAATTAGTACACAGAACTAGTTCAAACAATTAGAACGTACAACTACAACATTCACCTAGTAAATACAACTAATACATACAAATAGTACATACAGCTAGTCCATACAAGTTGTACATAAAACTAGTTCATACTACTAATACATGAAACAAGTATCTAGTACATACAAATAGAATCTACCTAGTACATAGTATAACTAGTACAACAACTGGTACATACACATAGTACATACAACTAGTACTTATAACTAATACTTACAACTAGAAACTAGTAAATGCTACTAGTTTATAGAACGAGTACAAAATACAATATAGAACATACAACTTGAATATACATCTAGCATAGCTTTTTTTTTTAATCATAAACTACACACTTCGTAACAATGCATATAAGAGAAAAAAAATTAGTTTTTATGTATAGTCAATAAAAGCCATGCAAGCATAGTTACAATAGTTAGATTGAAGGCAGGACACATGACCTGCAGTCATTATTGGCAAGTGTAAATGAGTCAAATCTGATGGGTCTCCCTTGACGAGATCTGTATCCTCTGATTGCATTGATCGAGGATTTGAGGAGGGCAAAGTTGATCTTGATGCGAATCCATGAAATCACCTGACCATATGGTTCGCCTCGCTTCGCTGAGATCAGGTCAGCCAGATGCTTGTATGCCACTGCTGTAGACTTGCTCATCCCTCCAAAGATCGAGAAGACAAGGGGGGTGAAGGAGCTCATCTCTACCTCTCTGATGCGTTCTTCATATTGCCTACGCTTTCCACGCTCTTGCAATCGGTATACTGCTTCCAGGGAGGATTTGCGATAGCTTTGGGCAGTTGGATTACAAATCCTTACGTCAAAAAATGCCCTTTGACTATCGTTGCCCCAGAAGCCCTGGGCACAGATGTCTGATCTCGCATTGTCCTCAGTGATTGCACTTGCGTAGGAGAACCTCTTGCCACTCAGGGGTTGCAATGGCGGTTCAGTAGCAACTCCCTCACACACTTCTGTCATAAGGTTGGCTGTTATGTCATGAATGAGGTTGTGGCGCTTACTTGGGAATCCTCCCCTTGGACAGTCCATGGCGTGTGAGACACTAAAGCCCTGCCCGCAAGCACATTGTGAGGGCAATCTAGGGGGTGTCCATTGGTATCGAATGCACAGTGCATCCCTGAAATCGCCTTTGTGCAGAGCAAAGTCATAGTCTGCCCTTGGAATTGCTGTTAGCCATGCTGATGCTCCCTTCTCCTGTGCCATGTCCACGTTTCGCTTCATCTCCTGGGGTATCTTCAATCTAACATCCGCAACTTCTTGCTCACGTTTCACTTTTCTTTGCTGTCTTAGTTTGTTCTTAGCTTCTTTCTGCTCAGCTTCAACCCGTGCATCATAATTCGACTCTTTGTTGATGATGGCTGCAACCAAGGGTTGAGTAACAGTTGTTGAGGCATCATATTCATCCCTTGATTTACGAGTGGGAATGGAGATGTCAAGTCCTCCCAATCTTGCAGGTAGGGCCAATAGCTCTCTGACTTCATCTGTGACTTCTCTTCCTATTAATGCTGGCAGGAAGTCTCCCACAATTGTTTCCTCAAGGGGATGCAGCAAATCTTCCAGGTCAGGTGTTGTTCTCATTAGATAGGACCATTGATTGCGGATCCCATGAGCAAAAGCTGCATACGCAGCATGGGGCTGAATGTTGGCCATATCTGATAGCTTCTTCATGGTTCCTGACCACTTCCTCACCTCCCTTCTTAGCATGTCCTGAACTGAAGCCTCAGATCCCAGATCCCAGATTCTAGCATAGCTAATATTAACAACTAGTATGTACATACAACTATGAAGTACAACTGGTACATAACTAGTACATACAAATAGTACATACAACTAGTACATACCAAATAGTACACACACCTAGCACATACAATTTGTACATACAACTAGTACATTCAACTAGTCCATATAACTAGGACAAACAACTAGGACATATAACTAGTACATACACCTAATACATACAACTAGTACATACACCTACTACATACAACTAGTACATACACATATACCTAGTAATTACAAATATTACATAAATCTAGTATATTCAACTAGAAACTGGTATATACAATTAGTATATATATAAACACTAGTACATTTAACTAGTACATAAAACTAATATATATATACAAAGAGTACATACAATTAGTACATAGAATTAGTAGGTACAACTAGTTCACACAACTAGTAACTAGTACATCTAACTAGTACATGCAACTATAACATACAACTAGTACATACAACTAGCACCTACAACTAGGAAATATAACTAGTATTAGTACATACAACTAGTACAATTACACACAACTGGTACATGCAACTAGTACATACAATTAGTAACTAGCACATACAACTAGCAATTCGCAATTACCTAATATGACTAGGACTTGAACCTACAACTAATACATACAACTAGTACATATAACTATTACATTTGATTGGTACATACAAATAGTATCAAGTACATACAAGTAGTATATACAGCTAGTACATTCAACTAGTATATACAACCACTACATAAACAGGAAACTAGTACATACAACTATACATAGCTACTACATACAACTAGTATATACATACAAATAGTGCATACAACTAACACACACAATTAGTACATACAACCACTACATCCAACTACTACTTAAAACCAGTACTTACAACTAGTAAATATTAATTAGTACTGGTTCATAGAACCAGTATATACAAATAATAAGGTGGTTAAAGTAATCCTAACAACTAGTACAAACAACTAATTCCTACTCAGTACCTAATAAAACTAGTACTAGCACCTACAACTTATACATACAGCTAGCGCATACACGTAGTACAGGCAACTTGTACATCCAACTGTAACATACAACAACTACATATAACCAGTACATACACATATAACTACTATATAAAAATAGTACATACACCTAGTACATACAACCAGTACTTACAAAAAGTACATACAACTGGTATATACAACTAGAAACTAGTATATACAACTAATTCATAGAACGAGTACAAAATACTTGAACATACAACTAGTACATTCAACTCGTATGTACAACTAGCACAAACAACTAGGACATATAACTAGTACATACACCTACTACATATAACGAGCACATACACATATATCTAGAAAATATAAATAATACATACAACTAGTACATACAGCTTGCGCATACAACTAGTACATATAACCAGTACACAAACATACAAATAGTACATACAAATAGTTAATACAACTAGTACAAAGCTAGTATATACAACTAGTATAAACATACAACTAGTACACAGAACGTGTACATACAATTAGCACATACATCTAGTACTTTCAACTAGTACATATAACAAGTTCAAACACCTACTACATATAACTAATACATAAACATATAACTAGTATATATGAATAGTACACACACATGGTACATACAACTAGAAACTAGTACATAAAACTAGAACATACAACAAGTACATAGCTAGTACATACAACTGGTATATACATACAACTAGTACATAAAATTAATAGGTACAACTAGTTCATACAACTAGTAACTAGTAAGTATAACTAGTACATGCGACTAGTACATACAACTAGTACATTCAACTAGTACATACAACTAGTTCATAAAACTAGTATACAGCTAGTACAAAGAACTAGTGCATACATCTTGTACATACAACTGGTTCATATCTAGTGCAAACAACTGGTACATACACCCAGTACATACAAATGTAACGGGTACATATAAGTAGTACATACAACTAGTACATACAAAAATTACACAAAAGTGGTACATTCAACTAGTACATATAACTGGTACATATGACTAGTACATACACATATAATTAGTACATAAATATAGTACATGCAACTAGTACAAAAAACATGTTCACACCAACAAACAAGTAGTTCATAGAACCAGTTCATTCCTAGTACTTAGTATAACTTGTTCTAGAACCTAAAACTAGTTCAAACATCTAGTACATACAACTAGTACATCCAACTAGTACATCCAACTAGTACATCCAACTAGTTCATACAACTAGTACATATAACTAGTACATACAACAATTACACACTACTTATACATTCAACTAGTACAAATAACTACTACATTCGACTAGTACATACAAATAGTATTGAGTACATACAACTAGTACATACAACTAGTGCATACAATTAGTACACACAGATAGAACATACAGCTAGTAAATATTACTTGTACATACTACTAGTACATAAAACTAGTACATATAACTGGTACATATAACTAGTACATATAAACAGAACATACAACTAGTTCATACAACTAGTTCAGAAAACTAGTACATGCAACAAGTATCTAGTACATACAACTAGAACCTACCTAGTACAAAGTATAAGTAGTACAAGAATCAACAACTGGTACATACACATAGTACATACAACTAGTACTTATAAATAGTACATACAACTAGAAACTAGTAACTAGTACATATCTTGTACATACAATTAGTACATAGAACTAGTTCAAACAATTAGAACATACAACTACTACATACACCTAGTACATACAACTGGTACATGCAACTCGTACATACAAATAGTACATACAACTGGTACAATTACACACAACTGATACAAACAATATGTACATATAATTAGTATCTAGTACATAGAACTAGCACTTCCCTAGTATCTAATATAACTAGGACTTGAACCTACAACTAGTACACACAACTAGTTCATAAAACTAGTACTTACACCTACTACTAACAACTAGTAACGAGTACACAGAACTAGAACATTGAAGTAGTATGCACAACATGTTCATGCAACTAGTACATGCAACTTGAACATACAATTAGTAGATAAAATTAGTACATATAACTAGTACATACAAAGAGTACATACAACTAATACATTCCATTTAGTACACCCACCTAGGACATACAATTAGTACATACAACTAGTGTATACATACAACAAGTACATACAACTAGTATCTACAACTAGTAAATATAACTAGTACTAGTCCATACAACTAGTACATACAACTAGTACTTGCAACTTGTTCATTTAACTAGTACACACATCTACCACATATAACTAATACCTAAAAATATAACTATCACATATATATAGTACATTAACATAGTATATACAAGTAGTTCATACAACTACTAGTACATGGAAGTAGTACATAAAACTAGGACCTAAAACTAGTACACACCTACGACATAAAATTAGTATAAATATATAACTAGCACATATGAATAGTGCATCCATATAGTATATATAACTAGTTCATAAAACTAGTACATGCAACTAGAAACTAGTACATACAACTAATATATACAAACAACTAGTTCATACAACTAGTATTTACAATTAGGTTTTACAACTAGTTCACACAACTATTAACTAGTACATATAACCAGTGCATGCAACTAGTACATATAACTAGTACATACAACTAGTACATACAACTAGTATTGACAATTAGTACGTACAACTAGTTCATACAACTATTAACGAGTACATATAACTAGTCCATTAAACGAGTAGATACAACTAGGACAAACAACAAGGATAGATAACTAGTACATACACCAACTACATATAACTAGTAAATATACATATACCTTGTAATTATAAATAGTACACACAACCAGTACATACAGCTAGTGCAAACAACTAGTATATAATACTAGTTCACAAACATATAACAACTAGTAAATATAAATAGAACTAGTTCATAAAACTAGTGCATACAACTAGTACATGCAATAAGTACATACAACTAGTACATCGTAACAATACAAACAAATAGAATATACAACTAGTACATACAACTAGTACATTCAACTAGAACATATAACTAGTACAAACAACTAGGACATATAACAAGTACATACACCTACTACATACAACTAGTACATACACATATACCTAGTAATTATAAACAGTACTTACAACTAGTACCTTGAACGGGTACATAAAACTAGTACATAAAACTAGAAACTAGTCCATACAACTAATATATATATAACACTAGTAAATTTAACTAGTACATAAAACTAGTATATACATACAAAGAGTACATACAACTAGTACATAAAATTCGTAGGTACAACCAGTTTTTAAAATTAGTAACTAGTAAATATAATTCTTACATGTGACTAGTACATACAACTGGAACATACAACTAGTGCTTGCAACTAGTACATAGAACTAGGACATATAACTAGTACATACACGTATACCTAGTAAATGTAAATAGTACATACAAATAGTACATACAGCTAGCGCTACAACAAGTAAATATAATTAGTACACACACATAAAAATAGAACATACAATTAGTAAATACAACTAGAACATACAACTAGTACGTACAACTGGTACATACAACTAGTATATACATACAACTATATAGTACACAGAACTTGTACTTACAATTAGCATATGCAACTACTACATACAACGAATACATACAACTAGTACCTAAAACTAGTAAATATAGCTAGTTCTAGTACCTACAACTAGTACATACAACTAGTCCTTTCAACTAGTACATATAACATAAAACATAACATAATACCTAAAAAAATAACTAGTTCAAATAAATAGTGCATCCACATAGTACATACGACAAGTTCATAAAACTAGTATATAGGTAGTACTAAGAACTAGTGCATACATCTTGTAAAAACAACTGGTTCATATCTACTATATAAAACTAGTACATATAACTAGTATGTAGAATTAGTACTTACAACCAGCTAATACAGCTTGTACATACAAGTAGTACATATGCCTAGTACATACACATATATATATAGTATATATAAATAGTACGAACAACTAGTATATATAACTAGTACAAACAACTAGTACATACACCCAGTACATACAATTGTAACGAGTACATATAAGTAGTATATACAACTAGTGCATACAATTAGAACACACAAATAGTACATACAGCTAGTAAATATAACTAGTATATATAACTGGTACATAAACCTAGTACATATAAAGGCTACACCCAACTAGTTCATAAAACTAGTTCATACAACTAGTACATGCAACAAGTATCTAGTACATACAACTAGAACCTACCTAGTACATAGTATAAATACTAAAAGAATCAACAACTGGTACATACACATAGTACATACAACTAGTACTTACATCTAGTGCATACAACTAATACATACAACTAGACTATACAACTATTAACTAGTACATACAACTAGTACAAAAATTTAATAGTTATAACTAGTTCATACAACTAGTAACTAGTACATATAACTAGTACATGCGACTAGAACATACAACTAGTCCAAACACATAGTACATACAACTAGTTCCTAAAACTAGTATACAGCTAGTACAAAGTACTAGTGCATACATCTTGTACATACATCTGGTTCTATCTAATACATATCACAAGTACATACAACTAGTACATAGAATTAGTACATACAACCAGTTAAAACAGCTTGTACATGCAAGTAGTACATATACCTAGTACATTCACATATATTTAGTATATATAAATAGTACGTACAACTAGTATATATGACTAGTACAAACAAGTGGTACCCACACCCAGTACATACAAATGTAACTAGTACATATAAGTAGTACATACAGCTAGTATATACAACCTATACATATAAACAGTACATGCAACTAGTGCATACAACTAGTACATATAACTAGTACACATAACTAGTACATACAACTAGTGTCTAGTATATACAACTAGTTCCTCCCTAGTACCTATTATAATTAGGATTAGAACCTTCAACTAGTATATACTACTAGTACATACAACTAGTACATGCAACAAGTATTTAGTACATACAACTAGAACCTACCTAGTACATAGTATAACTAGTACAAGAATCAACAACTGGAACACGCACATAGTACATACAACTAGTACTTTAAACTAGTGCACGCAACTAGTACATACAACTAGACTATACAACTATTAACTAGTACATACAACTAGTATATGCAAATAGGACATACGAATCGTACTTGCAACTAATATATACAACTAGTACCTACAACTAGTACATATAACTGGAACTAGAACATAAAACTAGAACATGCAACTACTACTAACAACTATTAACGAGTACATACAACTAGTACATTGAACTAGAACGCAGAACATGTACATGCAGCTAGTACATGCAACTTGTACATACAATTAGTTGATAAAATTAGTACATATAACTAGTACATACAAATTGGAATGAAAACATACAACTATTACATTGAACTATTACACACAACTTGTACATAAAACTAGTAAATAATACAATCAGCTAGGACATACAACTGGTACAAACAACTAGGTCATATAACTACTTTATATAACAAGTACATACAAGTAGTTTCTAGTACATATAACTAAAAAGAACCTACCCAGTACCTAGTTTAACCAGTACTAGAACCTACAACTAGTACATACAACAAGTGCATACAATTAATACACACAAATAGTACATAAAGCTAGTAATTATAACTGGTACATACTACTAGTACATATAAATGGTACATATAACTGGTACATATAACTAGTACATATAAACAGTACATACAACTAGTTCATAAAACTAGTTCATACAACTAGCACATACAACAAGTATCTAGTACATACAAAAAGAACCTACCTAGTACATAGTATAACTAGCACAAGGATCAACAACTGGTACATACACAGAGTACATAAAACTAGTACTAACAACTAGTACATACAACTAGAAACTAGAAAATACTACTAGTTCATAGAACGAGTACAAAATACTATATAGAACATACAGCTTGAATATACATCTAGTACATAGCTAATATTAACAACTAGAATATACATACAACTATTACGTACAACTGGTACATAACTAGTACATAGAAATAGTACATAGAAATATTACATACAACTGGTACATACCAAATAGTACAATCACCTAGCCAATTCAATTAGTACATACAACTAATACATTCAACTAGTCCATATAACTAGGACGAACAACTAGGATATATAACTAGTACATACATCTACTACATATAACTAGTACATACATATATACCTAGTAATTATGAATAGTACATACAACTAGTACATACTATTTACAATTAGGTCGTACAACTAGTTCACACAACCATTAACCAGTACATATAACCAGTACATACAACTAGTAACTAGTACATATAACTAGTACATTCAACTAGTACATACAACTAGGACAAACAACTAGGATATATAACTAGTACATACACCAACTACATATAACTAGTAAATACACATATACCTTATAATTATAAATAATATATACAACTAGTACATACAGCTAGTGCATACAACTAGTATATATAACTAGTTCACAAACATATAACCACTACATTCATATAACTGGTACTTTTATATTGTACATACACATAGCACATATATATAAACAGTAGATAAAAATAGTACATACATTTGCTACATTTAACTAGTACCTACAACTAGAACATAAAACTAGTACAAACAACTAGGACATATAACTAGTACATACACCTACTATATATATCTAGTACATACACGTATACCTAGTAAATGTAAATAGTACATACAATTACTACATACAGCTAGCGCATACAACTAGTACATATAACTAGTACACACATATATAAATAGAACATACAAATAGTAAATACAACTAGTACATACAACTAGTACCTACAACTAGTACATTCAACTAGTATCTAGTATATACAACTAGAACATACAACTAGTACATAGCTAGTAATAACAACTAGTATATACATACAACTAGTACACAGAACTTGTACATACAATTAGCACATGCAACTCCTCCATACAACTAATACATACTACTAGTACCTAAAACTAGTAAATATAGCTAGTTCTAGTACATATAACTAGTACACACACCTATTACATATAACTAATGCATAAAAATATAACTAGTTCAAATAAATAGTGAATCCACATAGTACACACAACAAGTACATAAAACTAGTAAATACAACTGGAAACTAATACATACAACTAGTATATATATAAAATTAGTACATTTAGCTAGTATATACAACTGGTATATACATACAACTAGTTCATCCAACTAGTACATAAAATTAATAGGTACACCTAGTTCATACAACTAGTCACTAGTACAAATAACTTGTATATGCGACTAGTACATACAACTAGTACATACAAGTAGTACAGACAACTAGTGTCTAGTATATACAACTAGTACCTCCCTAGTACCTAGTATAATTAGGACTAGAACCTACAACTAGTATATACCACAAGTACATACAACTAGCACATACAACTAGTACTTATAACTAGTACATATGACTAGTACATACACAAATAATTAGCACATAAATAGAGTACATGCAACTAGTGCAGAAAACTAGTTCACACTAACAAACAAGTAGCTTATAGAACTAGTTCATTCATTTAATAAGTACATACAACAATTACACACTACTTATACATTCAACTAGTACAAATTACTACTATATTCGACTAGCACATATGAATAGTATTGAGTACATACAACTAGTCCATACAACTAGTACATATAACTAGTACATACACCAACTACATATAACTAGTAAATACACATATACCTTGTAATTATAAATAGTACATACAACTAGTACATACAGCTAGTGCATACAACTAGTATATATAACTGGTTCACAAACATATAACTACTACATACATATAATTGGTACTTATAAATAGTACATACACATAGTACATACAAATCGTACATTCAACGTGAACATACAACGATTACAAACAAGTAGGATATACAACTAGTTCATACACATATACCTAGTAAATATAAAGAGTACATACAACTAGTACATACAACAAGAAAATTAGTCCATACAACTAGTCCATACAACGAGTATATATATAACACTAGTACATTTAACTAGACATAAAACTTGTATATACATACAAAGAGTACATTCAACTAGTACATAATATTAGTATGTACAACTAATTCACGCAACTAGTACATATAACAAATTCATAAACCTAGTATATAGCTAGTACAAACAACTAGTGCATACATCTTGTACTTACAACTGGTTCATATCTAGTTCATACAACTAATACATACAACTAGTACATCCAACTAGTACATACAATTAGTACATACAACTACCACATACAACGTGTACATACAACTAGCACCTAGAACTAGTAAATATAACTAGTATTAGTACTTACAACTAGTAGATAGAATTAGTACGTACAACCAGGACATACAGCTAGTACGTACAAGTAGTACATACACCTAGTACATAAACATATAAATAGTACATACAACTAGTACAATTACATACAACGGGTACATACAACTAGTACATACAATTAGTATCTAGGACTTCAACCTACAACTAGCACATACAACTAGTACATACAACTAGTATATAGGATTAGTACAAAAAACTAATTCAAACAAACAAACAAGTAGTATATAGAACAAGTTCCTTCCTAGTTCCTAGTATAACTTCTACAACTAGTTCAAAAAACTAGTACATACAACTAGTACATACAATTAGTCACTAGTACATACAACTAATACATACAACTAGTACATATAAATACTACATTTGATTGGAACATAGTATCGAGTTCATACAACTACTATATACAGCTAGAACATTCAACTAGTATATACAACTACTACATAAAGAGGAAACTAGTACATACAACTAGTACATAGCTACTACATACAACTAGTATATAGATAAAACTAGTGCATACAACTAATACATACAGTTAGTACATACAACTACTACATCCAACTACTACATACAACCAGTACCTACAACTAGTTAATATTACTAGTACTAGTACATAGAACTAGTACATACATCTAATATGTTCAAATAGTCCTAAAAACTAGTACATACAACTAATGCCTACGTAGTACCTAATATAACTAGGACTAGAACCTACAACTAGTACATACAGCTAGTGGATACACGTAGTACAGGCAACTTGTATATACAAAAGTTACATACAACTACTACATATAACCAGTACATACACATATAACTAGTATTTAAAAATAGCACATACACCTAGTACAACCAACAAGTACATACAAAACGTACATACAACTAGTACATACAACTAGTACACACAACTACATACAACTAGTATATACATACAACTAGTACGTTCAACTGGTACATAACTAGTACATACAACTTGTACATAGTGTAACCAAAAGCTCTCTTTAGGTTTAGTTCCCCTATAGCCTCTTTTTACAGAATAGGCATATAGCACGTAGGAAAATGGTATCCTAGATTTTTCATAGTGTGAGTACATAAAACTAGCATATAAAACTACTACATATACAACAAACTAATATATACATACAACAAGAACATAGCTAGTACTTACAATTAGTATATACATACAACTGGTTCAGACAACTAGTACTAACAAATAGTACATACAACTACTACATCCAACTACTACATACAACCAGTACCTACATCTAGTAATTATAACTAGTTCCAGTACATACTACTAGTACATACAAAAACTACATACAACTAGTATATACAACTAGAAACTAGTACATACAACTAATTCATAGAACGAGTACATACACATATACCTAGAAAATACAACTAGAACATGCAAATAGTACATGCAACTAGTATCTAGTACATACAACTAGAACATACATCTATTTGAAAGCTAGTACATTCAACTAGTATAAACATACGACTAGTACACAGAACGTGTACATACAATTGGCACATATATACAACTAGTACTTTCAACTAGTACATATAACAAGTTCACACACCTACTACATTTAACTAGTACATACAACTGGTATATACATACAACTAGTACATACAACTAGTACATACAAGAAGTACATAAAATTCGTAGGCACCACTAGTTCATGAAATTAGTAACTAGTAAATATAATTAGTACATGCAACTAGTACATACAACTAGTACAAACAACTAGTACATGCAACTAGTACATACAACTATGACATATAACTAGCACATACACCTACTACATATATCTGGTACATACACGTATACCTAGTAAATGTAAATAGTACATACAACTAGTACATATAGCTAGCGCATACAACTAGTACATATAACTAGTAACCACACATATAAATAGTTCATACAAATAGTAAATATAACTGGTACATACACCTAGTACATACAACTAGTACATACAACTAGTATCTAGTACATACAACGAGAACCTACAACTAGTACAGGGCTAGTATATACAACTAGTATATACATACAACTAGTGCATATGAATAGTACATACAACTAATGTCTAGTATATACATTTAGTACCTCCCTAGTCCCTAGTATAATTAGGACTAGAACCTACAATTAGTATATACTACTAGTACATGCGACTGGTACTTTCAACTAGTACATATAACTAGTACATATAACTATTACATTTGACTAGCACCTACACATATAATTAGTACATAAATATAGTACATACAACTAGTACAGAAAACTAGTTCACACAAACAAAGAAGTAGTTCTTAGAACTAGTTCATTCCTAGTACCTAGTAAAACTTGTACTAGAACTTAAAACTAGTTTAAACATCTAATACATACAACTGGTACATACAAATAGTACATACAACTAGTACATATAACTAGTACATACAACAATTACCCACTACTTATACATTCAACTAGTACAAATGACTACTACATTCGACTAGTACATACAAATAGTATTGAGTACATACAACTAGTACATACAACTAGTGCATACAAGTAGTACACACAAATAGTACATACAGCTAGTTAATATTACTAGTTCATACGACTAGTACTTACATATAGTACATACAAATAGTACATAAAAGTTGTACATAAGACTGGTACATACAACTGGTGCCCAGAACTAGGACTTAAAACTAATTCATATAACTAGTACATAACTAGTAAATACAATTAGTACATAGAACTAGTTCAAAAAATTAGAACATACAACTACTACATACACCTAGTATATACAATTTGTACATTCAATTAGTATATACAAATAGTACATACAACTAGTACATACAACTAGACTATACAACTATTAACTAGTACATACAACTAGTACATAGAAATAGGACATACGAATCGTACTTGCAACTAATAAATACAACTAGTACCTACAACTAGTACATATAACTGGAACTAGTACATAAAACTAGTACATACAACTACTACTAACAACTAGTAACGAGTACGTACAACTAGTACATTGAACTAGAACGCATAACATTTCCATGCAACTAGTACATGCAACTTGTACATACAATTAGTAGATAAAATTAGTACAAATAACTAGTAAATAGTACAATCAGCTAGGACAAACAACTGGTACATACAACTAGGACATACAACTAGTATATACAACTAGGTCATATAACTACTTTATATAACAAGTACATACAAGTAGTTTCTAGTACATATAACTATATAGTCCCTCCCTAGTACCTAGTTTAAGTAGTACTAGAACCTACAACTAGTACATACAATTATTGCATACAATTAGTACACAAATAGTACATACAGCTAGTAAATATAACTAGTACATACCACTAGTACATAAAACTATAGATATAACTGGTACATATAACTAGTACATATAAAGAGTACACACAACTAATTCATAAAACTAGTTCATACAATTAGTACATGCAACAAGTATCTAGTACATACAAATAATATCTACCTAGTACATAGTATAACTAGTACAAGAATCAACAACTGGTACATAACATAGTACATACAACTAGTACATATAACTGGTACTTACAACTAGAAACTAGTAAATACTACTAGTTCATAGAACTAGTACATAATACTATATAGAACATACAACTTGAATATACATCTAGTACATAGCAAATATTAACAACTAGTATATAGATACAACTATTACGTACAAATGGTACATAAATAGTACATCGAAATAGTACATACAACTAGTACATATATATCAAATAGTACATACACCTAGTTCATAGAGTGCATAATACTAGAACATACAACTTGTATATACAACTAGTACATAGCAACTACATACAACTAGTATGTTCAACTGGTACATAACTTGTACATACAACTTGTACATAACTAGTACATACAACTTGTACATAGTGTAACCAAAAGCTCTCTTTAGGTTTAGTTCCCCTATAGCCTCTTTTTACAGAATAGGCATATAGCACGTAGGAAAATGGTATCCTAGATTTTTCATAGTGTGAGTACATAACACTAGCATATACAACTACTACATAAACAACAAACTAGTATATACATACAACTAGAACATAGCTAGTACTTACAATTAATATATACATACAACTGGTACATACAACTAGTACAAACAATATTAACAACTAGTATATAGATACAACTATTACGTACAACTGGTACATAACTAGTACATAGAAATAGTACATACAACTTGTACATACCAAATAGTACACACACCTAGCATATACAATTAGTACATACAACTAGTACATTCAACTAGTCCATACAACTAGGACAAACAACTAGGACATATATCTAGTACATACATCTACTACATTTAACTAGTAAATACACATATACCTAGTTATTATGAATAGTACATACAACTAGTACATACAGCTGGTGCATACAACTAGTACATATAACTAGTAAACAAACATATAACCAGTAAATACATATATAACTGGCACTTAAAAATAGTACATACGCATAGTACATACAATTAGTACATACAACAAGTACATACAACTATAAACTAGTACATACAACAAGTACAATACAACTATAAACTAGCACATACAACTGGTTCATAGAACGAGTACATAATACTAGAACGTTAAACTTGTATATACAACTAGTGCATAGCTATTATTTATAACTAGTATATACATACAACTAGTACATACAACAGGTACATAACTAGTACCTACAGCTACTAAATATAACTAAGACTAGTACATAAAACTAGTGAATACAACTAATACATACAATTATTACATACAACTAATACATGCAACTAGCACATACACCTACTACATATAACTAGTAAATACACACATCTTGTAATTATAAATAGGACATACAACTAGTACATAAAAGTAGTACATAAAACTAGTATCTTCTACATACAACTAGTACCTTCCTAGCACCTAGTATAACTAGTAAAAGAACCTACCATTTGTACATACAACTAGTACATACAACTAGAACATACAACCAGTACATAGCTAGTACATACAACTAGTATATACACACAACTAGTACATACAACTAGTATCTACAACTAGTAAATATACCTAGTACTAGTCCATACAACTAGTACATACAACTAGTACTTGCAATTAGTACATATAACTAGTACACACATCTACCACATATAACTAATACATAAAAATATAACTAGTACGTATAAATAGTACATAAACATAGTACATACAAGTAGTTCATACAACTACTAGTACATAGAACGAGTCCATAAAACTAGGACTTATAACTAGTAAACACCTACTACATATAATTAGTACATAAATATTTAACTAGTACATATGAATAGTGCATCCATATAGTATATATAACTAGTACTTAAAACTAGTACATGCAACTAGAAACTAGTACATACAACTAATATATACATAAAGCTAGTACGTTTAACTAGTTCATACAACTATTATATACAAACAACTAGTTCATACAACTAGTATTGACAATTAGGTCGTACAAGTAGTTCACACAACTATTAACTAGTACATATATATAACCAGTACATCAAACTAGTACATACAACTAGTATATACATACAACTAGTTCATACAACTAGTATTCACAATTAGTACATTCAATTAGTCCATACAACTAGGACAAAAAACTAGGATATATATCTAGTACATACACCAACTACATATAACTAGTAAATAAACATATACCTAGTAATTATAGATAGTACATATACTTGTTAAATGTACTAGTTTTATATATATACTAGTTGTATGTACTAGTTTCTAGTTGTATGTACTATTCATATATACTAGTTATATGTAGTAGGTGTGTGTACTTGTTATATGCACTAGTTGAAAGTACTAGTTGTATGTGCTAATTGTATGTACACGTTCTGTGTACTAGTTGTATGTTTATACTAATTGTATGTACTAGTTTTTTGAATTAGTTGTAGGTTCTGGTACAAGTTATACTAGGAACTAGGAAGGAACTCGTTCTATATACTACTTGTTTGTTTGTTTGAACTAGTTTTTTGTATTAATTGTATATACTAGTTGTATGTATTAGTTGTAGGTTCAAGTCCTAGTTATATTAGGTACTAGGGAGGGGCTAGTTGTATGTACTAGATACTAATTGTATGTACTAGTAGTATGTACCCATTCTGTGTAATTTTACTAGTTGTATGAACTATTTATATGTACTATTTATATGTTTATGTACTATGTATATGTACTACTTGTATGGACTAGCTGTATGTTCTGATTGTATGTGCTAATTGTATCTACTTGTTGTATGTACTAATACTAAATAGTTATATTTAATAGTTTGTTGGTGTTACTTGTTTGTACAAGTTGTATGTGGTAGTTGTATTTACTAATTGTAGGTACTAGTTGGATATACTGGTTGCATGTACTAGTTGTATGTACTAGAAATGAGCCTGTTGTATGTACAAGATTTATGCACTAATTGTTTGTGCTAGCTATATACTTGTTTTATGAAGTTATTGTATGTACTAGTTGTATATACTAGTTACTAGTTGTGTAAACTAGTTGCATATACTATTTATAATTACAAGGTAAATGTGTATGAACTAGTTGTATGTAGTAGGTGTATGTACTAGTTATATGTCCTAGTTGTTTGTACTAGTTGTATGTTCTAGTTGAATGTACTAGTTGTATGTACTAGTTGTATGTACTATCTGTGTGTACTATTAGGATGTATTAGTTTTATGTACTAATTGCATGTACTAGTTGTATGCACTAGTTTTATGAACTAGTTCTATTTATATTTACTAGTTGTATAAAACTGGTATCTACATACAACTAGTATATACATCTAGTATATACAAGTAGTACATAAAATTCGTAGGTACAACTAGTTCATAAATTAGTAACTAGTAAATATAATTAGTACAGGCGACTAGTACATTCAACTAGGACATATAACTAGTAGATAAGACTTTTACATATAACTAGTACACACACGTATACCTAGTAAATGTAAACAGTAAATACATCTAGTACATACAACTAGTACCTACAACTAGTACATACAACTTGTACATAGCTAGTACATACAACTAGTATATATATACAACTAGTACACAGAACTTGTACACACAATTAGCACATGCAACTACTACATACATCTAATACATACAACTAGTCCCTAAAACTAGTAAATTAAGCTAGTTCTAGTACATACAACTAGTACATACAACTAGTACTTTCAACTAGTACATATAACTAGTACAAACATCTACTACATATAACTATTACATAAAAATATAACTAGTTCAAATAAATAGTGCATCCACGTAGTACATACAACTAGCACATAAACGTAGTAAATACAACTAGAAACTAGTAGATACAATAAGTATATATATAAAATTAGTACATATAACTAGTACATACAACTGGTATATACATACAAGTAGTACATGCAACTAGTACATAAAATTAATAGGTACAACTAGTTCATACAACTAGTAACTAGTACAAATAACTAGTACTTGTGACTAGTACATAAAAGTAGTACATATACCTAGTACATAAACATATATATAGTACATATAAATAGTACGTACAACTAGTATATATAACTAGTACAAACAACTAGTACATACACCCAGTACATACAAATGTAACTAGTACATATAAGTAGTACATACAACTAGTACATATAACTAGTACATATAAATAGTACACACAACTAGTACATGCAACAATTACACAAAACTGGTATATACAACTTGTACATATAACTAGTACATATGACTAGTTCATACACTTATAATTAGTACATAAATATAGTACATACCACTAGTACAGAAAACTAGTTCACACAAACAAACAAGTAGTTTATAGAACTATTTCATTCCTAGTACCTAGTATAACTTGTATTAGAACCTAAAATTAGTTCAAACATCTAGTACATACAACTAGTACATACAATTAGGCAATAGTACGTATAACTAGTACACACAACTAGTACATGCATATAGTACATAAAACCAGTACATATAACTAGTACATACAACAATTACCCACTACTTATACATTCAACTAGTACAAATAACTACTACATTCGACTAGTACATACAAATAGTATTTAGTACGTACAACTAGTTCATACAACTAGGACAAACAACTAGGACGTATAACTAGTACATACATCTACTACATATAACTAATAAATACACATATACCTAGTAATTATGAATAGTACATACAACTAGTACATATAACTAGTACACAAACATATAACCAGTAAATACACATATAACTGGCACATATAAATAGTACATACATATAGTTCATACAATAACTACATACAACTAATACATACAAATATAAACTAGTACATATAACTGGTTCACAGAACGAGTACATAATACTAGAACGCACAACTTGTATATACAACTAGTGCATAGCTATTATTTATAACTAGTATATACATACAACTAATACATACAACTGGTATATAACTGGTACATACAATTAGTACATACAACTATTACATACAACTTTTACATACAGCTAGTACCTACAACTACTAAATATAAGTAGGTCTAGTACATAAAACTAGTCCATGCAACTAGTACATACAATTAATATATACCAAATAGGACCCACACCTAGCACAAACAATTAGTACATACAACTAGTACGTTCAACTAGTCTATACAACTACGACAAACAGCTAGGACATACACCTACTACAAATAAGTAGTAAATACATATACCTTGTAATTATAAATAGTGCATATAACTAGTATAAAAAACTAGTATATAAAACTAGCACATACAACTAGTACATACAACAAGAAACAAGTTTGTACAACTAGCTCACACACTTATACAAGTTACACTTATACAAGCTCACACACTTATACAAGTTGTACGTTCTAATATTATGTACTCATTAATATTAGAACGTACAACTTGTATATTCAACTAGTACATAACTACTACACACAACTAGGAAAAACAACTAGGACATATAAATAGTACATACACATACTAAATATAACTAGTTTATACACTTTTACCTAATAATTATAAATAGTACATACAACTAGTACATACAACTAGTACCTTTTTAGCACCTAGTATAACTAGTACAAGAACCTACCACTTGTACATACAACTGGTACATACAACTAGAACATACAACCAGTACATAGCTAGTAAATACAACTAGTATATACATACAACTAGTATATACAACTAGTACCTACAACTGGTAAATGTAATTAGTACTAGTCCATACAACTAGTACATACAACTAGTACTTGCAATTAGTACCTATAACTAATACACAATCTGCCACATATAACTAATACAGAAAAATATAACTAGTACGTATCAATTGTATACACAAGTAGTTCAATCAACTACTAGTACATAGAACGAGTACAAAAAACTAGGACCTATAACTAGCACACACCTACCACATATAATTAGTATATAAATATATAACTAGTACATATGAATAGTGCATCCATATAGTATATATCACTAGCACATTTAATTAGTTCATACAACTATTATATACAAACAACTAGTTCATACAACTAGTAATTACAATTAGGTCGTAAAACTAGTTCACACAACTATTAACTAGTACATATAACTAGTACAGGCAACTAGTACATACAACTAGGACAAACAACTAGGATATATAACTAGTACATACACCAACTACATATAACTAGTAAATACACATATACCTTGTAATTATAAATAGTACACACAACTTGTACATACAGCTAGTGCATACAACTAGTATATATAACTAGTTCACAAATATAACTACTACATACATATAACTGGTACTTATAAATAGTACAGACACATAGTACATACAAATAGTAGATACAAATAGTACAAACATCTGCTACATATAACTAGCACCTACAACTAGTAAATAAAAATAGAACTACTTCATAAACCTTGTGCACACAACTAGTACATGCAATTAGTACATACAACTAGTACATCCTAACAGTACACACAAATAGTACATACAACTAGTACATACAACTAGTACAATCACCTAGAACATACAACTAGTACAATCCAACTAGGACATATAACTAGTACATACACCTACTACATACAACTAGTACATACACATATACCTAGTAATTATAAATAGTACATACAACTAGTACATAGAACGTGTACATAAAACTAGTACACACAACTAGAAACTAGTCCATACAACTAGTATATATATAACACTAGTACATTTTACTAGTACATAAAACTAGGATATACATACAAAGAGTACATACAACTAGTACATAAAATTAGTAGGTACAACTAGTTCACACAACTAGTAACTAGTACATATAACTAGTACATACAACTAGTGTCTAGTATATACAACTAGTAACTCCCTAGTTCCTGGTATAATTAGGAATAGAACCTACAACTAGTATATACTATTAGTAAATACAACTAGTACATGCAACTAGTACATGCAACTAGTACATACAACTAGTACATCCTAACAGTACATGCAAATAGTACATACAGCTAGTGCATACAACTTGGACATATAACTAGAACAAACACCTAACTAATACATAAAAATGTGACTAATTCAAATAAATAGTGCATCCACATAGTATATACAACTAGTACATGAAACTAGTAAATACGACTAGAAACTAGTACATACAACTAGTACATGAAACTAGTAAATACGACTAGAAACTAGTACATACAACTAGTATATATATAAAATTAGTACATTTAACCAGTACATACAACTGGTATATACATCCAACTAGTACATAAACTTAATAGCTACAACTAGTTCAAACAATTAGTAACTAGTATATATAACCAGTACATGTGACTAGTATATTAAACTAGTACATACAACTAGTACATACAACTAGTTCATAAAACTAGTATAATAGCTTGTACTAAGAACTAGTGCATGCATCTTGTACATACAACTGGTTCATATCTAGTACATACACCTAGTACATACAACTAGTATATAGAATTAGTACATACAACCACCTAATACAGCTAGTACATACAAGTAGTACATATACCTAGCACATACACACATATATGGGACATACAAATAGTACGTACAACTAGGTTATATAACTAGAACAAACAACTAGTACATACACCCAGTACATACAAATGTAACGAGTACATATAAGTAGTACATACAACTAGTATATACAACTAGTACATATAAATAGTACATAAAAGTAGTACATACAACAATTACACAAAACTGGTACATACAACTAGTACATATAACTAGTACATATAACTAGTACATACAACTAGTGTCTAGTATATACAACTAGTAACTCCCTAGTTCCTGGTATAATTAGGAATAGAACCTACAACTAGTATATACTATTAGTAAATACAACTAGTACATGCAACTAGTACATGCAACTAGTACATATAACTAGTACATATAACTATTACATATGACTAGTACATACACATATAATTAGCACATAAATATAGTACATACAACTAGTACATAAAACTAGTGAATTTAACTAGTTCATACAACTATTATATACAAACAACCAGCTAAAATACAACTAGTATTTACAATTAGGTCGTACAACTACACACAACTATTAACTAGTACATATAACCAGTATATGCAACTAGTACATACGACTGGAACATACAACTAGTTCATACAACTAGTAACAAGTACATATAACCAGTACATTCAACTAGTACATACAACTAGGACAAACAACTAGTCTATATAACTAATTCACAAACATATAACTACTACATACATGTAACTGGTACTTATAAATAGTACATACACATAGTACATACAAATAGTAGATACAAATAGTACATACAGCTGCTACATATAACTAGCTCCTACAACTAGTAAATAAAAATAGAACTACTTCATAAAACTAGTGCATACAACTAGTACATGCAATTAGTACATACAACTAGTACATCCTAACAGTACACACAAACAGAACATACAACAAGTACATACAACTATTATATTGAACTAGAACATACAACTATTACATTGAACTAGAACATACAACTAGTACAAACAACTAAGACATATAACAAATACATGCACCTACTGCACACAACTAGTACATACACATATACCTAGTTATTATAAAAAGTACATACAACTAGTACATAGAACAGGTACATAAAACTAGTACATACAACTAGAAACTAGTCCATACAACTAGTATATATATAACGCTAGCACATTTAACTAGTACATAAAATTAGTAGGTACAACTAGTTCACACAACTAGTCTACAAGTAAATAAAACATTTAAAAATGAAATGAGAAGTAGGGGTGGCAGTCCCTGCAACCGTATCTATCATATCTAAAAAAAATAACGAAACAAGAAAGTGATCATATGGTAAGGCTAACATTGCAGAAGTGGCATACTGAAACTTAACTATGCACATCACTTCTATGTTTGGGCGCATCATGGATATACTAGAAGTAGGGATCGATGCTCCCAAACATAGAAGTGATGTGCATAGTCCCTACTTCCCTACTTAGAGAGTACTACCGTACTCTCTGATAGCTACTACAAAAAACTTGTGCCCGTATCTTGTACATACAACTTGTTCATATCTAGTACACACAACTAGTACATACAACTAGTACATCTAACTAGTACATAAAATTAGTACATACAACTACCACACACAACTTGTACATACAACTAGCACCTACAACTAAGGAATATAACTAGTATTAGTACATCCAACAAGTACATACAACTAGTCCATACAACTAGTACATACAATTAGTACATAAAACTAGTTCAAACAAACAACACAAGTAGTATAGAGAACGACTTCCTTCCTAGTTCCTAGTATAACTTGTACCAGAACCTACAACTAATTCAAAAAATGAGTACATACAACTAGTACATACAACTAGTACAAAGCTAGTACCTACAACTAAAATAAACATATAACTAGTATAAACATGCAACTAGTACACAGAACGTGTACATACAATTAGCAGGTACAACTAGTACTTTCAACTAGTACATATAACAAGTACACACACCTACTACATATAACAAGTACACCCACCTACTACATATAACAAGTACACACACCTATCACATATAACTAATGCATAAACATATAACTAGTATATGTGAATAGTACATGCACATAATACATACAACTAGTATACATATAAAACTAGTAGATTTAACTAGTACATACAACTGGTATATACATACAACTAGTACAGACAACTAGTACATACAAGTAGTACATAAAATTCTTAGTTAAAACTAGTTCATAGAATTAGTAACTAGTAAATATAATTAGTACATGTGACGAGTACATACAACTAGTACATACAACTAGTGCATGCAACTGGTACATGCAACAAGAACATATAACTAGTACACACAAGTATACCTAGTAAATGTAAATAGTACATACAACTAGTACATACAGCTAGGGCTACAACTAGTACATATAACTAGTGCAAAGACATATAAATAGAACATACAAATAGTAAATACAACTAGTAGATACAAATAGTACGTACAATTAGTACATGCAACTAGTATATACATACAATTAGTACACAGAACCTGTACATACAATTACTACATGCAACTACTACATACAACCAATACCCCCAACTAGTACCTAAAACTAGTAAATATAGTTAGTTCTAGTACATACAACTAGTACGTATATACAACTAGTACTTTCAACTAGTACTTTCAACTAGTACATATAACTAGTACACGCACCTACTACACATAACTAATATATTAAACAAGTATTTCGAGTTTAAAAACTCGTGGAGCGCCAGGCGCCCCTAAGTAAACTCGAACTACTTGGCATGTTCCCATAGATAGCCGGTTAACTGATTTCCGATCGACTCTTGTTGGTCGTCAATTTTTCAAGGCCATATCTCGTAGAAAACGTTTTTCGCAAGCTTCACTTTACAAAGTATTAGTAAGGGTGATTTTTAAGTCCATTTCGTTCGTTCAATGTTCTACACTACGGAAGAGAAAGCTAATTTTAAGCTAGAAAACGGAAGCTAGCCGAACGTCCGCCATTTTTTGACAGATATATATATATATATATATAATAAAACTTTCGTAATTGAAGCTCTGTCTTCTCTTCTTACGCTTTTTGTTCATATTTTAACTTGTCCATGTGTAGGAATTAGGAGTGTTTGTTGCGATCATTATGAGAATAAAGCCTTGTTGAGCTTCAGGAACACGAATTTACTAATTTACTACTTGATATTCCCTTTCCTGTATTACTGATGAAGACTTCCGGGTTGAAACGTCCAGAACTAGTAAATTTATGTTACTGATGTTCAACAAGGCTTTATTCTTATCCATGTGTGTATGTTTTCCATGTGTACAGTAGAATCTCATAACAAAATTGCTCATAGTGAATGTCTTAAGTATAGTGAGGCTAATTACACTCAAGTACACTACGCAGTGAAAGTTACTGGCAATATTAAAATTACTATCAAATACTACACAGTACAAGTTACAAATTTAAGAGGGCCAAGTGACTATACAATATTAAAATTACAATCAAGTACTAGCTACACATGCAGTGCAAGTTACAAATTTAAAGAGATCCAAGTGACCCCTAGGATAATCAGTATTTTAAACAGCACAAGACTTTAGTCACACTAGTACTGTTGCAGGTTTTGAAATCCTCAACTACTGCATAGAGAGTAGTAGTTGATACAGATCATCCAATTGCGAGGTAGAACACATGGCCTACCAATTACCTTTTCACACCTTTGTATAGACTGAAGATGATGAATCTGCATGCCATATATCAACAAAGGCTCCAGTATTAAAGGGGTCTCAGCTAATAGCCACACAGATTTGATTTGCCTTGTGAGGGAGCTAAGAACACCGACGGTTGGTTGCATGCATTGGCATAATCAACAGGGTTAGAGACCATTTTGTAACTTGTACACAAGGGACATAAAAGGCCAAGGCCTTTATATACGTATATGATGTCCCTTGTGTACAAGTTACAAAATGGTATTGGTAAGGAATGGCTACATATGGACAAGTAAAATATGAACAAAAAGCGTAAGAAGAGAAGACAGAGCTTCAATTACCAACGTTTTATTAAGGTCGACTAAACGAATTTCTTTTGCATCAATATAGGGACAATTCTACCTCAAACTTAACGGAAACGTACACAAATACGCTTTATCTAACCTTCGCTACAACTCGTTTATTCCGTAGCTCCTTCTCGTACTAGAGCGTCGACTTGTCATAGCCGTTCTCGAAAGGATGATCTTCTTTTGCAACGAGCCGTGACGTTTTCCCAACGTCACATGATAATCCATTAAATATGTACCGAGCAACAAACGAGGTGTTGGTGACGCACTAGGGAAACATCATAATACATCACCAGATTCCACAATAGTAAACTTGCATTCTTCATTATATCTTGATGGTGTTGCAATTTTAATTAAGCAAAACTTCGCCAGACGTTTGTCATACACATGTACCATGATATATATCGGTTTCACAGTGATCTGATCAATTGATAATTTTTATTAATATAACACTTGGTTTCAATATAAATTTCACATAGGTTTTCTATAGTCCTATGGCATTTTATATACAGACTTTGTCCTCCGTTTTCTACCAAACCGAGACTTAAATAAAAAATCCCTTAATTAATCCTTTTATAGCCTAAACTTTATGATACTATGCCCATTCTGTTGCTAGGTCCTTTCCTGGAGTCATACGAATTATTTATATTATATTATATTATATTATATTATTTATTTATTTATATTAGATTACCTTAGTATATTGTTAATTGTACTGTATACATATATATATATGTATACAAGACTACGAACAGGAAACCATACGTTAACATAATTTTTGACAATAATATAGGGGAGCCTCCGGCGCCCCAAAAATGTAACTAGTTCAAACAAATCGTGCATCCACATAGTCCACACAACTAGTACAAAAAACTAGTAAATACAACTAGACACTAGTACATACAATTGGTATATACATACAACTGGTATATACATTCAACTAGTACATACAACTAGTACATAAAATTAATAGGTACAACTAGTTCATACAACTAGTAACTAGTATATATAACTAGTACATGCGACTAGTACATACAACTAGCACATACAACTAGTATCTACTACATAGAACTAGTACCTTCTTAGCCCCTAGTATAACTAGTACAAGAACCTACCACTTGTACATACAACTAGTACATACAACTAGAACATACAACCAGTACATAGCTAGTACATACAACTAGTATATACATACAACTAGTACATACAACTAGTATTTGCAATTAGTACATATAACTAGTACACACATCTACAACAAATAACTAATACATAAAAATATAACTAGTACATATAAATAGTACATAAACATAGTACATACAAGTAGTTCATACAACTACTAGTACATAGAACGAGTAAATAAAACTAGGACCTATAACTAGTAAATACCTACCACATATAATTAGTACATAAATATATAACTAGAACATATGAATAGTGCATCCATATAGTATATATAACTAGTACATAAAACTAGTACATGCAACTAGAAACTACTACATACAACTATTATATACAAACAACAAGTTCACACAACTAGTATTTACAATTAGGTCATACAACTAGTTCACACAACTATTAACTAGTACATATAACCAGTACATGTAAATTAGTGGGTACAACTAGTTCATAAAATTAGTAACTAGTAAATATAATTAGTACATGTGACTAGTACATACAACTAGTACATACAACTAGTGCATTAAACTAGTACATACAACTAGGACATATAACTAGTACATAAACCTACTACATATAACTAGAACATACACGTAAACCTAGTAAATGTAAATAGTACATACAACTAGTACATACAGCTAGGGCATACAACTAGTACATATAACTAGTACACACAAATAAATAGTACATACAAATAGTAAATATAACTAGTACCTACAAATAGTACGTACAACTAGTATCTAGTAGATACAACTAGAACATACAACTAGTACATAGCTGGTACATACAACTAGCATATACATACAACTAGTACACAGAACTTGTGTATACAATTAGCACATGCAACTACTACATAGAACTAATACATACAACTAGTACCTAAAACTAGTAAATATAGCTAGTTCTCGTTCATACAACTAGTACATACAACTAGAACTTTCAATAGTACATATAACTAGTACACACACCTACTACATAAAACTAATACATAAAAATATAACTTGTTCAAAGAAATAGTGCATCCACAGAGTACATAAAACTAGTATATAAAACTAGTAAATACAACTAGAAACTAGTACACACAACTAGTATATATATAAAATTAGTACATTTAACTAGTACATACATCTGGTATATACATACAACTAGCACATACAACTAGTACATTATACTAATTCATAAAACTAGTATATAGCTAGTACAAAGAACTAGTGCATACATCTGGTATCTATTACAAAGAACTACAGTGCAGTCCACTTAATTCGAATCCTTTTTGACGAAATTTCACCTATTTCGAATAGAACTCCGGTTCCCTGTATAGTCCCAGTATATCAATTTCTTTGGTAATATTTGTTTGCTACGTAGAGAATACGGAAGTATTTCAACACAAATAAGCAAGTTCATAGTTATTAAGGAGGTAATCACACTTTTAACGGTTAAGAATTTGAACTAAATCGTCATTAATCATTCTCAGTACAGTGTTATTCTCTAGTTATGCAACGTTCACTGTACCAATCACTTATTCTGTAACAAAAACTAGAGATTATCCATCTCGTGGACAACGCTCCATCTGGAAGGAAAAAGGGACATTGCTACTACTACTTGGCTGCATAATCTTCTCTTTTTCATTATATTTCAAATCTATATTTGGTGTTTAGACATCACTTTGCTATTTTGTACATAAACCTGATAATTCAAAATTCCTGTTATTTCAAATTCCCTAGAGATTCGAATTAGGTGGACTGCCCTGTAGTACATACAACTAGTACATAGAATTAGTACATACAACCAGCTAATACAGCTAGTACATACAAGTAGTAAATATACCTAGTACATACACAGATATATAGTACATATAAATAGTACGTACAACTAGTATATATAACTAGTACAAACAACTAGTACATACACCCATTACACACAAACGTAACGAATACATGTAAGTAGTACATACAACTAGTACATGTAACTAGTACATATACAACTAGTACATACAACTAGTGTCTAGTATATACAACTAGTACCTCCCTAGTACCTAGCATAATTAGGACTAGACCCTACAACTAGTATATACTACTAGTACATACAACTAGTACATGCAACTAGTACATATAACTAGTACATACAACTATTACATATGACTATTACATATACATCTAACTACTACATAAATTTAGTATATACAACTAGTACAGAAAACTAGTTCACACAAAGAATCAAGTAGTTCATAGAACTAGTTCATTCCTAGTACCTAGTATAACTTGTATAAGAACCTAATACTAGTTCGAATATCTAGTACATACAGCTGGTACATACAATTAGGCCATAGTACATTCAACTAGTACAAATAACTACTACATTCGACTAGTACATACAAATGGTATTGAGTACATACAACTAGTAAATACAACTAGTGCATACAATTAGTACACACAAATTCTTTCCTGAATCCTGGAAGTGTGCTTGAGTTAAGCCACTCCACAAAGGCGGTGATCGTGTCTCCCCCACGAATTACCGACCCATCTCTCTGCTTCCAGTCTGCAGTAAACTTCTAGAAAGGTGTGTCCAGGAGCAGTTTTCTTCTCACCTCATACAAAACGACCTTCTCTTCCCTTATAAATCTGGATTTCGGCCCAAGCATTCTACCCAAACGCTTCTTCTTCACTGCTTGGATGACTGGTACAAGGCTCTGGACAGAAGACAGTTCATCGGGGTTGTGTTTCTTGACATCTCCAAAGCTTTTGACACTGTGAACCATGATCTTCTTTTGTCTAAGCTTTCCCAACTTGGTTTCTCCTCGTCTACAGTTGCTTGGTTTAAGTCTTATCTTTCCGATCGTTGCCAGGTTACTCATGTCAGTGATTCATTCTCCTCTCCTGGTTTTCCCACAACTGGTGTTCCCCAAGGCTCTGTGCTTGGTCCTTCTCTCTTCTCTGCCTTTATCAATGACCAGCCTTCAGTCCTGCCTGCTGATTCTGTTGTTCTCTTTGCTGATGACACTGCCATCTACATCACGAGTAGCAATCTTGCCTTTTTAAACTCTTCACTTCAACAGTGTCTAGATGCAACCAGCCTGTGGATGGCCAGCAATGGACTGCAACTGAATGCAAGCAATACAAAATGTATGCTCTTTCACTCTAGTAGAAGAAAAATTGAGACTGGCTTGGACGTTCTTGTTGATGGTGTAACTGTTGATCAGGTACGAGTGTTCAAGTATCTTGGTGTGCTTATAAACGATACCCTAACTTGGAGTGATCATGTTGACATGATTTGTAGAAAAGTAAGCTGTCGTCTCAACCTTCTTCTTAGGCTCTCTTGGTTTCTTCCTCACTCTCTCCTCCTCACTTATCTTAAATCATACATCCTTCCCCACTTTGACTATTGTGATGTCGTCTGGTCTGGCTGTACTCAAGATGAATCTGGCCGCTTGGAATCGCGGCTGAACTTTGGTTGCAAGATTGTGCTTCATAGGCGTCGTGACTCTTCTTCCACTGCTGCTTTTCAAGAACTTGGATTAACGACTCTCACCTTGAGAAGAAAACTTCACATGGCTCAGTGTATGTTTTGCAGCCTATCCTCCCAGGCTCCACCTTATCTGTCTCGGCTCTCCTCTTATGTTTCTTGCCACCATAACACTCGCTCCTCTTCCACTTCCCAACTTAATCTTCCCTTGGTCAGGTCTTCATTCGGACAGAGGGCATTCAGTTTTGCCGGTGCTTCCCTCTGGCGCAGTCTACCTACAGCCATTCGTGCAACACCTAACCTCGGCCTCAACAATTTTACGGAACTATGTAAACGTTTTTATTCTAATGCATGAGCGACAATTTGTATTATGTAACAATATTAACACAACCGAATTGACAATTCTATTTTATTTATTTATTTATTATTTATTTATTGTACATATGGTTTTGTACTGGGTGCCTTTGTAGTAGCCTCAGGCTACTGGCCTCCCCAGTTTAAATAAGATTTCCTGATATCCTGAAATAGTAAATACAGCTGGTAAATATAACTAGTACATACTATTAGTACATATAACTGGTACATATAACTAGTACTTATAAACAGTACATAAAACTAGTTCATAAAACTAGTTCATACAACTAGTACATGCCACAAGTATCTAGTACATACAAATAGAACCTACCTAGTACATAGTATAACTGGTACAAGAATCAACATCTGGTAAATACACATTGTACATACAACAAGTACTTACAAGTAGGACATACAACTGGAAACTAGTAAATACTACTAGTTTTTAGAAGGAGTATATAATACTTTATAGAGAATACAACTTGAATATACATCTAGTATTTAGCTAATATTAACAATTGGTATATACATACAACTATTACGTTCAACTGGTACATAACTTGTACATACAAATAGTATATACAACTAGTACATGCAACTAGTACATACAACTAGTACATACCAAATAGTACCCACAACTAGTAAATACAATTAGTACATTCAACTAGTCCATACAACTACGACAAACAGCTAGGACATATAACTAATACATACACCTACTACATATAACTAGTAAATACACATACCTTGTAATTATAAATAGTACATACAACTAGTACATATAACTAGAAAGTAGTATATACAACTAGCTCACAGAATGAGTACATAATACTAGAACATCCAACTTGAATATTCAACTAGTAAATAACTACTACACACAACTAGGAAACACAACTAGGACATACAAATATTACATACACCTACCACATATAACTAAAACATACACTTTTACCTAATAATAATAAATAGGACATACAACTAGTACATACAACTAGTACATAAAACTAGTATCTCCAACAAGCAAATATAACCAGTACTAGTCCATACAACTAGTACATACAACTAGTCCTTGCAACTAGTACATAGCTAGTCCATACAACTAGTACTTGCAACTAGTACATATAACTAGTACACACATCTACAACATATAACTAATACATAAAAATATAACTTGTACATATAAATAGTATATAAAGATAGTACATACAAGTAGTTCATACAACTACTAGTATATAGAACGAGTACATAAAACTAGGACCTATAACTAATACACACCTACTACATATAATTAGTACATAAATATATAACTAGTACATATGATTAGTGCATCCATATAGTATAGTACATGCAACTAGAAACTAGTACATACAACTAATATATACACAAAACTAGCACATGTAATTAGTTCATACAACTATTATATACAAACAACTAGTTCATACAACTAGTATTTACAATTAGGTCGTCCAACTAGTTCACACAACTAGTAACTAGTACATATAACTAGTACATTCAACTAGTACATACAACTAGGACAAACAACTAGGATATATAACCAGTACATATTCCAACTACATATAACTAGTAAATAAACATATACATTGTAATTAAAAATAGTACATACAACTAGAGCATACCGCTAGTGCATACAACTAGTATATATAACTAGTGCACAAACATATAATTACTACATACATATAACTGGTACTTATAAATAGTTCATACACATAGTACATACAAATTGTAGATTCAAATAGTACATACATCTGCTACACATAACTAGTACCTACAACGAGTAAATATAAATAGAACAAGTTCATAAAGCTAGTGCATACAGCTAGTACATGCAACTAGTACATACAACTAGTACATCCTAACAGTACACACAAATAGTACATACAACTAGTACATACAACTAGTACATTCAACCAGAACATACAACTAGTACAAACAACTAGGACATATAACTAGTACATACACCTACTACATACAACTAGTCCATACAACTAGTATCTATATAACACTAGTACATTTAACTAGTACATAAAACTAGTATATACATACAAAGAGTACATACAACTAGTACATAAAATTAGTAGGTACAACTAGTTCGCACATCTAGTAATTAGTACATATAACTAGTACATGAGACTGTGACTTACAACTAGTACATACAATTAGTACATAAAACTAGTTCAAACAAACAAACAAGTAGTATATATAACGAGTTCCTTCCTAGTTCCTAGTATAACTTTTACTAGAACCTACACTTACTTCAAAAAGCTAGTACATACAACTAGTACAAACAATTAGTCACTAGTACATACAACTAATACATACAACTAGTACATATAAATACTACATTTGATTGGTACATACAAATAGTATCGAGTACATACAACTAGTATATACAGCTAGTACATTCAACTAGTATATACAACTACTACATGAACAGGAAACCAGTACATACAACTAGTACATAGCTACTACATACAATTAGTATACACATACAACTAGTGTATACAACTAATACATACAATTAGTACATACAACTACTACATCAAACTACTACATACAACCAGTACCTACAACTAGTAAATATAACTAGTACTAGTACATAGAACTAGTACATACAATTAATACGTTAATGTAGTACTAACAACTAGTATATACACCTAATGCCTACTTAGTACCTAATATAACTAGTACTAGAACCTACAACTAGTACATACAGCTGGCGCATACACGTAGTATAGGCAACTTGTACATACAACTGTTACATACAACTACTACATATAACCAGTACATACACATATAACTAGTATATAAAAATAGTACATACACCTAGTACATACAACAAGTACATACAAAACGTACATAAAACTAGTACATACAACTAGTACACACAACTAGAAACTAGTACATACACCTAGTTTATAGAACGAGTGCATAATACTAGAACATACAACTTGTATATACAACTAGTACATAGCAACTACATACAACTAGTATATACATACAACTAGTACGTACAACTGGGTTATAATTAATACATACAACTTGAACATAACTAATACATACAACTTGTACATTGTATGAGTACATTAAACTAGCATATACAACTACTACATAAACAGCAAACTAGTATATACATACAACTAGTACATAGCTAGTACTTACAATTAGTATATACATACACCTAGTACATACAACTAGTACAAACAATTAGTACATACAACTACTACATACAACCGATACCAACATCTAGTAAATATAACTAGTACTAGTACATAGAACTAGTATATACAACTAGAACGTTAAAATGGTACTAACAACTATTACAACCAACTAATTCCTACTTAGTACCTTCTATAACTAGTTCTAGAACCTACAAATAGTACATACAATTAGCAAATACAACTAGTACTTTCAACTAGTACATATAACAAGTACACACACTTACTACATATAACTCATATATTAACATATAACTAGTATATATGAATAGTACATAAACATAGTACATACAACTAGAAACTAGTACATTTAACTAGTACATACAACTGGTATATACATACAATTAGTACATACAACTAGTACATACAAGTAGTAATTAAATTTGTAGGTACAACTAGTTCATAAATTAGTAACTAGTAAATATGATTAGTAAATGCGACTAGTGAATGCAACTAGTACATGCAACTAGGACATTATACCTAGTACATACACCTACTACATATAACTAGTTCATACACCTATACCTAGTAAATGTAAATAGTACATACAACTAGTACATACAGCTAGCGCATACAACTAGTACACATAACTAGTTCACACACATATAAATAGTACATGCAAAAAGTAAATACAACTAGTACATACAACTAGTATCTAGTACATACAACTAGAACATACAACTAGTACATAGTTAATACATACAACTAGTATATACATACAACTAGTACACCGAACTTGTAAATACAATTAGCATATGCAATTATTGTATACAACTGAAACATACAACGAGTACCTAAAACTAGTAAATATAGCTAGTTCTAGTACATACAACTAGTACATACAACTAGTACTTTCAACTAGTACATATAACTAATACCCACACCTACTACATATAACAAATACATAAAATATAACTAGTTCAAATAAATAGTGCATCCAAATAGTACATGCAACTATTACCTAAAACTAGTAAATGCAACTAGAAACCGGTACATACAACTAGTATATATATAAAAATTAGTACATTTAACTATTACATACATCTGGTATATACATAAAACTAATATACACCTAGTTCATAAAATTAATAGGTACAACTATTTCATGTATGCTCTAGTTGTATGTACTATTTATAATTACAATGTATATGTTTATTTACTAGTTATATGTAGTTGGAATATGTACTGGTTATATATCCTAGTTGTTTGTCCTAGTTGTATGTACTAGTTGAATGTACTAGTTATATGTACTAGTTACTAGTTGTATGAACTAGTTGTACGTACTAATTGCAAATACTAGTTGTATGAACTAGTTGGATGTACTAGTTAAATGAACTAGTTGTATGTTCTAGTTGTATGTACTAGTTGCATGTACTGGTTATATGTACTAGTTAACAGTTGTGTCAACTAGTTTGACGACCTAATTGTAAATACTAGTTGTATGAACTAGTTGTTTGTATATAATAGTTGTATGAACTAATTACATGTGCTAGTTTTGTGTATATATTAGTTGTATGTACTAGTTTCTAGTTGCATGTACTATACTATATGGATGCACTAATCATATGTACTAGTTATATATTTATGTACTAATTATATGTAGTAGGTGTGTATTAGTTATAGGTCCTAGTTTTATGTACTCGTTCTATATACTAGTAGTTGTATGAACTACTTGTATGTACTATCTTTATATACTATTTATATGTACAAGTTATATTTTTATGTATTAGTTATATGTTGTAGATGTGTGTACTAGTTATATGTACTAGTTGCAAGTACTAGTTGTATGGACTAGCTATGTACTAGTTGCAAGGACTAGTTGTATGTACTAGTTGTATGGACTAGTACTAGTTAAATTTACTTGTTAGAGATACTAGTTTTATGTACTAGTTGTATGTACTAGTAGTTTTATGAACTACTTGTATGTACTATCTTTATATACTATTTATATGTACAAGTTATATTTTTATGTATTAGTTATATGTGGTAGATGTGTGTACTAGTTATATGTACTAGTTGCAAGTACTAGTTGTATGGACTAGCTATGTACTAGTTGCAAGGACTAGTTGTATGTACTAGTTGTATGGACTAGTACTAGTTAAATTTACTTGTTGGGGATACTAGTTTTATGTACTAGTTGTATGTACTAGTAGTTGTATGAACTACTTGTATGTACTATCTTTATATACTATTTATATGTACAAGTTATATTTTTATGTATTAGTTATATGTGGTAGATGTGTGTACTAGTTATATGTACTAGTTGCAAGTACTAGTTGTATGGACTAGCTATGTACTAGTTGCAAGGACTAGTTGTATGTACTAGTTGTATGGACTAGTACTGGTTATATTTACTTGTTGGAGATACTAGTTTTATGTACTAGTTGTATGTACTAGTTGTATGTCCTATTTATTATTATTAGGTAAAAGTGTATGTTTTAGTTATATGTGGTAGGTGTATGTAATATTTGTATGTCCTAGTTGTGTTTCCTAGTTGTGTGTAGTAGTTATTTACTAGTTGAATATTCAAGTTGGATGTTCTAGTATTATGTACTCATTCTGTGAGCTAGTTGTATATACTACTTTCTAGTTATATGTACTAGTTGTATGTACTATTTATAATTACAAGGTATGTGTATTTACTAGTTATATGTAGTAGGTGTATGTATTAGTTATATGTCCTAGCTGTTTGTCGTAGTTGTATGGACTAGTTGAATGTACTAATTGTATTTACTAGTTGTGGGTACTATTTGGTATGTACTAGTTGTATGTACTAGTTGCATGTACTAGTTGTATATACTATTTGTATGTACAAGTTATGTACCAGTTGAACGTAATAGTTGTATGTATATACCAATTGTTAATATTAGCTAAATACTAGATGTATATTCAAGTTGTATTCTCTATAAAGTATTATATACTCCTTCTAAAAACTAGTAGTATTTACTAGTTTCCAGTTGTATGTCCTACTTGTAAGTACTTGTTGTATGTACAATGTGTATTTACCAGATGTTGATTCTTGTACCAGTTATACTATGTACTAGGTAGGTTCTATTTGTATGTACTAGATACTTGTGGCATGTACTAGTTGTATGAACTAGTTTTATGAACTAGTTTTATGTACTCTTTATAAGTACTAGTTATATGTACCAGTTATATGTACTAATAGTATGTACTAGTTATATTTACCAGCTGTATTTACTATTTGTGTGTACTAATTGTATACACTAGTTTTATTTACTAGTTGTATGAACTCAATACCATTTGTATGTACTAGTCGAATGTAGTAGTTATTTGTACTAGTTGAATGTATAAGTAGTGTGTGATTGTTGTATGTACTAGTTACATGTACTAGTTGTATGTACTACTTATATGTATTCGTTACGTTTGTGTGTAATGGGTGTATGTACTAGTTGTTTGTACTAGTTATATATACTAGTTGTACGTACTATTTATATGTACTATATATGTGTGTATGTACTAGGTATATGTACTACTTGTGTGTACTAGCTGTATTAGCTGGTTGTATTTACTAATTCTATGTACTAGTTTTATGTACTACAGGGCAGTCCACCTAATCCGAATCTCTAGGGAATTTGAAATAACAGGAATTTTGAATTATCAGGTTTATGTACAAAATAGCAAAGTGATGTCTAAACACCAAATATAGATTTGAAATATAATGAAAAAGAGAAGATTATGCAGCCAAGTAGTAGTAGCAATGTCCCTTTTTCCTTTCAGATGGAGCGTTGTCCACGAGATGGATAATCTCTAGTTTTCGTTCCAGAATAAGCGATTGGTACAGTGAACGTTGCATAACTAGAGAATAACACTGTACTGAGAATGATTAATGACAATTTAACTAAATTTCTTAACCGTTAAAAGTGTGATTACCTCCTTAATAACTATGAGCTTGCTTATTTGTGTTGAAATACTTCCGTATTCTCTACGTAGCAAACTAAAATTCCCAAAGAATTTGATATACTGGGACTGTACAGGGAACCGGAGTTCTATTCGAAATAGGTGAAATTTCGTCAAAAACGGATTCGAATTAAGTGGACTGCACTGTAGTTGTATGTAATCGATATCAACCAGTTGTATGTAGAAGATGTATGCACTAGTTCTTTGTACTAGCTATATACTAGTTTTATGAACTAGTTTAATGTACTACTAGTATGTACTAGTTGTATGTATACACCAGATGTATGTACTAGTTAAATGTACTAATTTTATATATATACTAGTTGTGTGTACTAGTTTCTAGTTGTATTTACTAGTTTTATATACTAGTTTTATGTACTCTGTGGATGCACTATTTCTTTGAACAAGTTATATTTTTATGTATTAGTTTTATGTAGTAGGTGTGTGTACTAGTTATATGTACTATTGAAAGTTCTAGTTGTATGTACTAGTTGTATGAACGAGAACTAGCTATATTTACTAGTTTTAGGTACTAGTTGTATGTATTAGTTCTATGTAGTAGTTGCATGTGCTAATTGTATACACAAGTTCTGTGTACTAGTTGTATGTATATGCTAGTTGTATGTACCAGCTATGTACTAGTTGTATGTTCTAATTGTATCTACTAGATACTAGTTGTACGTACTAGTTGTAGGTACTAGTTATATTTACTATTTGTATGTACTATTTATTTGTGTGTACTAGTCATATGTACTAGTTGTATGCCCTAGCTGTATGTACTAGTTGTACGTACTATTTACATTTACTAGGTTTACGTGTATGTTCTAGTTATATGTAGTAGGTTTATGTACTAGTTATATGTCCTAGTTGTATGTACTAGTTTAATGCACTAGTTGTATGTACTAGTTGTATGTACTAGTCACATGTACTAATTATATTTACTAGTTACTAATTTTATGAACTAGTTGTACCCACTAATTTACATGTACTGGTTATATGTACTAGTTAATAGTTGTGTGAACTAGTTGTATGACCTAATTGTAAATACTAGTTGTAAATACTAGTTGTGTGAACTTGTTGTTTGTATATAATAGTTGTATGTAGTAGTTTCTAGTTGCATGTACTAGTTTTATGTACTAGTTATATATACTATATGGATGCACTATTCATATGTTCTAGTTATATATTTATGTACTAATTATATGTGGTTGGTATTTACTAGTTATAGATCCTAGTTTTATTTACTCGTTCTATATACTAGTAGTTGTATGAACTACTTGTATGTACTATGTTTATGTACCATTTATTTGTACTAGTTATATTTTTATGTATTAGTTATTTGTTGTAGATGTGTGTACTAGTTATATGTACTAATTGCAAAAACTAGTTGTATGTACTAGTTGTGTGTATATACTAGTTGTATGTACTAGCTATGTACTGGTTGTATGTTCTAGTAGTATGTACTAGTTGTATGTACAAGTGGTAGGTTCTTGTACTAGTTATACTAGGGGCTAAGAAGGTACTAGTTCTATGTAGTAGATACTAGTTGTATATACTATTTATAATTATTAGGTAAACGTCTATATACTAGTTATATGTAGTAGTTGTATGTACCCATTTTTTTTCCTAGTTGTGTGTAGTAGTTATGTACTAGTTGATTATACGAGTTGTACGTTCTAGTATTATGTACTCATTCTGTGAGCTAGTTTTATATCCTAGTTTCTAGTTGTATGTACTAGTTGTATGTACTACTTTTATTTACTAGTTGTATTTACTAGTTGTATGTACTATTTATAATTACAATGGATGTTTATTTACTAGTTATATGTAGTAGGTGTATGTACTAGTTATATGTCCTAGCTGTTTATCGTAGTTGTATGGACTAGTTGAATGTACTAGTTGTATGTACTAATTGTATGTAATAGTTGTGGGTATTATTTGGTATGTACTAGTTTTACATAATAGTTGTATGTATATAGTCGTTGTTAATATAAGCTATGTACTAGTAACTAGTACATATAACTAGTACATGCGACAAGTATATACAACTAGTACATACAACTAGTATATACAACTAGTTCATTAAACTTGTATATAGCTAGTCCAGAGAACTAGTGCATACATCTTATACATACAAATGGTTTATATCTAGTACATACAACTAGTACATTCAATTATTACATAGAATTAGAGTATACAACCAGCTAATACAGCTAGTACATAAGAGTAGTACATATCCCTAGTTCTTACATATATATATAGTACATATATATAGTACGTACAACTAGTATATACTACTAGTACATGCAACTAGAACATGCAACTAGTACATATAAATAGTACATATAACTATTAAATATGACTAGTACATACACATATAATTAGTACATAAATATAATACAAAAAACTAGTACAGAAAACTAGTTCACACAAACAATCAAGTAATTTATAGAACTAATTCATTCCTAGTACCTAGTATAACTTGTACTAGAACCTAAAACTTGTTCAAACATCTAGTACCTACAACTAGTACATACAATTAGGCAATAGCACATAACACTAGTACATATAGTTAGTCCATACAAATAGTACATAACCTACTATATATAACTAGTACATACAACAATTACACACTACTCATACATTCAACTAGTACAAATAACTACTACAGTCGACTAGTACATACAAATAGTATTGAGTACATACAACTAGTAACTACTACTAGTTCATAGAACGAGTACATAATACTATATAGAACATACAACTTAAATATACATCTAGTTGTATGAACTAGTTGTACCTATTAATTTTATGTACTAGTTGAATGTATATACCAGTTGTATGTATATACCAATTGTATGTACTAGTTTCTAGTTGTATTTACTAGTGTTTTGTACTAGTTGTGTGGACTATGTGGATGCACGATTTGTTTGAACTAGTTACATTTTTGGGGCGCCGCAGGTTCCCCTATATTATTTTAAGAAATTATGTTAACGTATGGTTTCCTGTTCGTAGTCTTGTATACATATACATATATATATATGCAGTACAAGTTACAATATACTAAGGTAATTAATATAAATAAATAAATAATATAATATAATATAATATAATATAAATAATTCATATGACTCCAGGAAAGGACCTAGCAACAGAATGGGTATAGTATCATAAAGTTTAGGGTATAAAACTAATTTTTAATCAAAGGATTTTTTATTTAGGTCTTGGTTTGGTAGAAAACGGAGGACAAAGTCTGTATATAAAATGCCATAGGACTATAGAAAACCTATGTGAAATTTATATTGAAACCAAGTGTTATATTAATAAAAATTATCAATTGATCAGATCACTGTGAAACCGATATATATCATGGTACATGTGTATGACAAACGTCTGGCGAAGTTTTGCTTAATTAAAGTTGCAAAACAATCAAGATATAATGAAGAATACAAGTTTACTATTGTGGAATCTGGTGATGTATTATGATGTTTCCCTAGTGCGTCACCAACACCTCGTTTGTTGCTCGGTACATATTTAATGGATTATCATGTGACGTTGGGAAAACGTCACGGCTCGTTGCAAAAGAAGATCATCCTTTCGAGAACGGCTATGACAAGTCGACGCTCTACTACGAGAAGGAGCTACGGAATAAACGAGTTGTAGCGAAGGTTAGATAAAGCGTATTTGTGTACGTTTCCGTTAAGTTTGAGGCAGAATTGTCCCTATATTGATGCAAAAGAAATTGGTTTAGTCGACCTTAATAAAACTTTGGTAATTGAAGCTCTGTCTTCTCTTCTTACGCTTTTTGTTCATATTTTTACTTGTCCATGTGTAGCCATATCATACCAATACCATTTTGTAACTTGTACACAAGGGACATCATATACGTATATAAAGGCCTTGGCCTTTAATGTCCTTTGTGTACAAGTTACAAAATGGTCTCTAACCCTGTTGATTATGCCAATGCATGCAACCAACCGTCGGTGTTCTTAGCTCCCTCACAAGGCAGTAGTTGAGGATTTCAAAACCTGCAACAGTACTAGTGTGACTAAAGTCTTGTGCTGTTTAAAATACTGATTATCCTAGGGGTCACTTGGATCTCTTTAAATTTGTAACTTGCACTGCATGTGTAGCTAGTACTTGATTGTAACTTTAATATTGTATAGTCACTTGGCCCTCTTAAACTTGTAACTTATACTGTGTAGTATTTGATAGTAATTTTAATATTGCCAGTAACTTTCACTGCGTAGTGTACTTGAGTGTAATTAGCCTCACTATACTTAAGACATTCACTATGAGCAATTTTGTTATGAGATTCTACTGTACACATGGAAAACATACACACATGGATAAGAATAAAGCCTTGTTGAACATCAGTAACATAAATTTACTAGTTCTGGACGTTTCAACCCGGAAGTCTTCATCAGTAATACAGGAAAGGGAATATCAAGTAGTAAATTAGTAAATTCGTGTCCCTGAAGCTCAACAAGGCTTTATTCTCATAATGATCGCAACAAACACTCCTAATTCCTACACATGGACAAGTTAAAATATGAACAAAAAGCGTAAGAAGAGAAGACAGAGCTTCAATTACCAAAGTTTTATTATATATATATATATATATATATATATCTGTAAAAAAATGGCGGACGTTCGGCTAGCTTCCGTTTTCTAGCTTAAAATTAGCTTTCTCTTCCTTAGCGTAGAACATTGAACGAACAAAATGGACTTAAAAACCACCCTTACTAATACTTTGTAAAGTGAAGCTTGCGAAAAACGTTTTCTACGAGATATGGCCTTGAAAAATTGACGACCAACAAGAGTCGATCGGAAATCAGTTAACCGGCTATCTATGGGAACATGCCAAGTAGTTCGAGTTTACTTAGGGGTGCCTGGCGCTCCACGAGTTTTTAAACTCAAAATACTTGTTTAATATATTAGTTATATGCAGTAGGTGCGTGTACTAGTTATATGTACTAGTTGAAAGTACTAGTTGCAAGTACTAGTTGTATATACGTACTAGTTGTATGTACGTACTAGTTGTATGTACTAGAACTAGCTATATTTACTAGTTTTAGGTACTAGTTGGGGGTATTAGTTGTATGTAGTAGTTGCATGTAGTAATTGTATGTACAGGTTCTGTGTACTAATTGTATGTATATACTAGTTGCATGTACTAGCTGTACGTACTAGTTGTATATACTAGTTGTATTTACTATTTGTATGTTCTATTTATATGTCTTTGCACTAGTTATATGTACTAGTTGTAGCCCTAGCTGTATATACTAGTTGTATGTACTATTTACATTTACTAGGTATACTTGTGTGTACTAGTTATATGTTCTTGTTGCATGTACTAGTTGTATGTACTAGTCACATGTACTAATTATATTTACTAGTTACTAATTCTATGAACTAGTTTTACCTAAGAATTTTATGTACTACTTGTATGTACTAGTTGTCTGTACTAGTTGTATGTATATACCAGTTGTATGTACTAGTTAAATCTACTAGTTTTATATGCATACTAGTTGTATGTATTATGTGCATGTACTATTCACATATACTAGTTATATGTTTATGCATTAGTTATATGTGATAGGTGTGTGTACTTGTTATATGTAGTAGGTGTGTGTACTTGTTATATGTACTAGTTGAAAGTACTAGTTGTACCTGCAAATTGTATGTACACGTTCTGTGTACTAGTTGCATGTTTATACTAGTTGTATGTTTATTTTCGTTGTAGGTACTAGCTTTGTACTAGTTGTATGTACTAGTTGTATGTACTAGTTTTTTGAATTAGTTGTAGGTTCTGGTACAAGTTATACTAGGAACTAGGAAGGAAGTCGTTCTCTATACTACTTGTGTTGTTTGTTTGAACTAGTTTTATGTACTAATTGTATGTACTAGTTGTATGGACTAGTTGTATGTACTTGTTGGATGTACTAATACTAGTTATATTCACTAGTTGTAGGTGCTAGTTGTATGTACAAGTTGTGTGTGGTAGTTGTATGTACTAATTTTATGTACTAGTTGGATGTACTAGTTGTATGTACTAGTTGTGTGTACTAGATATGAGCAAGTTGTATGTACAAGATATGGGCACAAGTTTTTTGTAGTAGCTATCAGAGAGTACGGTAGTACTCTCTTAGTAGGGATGGCCCAAAAAATGGATGCCGTATTCAATGTATTACGGGTTAACACTTTATAAGTAGGCAGCTAATGCGTTTTTACCTTTTTTAAACTCATAATGTGTCTTTTTTGTACAATTTCAATTGAGGGAAGCTGTTTTCAAGTGCGCATAAAGACTCCAAGTTTGTAAATCGGTTTCAGGCCTACTTCCGGTTTTCCTCATTTTCTTCTTCTTATTATTATTATTATTCTTCCTTTTATTTCACGCTAGTGCATAAATGCGCTTGTAGATAAATACATTTTAGGGGCATATCGTCTAAAATTTTTAGAAACTAGGGAATAGCTACCTATCTGTCTTCAAACGATTTGTGCAAAGACGGTTTTCTGTGTCGCGTAAGGAAATTGGAACCTTTTGTCGCCATTTTCCAATTAGGAGTTCTTAGTCATCTCCTGATTGCCTTCGACTACGATGTTATATTTCGAGTTTTCGCCAAAAAAATTACAAAACTAATTTTAATAATTATATAACATTACAAAAAAGAAGGAATACAAGTAAATAAAAACATTTAAAAAATGAAATGAGAAATAGGTATGGCAGTCTATGTTTGGGCGCATCGATCCCTACTTCTAGTATATCCATGATGCGCCCAAACATAGTGGTGATGTGCATAGTTAAGTTTCAGTATGCCACTTCTGCAATGATAGCCTTACCATATGATCACTTTCTTGTTTCGTTACTTTTTCTAGATGTGATAGATACTGTTGCAGAGACTGCCAACCCTACTTCTCATTTCATTTTTTAAATGTTTTTATTTACTTGTAGACTAGTTGTGTGAACTAGTTGTACCTACTAATTTTATGTACTAGTTGTATGTACTCTTTGTATGTATATCCTAGTTTTATGTACTAGTTAAATGTACTAGTGTTATATATATACTAGTTGTATGGACTAGTTTCTAGTTGTATGTACTAGTTTTATGTACCCGTTCTATGTACTTGTTGGATGTACTTTTTATAATAACTAGGTATATGTGTATTTACTAGTTGTGTGTAGTAGGTGCATGTATTAGTTATATGTCCTAGTTGTTTGTACTAGTTGTATGTTCTAGTTCAATGTACTAGTTGTATGTACTAGTTGTATGTTCTGTTTGTGTGTACTGTTAGGATGTACTAGTTGTATGTACTAATTGCATGTACTAGTTGTATGCACTAGTTTTATGAAGTAGTTCTATTTTTATTTACTAGTTGTAGGTACTAGTTAAATGTAGCAGATGTATGTACTATTTGTATGTACTATCTGTATGTACTATGTGTATGTACTATTTATAAGTACCTGTTATATGTATGTAGTAGTTATATGTTTGTGAATTAGTTATATAGACTAGTTGTATGGTCTAGCTGTATGTACTAGTTGTATGTACTATTTATAATTACAAGGTATATGTGTATTTACTAGTTATATGTAGTTGGTGGATGTTCTAGTTATATATCCTAGTTGTTTGTCCTAGTTGTATGTACTAGTTGAATGTACTAGTTATATGTACTTGTTACTAGTTGTATGAACTAGTTGTATGTTCCAGTCGTATTGTACTAGTTGCATATACTGGTTATATGTACTAGTTAATAGTTGTGTGTAGTTGTACAACCAAATTGTAAATACTAGATGTATTTTGGCTGGTTGTTTGTATATAATAGTTGTATGAACTAGTTAAATGCACTAGTTTTATGTACAAGTTATATGTACTATATGGATGCACTATTCATATGTTCTAGTTATATACTTATGTACTAATTATATGTGGTAGGTGTTTACTAGTTATAGGTCCTAGTTTTATGTACTCGGTCTATGTACTAGTAGTTGCATGAACTACTTGTATGTACTATGTTTATGTAATAGTTATATATTTCTGTTTTAGTTATACCTGGTAGATGTGTGTACTAGTTATATGTACTAATTGCAAGTACTATTTGTATGTAATAGTTGTATGTACTAATTAAGATAATTAGGTAAAAGTGTATGTACCATTTATATGTCCTAGTTGTTTTTTCCTAGTTGTGTGTAGTGGTTATGTACTAGTTGAATATACAAGTTGGACATTCTAGTATTATGTACTCATTCTGTGAGCTAGTTGTATATACTAGTTTCTAGTTGTGTGTTCTAGTTGTGTGAACTAATCTTATGTACTAGTTTTATGTACTATTTGTATGTACTATTTATAATTACAATTTATGTGTAGTTACTAGTTATATGTAGTAGGTGTCTTTGTAAAGGTTCATCTTTCGACTTTTAGAGCGTCTAGAGACGCAGTTTTTTCGATTCTTCTGTCTGCCAAACGTTTCGACCCTGGGGGTCTTCTTCAGTGACTGGTGTTGGTCTTCAAGGTGTCTTCATTTATAGGCATCTTTTCCCGCCATTTTCGATTACCTCATCAGTGATGTCATCGGTTACATCATTTCCGGAGGAAGGAGAGGTGAAGGGAGTATTCATAAAAAAGGGTTTCCAACCACTTCTTAGTACAATTCCTTGATCTAAGTTCATTCTTACCTGACATTGTTGGATCTTCAGGGCTTCCTTAATTCTTCTTCTGTACCAGTTCTCTTCCCTCTCCACCACTCTGGCTTGGCTCCACTCAATTGGATGACCAGTTTTTAGGGAGTGAACAGCTAAACCATTGTTCACATCCCCCATCCTGACGGCACGTTTGTGCTCCGCCATCCTGACTTTTAGTGTTCTTCCAGTTTCTCCAGTGTACACTGCAGGACAACTAGAACAGGGAATCTGGTAAACGACACCTTTAATATCCATGGTAGGCTGGGGTTGTTTAGTCCTAGAGAGGATACTCCTCAGTGATCTCTGCTTTGTGAAAATGGTTTCGATGTTCATCTTCCGGCATGTTCTGGAGATCATTTCACTGAGGCCTTTCACATATGGAATAAAAAGTTTACGTTTACCATCTTCCCTACTTCCCTGGTTCCGTTGTCTCTTCTTCATGTGCCTAGCAGCAACCTTACTGGGGTATCCGTTGGCCTGGAGAACCCCTTTCAGGTGCTCTTTTTCCTCTTGGAGGACACTGGATCCAGCACCACAGATCTTCTCCGCTCTGTCCCTGAGGCAGAGGGCAATGCCAGCTTTCACCCTAGGATGGTGATGAGACGAGAAGTGAAGGTATCTATCCGTGTGGGTTGGTTTTCTGTACACGGATGTACTCAAACTTCCTTTGTTCTTCTTCACTAGCACGTCAAGAAACGGGATAGAGCCATCTGTCTCCTCCTCCATGGTGAACTGAATGTTTCCGTGTCTTCCATTAAGGAAAGACAGAAAATCCTCCAGCTGATCCCTACCTTGGCTCCAGATGACAAAGGTGTCGTCTACATAACGTAGCCAGAGCCTAGGTTTGGAGCCAGCCTCCTGGAGGGCTTCGTTTTCAAACTCTTCCATGAAGATGTTTGCCACCACTGGAGAGAGAGGAGAGCTCATGGCTGCCCCATCCTTCTGCTCAAAGAACTCGTTACCGTACTGGAAGTACGTTGTCCTAAGACAGAGTTCTGTGAGCATTGTGATGGTGGGAGGGTCCAGAGTGGTCCGGTCTGATAGGGTGTTGTCTTCCCTCAGCCTCCTTTGAATACGGCTCCCAATCGTCACGGAAAAGGCTAAACGACTAGCGTTTCGCACGTCAATGGCTTTAGTACGTGAAGGTATTGGCGCGGATCGTAGGACATTACATCACTCCCGAATGCTGTTGGAACCCTGTGAAGCTTCCTTAATGAAGTTGGTCAGCAGGGAATCCTTCTCTAAACTGAAGGAATGGAGTGACAACATTGCTGAAAGGACCTTCCAGGAAACCAAGGAGAGGCATAGGGTGAAGTTCCAGTCTCTGTTAGACAGGAACATCAAGGTCAACAGGTTCACTCCCATTGACCCAGAAAAAGTGATCATCAACCTTTCTAAGAGGGAGTTGACACCACAACAGAGACAGGTTCTTACCCTTGGCCTTAATTTTATACCAACTCCTCGTCACATTCCACAGGTTGACATCATTGCGGGGACAGAATCCTTAGCTCGTTACTTACCTGGTCACCAGGGAGAACAACTCAGGAGTGAAGTCCAACGATGCCTGTCAAAAGCTGGGGTCCCGAGCCCTAATCTGACCAAACGTCAGACAGCGGCCATCAAGGAGCTCAAGGTGAACTCTGATACCATCATTCTTCCAGCAGACAAGGGAAATGCCACAGTCCTCCTGGACAAAGAAGAGTACGACCGCAAAGTAAGGGAACTTTTGGATGATACGAGCTATCAACCAATCAAAAAGAACCCAACATTGAAAATAGAACGGAAGGTAACTGAAGTTCTCCGGTCACTGGAAAAGAATGGCAAACTCCCTAATGATCTGAGGAAGAGGGTTCAGAACCAACAGAGCTCGACCCCCCAGTTATATGGACTCCCAAAGATCCATAAGGCCAGTTGTCCCTTGAGACCTATTGTTTCCTCTATAAACTCCCCTACCTACCACCTATCCAGATATCTGGCGACTATCCCGTCACCCTTGTGGGGGAACACTCCTCACTTTGTGAGGAACTCGGAGGACTTTGTGAAGAAAATCAGGGGATTACAAGTAGAGAATGAAGATAAGTTAATCAGTTTTGATGTGAAGAGCTTGTTTACGAAGGTACCTATAGATCTCTCCTTACAGATCATTGATAGGAGGCTGAGGGAAGACAACACCCTATCAGACCGGACCACTCTGGACCCTCCCACCATCACAATGCTCACAGAACTCTGTCTTAGGACAACGTACTTCCAGTACGGTAACGAGTTCTTTGAGCAGAAGGATGGGGCAGCCATGGGCTCTCCTCTCTCTCCAGTGGTGGCAAACATCTTCATGGAAGAGTTTGAAAACGAAGCCCTCCAGGAGGCTGGCTCCAAACCTAGGCTCTGGCTACGTTATGTAGACGACACCTTTGTCATCTGGAGCCAAGGTAGGGATCAGCTGGAGGATTTTCTGTCTTTCCTTAATGGAAGACACGGAAACATTCAGTTCACCATGGAGGAGGAGACAGATGGCTCTATCCCGTTTCTTGACGTGCTAGTGAAGAAGAACAAAGGAAGTTTGAGTACATCCGTGTACAGAAAACCAACCCACACGGATAGATACCTTCACTTCTCGTCTCATCACCATCCTAGGGTGAAAGCTGGCATTGCCCTCTGCCTCAGGGACAGAGCGGAGAAGATCTGTGGTGCTGGATCCAGTGTCCTCCAAGAGGAAAAAGAGCACCTGAAAGGGGTTCTCCAGGCCAACGGATACCCCAGTAAGGTTGCTGCTAGGCACATGAAGAAGAGACAACGGAACCAGGGAAGTAGGGAAGATGGTAAACGTAAACTTTTTATTCCATATGTGAAAGGCCTCAGTGAAATGATCTCCAGAACATGCCGGAAGATGAACATCGAAACCATTTTCACAAAGCAGAGATCACTGAGGAGTATCCTCTCTAGGCCTAAACAACCCCAGCCTACCATGGATATTAAAGGTGTCGTTTACCAGATTCCCTGTTCTAGTTGCCCTGCAGTGTACACTGGAGAAACTGGAAGAACACTAAAAGTCAGGATGGCGGAGCACAAACGTGCCGTCAGGATGGGGGATGTGAACAATGGTTTAGCTGGTCACTCCCTAAAAACTGGTCATCCAATTGAGTGGAGCCAAGCCAGAGTGGTGGAGAGGGAAGAGAACTGGTACAGAAGAAGAATTAAGGAAGCCCTGAAGATCCAACAATGTCAGGTAAGAATGAACTTAGATCAAGGAATTGTACTAAGAAGTGGTTGGAAACCCTTTTTTATGAATACTCCCTTCACCTCTCCTTCCTCCGGAAATGATGTAACCGATGACATCACTGATGAGGTAATCGAAAATGGCGGGAAAAGATGCCTATAAATGAAGACACCTTGAAGACCAACACCAGTCACTGAAGAAGACCCCCAGGGTCGAAACGTTTGGCAGACAGAAGAATCGAAAAAACTGCGTCTCTAGACGCTCTAAAAGTCGAAAGATGAACCTTTACAAAGATAAGTTCGACGCAGTTAGAAGAAATCCTTATTCCATGTAGTAGGTGTATGTACTAATTATATGTCCTAGCTGTTTGTCGTAGTTGTATGGACTAGTTGAATGTACTAGTTGTATGTACTAAATAGTATGTACTAGTTGTGGGTATTATTTGTTATGTACTAGTTGTATGTACTAGTTGCATGTACTAGTTGTACGTACTAGTTTTGTACCAGTTGTATATACTAGTTGTTAGTATATACCAGTTATAAATAATAGCTATGCACTAGTTGTATATACAAGTCGTACTTTCTAGTATTATTTACTTGTTCTATGAACTAGTTATATGTTCAAGTGTATAGCTGTATGTACTAGTTGTATGTACTAATTGTATGCACTAGCTGTATGTACTAGTTGTATGTACTATTCATAAATACTAGGTATATATGTATTTACTAGTTATATGTAGTAGATGTATGTACTAGTTATATGTCCTAGTTGTTTGTCCTAGTTGTATGGACTAGTTGAATGTACTTGTAGTATGTACTAATTGTATGTGTTAGGTGTGTGCACTATTTGGTATGTACTAGTTGTATGTACAATTTGTATGTACTAGTTGTATGTAAAAGATGTATGCACTAGTTCTTGGTACAACTATATACTAGTTTTATGATCTAATTGTATGTACTAGTTGTATGTACTAGTTGTATATATATACTAGTTGTATGTACTAGTTTCTAGTTGTATTTACTAGTTTCATGTACTAGTTGTATGTACTATGTGGATGCACTACTGAACTAGTTACATTTTTATGCATTAGTAATATATAGTAGGTGTTTGTTCTAGTTATATGTCCAAGTTGTATGCACTAGTTGTATGTACTATTTGTATGTACTGTTAGGATGTACTAGTTGTATGTACTAGTTGTATGTACTATTGCCTAATTGTATGTACTAGTTGAATGTACAAGATGTTTGAACTAGTTTTAGGTTCTAATACAAGTTATACTAGGTACTAGGAATGAACTAGTTCTACGAACTACTTGTTTTTTTTGTGTGAACTAGTTTTCTGTACTAGTTGTATGTACTATATTTATGTACTAATTATATGTACTAGTTGCATGTACTAGTTGCATGTACCAGTTGTATTTACTAATAGTATATACTAGTTGTAGGTTCTATTCCTAATTATACCAGGAATTAGGGAGTTACTAGTTGTATATACTAGACACTAGTTGTATGTACTAGTTATATGTACTAGTTACTAGTTGTGTGAACTAGTTGTACCTACTAATTTTATTTACTAGTTGTATGTACTCTTTGTATGTATATCCTAGTTTTATGTACTAGTAAAATGTACTAGTGTTATATATATACTAGTTGTATGGACTAGTTTCTAGTTGTGTGTACTAGTTTTATGTACCCGTTCTATGTACTCTTTGTATGTACTATTTATAATTATTAGGTATATGTGTATGTACTAGTTGTATGTAGTAGGTGTATGTACTAGTTATATGTCCTAGTTGGTTTGTACTAGTTGTATGTTCTAGGTGATTGTACTACTTGTATGTACTAGTTGTATGTACTATTTGTGTGTACGGTTAGGATGTACTAGTTGTGTGTACTAATTGCATGTACTAGTTGTATGCACAAGGTTTATGAAGTAGTTCTATTTTTATTTACTAGTTGTAGGTGCTAGTTATATGTAGCAGATGTTTGTACTATTTGTATCTACTATTTGTATGTACTATGTGTATGTACTATTTATAAGTACCAGTTATATGTATGTAGTAGTTATATTTGTGAACTAGTTATATATACTAGTTGTATGCACTAGCTGTATGTACAAGTTGTGTGTACTATTTATAATTACAAGGTATATGTGTATTTACTAGTTATATGTAGTTGGTGTATGTACTAGTTATATATCCTAGTTGTTTGTCCTAGTTGTATGTACTAGTTGAATGTACTAGTTATATGTACTAGTTAATAGTTGTGTGAACTAGTTGTACGACCTAATTGTAATTACTAGTTGTATGAACTAGTTGTTTGTATATAACAGTTGTATGAACTAGTTAAATGTGCTAGTGATATATACTATATGGATGCACTATTCATATGTACTAGTTATATATTTATATACTAATTATATGTAGTAGGTGTCTACTAGTTATAGGTCCTTGTACACGTTCTATGTACTAGTAGTTGATTGAACTACTTGTGTGTACTATTTATACGTACTAGTTATATTTTTCTGTATTAGTTATATGTGGTAGATTGTGTATTAGTTATAGGTACTAATTGCAAGTACTAGTTTTATGTACTAGTTGTATGGACTAGTACTAGTTATATTTACCAGTTGTAGGTACAAGTTGCATGGACTAGTTTTATTTACTAGACCTACTTCTATTTAGTAGTTGTAGGTACTAGCTGTATGTAAAAGTTGTATGTAATAGTTGTATGTACTAATTGTTTGTTGTATTTGTATATACTAGTTGTATGTACCAGTTATATACCAGTTGTATGTATAAGTTGTATGTATATACTAGTTATAAATAACAGCTATGCACTAGTTGTATATACAAGTTGTACGTTCTAGTATTATGTACTCGTTCTATGAACTAGTTATATGTACTATTTTATAGTTGCATGTATTAGTTGTATGTAGTTATTGTATGAACTATTTGTATGTACTATTTATATGTGCCAGTTATATTTGTATTTACTGGTAATATGTTTGTGTACTAGTTATATGTGCTAGTTGTGTGCTAGTTGTGTGCACTAGCTGTATGTACTAGTTGTATGTACTATTCATAATTACTAGTTATATGTGTATTTATTAGTTATATGTAGTAGATGTATGTACTAGTTATACGTCCTAGGTGTTTGTCCTAGTTGTATGCACTAGTTGTACGTACGCAATACTATTTGTATGTACTAGTCGAATGTAGTTGTTAGTTGTACTAGTTGAATGTATAAGTAGTGGGTAATTGTTGTATGTACTAGTTATATGTACTGGTTTTATGAACTAGTTGTATGTACTAGTTGTGTGTACTAGTTATACGTACTATTGCCTAATTGTATGTACTAGTTGTATGTACTAGATGTTTGAACTAATTTTAGGTTGTAGTACAAGTTATACTAGGTACTAGGAATGATCTAGTTCTATGAACTACTTGTTTGTTTGTGTGAACTAGTTTTCTGTATTAGTGGTATGTACTATATTTATGTTCTAATTATATGTGTATGTACTGGTCATATGTACTAGTTATATGTACTAGTTGTATATATCAGTTTTGTGTAATTGTTGTATGTACTAGTTGTATGTACTATTTATATGTACTAGTTATATGTACTAGTTGTATGTACTACTTGTATGTACTCGTTACATTTGTATGTACTGGGTGAATGTACTAGTTGTTTGTACTAGTTATATATACTAGTTGTACGTACTATTTATATGTACTATATATATATGTATGTACTAGGTATATGTACTACTTCTATGTACTAGTCACATGTACTAGTTATATGTACTAGTTACTAGTTGTATAAAGTAGTTGTACCTATTAATTTTATGTACTAGTTGCATGTACTACTTGTATGTATGTACCAGTTGTATGTACTAGTTATATGTACTAATTTTATATATATACTAATTGTATCTACTAGTTTCTAGTTGTATTTACTACGTTTATGTGCTAGTTGTATGTACTATGTGGATGCACTATTTATTTGAACTAGTTATATTTTTATGTAATAGTTATATGTAGTAGATGTTTGTACTAGTTATATGTACTAGTTGAAAGTACTAGTTGTATGTACTAGTTGTATGTACTAGAACTAGCTTAATTTACTAGTTTTAGGTACTAGTTGTATGTATTAGATGTATGTAGTAGTTGCATGTGCTAATTGTGTGTACAAGTTCTGTGTACTAGTTGTATATATATACCAGTTGTATGTACTAGCTATGTACTAGTTGTATGTTCTAGTTGTATGTACTAGATACTAGTTGTATGTACTAGTTGTAGGTACTAGTTGTATGTACTAGATGTATTTACTGCTTACATTTACTAGGTATACGTGTGTGTACTAGTTCTATGTAGAAGTTTTATCTACTAGTTATATGTCCTAGTTGTATGTACTAGTCGCATGTACTAATTATATTTACTAGTTACTAATTTTATGAACTAGTTGTACCTACGAATTTTATGTACTACTTGTATATACTAGATGTATGCACTAGTTGTATATAGATACCAGTTTTATACAACTAGTAAATATAAATAGAACTAGTTCATAAAACTAGTGCATACAACTAGTACATGCAATTAGTACATAAAACTAATACATCCTAATAGTACACACAAATACTAGTACATGCAACTAGTACATTCAACTAGAACATACAACTAGTACAAACAACTAGGACATATAACTAGTACATACACCTACTACATACAACTAGTACATACACATATACCTAGTAATTATAAATAGTACATGCAACTAGTTCACTTAACTAGTAACTAGTACATATAACTAGTACATGCGAATATTACATACAACTAGTACATACAACTAGAACATACAATAACTTCATAAAACAAGTATACAGCTAGCACAAACAACTAGTGGATACATCTTGTACATACAACAGGCTCATTTCTAGTACATACAACTAGTACATACAACTAGTACATGCAACTAGTACCTACAATTATTACTAATTACAACTACCACATACAAGTTGTACAAACATGTGGCACCAGCAACTATTTAATATAACTATATAGTATTAGTACATACAATAGTAGATACAATTAGCACATACAACCAGAACATACAGCAAGTACATACAAATAGTACATATACCTAGTACATAAAAATATAAATAATACATATAAATAGTACATACAAGTAGTACATACAATTAGTATCTAGTACATACAACTAGCCCCTCCCTAGTACCTAATATAACTAGGACTTGAACCTACAACTAGTACATACATTTAGTACAAAAACTAGTTCAAACAAACAAACAAGTAGTATATAGAACGAGTTCCTTCCTAGTTCCTAGTATAACTTGTACCAGAAGCTACAACTAGTTCAAAAAACTAGTACATACAACTAGTACATACAACTAAGATAAAGCTAGTACATACAACTAGTATAAACATACAACTAGTACACAGAATGTGTACATACAATTAGGATATACAACTAGTACCTTCAACTAGTACATATAACAAGTACACACACCTTACTACATATAACTAATACCTAAACATATAACTAGTATATATGAATAGTACATACACATACTGCACACAACTAGAAACTAGTACATACAACTAGTGTATATATACAACTAGTATATACAACTAGTACATACAAGGAACAACTAGATCATAAATTTGTAAAAAGTAAATATAATTAGTGCATGCGACTAGTACATACAGCTAGTACATACAATTAGAATCTAGTACATACAACTAGCCCCTCCCTAGTACCTAGGACTTGAACCTAAAACTAGTACATACAACTAGTACATACAATTAGTAGATAAAACTAGTTCAAACAAAGAAACAAGTAGCATAGAGAACGAGTTCCTTCCTAGTTCTTAGTATAACTTGTACCAGAACCCACAACTAGTTCAAAACACTAGTACATACAACTAGTACATACAACTAGGTACATACAACCAGTATCAACATACAACTGGTACACAGAATGTGTACATACAATTAGGACAAACAACTTGTACTTTCAACTAGTACATATAACAAGTACACACACCTACTACATATAACAAATACACACACCTACTACATATAACTAGTATATATGAATACACAGGAAATTACGTAAGGAAAGACGGTAGATCACAGAATCCGTGTTATTGAAATTGGACGTGACGAAGACGGAAAAAAAATATACGGGAGAATGATGGTGCCGTATTTAATCAAAAAGAGAACGGATACCGTATTTCGCCGGCCCCTTTACTGAAATCATTAATATGCATGGGTTTATATAATTATTATATCACTTCATTGTGTAATAATGATATTATGATAGGATTTGAAGTCATTCACTCCAGCTGTCGATACGGTTGCGCGTTTGTGAGAATCATGAGCGATCATCTAGCAGATACACTATTGTGTTCTTCATCTTCAAGCAGCGAAATGCACGAGTCACAAGTCAATGATACGGTTTCAAGGCGAGGTAGTTCAAGCGAAGCTTTATCAGCTTGCCTTCGCTATCAATTAATGGAGACTGGTGAGATAACCATACAGAATGACTTTGAAGAATCAGAATTATTGGACAATTTTGAATATACTGAAGCTGATCATCCTGAAGAAATAAAAAATTTTTCAGACACATCCACAGAGGTATGTAACAAGGACCTGTGCAGGAGTGCTTATCATAATTATATAGTTCCCACTTTGCATGTGTTGTGGACTTTATTTAGACATAATTTATTTTTTACAGTGTTTTTACTATTCAACCCACTTCACCTCAATGAATTTTATACTAGGTACCCAATGACTATCTCTATAATCCAATTCACTAAAAGCTTAATTGCACTGCCATAATTCAGCCCTTAAACTACTTTCTGTACCAGCATGATCTTCCCACGGTATATGATTTATGAATTAATGAGTAGCCTTCCTGCAATGTTCACACCGCACCTTGTTTTTACTAATGTGAACATAATCATATGCACAATCGCATATATATATAGTTAGATAGATAGATAGATAGATAATTATGTACTCATTTGTATTGTTGTAGATTTCTCAATGTGATATCAATTTGGAAGACTTTGACTCTGATGAAGAAAGTGAAGAAATTGGTGACTTAAGGTCAGATGAGAGGATTCCACACTTTTCTTAATTCATGCACATCCTGCTGCTCTGGTCTGTGCTGAATAATATTGGAGACAATGCAATGACATCCTTGTTAAAAAGTTTAAAGTCATTGTTTGCCAAAATGGAAGCAGCTGTTTCTTCCGAAATATTTTCACAGTTTTCTGCTGCTTTTCCAACTTCTTTGGTAAATGGCTACAAATTTCTTAAGCAAAAAGAAGAATTGCAACCAAAATTATTTACTGTGTGTGACAAATGTTACTCTGTATATGACACTGATAGCCGTAACCCACAATTAAATCAGTGTATTCATCAGGAGGCTCCTGTACATTCACAGGCTTCACGGAGAGGCATATGTGGTAATAGCCTATTCTTTGAAGGAAGCATTTATCCTAAATTGACATTTCCATACATTTCACTATGTTCATCATTAGAGGCTATGCTTTCAAGGCCTTGTATGCTAGAATTATGCTTCTCTTGGAAGCAAAGGAAAAATGATGATGCCAATTTGTTATGTGATATACATGATGGACTGGTTTGGAAAGAATTTTCCAGTACTTTAGATGATGATGACGCCTTATGGTTGTACTTAGCCTTAAATGTAGACTGGTTCCAACCATTTAAACACACACAGTATTCTGTTGGTGCAATATACCTGTCGATTTTAAATCTATCCAGGGCCCTCAGATTTAAAGAGGAAAATGCTATACTTATAGGAATAATTCCAGGTCCCAAGGAGCCACCTTTAAATCTTAATTCCTTTTTACAACCATTGGCATCAGAACTAATAACATTATATGAAGGTTATGAAATTGAAGTTGGCAGTGTGTCCTTGAAGTTACATGCTGTAATAAATCTAATTGCTTGTGACATTCCCGCGACTCGGAAAGTTCTTGCTCTTCCAGGACATTCAGCTACTTTAGGATGTTCAAAATGCCTAAAATCATTTAAGGTAAATCATTTTGGAGAAAAGCCAGATTTTTCAGGATTTGACATTAGCATTTGGCCTAAACGTGATTCTTCTCTTCATAGGGAACTTGCTTATAAATACAAAGAGTTACCTAACAATTCTAGGCAGAGAGCCTTTGAAGTGGAACATGGCCTAAGGTTTTGTCAGCTGCTTGACCTACCATATTTTGATATCATCCGATATCATGTTATTGATCCTATGCACAACCTATTTGAGGGTTCTGCCAAGTACTTCATGAAGCTACTCTTGGAAAACAACTTGATTAATATGGGTATAGTTAAAAATGTTTCTAAAGCAATTGTTACTCCTGTGAAGATTGGCCGTTTACCAATGAAAATTGATTCCAATTACAGTGGTTTTACTGCTGATTAATGGAGGAACTGGACAATAATATACAGTCCAATAGTCCTGAAAGATTCTATTACACCAGAACTTTATGATATTTGGATGAACTTTGTTCATGCTTGTTGCTTGTTGTGCCGAAGAGCTATCAAGAAAGATATGAATGAAGAGGCAGGGTTGAGACTGCAAGCATTTTGTGAAGGCGTGCAAAATTATTTTGGAAAACAGTCATGCACAATGAACATGCATTTACATCTCCATCTAACATCATGTGTACTTGATTATGGCCCTCTCTATGGCTATTGGTGTTTTCCCTTTGAAAGGTATAATGGAACAATTGCTGCTTATTCGACAAATCGCAAAAGCTTTGAAAAACAACTAGCCAAAATATTTTTGAAAGGACAATTTATTGGTACAATGTCTGTACCACCAGGTTATGAACATTTGAAGTCATATGTTAATGATGTCTTCATTGATGACTGTTCTACTGTGATCTCAGTAAGTCAGTTACATAGAATTGAAACTCTTCAAAATTATCTTTCACCCAGTCAACAATTACAGTATGCCTTGCAAGAACATGAAATTTATTTGATGCAACTGAAGCACAGTACCACATCAGTATTTAGGCTGGATGAGCAGACTGGGCTATCTACCATGTACAAATCTCTGTATGGCCAGACTGTCCTTATTAATACCTCAAGTGCATATGCAGAGACATCGAAGAATATGGTTTATGCAGGGGAGAAGATAAAGAAAGGACAGATAGTTACAGCAAAGTGGCCTCTTGGAGACAATTCTGAAAGGATAGGTGAGGTCAGGAACATACTGAAACATAAGATACTCTTCACCAATGAATCTAGAGAAGAGCTAGCATTGGACCACATAGCTCTTGAAATTTGGTGGTATAAATTCCACCCTCAACCAAACTATTTTGGATCTCCATGCATAGTTGTAGAGAATGTGTATGACCCTGCTTTGTCTAACCACCAATACATTCCTCGACAAAGGATAATAGCAAGATGTGCATATGCAAAACTAACCATCACTATTCCACCTTATCCTGAAGATGAAGTTATTGTTGTGAATCCTATGCCATTTAACTTCTCAGTTTTATAAATAGTATTGCATACAATGCATATATATATTATATAGAATAATATGGACAGTTTATTATAGTCCTTTTCTTTTTAATTTCATGTTTCCCCTCACATTCATCTTAATTACCACCAGACCACAGCTGTTTTTTCATAATTATAATAATTGCATTATATAACAAGACTTCTACTGATTATAATATCAATAAGATATTAATAGCTAATTGTCCTCCAAGTATGAGTCAAATTGGTGTATAGTCTTATGTAGAGAGTTCATTAGCATCATTCCGCCTCTGGTGTGTTTGGAATGAACTTTATCTCTCCTAAATTGCCTAACTTCTGCAATTGTCTTTTCTGCTTCTGACCTCTGACTTTTTAACTCCATCTCCAATGTTTCAGCCTTCAATGAAATTGTTTTAGCAAATACCAGAGCCTTTCTTTCCCTTTGTTCTAGTTTCCTTACATGTTTTATAACATCATGCTTTTCCATGCCCCACATATTAGTCTCTAGAGACTCAGTGAATTTCAGACTTTCTGTCGGTTGTGCAATGCTAAAATACTTGCAATTCCTTTGAGAAAATGCAGTCTGTGTACCCAAATCCTCCTCAGTTGCAATAGCATCCTCTTGCATGTCCTCAATCACTTTACAGTTCTTTGTGAGCTCCAGCATTTTTTCTTTTACTTCTTTAAGAGCTGACTCAGCCTGATTCTTAAGCCTGGTTAGGTCATTTTTCATCTTATCCCTATCATTATCCAATTCATCACACCACTCTAAAGTCTTCCGCTGAACATAGGATTCATTCGCGGAAACTTCAGGAGAGACACTCCATGGCCAGTTTGTAAAACTTACTGTATTTGATTTAGCAGCGTTGTCAAGTTCAGAAAGATTGACTACAATCGAATTCTCGGAAAGTGGGGTAGAGCAACGGGGCGCTGGTTCTCGTTTTGGCGATTGATCGGTGACAAAAAGCTTACGACATGCTCTTTTCTTTTGACGATTTCTTTCACACTGCTTCTTTCTTCTTTGCTTCTTCTCTTCTAATGTATTCTCGCGGGAAAACCTCATCTTTTCGATAATCTTTTCAATTAAAGGAATCGTTCAGCTGTCGCCTTATATATAATGGCTTCTCGATGATATTATAATAAATTACGTCAAGATATTTGAGCGTGATTTCACCACTACGACGTCATCAATCACGTCGCATTTGGGAGCAGCTGCCGAAGACAACGACTTCATAGGCAAACATGACAAGTTCTGGTCGTCGCTTAAACGGATTTTATTCTTCTACTAGTACTCCTAGGTCAACTACGAGACCCACAATCGGTAGACAATCAGCGTTCAATCGCCCCACAACACCTCAAAATCAACATCATGAGCTGCAAAGTATTCAGGCAGGGAGCAGACAACCATTTCAACAACAGGTTTTAACTTCTTTAGAGAAGGTGGTTGAGCAGCAGAAGATGCTTCAGAAAAGTTTCAAGCTCTGGAGGATAAGACCAATATTTTAACTGCTATGCAGGAAAACCACAATAAAGGAAAAACACTTATTCCTAAGGAGCTCTCTGTAAGTAAATTTGTATATATATAACTACAAAAATTGAAATAAAATTATATTAAATCAACTGGTTTGATATATGTACAACAGCTGGATTTATTATACTTCCTCCTGCCTGTCATAAACAGGGTGAAATAAAGCACTTGCACTCAAATGCTCCAAACCTATTTAATGGAAAATTAGGGTTAGTGGCAGGCATTTAGAATTTATATATAGCAAAGTAATTACAATTAATTGTCAATGAATGTCTACTATGTAGTTAATATTCTCCTCTGAGCTAGCTCAGTATGAGAACATGGCTCATGTTGTATCTACTGATGCTCGGCTAGCAGTTACACCAATTGTTTTAAAAGTTTTTAATTGAATGTCTACTAGATAGTACTCTCCTCCGAGCTAGCTCAGTATGAGAACATGGCTCAGGTTGTATCTACTGATGCTCGGCTAGCAGTTACACCAATTGTTTTAAAAGTTTATAATTGAATGTCTACTAGATAGTACTGTCCTCCGAGCTAGCTCAGTATGAGAACATGGCTCATGTTGTATCTATTGATGCTTGGCTAGCAATTACACCAATTGTTTTAAAAGTTTTTAATTGAATGTCCACTAGATAGTACTCTCCTCCGAGCTAGCTCAGTATGAGAACATGGCTCATGTTGTATCTACTGATGCTCGGCTAGCAGTTACACCAATTGTTTTAAAAGTATTTAATTGAATGTCTACTAGATAGTACTCTCCTCTGAGCTAGCTCAGTATGAGAACATGGCTCATGTTGTATCTACTGATGCTCGGCTAGCAGTTACACCAATTGTTTTAAAAGTATTTAATTGAATGTCTACTAGATAGTACTCTCCTCTGAGCTAGCTCAGTATGAGAACATGGCTCATGTTGTATCTACTGATGCAGTTAGTAGGTATATAGATTCATATAAATGCTTAAATAATTGATAGTATAATATATACATGATTATTGAATGTGTACACATAATATATATATGGTATGTATTATGCTTCGGTACACTATGTACTATATACAGTTCAGTTAGCAAGAATACATGGCTCATGTTGTGTTTAGTGCATGAGACTTTGTTTTATATAGATATAAAGAAGCACACAATCAAGATGTGGCCACGTATTTGAGGAGACAAATTAAGGGTCATTTTAGGGACAAGTTTAGTGAGGCAATTATATCACGTAAGTTTGACTTGAATTCAATCACAAAGTCATTAAATACTCTTTTCATAATTTCAATATAAAGGTGCTGTTTATAGGTATTACGAGTCTAGAAGGAGACTTGTACTAGATGAAAGGGACAGCAGGAAAGATATTTCAGAAAAAAACAAGGCAGTCACCAAAGTTTACAACAGGCAAAAAAGGGTATATATATGTTACCAATTCATCATCTAGTCTTGGATAAATTTATCCATATCTGTGATATATATCCATTCCTTAATAGTTGTTCCAGAGGAGGAGTACTGTATTAATGAAAGTAATGCTTGGAAAAAGCTACCTATAAAATGTATGTCTCAGGAAGAGTCGGACTATGATGACAGAAATGAAGTAACTTTTACAGTTTCCTCGCCTTGTTGGAGATCAGAAGGTAGGTATCTAAATTAAACTGTATTTTTAAAGCAAAAGTGTAATTTCCATTTTCTATTTTTATAGTCTTTCAAGCCTTTATCAAGAAGTTAGATAGAAGGCTGGAAAAACTGCCCAAGAGCAGAGGAAATGGTCTGGTGAAACGTGTCCCAGGACCTACCAATCCTTCAGAGCCACCTAGGGGTACACCTGATTGGGCTATTAGTAGGACTTGGCAAAATGGGGATGAAGAATTGGAAATTCAAAGAGAAAGTCTACCAGTTTCAGAAGTCGTGCCATCTCCTTCAGTAAACATTACTGCTGTTACGGCGCAAGATGATGGCATTGAAGATAACAGTTTTAGTTCTATGGACGAACTTCTTGGGGAGTGCTACTAATAGCATTCACAAAGGACATAGAAATAGGTTTGCATTTTTGAACTCAGTACATATATAGGTAGTACTGTACTAGCTGTTAACCTCTTTTATATTATCCATTTTATTACAAACATATTAATATTTAGAAGTTTATTTAATTCAGCTTTTTGATTTAATTTTGTATTTACAATTTATTCAATTTTCGTTATGACAACTTGTTAATTCTCTACATGTATATATATATACGTGTACGCGAAGACGGGAGAATACAAAATAAGTATGATTACAGGCCTGTAGGAAGCATTAAAAATCATTATAAACACTATTTATAGTCGAATACGACGGCAAACATAAAAGACATATACGTTTAATAGACGGGTTTGTACACGATGCCGTCTACTTACCGTTTCCGTACTGTTTCTGGGAAAGCGACACACGGTAAAAGACGATATCGTCTTTTCCGAGAAAACAGATTGTCTTCTGGCTGTCTTCTTTGAAAAGACGGGACATTTTCTGTAAACAGACGGTCCGTATACGTACGTAACTTTTCTTGTGATAGTACATACAACTAGAAACTAGTACATACAACTAGTATATATATAAAACTAGTACATTTAACCAGTATATGTACTATCTATAATTACTAGGTATATGTTTATTTACTAGTTATATGTAGTTGGTGTATGTACTAGATATATATCCTAGTTTTTTGTCCTAGTTGTATGGACTAATTGAATGTACTAATTGTGAATACTAGTTGTATGAACTAGTTGTATGTATATACCAGTTGTATGTACTAGTTTCATGTACTGGTTATATATATGTACTAGTTAATAGTTGTGTGAACTACTTGTACGACCTAATTGTCAATACTAGTTGTATGAACTAGTTGTTTGTATATAATAGTTGTATGAACTAGTTAAACGTACTAGCTTTATGTATATATTAGTTGTATGTACTGGTTTCTAGTTGTATATACTAGTCTCTAGTTGCATGTACTAGTTTTATGTACTAGTTATATATACTATATGGAGGCACTATTCATATGTACTAGTTAAATATTTATGTACTAATTATATGTAGTAGGTGTTTACTAGTTATAAGTCCTAGTTTTATGTACTCGTTCTATGTACTAGTAGTTGTATGAACTACTTGTATGTAATATGTTTATGTACTATTTATACGTACTAGTTATATTTTTATGTATTAGTTATATGTGGTAGATGTGTGTACTAGTTATATGTACTAATTGCAAGTACTAGTTGTATGTACTAGTTGTATGTATATACTAGTTGTATGTACTAGCTATGTACTGGTTGTATGTTCTAGTTGTATGTACTAGTTGTATGTACAAATGGTAGGTTCTCTTACTAGTTATACCAGGTGCTAGGAAGGTACTAGTTATATGTAGAAGATACTAATTTTATGTACTACTTTTATGTACTAGTTGTATGTTCTATTTATAATTACAAGGTATGTGTATTTACTAGTTATATGTAGTAGGTGTATGTGCTAGTTGCATGTACTAGTTGTATGTAATAATTGTATGTACTAGTTGTATTCACTAGTTTTATGTACTAGTCTTAGTTATATTTAGTAGTTGTAGGTACTAGTTATGTACCTGTTGTATGTACTAGTTGTATGTATATACTAGTTATAAATAATAGCTATCCACTAGTTGTATATATAAGTTTTACGTTCTAGTATTATGTACTCGTTCTATGAACCAGTTGTATGTGCTAGTTTATAGTTGTATGTACTTGTTGTATGTACTAATTGTATGTACTATGCGTATGTACTATTTTTAAGTGCCAGTTATATATGTATTTACTGGTTATATGTTTGTTTACTAGTTATATGTACTAGTTGTATGCACCAGCTGTATGTACTAGTTGTATGTACTATTCATAATAACTAGGTATATGTGTATTTACTAGTTAAATGTAGTAGATGTATGTTCTAGATATATGTCCTAGTTGTTTGTCCTAGTTGTATGGACTAGTTTATAGTTGTATGTACTTGTTGTATGTACTAATTGTATGTACTATGCGTATGTACTATTTTTAAGTGCCAGTTATATATGTATTTACTGGTTATATGTTTGTTTACTAGTTATATGTACTAGTTGTATGCACCAGCTGTATGTACTAGTTGTATGTACTATTCATAATAACTAGGTATATGTGTATTTACTAGTTAAATGTAGTAGATGTATGTTCTAGATATATGTCCTAGTTGTTTGTCCTAGTTGTATGGACTAGTTGAATGTACTAGTTGTATGTACTAATTGTATGTGCTAGGTGTGTGTACTATTTGGTATGTACAAGTTGTATGTACTATTTCTATGTACTAGTTATGTACCAGTTGTACGTAATAGTTGTATCTATATACTAGTTGTTAACATTAGCTATGTACTAGATGTATATTCAAGTTGTATGTTCTATATAGTATTATGTACTCATTCTATGAACTAGTAGTATTTACTAGTTTCTAGTTGTAAGTACTAGTTATATGTACTAGTTGTATGTACTATGTGTATGTACCAGTTGTTGATTCTTGTACTAGTTATACTATGTACTAGGCAGATATTATTTGTATGTACTAGATACTTGTTGCATGTACTAGTTGTATGAACTAGTTTTATGAACTAGTTGTGTGTACTCTTTATATGTACTAGTTATATGTACCAGTCATATGTACTAGTTCAATGTACTAGTTGTATGTACTCGTTACTAGTTGTTAGTAGTAGTTGTATGTACCAGTTGTATGTACTAGTTCCAGTTATATGTACTAGTTATAGGTACTAGTTGTAGGTACTAGTTGTATTTATTAGTTGCAAGTACGATTCGTTTGTCCTATTTATATTTACTATCTGTATGTACTATTTGTGTGTACTAATTGTATGCAATAATTGTATGTACTAGTTGTAGGTTCTAGTACTGGTTAAACTAGGTACTAGGGAGGGACTATATAGTTATATGTACTAGAAACTACTTGTATGTACTTGTTATATAAAGTAGTTATATGACCTAGTTGTTATACCAGCTGTATGTCCTAGTTGTATATACCAGTTGTTTGTCCTAGCTGATTGTACTATTTACTAGTTTCATGTACAAGTTTTGTGTAGTAGTTCAATGTACTAGTTTTATGTTTTCGTTACTAATTGTATGTACTAGTTATAGGTACTAATTTTATCTACTAATTGTATGTACAAGTTGCATGTACTAGTTGCATGTAAATGTTGTGCGTTCCAGTTCAATGTACTAGTTGTATGTACTCGTTACTAGTTGTTAGTAGTAGTTGTATGTACTAGTTTTATGTATTAGTTCCAGTTATATGTACTAGTTGTAGGTACTAGTTGTATTTATTAGTTGCAAGTACGATTCGTATGTCCTATTTCTATGTACTAGTTGTATGTACTAGTTGTATGTATTATTTGGATATACTAATTGAATGTACAAATTGTATATACTAGGTGTATGTAGTAGTTGTATGTTCTAATTTTTTGAACTATTTCTATGTACTAATTGTATGTACTAGTTATGTACTAGTTATATGAATTAGTTTTAAGTCCTAGTTCTGGGCACCAGTTGTATGTACTAGTTTTATGTACAACTTTTATGTACTATTTGTATGTACTATTTGTATGTACTAGTCATATGAACTAGTAATATTAACTAGCTGTAGGTACTATTTGTGTGTACTACTTGTATGCACTAGTTGTATGTACTAGTTGTATGTACTCAATACTATTTGTATGTACTAGTCGAATGTAGTAGTCATTTGTACTAGTTGAATGTATAAGTAGTGGGTAATTGTTGTTTGTACTAATGTACTGGTTGTATGTACTATTTGTATGTACCAGTTGTATGTATTAGATGTTTTAACTAGTTTTAAGTTCTAGTACAAGTTTTACTAGGTAATAGGAATGAACTAGTTCTAAGAACTACTTGTTTGTTTGTGTGAACTAGTTTTCTGTACTAGTTGTATGTACTATATTTATGTACTAATTATATGTGTAGGTGCTAGTCAAATGTAATAGTAATATGTACTAGTTATATGTACTAGTTGCAAGTACTAGTCACATGAAAAATCTAATATACCATTTTCCTACATGCTATATGCCTATTCTGTAAAAAGAGCCTATAGGGGAACTAAACCTAAAGAGAGCTTTAGATGAAGATACAGGAGTCTTTTCTTCCTTCTTTTCCCTTCTTTCATCTTCTTCTCCACTGGGTCAGACAGCCGTTTCTGGGAATTCCACCCTTCATCAGTGATCCTGGGAGTCTTTGTCTTTTTCTTTATCTTGATCTTCTGTGAATCCTTGGCTCTCTATGCTAAATCTAGGGGCCTTATATACACTATTTTGGCGCCAAAAGTTAAATAAGGTGTTAACTAAGACACACGATGAAATTTAATTTTATGAAAGGAATGTAGGTCCAATTAACTTTTATGAATTAATTATAAATCTATTAGTAAACTTGCTTGTACAGGTACTAGTAGTATATATAAATTTTAGGTTCTACTCCTAATTATACTAGGGACTAGGGAGGTACTAGTTGTATATACTAGACACTAGTTGTATGTACTATTTATATGTACTAGTTGTATGTACTAGTTGTATGTATATACTAGTTGTATATACTAGCCCTGTACTAGTTGTTGGTTCTAGTTGTATGTACTAGATACTAGTTGTATGTACTAGTTGTACGTACTACGTGTATGTACCACTTGTATTTACTATTTGTATTTACTATTTGTATGAACTATTTATATGTGTGTTTACTAGTTATATGTACTAATTGTATGCGCTAGCTATATATACTAATTGTATGTACTATTTACATTTACTAGGTATACGTGTATGTACCAGATATATATAGTAGGTGTATGTACTAGTTATATGTCATAGTTGTATGTAGTAGTTGCATGTACTAGTTATTTGTACTAGTTGAATGTACTAGTCGCATGTTCTAATTATATTTACTAGTTACTAATTTTATGAACTAGTGGTGCCTACGAATTTTATGTGCTGCTTGTATGACCAGTTGTATGTACTAGTTGTATGTATATACCAGTTGTATGTACTAGTTAAATATAGTAGGTGTGTGAAGTTGTTATATGTACTAGTTGTATATATGTGCTGCTTGTATGTACACGTTCTGTGTACTAGTTTTATGTTTATACTAGTTGAATGTACTAGCTTTGAAATAGTTGTATCTTCTACTTGTATGTACTAGATACTAGTTGCATGTACTATTTGCATGTACTAGTTGTACGTACTAGTTGTACGTTCTAGTATTATGTACTCGTTCTATGAACCAGTTATATGTACTAGTTTATAGTTGTATGTATTAGTTGTATGTAGTTATTGTATGAACTATATGTATGTACTATTTATATGTGCCAGTTATATGTGTATTTACTGGTTATATGTTTGTGTACTACTTATATGTACTAGTTGTATGCACTAGCTGTATGTACTAGTTAAATGTACTATATATATTTTCTAGGTATATGTGTATGTACTCGTTCTATGAATTAGTTGTATGTACTAGTTTCTAGTTGTATATACTAGTTATACGTAGTTTTTGTATGTACTAGTACTATGTACTGGTACTAGTTATAATTACTAGATGTAGGTACTGGTTGTATGTAGTAGTTGGATGTAGTAGTTGTATGTACTAATTGTTTGTGCTAGTTGAATGTACCAGTTGTATGTATATACTAATTGTAAGTACTAGCTATGTTCTAGTTGTATGTATATACTAGTTTGTTGTTTATGTAGTAGTTGTATATGCTAGTTTTATGTACTCACACTATGAAAAATCTAGGATACCATTTTCCTACGTGCTATATGCCTATTCTGTAAAAAGAGCCTATAGGGGAACTAAACCTAAAGAGAGCTTTTGGTTACACTATGTACAAGTTGTATGTACTAGTTATGTACCAGTTGAACGTACAAGTTGTACGTATATACTAGTTGTATGTACGTTTTGTATGTACTTGTTGGTTGTACTAGGTGTATGTGCTATTTTTAAATACTAGTTATATGTGTATGTACTGGTTATATGTAGTAGTTGTATGTAACAGTTGTATGTACAAGTTGCCTTTACTACGTGTATCCGCTAGCTGTATGTACTAGTTGTAGGTTCTAGTACTAGTTATATTAGGTACTAAGTAGGCATTAGTTGTATGTACTAGTTGTTAGGACTATTTTAACATATTAGATGTATGTACTAGTTCTATGTACTAGTACTAGTAATATTAACTAGTTGTAGGTACTGGTTGTATGTAGTAGTTGGATGTAGTAGTTGTATGTACTAATTGTATGTATTAGTTGTTTGCACTAGTTGTATGTATATTCTAGTTGTATGTAGGCGCTCTATGTACTAGTTGTATGTACTAGTTTCCTCTTTATGTAGTAGTTGTATATACTAGTTGAATGTTCTAGCTGTATATAGTAGTTGTATGAACTCGATACTATTTGTATGTTCCAATCAAATGTAGTATTTATATGTACTAGTTGTATGTATTAGTTGTATGTACTCGATACTATTTGTATGTACCAATCAAATGTAGTATTTATATGTACTAGTTGTATGTACTAGTTTTTTGAACTAGTTGTAGAAGTTATACTAGGAACTAGGAAGGAACTTGTTCTATATGCTACTTGTTTGTTTGTTTGAACTAGTTTTTGTACTAATTGTATATACTAGTTGTATGTACCAGTTGTATGTACTAGTTGTAGGTTGAAGTCCTAGATACTAATTGTATGTACTAGTTGTATGTACCAGTTGTGTGTAATTGTACTAGTTGTATGTACTATTTATATGTTTATGTACTAGGTATATGTACTACTTGTACGTACTAGCTGTATGTGCTGGTTGTATGTACTAATTCTATCTACTAGTTGTATGTACTAATACTAGTTATATTTACTAGTTCTAGGTGCTAGTTGTATGTACAAGTTGTATGTGGTAGTTGTATGTACTAATTGTATGTACTAGTTGGATGTACTAGTTGTATGTACTAGTTGTACGAACTAGATATGAACCAGTTGTAAGTACAAGATGTATGCACTAGTTGTTTGTACTAGCTATATATTAGGTTTATGAATTTGTTGTATGTACTAGTTGTGTGAACTAGTTGTACATACTAATATTATGTACTAGTTGAATGTACTCTTTGTATGTATATACCAGTTTTATGTACTAGTTAAATGTACTAGTGTTATATATATACTAGTTGTATGGACTAGTTGTATGGACTAATTTCTTGTTGTATGTACTAGTTGTATGTACTATTTATATTTACTAGGTATATTTGTATGACCTAGTTGTATTTAGTAGGTGTATGTGCTAGTTATATATCCTAGTTGTTTGTACTCGTTGTATGTTCACGTTGAATGTACTATTTGTATGTACCTTTTGTATGAACTATTTATAAGTACCAGTTTAATGTATGTTGTAGTTATATGTTTGTGAACCAGTTATATATACTAGTTGTATGTACTAGTTGTATGTACTATTTATAATTACGAGGTATATGTGTATTTACTAGTTATATGTAGTTGGTGTATGTATTAGTTATATATACTAGTTGTTTGTCCTAGTTGTATGTACTAGTTGAATGTACTAGTTATATGTACTAGTTGTATGGACTAGTTGTATGTACTCAATACTATTAGTATGTACTAATCGAATATAGTTGTAATTTGTACTAGTTGAATGTATAAGTAGTGTGTAATTGTTGTATGTACTAATTAAATGAATGAACTAGTTCTATGAGCTCCTTGTTTGTTTGTGTGAACTAGTTTTCTGCACTAGTTGCATGTACTATATTTATGTGCTAATTATATGTGTGTGTACTAGTCATATGTAATAGTTATATGTACTAGTTATATGTACTAGTTGTATGTGCTAGTTGTATGTACTTGTGGTATATACTAGTTGTAGGTTCTAGTCCTAATTATACTAGGTATTAGGGAGGTACTAGTTGTATATACTAGTCGCATGTAAAAGTTATATATACTAGTTACTAGTTGTATGAACTAGGTGTACCTATTAATTTTATGTACTAGTTGGATGAACTAGTTGTATGTATATACCAGTTGTATATACTAGTTAAATGTACTAATTTTATATATATACTAGTTGTATGTATTAGTTTCCAGTTTTATTTACTAGTTTTATGTACTAGTTGTATGTACTATGTGGATTCACTATTTATTTGAACTAGTTATATTTTTATGCATTAGTTATATGTAATAGGTGTGTGTACTAGTTATATGTACTAGAACTAGCTATATTTACTAGTTTTAGGTACTAGTTGTATGTATTAGTTGTATGAAGGAGTTGCATGTGCTAATTGTATGTACAAGTTCTGTGTACTAGTTGTATGTATATACTAGTTGTCATTACTAGGTATGTACTAGTTGTATGTTCTAGTTGTATTTACTAGTTGTTATTACTAGCTATGTACTAGTTGTATGTTCTAGTTGTATATACTAGATACTAGTTGAATGTACTAGTTGTAGGTACTAGTTGTATGTACTAGTTGTATTTACTATTTGTATGTTCTATTTATATGTGTGTGTACTAGTTATATGTTCTAGTTGTATGCGTTAGCTGTGTGTACTAATTGTATGTACTATTTACATTTACTAGGTATACGTGTATGTACTAGATATATGTAGTAGGTGTATGTACTAGTTATGTGTCCTAGTTGTTTGTACTAGTTGTATGTTCTAGTTGTATGTTCTAGTTGGATATACTATTTGTGTGAACTGTTATGATGTACTAGTGGTATGTACTAATTGCATGTTCTAGTTGTATGCACTAGTTTTATGAACTAGTTCTATTTATATTTACAAATTTTAGGTACTAGTTAAATGTAGCAGATGTATGTACTATTTTTATCTACTGTTTATTTATATGTGCTATGTGTATGTACAATATAAAAGTACCAGTTATATGAATGTAGTGGTTATATGTTTGTGAACTAGTTATATATACTAGTTGTATGCACTAGCTGTATGTACTAGTTGTATGTATTATTTATAATTATAAGGTATATGTGTATTTACTAGTTATATGTAGTTGGTGTATGTACTAGTTATATATCCTAGTTGTTTGTCCTAGTTGTATGTACTAGTTGAATGTACTAGTTATATGTACTAGTTACTAGTTGTATGAACTAGTTGTAGGTACTAATTGTATATACTAGTTGTATGAAATAGTTGTATGTACTAGTTTTATGAACTAGTTGTATGTACTAGTTGTATGTACTGGTTATATGTACTAGTTAATGGTTGTGTGAACTAGTTGTACGACCTAATTGTAAATAGTATGTACTAGTTGTAAGTACTATTCATAATTACTATGTATATGTGTATTTACTAGTTATATGTAGTAGATGTATGTACTAGTTATATTTCCTAGTTGTTTGTCCTAGTTATATGGACTAGTTGAATGTACTAGTTGTATGTACTAATTGAATGGGCTAGGTGATTGTACTATTTGGTATGTACTAGTTGTATGTACTATTTCTATGTACTAGTTATGTACCAGTTGTACTTAATAGTTGTATGTATATTCTAGTTGTTAATATTAGCTATGTACTAGATGTATATTCAAGCTGTATGTTCTATATAGTATTTTGTACTCGTTCTATGAACTAGGAGTATTTACTAGTTTCTAGTTGTATGTACTAGTTGTTAGTACTAGTTGTATGTACTATGTGTATGTACCAGTTGTTGATCCTTGTGCTAGTTATACTATGTACTAGGTAGGTTCTTTTTGTATGTACTAGATACTTGTTGTATGTGCTAGTTGTATGAACTAGTTTTATGAACTAGTTGTATGTACTGTTTATATGTACTAGTTATATGTACCAGTTATATGTACCAGTTATATGTACAAGTTGTGTGTAACAGTTCAATGTTTTGTACATATACCTAGTACATATAAAGAGTACATACAACTAGTTCATAAAACTAGTTGATACAACTAGTACATGCAACAAGTATTTAGTACATACAACTAGAACCGACCTAGTACATAGTATAACTAGTACAAGAATCAACAACTGTAACCTGCACATAGTACATACAACTAGAACTTTAAACTAGTGCACACAACTAGTACATACAACTAGTATATGCAAATTGGACATACGAATCGTACTTGCAACTAATATATACAACTAGTACATTTAACTGGAAGTAGAACATAAAATTAGAATATACAACTACTACTAACAACTATTAACGAATACATACAACTAGTACATTGAACTAGAACACACAACATGTACATGCAGCTAGTACATGCAACTTGTACATACAATTAGTTGATAAAATTAGGACATATAACTAGTACATACAAATTGGAATGAAAACATACAACCAAAACATTGAACTATTACACACAACTTGTACATAAAACTAGTAAATAGTACAATCAGCTAGGACATACAACTGGTACAAACAACTAGGTCATACAACTGGTATATACAACTAGGTCATATAACAACTTTATATAACAAGTACATACAAGTAGTTTCTAGTACATATAACTATAAAGAACCTACCTAGTACCTAGTTTAACCAGTACTAGAACCTACAACTAGTACATACAACAAGTGCATACAATTAGTACACACAAATAGTACATAAAGCTAGTAATTATAACTAGTACATACTACTAGTACATATAACTGGTACATATAACTGGTACATATAACTAGTACATATAAACAGTACATACAACTAGTTCATAAAACTAGTTCATACAACTAGCACATACAACAAGTATCTAGTACATACAAAAAGAACCTACCTAGTACATAGTATAACTAGCACAAGGATCAACAACTGGTACATACACATAGTACATACAACTAGTACTAACAACTAGTACATACAACTAGAAACTAGTAAATACTCCTAGTTCATAGAACGAGTACAAAATAATATATAGAACATACAGCTTGAATATACATCTAGTACATAGCTAATATTAACAACTAGAATATACATACAACTATTAAGTACAACTGGTACATAACTAGTACATAGAAATAGTACATACAACTAGTACATACCAAATAGTACAATCACCTAGCCCATTCAATTAGTACATACAACTAGTACATTCAACTAGTCCATATAACTAGGACAAACAACTAGGAAATATAACTAGTACATACATCTACTACATATAACTAGTAAATACACATATACATAGTAATTATGAATAGTACTTACAACTAGTACATACTATTTACAATTAGGTCGTACAACTAGTTCACACAACCATTAACTAGTACATATAACCAGTACATACAACTAGTACATACAACTAGTACATACAACTAGTTCATAAAACTAGTACATACAACTAGTTCATACAACTAGTATTTACAATTAGTACATACCACTAGTTCATACAACTAGTAACTAGTACATATAACTAGTACATTCAACTAGTACATACAACTAGGACAAACAACTAGGATATATAACTAGTACATACACCAACTACATATAACTAGTAAATACACATATACCTTATAATTATAAATAATACATACAACTAGTACATACAGCTAGTGCATACAACTAGTATATATAACTAGTTCACAAACATATAACCACTACATTCATTTAACTGGTACTTTTATATTGAACATACACATAGCACATATAAAAAAACAGTAGATAAAAATAGTACATACATCTGCTACATTTAACTAGTACCTAAAATTTGTAAATATAAATAGAACTAATTCATAAAACTAGTGCATACAACTAGAACATGCAATTAGTACATACCACTAGTACATCATAACAGTTCACACAAATAGTATATCCAACTAGAACATACAACTAGAACATACAACTAGTACAAACAACTAGGACACATAACTAGTACATACACCTACTACATATATCTAGTACATACACGTATACCTAGTAAATGTAAATAGTACATACAATTAGTACACACAGCTAACGTATACAACTAGAACATATAACTAGTACACACACCTATTACATATAACTAATGCATAAAAATATAACTAGTTCAAATAAATAGTGAATCCACATAGTACATACAACTAGTACATAAAACTAGTAAATAAAACTGGAAACTAATACATACAACTAGTATATATATAAAATTAGTACATTTAACTAGTATATACAACTGGTATATACACACAACTAGTTCATCCAACTAGTACATAAAATTAATAGGTACACCTAGTTCATACAACTAGTAACTAGTACATATAACTTTTACATGCGACTAGTACATACAACTAGTACATACAAGTAGTACATACAACTAGTGTCTAGTATATACAACTAGTACCTCCCTAATACCTAGTATAATTAGGACTAGAACCTACAACTAGTATATACCACAAGTACATACAACTAGCACATACAACTAGTACATATAACTAGTACATATAACTATTACATATGACTAGTACATACACATATAATTAGCACATAAATATAGTACATGCAACTAGTGCAGAAACTAGCTCACACAAACAAACAAGGAGCTCATAGAACTAGTTCATTCATTTAATTAGTACATACAACAATTACACACTACTTATACATTCAACTAGTACAAATTACTACTATATTCGATTAGTACATACTAATAGTATTGAGTACATACAACTAGTCCATACAACTAGTACATATAACTAGTACATTCAACTAGTACATACAACTAGGACAAACAACTAGTATATATAACTAGTACATACACCAACTACATATAACTAGTAAATACACATATACCTTGTAATTATAAATAGTACATACAACTAGTACACACAGCTAGTGCATACAACTAGTAGATATAACTGGTTCACAAACATATAACTACAACATACATTAAACTGGTACTTATAAATAGTTCATACAAAAGGTACATACAAATAGTACATTCAACGTGAACATACAACGAGTACAAACAACTAGGATATATAACTAGCACATACACCTACTAAATACAACTAGGTCATACAAATATACCTAGTAAATATAAATAGTACATACAACTAGTACATACAACAAGAAATTAGTCCATACAACTAGTCCATACAACTAGTATATATATAACACTAGTACATTTAACTAGTACATAAAACTGGTATATACATACAAAGAGTACATTCAACTAGTACATAATATTAGTATGTACAACTAGTTCACACAACTAGTACATACAACAAATTCATAAACCTAATATATAGCTAGTACAAACAACTAGTGCATACATCTTGTACTTACAACTGGTTCATATCTAGTTCGTACAACTAGTACATACAACTAGTACATCCAACTAGTACATACAATTAGTACATACAACTACCACATACAACTTGTACATACAACTAGCACCTAGAACTAGTAAATATAACTAGTATTAGTACATACAACTAGTAGATAGAATTAGTACATACAACCAGCACATACAGCTAGTACGTACAAGTAGTACATATACCTAGTACATAAACATATAAATAGTACATACAACTAGTACAATTACACACAACTGGTACATACAACTAGTACATACAATTAGTATCTAGGACTTCAACCTACAACTAGTACATACAACTGGTACATTCAACTAGTATATACAATTAGTACAAAAACTAGTTCAAACAAACAAACAAGTAGCATATAGAACAAGTTCCTTCCTAGTTCCTAGTATAACTTCTACAACTAGTTCAAAAAACTAGTACATACAACTAGTACATATAAATACTACATTTGATTGGTACATACAAATAGTATCGAGTACATACAACTAATACATACAACTAGTACATATAAATACTACATTTGATTGGAACATACAAATAGTATCGAGTTCATACAACTACTATATACAGCTAGAACATTCAACTAGTATATACAACTACTACATAAAGAGGAAACTAGTACATACAACTAGTACATAGAGCGCCTACATACAACTAGAATATACATACAACTAGTGCAAACAACTAATACATACAATTAGTACATACAACTACTACATCCAACTACTACATACAACCAGTACCTACAACTAGTTAATATTACTAGTACTAGTACATAGAACTAGTACATACATCTAATATGTTAAAATAGTCCTAACAACTAGTACATACAACTAATGCCTACTTAGTACCTAATATAACTAGTACTAGAACCTACAACTAGTACATACAGCTAGCGGATACACGTAGTAAAGGCAACTTGTACATACAACTGTTACATACAACTACTACATATAACCAGTACATAGACATATAACTAGTATTTAAAAATAGCACATACACCTAGTACAACCAACAAGTACATACAAAACGTACATACAACTAGTATATACGTACAACTTGTACGTTCAACTGGTACATAACTAGTACATACAACTTGTACATAGTGTAACCAAAAGCTCTCTTTAGGTTTAGTTCCCCTATAGGCTCTTTTTACAGAATAGGCATATAGCACGTAGGAAAATGGTATCCTAGATTTTTCATAGTGTGAGTACATTAAACTAGCATATACAACTACTACATAAACAACAAACTAGTATATACATACAACTAGAACATAGCTAGTACTTACAATTAGTATATACATACAACTGGTACATTCAACTAGCACAAACAATTAGTACATACAACTACTACATCCAACTACTACATACAACCAGTACCTACATCTAGTAATTATAACTAGTGCCAGTACATAGTACTAGTACATACAAAAACTACATACAACTAGTATATACAACTAGAAACTAGTACATACAACTAATTCATAGAACGAGTACATACACATATACCTAGAAAATATATATAGTACATTTAACTAGTACATACAGCTAGTGCATACAACTAGTACATATAAGTAGTACACAAACATATAACCAGTAAATACACATATAACTGGCACATATAAATAGTACATACATATAGTTCATACAATAACTACATACAACTAATACATACAACTATAAACTAGTACATATAACTGGTTCATAGAACGAGTACATAATACTAGAACGTACAACTAGTACGTACAACTAGTACATGCAAATAGTACATGCAACTAGTATCTAGTACATACAAGTAGAAGATACAACTATTTCAAAGCTAGTACATTCAACTAGTATAAACATAAAACTAGTACACAGAACGTGTACATACAAGCAGCACATATATACAACTAGTACATATAACAACTTCACACACCTACTATATTTAACTAGTACATACAACTGGTATATACATACAACTAGTACATACAACTAGTACATACAAGCAGCACATAAAATTCGTAGGCACCACTAGTTCATAAAATTAGTAACTAGTAAATATAATTAGAACATGCGACTAGTACATTCAACTAATACAAACAACTAGTACATGCAACTAGTACATACACCTACTATATATATCTGGTACATACACGTATACCTAGTAAATGTAAATAGTACATACAATTAGTATATATAGCTAGCGCATACAATTAGTACATATAACTAGTAAACACACATATAAACAGTTCATACAAATAGTAAATACAAATAGTAAATACAAGTGGTACATACACGTAGTACGTACAACTAGTACATACAACTAGTATCTAGTACATACAACTAGAACCAACAACTAGTACAGGGCTAGTATATACAACTAGTATATACATACATCTAGTACATACAACTAGTACATATAAATAGTACATACAACTAGTGTCTAGTATATACAACTAGTACCTCCCTAGTCCCTAGTATAATTAGGAGTAGAACCTACAATTAATATATACTACTGGTACATGTGACTAGTACTTGCAACTAGTACATATAACTAGTACATATAACTATTACATTTGACTAGCACCTACACATATAATTAGTACATAAATATAGTACATACAACTAGTACAGAAAACTAGTTCACACAAACAAACAAGTAGTTCTTAGAACTAGTTCATTCCTAGTACCTAGTAAAACTTGTACTAGAACTTAAAACTAGTTAAAACATCTAATACATACAACGGGTACATACAAATAGTACATACAACCAGTACATATAACTAGTACATACAACAATTACCCACTACTTATACATTCAACTAGTACAAATGACTACTACATTCGACTAGTACATACAAATAGTATTGAGTACATACAACTAGTACATACAACTAGTGCATACAAGTAGTACACACAAATAGTACCTACAGCTAGTTAATATTACTAGTTCATATGACTAGTACATACAAATAGTACATACAAATAGTACATAAAAGTTGTACATAAAACTAGTACATACAACTGGTGCCCAGAACTAGGACTTAAAACTAATTCATATAACTAGTACATAACTAGTACATACAATTAGTACATAGAACTAGTTCAAAAAATTAGAACATACAACTACTACATACACCTAGTATATACAATTTGTACATTCAATTAGTATATCCAAATAATACATACAACTAGTACATACAACTAGTATATAGAAATAGGACATACGAATCGTACTTGCAACTAATAAATACAACTAGTACCTACAACTAGTACATATAACTGGAACTAATACATAAAACTAGTACATACAACTACTACTAACAACTAGTAACGAGTACATACAACTAGTACATTGAACTAGAACGCACAACATTTACATGCAACTAGTACATGCAACTTGTACATACAATTAGTAGATAAAATTAGTACCTATAACTAGTACATACAATTAATAACGAAAACATAAAACTAATACATTGAACTACTACACAAAACTTGTACATGAAACTAGTAAATAGTACAATCAGCTAGGACAAACAACTGGTATATACAACTAGGACATACAACTGGTATAACAACTAGGTCATATAACTACTTTATATAACAAGTACATACAAGTAGTTTCTAGTACATATAACTATATAGTCCCTCCCTAGTACCTAGTTTAAGTAGTACTAGAACCTACAACTAGTACATACAATTATTGCATACAATTAGTACACACAAATAGTACATACAGATAGTAAATATAAATAGGACAAACGAATCGTACTTGCAACTAATAAATACAACTAGTACCTACAACTAGTACAAATAACTAGTACATATAACTGGAACTTGTACATACAACTAGTACATACAACTACTACTAACAACTAGTAACGAGTACATACAACTAGTACATAGAACTAGAACGCACAACATTTACATGCAACTAGTATATGCAACTTGTACATACAATTAGTGGATAAAATTAGTACATACCACTAGTACATAAAACTAGTACATATGACTGATACATATAACTAGTACATATAAAGAGTACACACAACTAGTTCATAAAACTAGTTCATACAACTAGTACATGCAACAAGTATCTAGTACATACAAACAATATCTACCTAGTACATAGTATAACTAGTACAAGAATCAACAACTGGTACATACACATAGTACATAAAACTAGTACATATAACTAGTACTTACAACTAGAAACTAGTAAATACTACTAGTTCATAGAATGAGTACATAATACTATATAGAACATTCAACTTGAATATACATCTAGTACATAGCTAATGTTAACAACTAGTATATAGATACAACTATTACGTACAACTGGTACATAACTAGTACATAGAAATAGTACATACAACTTGTACATACCAAATAGTACACACACCTAGCACATACAATTAGTACATACAACTAGTACATTCAACTAGTCCATACAACTAGGACAAACAACTAGGACATATATCTAGTACATACATCTACTACATTTAACTAGTAAATACACATATACCTAGTTATTATGAATAGTACATACAACTAGTACATACAGCTGGTGCATACAACTAGTATATATAACTAGTAAACAAACATATAACCAGTAAATACAAATATAACTGGCCCTTAAAAATAGTACATACGCCGAGTACATACAATTAGTACATACAACAAGTACATACAACCATAAACTAGTACATACAACAAGTACATACAACTATAAACTAGTACATACAACTGGTTCATAGAACGAATACATAATACTAGAACGTTAAACTTGTATATACAACTAGTGCATAGCTATTATTTATAACTAGTATATACATACAACTAGTACCTTCCTAGCACCTAGTATAACTAGTAAAAGAACCTACCATTTGTACATACAACTAGTACATACAACTAGAACATACAACCAGTACATAGCTAGTACATACAACTAGTATATACATACAACTAGTACATACAACTAGTATCTACAACAAGTAAATATACTTAGTACTTGTCCAAAGTACTAGTACATACAACTAGTACTTGCAATTAGTACATATAACTAGTACACACATCTACCACATATAACTAATACATAAAAATATAACTAGTACGTATAAATAGTACATAAACATAGTACATACAAGTAGTTCATACAACTACTAGTACATAGAACGAGTACATAAAACTAGGACTTATAACTAGTAAACACCTACTACATATAATTAGTACATAAATATTTAACTAGTACATATGAATAGTGCATCCATATAGTATATATAACTAGTACATAAAACTAGTACATGCAACTAGAAACTAGTACATACAACTAATATATACATAAAGCTAGTACGTTTAACTAGTTCATACAACTATTATATACAAACAACTAGTTCATACAACTAGTATTGACAATTAGGTCGTACAAGTAGTTCACACAACTATTAACTAGTACATATATATAACCAGTACATCAAACTAGTACATACAACTAGTATATACATACAACTAGTTCATACAACTAGTATTCACAATTAGTACATTCAATTAGTCCATACAACTAGGACAAAAAACTAGGATATATATCTAGTACATACACCAACTACATATAACTAGTAAATAAACATATACCTAGTAATTATAAATAGTACATATACTGGTTAAATGTACTAGTTTTATATATATACTAGTTGTATGTACTAGTTTCTAGTTGTATGTACTATTCATATATACTAGTTATATGTAGTAGGTGTGTGTATTTGTTATATGTAGTAGGTGTGTGTACTTGTTATATGTACTAGTTGAAAGTACTAGTTGTTGGTCCTAATTGTATATACACGTTCTGTGTACCAGTTGTATGTTGATACTGGTTGTATGTACCTAGTTGTATGTACAAGTTGTATGTACTAGTGTTTTGAACTAGTTGTAGGTTCTGGTACAAGTTATACTAAGAACTAGGAAGGAACTCGTTCTCTATACTACTTGTTTCTTTGTTTGAACTAGTTTTATCTACTAATTGTATGTACTAGTTGTATGTACTAGTTTTAGGTTCAAGTCCTAGGTACTAGGGAGGGGCTAGTTGTATGTACTAGATTCGAATTGTATGTACTAGTTGTATGTACTAGTCGCATGCAGTAATTATATTTACTATTTACAAATTTATGATCTAGTTGTACCTTGTATGTACTAGTTGTATGTACTAGTTTCTAGTTGTGTGCAGTATGTGTATGTACTATTCATATATACTAGTTATATGTTTAGGTATTAGTTATATGTAGTAGGTGTGTGTACTTGTTATATGCACTAGTTGAAAGTACTAGTTGTATGTCCTAATTGTATGTACACGTTCTGTGTACTAGTTGTACGTTTATACTAATTGTATGTACTAGTTTTTTGAATTAGTTGTAGGTTCTGGTACAAGTTATACTAGGAACTAGGAAGGAACTCGTTCTATATACTACTCGTTTGTTTGTTTGAACTAGTTTTTTGTATTAATTGTATATACTAGTTGTATGTATTAGTTGTAGGTTCAAGTCCTAGTTATATTAGGTACTAGGGAGGGGCTAGTTGTATGTACTAGATACTAATTGTATGTACTAGTAGTATGTACCCGTTCTGTGTAATTGTACTAGTTGTATGAACTATTTATATGTACTATTTATATGTTTATGTACTATATATATGTACTACTTGTATGTACTAGCTGTATGTTCTGATTATATGTGCTAATTGTATCTACTTGTTGTATGTACTAATACTAAATAGTTATATTTAATAGTTTGTTGGTGTTACTTGTTTGTACAAGTTGTATGTGGTAGTTGTATTTACTAATTGTAGGTACTAGTTGGATATACTGGTTGTATGTACTAGTTGTATGTACTAGAAATGAGCCTGTTGTATGTACAAGATGTATGCACTAATTGTTTGTGCTAGCTATATACTTGTTTTATGAAGTTATTGTATGTACTAGTTGTATATACTAGTTACTAGTTGTGTGAACTAGTTGCATATACTATTTATAATTACAAGGTAAATGTGTATGGACTAGTTGTATGTAGTAGGTGTATGTACTAGTTATATGTCCTAGTTGTTTGTACTAGTTGTATGTTCTAGTTGAATGTACTAGTTGTATGTACTAGTTGTATGTACTATTTGTGTGTACTATTAGGATGTATTAGTTTTATGTACTAATTGCATGTACTAGTTGTATGCACTAGTTTTATGAACTAGTTCTATTTATATTTACTAGTTGTATAAAACTGGTATCTACATACAACTAGTACATACATCTAGTATATACAAGTAGTACATAAAATTCGTAGGTACAACTAGTTCATAAATTAGTAACTAGTAAATATAATTAGTACAGGCGACTAGTACATTCAACTAGGACATATAACTAGTAGATAAGACGACGTATAACTAGTACATACATCTACTACATATAACTAATAAATACACATATACCTAGTAATTATGAATAGTACATACAACTAGTACATACAGCTAGTGCACACAACTAGTACATATAACTAGTACACAAACATATAACCAGTAAATACACATATAACTGGCACATATAAATAGTACATACATATAGTTCATACAATAACTACATACAACTAATACATACAACTATAAACTAGTACATATAACTGGTTCATAGAACGAGTACATAATACTAGAACGTACAACTTGTATATACAACTAGTGCATAGCTATTATTTATAACTAGTATATACATACAACTAATACATACAACTGGTATATAACTGGTACATACAATTAGTACATACAACTATTACATACAACTTTTACATACAGCTAGTACCTACAACTACTAAATATAAGTAGGTCTAGTACATAAAACTAGTCCATGCAACTAGTACATACAATTAATACATACCAAATAGGACCCGCACCTAGCACAAACAATTAGTACATACAACTAGTACGTTCAACTAGTCTATACAACTACGACAAACAGCTAGGACATACACCTACTACAAATAAGTAGTAAATACATATACCTTGTAATTATAAATAGTGCATACAACTAGTATAAACAACTAGTATATAAAACTAGCACATATAACTAGTACATACAACTAGAAACTAGTTTGTACAACTAGCTATCAGAATGAGTACATAATATTAGAACGTACAACTTGTATATTCAACTAGTACATAACTACTACACACAACTAGGAAAAACAACTAGGACATATAAATAGTACATACACATACTAAATATAACTAGTTTATACACTTTACCTAATAATTATAAATAGTACATACAACTAGTACATACAACTAGTACCTTTTTAGCACCTAGTATAACTAGTACAAGAACCTACCACTTGTACATACAACTGGTACATACAACTAGAACATACAACCAGTACATAGCTAGTAAATAAAACTAGTATATACATACAACTAGTATATACAACTAGTACCTACAACTGGTAAATGTAATTAGTACTAGTCCATACAACTAGTACATACAACTAGTACTTGCAATTAGTACCTATAACTAATACACAATCTACCACATATAACTAATACAGAAAAATATAACTAGTACGTATCAATTGTATACACAAGTAGTTCAATCAACTACTAGTACATAGAACGAGTACAAAAAACTAGGACCTATAACTAGTACACACCTACCACATATAATTAGTATATAAATATATAACTAGTAGATATGAATAGTGCATCCATATAGTATATATCACTAGCAGATTTAATTAGTTCATACAACTATTATATACAAACAACTAGTTCATACAACTATTATATACAAACAACTAGTTCATACAACTAGTAATTACAATTAGGTCGTAAAACTATTTCACACAACTATTAACTAGTACATATAACTAGTACATGCAACTTGTACATACAACTAGGACAAACAACTAGGATATATAACTAGTACATACACCAACTACATATAACTAGTAAATACACATATACCTTGTAATTATAAATAGTACACACAACTTGTACATACAGCTAGTGCATACAACTAGTATATATAACTAGTTCACAAATATAACTACTACATACATATAACTGGTACTTATAAATAGTACATACACATAGTACATACAAATAGTAGATACAAATAGTACAAACATCTGCTACATATAACTAGCACCTACAACTAGTAAATAAAAATAGAACTACTTCATAAACCTTGTGCACACAACTAGTACATGCAATTAGTACATACAACTAGTACATCCTAACAGTACACACAAATAGTACATACAACTAGTACATACAACTAGTACAATCACCTAGAACATACAACTAGTACAAACCAACTAGGACATATAACTAGTACATACACCTACTACATACAACTAGTACATACACATATACCTAGTAATTATAAATAGTACATACAACTAGTACATAGAACGGGTACATAAAACTAGTACACACAACTAGAAACTAGTCCATACAACTAGTATATATATAACACTAGTACATTTTACTAGTACATAAAACTAGGATATACATACAAAGAGTACATACAACTAGTACATAAAATTAGTAGGTACAACTAGTTCACACAACTAGTAACTAGTACATATAACTAGTACATACAACTAGTGTCTAGTATATACAACTAGTAACTCCCTAGTTCCTGGTATAATTAGGAATAGAACCTACAACTAGTATATACTATTAGTAAATACAACTAGCACATGCAACTAGTACATGCAACTAGTACATACAACTAGTACATCCTAACAGTACATGCAAATAGTACATACAGCTAGTGCATACAACTTGGACATATAACTAGAATAAACACCTAACTAATACATAAAAATGTAACTAATTCAAATAAATAGTGCATCCACATAGTACATACAACTAGTACATGAAACTAGTAAATACGACTAGAAACTAGTATATACAACTAGTGTATATATAAAATTAGTACATTTAACTAGTACATACAACTGGTATATACATCCAACTAGTACATAAACTTAATAGCTACAACTAGTTCAAACAATTAGTAACTAGTACATATAACCAGTACATGCGACTAGTATATACAACTAGTACATACAACTAGTACATACAACTAGTTCATAAAACTAGTATATAGCTTGTACAAAGAACTAGTGCATGCATCTTGTACATACAACTGGTTCATATCTAGTACATACACCTAGTACATACAACTAGTATATAGAATTAGTACATACAACCACCTAATACAGCTAGTACATACAAGTAGTACATATACCTAGTACATACACACATATATGGGACATACAAATAGTACGTACAACTAGGTTATATAACTAGAACAAACAACTAGTACATACACCCAGTACATACAAATGTAACGAGTACATATAAGTAGTACATACAACTAGTATATACAACTAGTACATATAAATAGTACATACAAGTAGTACATACAACAATTACACAAAACTGGTACATACAACTAGCACATATAACTAGTACATATAACTAGTACATACAACTAGTGTCTAGTATATACAACTAGTAACTCCCTAGTTCCTGGTATAATTAGGAATAGAACCTACAACTAGTATATACTATTAGTAAATACAACTAGTACATGCAACTAGTACATGCAACTAGTACATATAACTAGTACATATAACTATTACATATGACTAGTACATACATATACAATTAGTACATAAATATAGTACATACAACTAGTACATAAAACTAGTGAATTTAACTAGTTCATACAACTATTATATACAAACAACCAGCTAAAATACAACTAGTATTTACAATTAGGTCGTACAACTACACACAACTATTAACTAGTACATATGACCAGTATATGCAACTAGTACATACGACTGGAACATACAACTAGTTCATACAACTAGTAACAAGTACATATAACTAGTACATTCAACTAGTACATACAACTAGGACAAACAACTAGTCTATATAACTAATTCACAAACATATAACTACTACATACATATAACTGGTACTTATAAATAGTACATACACATAGTACATACAAATAGTAGATACAAATAGTACATACATCTGCTACATATAACTAGCACCTACAACTAGTAAATAAAAATAGAACTACTTCATAAACCTTGTGCATACAACTAGTACATGCAATTAGTACATACAACTAGTACATCCTAACAGTACACACAAACAGAACATACAACTAGTACATGCAACTATTACATTGAACTAGAACATACAACTAGTACAAACAACTAAGACATATAACTAATACATGCACCTACTACACACAACTAGTACATACACATATACCTAGTTTTTATAAAAAGTACATACAACTAGTACATAGAACGGGTACATAAATCTAGTACATACAACTAGAAACTAGTCCATACAACTAGTATATATATAACGCTAGCACATTTAACTAGTACATAAAATTAGTAGGTACAACTAGTTCACACAACTAGTCTACAAGTAAATAAAACATTTAAAAAAATGAAATGAGAAGTAGGGGTGGCAGTCCCTGCAACCGTATCTATCATATCTAAAAAAATAACGAAACAAGAAAGTGATCATATGGTAAGGCTAACATTGCAGAAGTGGCATACTTAAACTTAACTATGCACATCACTTCTATGTTTGGGCGCATCATGGATATACTAGAAGTAGGGATCGATGCGCCCAAACATAGAAGTGATGTGCATAGTCCCTACTTCCCTACTTAGAGAGTACTACCGTACTCTCTGATAGCTACTACAGAAAACTTGTGCCCGTATCTTTTACCTACAACTTGTTCATATCTAGTACACACAACTAGTACATACAACTAGTACATCTAACTAGTACATAAAATTAGTACATACAACTACCACACACAACTTGTACATACAACTAGCACCTACAACTAGTGAATATAACTAGTATTAGTACATCCAACAAGTACATACAACTAGTCCATACAACTAGTACATACAATTAGTACATAAAACTAGTTCAAACAAACAACACAAGTAGTATAGAGAACGACTTCCTTCCTAGTTCCTAGTATAACTTGTACCAGAACCTACAACTAATTCAAAAAACTAGTACATACAACTAGTACATACAACTAGTACAAAGCTAGTACCTACAACTAAAATAAACATATAACTAGTATAAACATGCAACTAGTACACAGAACGTGTACATACAATTAGCAGGTACAACTAGTACTTTCAACTAGTACATATAACAATTACACACACCTACTACATATAACAAGTACACACACCTACTACATATAACAAGTACACACACCTATCACATATAACTAATGCATAAACATATAACTAGTATATGTGAATAGTACATGCACATAATACATACAACTAGTATACGTATAAAACTAGTAGATTTAACTAGTACATACAACTGGTATATACATACAACTAGTACAGACAACTAGTACATACAAGTAGTACATAAAATTCTTAGTTAAAACTAGTTCATAGAATTAGTAACTAGTAAATATAATTAGTACATGTGACTAGTACATACAACTAGTACATACAACTAGTGCATGCAACTAGTACATGCAACAAGAACATATAACTAGTACACACAAGTATACCTAGTAAATGTAAATAGTATATACAACTAGTACATACAGCTAGGGCTACAACTAGTACATATAACTAGTGCAAAGACATATAAACAGAACATACAAATAGTAAATACAACTAGTAGATACAACTAGTACGTACAACTAGTCCATGCAACTAGTATATACATACAATTAGTACACAGAACCTGTACATACAATTACTACATGCAACTACTACATACAACTAATACCCCCAACTAGTACCTAAAACTAGTAAATATAGCTAGTTCTAGTACATACAACTAGTACGTACATACAACTAGTACGTACATACAACTAGTACTTTCAACTAGTACTTTCAACTAGTACATATAACTAGTACACGCACCTACTACATATAACTAATATATTAAACAAGTATTTCGAGTTTAAAAACTCGTGGAGCGCCAGGCGCCCCTAAGTAAACTCGAACTGCTTGGCATGTTCCCATAGATAGCCGGTTATCTGATTTCCGATCGACTCTTGTTGGTCGTCAATTTTTCAAGGCCATATCTCGTAGAAAACGTTTTTCGCAAGCTTCACTTTACATAGTATTAGTAAGGGTGGTTTTTAAGTCCATTTTGTTCGTTCAATGTTCTACGCTAAGGAAGAGAAAGCTAATTTTAAGCTAGAAAACGGAAGCTAGCCGAACGTCTGCCATTTTTTGACAGATATATATATATATATATAATAAAACTTTGGTAATTGAAGCTCTGTCTTCTCTTCTTACGCTTTTTGTTCATATTTTTACTTGTCCATGTGTAGGAATTAGGAGTGTTTGTTGCGATCATTATGAGAATAAAGCCTTGTTGAGCTTCAGGAACACGAATTTACTAATTTACTACTTGATATTCCCTTTCCTGTATTACTGATGAAGACTTCCGGGTTGAAACGTCCAGAACTAGTAAATTTATGTTACTGATGTTCAACAAGGCTTTATTCTTATCCATGTGTGTATGTTTTCCATGTGTACAGTAGAATCTCATAACAAAATTGCTCATAGTGAATGTCTTAAGTATAGTGAGGCTAATTACACTCAAGTACACTACGCAGTGAAAGTTACTGGCAATATTAAAATTACTATCAAATACTACACAGTACAAGTTACAAATTTAAGAGGGCCAAGTGACTATACAATATTAAAATTACAATCAAGTACTAGCTACACATGCAGTGCAAGTTACAAATTTAAAGAGATCCAAGTGACCCTAGGATAATCAGTATTTTAAACAGCACAAGACTTTAGTCACACGAGTACTGTTGCAGGCTTTGAAATCCTCAACTACTGCATAGAGAGTAGTAGTTGATACAGATCATCCAATTGCGAGGTAGAACACATGGCCTACCAATTACCTTTTCACACCTTAGTATAGACTGAAGATGATGCATCTGCATGCCATATATCAACAAAGGCTCCAGTATTAAAGGGGTCTCAGCTAATAGCCACACAGATTTGATTTGCCTTGTGAGGGAGCTAAGAACACCGACGGTTGGTTGCATGCATTGGCATAATCAACAGGGTTAGAGACCATTTTGTAACTTGTACACAAGGGACATAAAAGGCCAAGGCCTTTATATACGTATATGATGTCCCTTGTGTACAAGTTACAAAATGGCATAGGTAAGGAATGGCTACACATGGACAAGTAAAAATATGAACAAAAAGCGTAAGAAGAGAAGACAGAGCTTCCATTACCAAAGTTTTATTAAGGTCGACTAAACGAATTTCTTTTGCATCAATATAGGGACAATTCTACCTCAAACTTAACGGAAACGTACACAAATACGCTTTATCTAACCTTCGCTACAACTCGTTTATTCCGTAGCTCCTTCTCGTAGTAGAGCGTCGACTTGTCATAGCCGTTCTCGAAAGGATGATCTTCTTTTGCAACGAGCCGTGACGTTTTCCCAACATCACATGATAAACCATTAAATATGTACCGAGCAACATACGAGGTGTTGGTGACGCACTAGGGAAACATCATAATACATCACCAGATTCCACAATCGTAAACTTGCATTCTTCATTATATCTTGATGGTGTTGCAATTTTAATTAAGCAAAACTTCGCCAGACGTTTGTCATACACAGGTGCCATGATATATATCGGTTTCACAGTGATCTGATCAATTGATTATTTTTATTAATATAACACTTGGTTTCAATATAAATTTCACATAGGTTTTCTATAGTCCTATGGCATTTTATACACAGACTTTGTCCTCCGTTTTCTACCAAACCGAGACTTAAATAAAAAATCCCTTAATTAATCCTTTTATACACTAAACTTTATGATACTATGCCCATTCTGTTGCTAGGTGCTTTCCTGGAGTCATACGAATTATTTATATTATATTATATACGAATTATTTATATTATATTATATTATATTATATTATATTATTTATTTATTTATATTAGATTACCTTAGTATATTGTAAATTGTACTGTATATATATATATATATATATGTATACAAGACTACGAACAGGAAACCATACGTTAACATAATTTTTGACAAAAATATAGGTGAGCCTCTGGCGCCCCAAAAATGTAACTAGTTCAAACAAATCGTGCATCCACATAGTCCACACAACTAGTACAAAAAACTAGTAAATACAACTAGACACTAGTACATACAATTGGTATATACATACAACTGGTATATACATTCAACTAGTACATACAACTAGTACATAAAATTAATAGGTACAACTAGTTCATACAACTAGTAACTAGTACATATAACTAGTACATGCGACTAGTATCTACTACATAGAACTAGCACCTTCTTAGCCCCTAGTATAACTAGTACAAGAACCTACCACTTGTACATACAACTAGTACATACAACTAGTATTTGCAATTAGTACATATAACTAGTACACACATCTACAACAAATAACTAATACATAAAAATATAACTAGTACATATAAATAGTACATAAACATAGTACATACAAGTAGTTCATACAACTACTAGTACATAGAACGAGTAAATAAAACTAGGACCTATAACTAGTGAATACCTACTACATATAATTAGTACATAAATATATAACTAGAACATATGAATAGTGCATCCATATAGTATATATAACTAGTACATAAAACTAGTACATGCAACTAGAAACTAGTACATACAACTATTATATACAAACAACAAGTTCACACAACTAGTATTTACAACTAGTATTTACAATTAGGTCATACAACTAGTTCACACAACTATTAACTAGTACATATAACCAGTACATGTAAATTCGTGGGTACAACTAGTTCATAAAATTAGTAACTAGTAAATATAATTAATACATGTGACTAGTACATACAACTAGTACATACAACTAGTGCATTCAACTAGTACATACAACTAGGACATATAACTAGTACATAAACCTACTACATATAACTAGTACATACACCTATACCTAGTAAATGTAAATAGTACATACAACTAGTACATACAGCTAGCGCATACAACTAGTACATATAACTAGTACACACAAACAAATAGTACATACAAATAGTAAATATAACTAGTACCTACAACTAGTACGTACAACTAGTATCTAGTAGATACAACTAGAACATACAACTAGTATATAGCTGGTACATACAACTAGCATATACATACAACTAGTACACAAAACATGTGTATACAATTAGCACATGCAACTACTACATAGAACTAATACATACAACTAGTACCTAAAACTAGTAAATATAGCTAGTTCTCGTTCACACAACTAGTATATACATACAACTAGAACTTTCAATAGTACATATAACTAGTTCACACACCTACTACATAAAACTAATACATAAAAATATAACTTTTTCAAATAAATAGTGCATCCACAGAGTCCATAAAACTAGTATATAAAACTAGTAAATACAACTAGAAACTAGTACACACAACTAGTATATATATAAAATTAGTACATTTAACTAGTACACACATCTGGTATATACATACAACTAGTACATACAACTAGTATTTAGCTAGTACAAAGAACTAGTGCATACATCTTCTACATACAACTGGTTGGTATCTATTACAAAGAACTACAGTGCCGTCCACTTAATTCGAATCCGTTTTTGACGAAATTTCACCTATTTCGAATAGAACTCCGGTTCCCTGTATAGTCCCAGTATATCAATTTCTTTGGGAAGATTTGTTTGCTACGTAGAGAATACGGAAGTATTTCAACACAAATAAGCAAGCTCATAGTTATTAAGGAGGTAATCACACTTTTAACGGTTAAGAATTTGAGCTAAATCGTCATTTATCATTCTCAGTACAGTGTTATTCACTAGATATGCAACGTTCACTGTACCAATCACTTATTCTGTAACAAAAACTAGAGATTATCCATCTCGTGGACAACGCTCCATCTGGAAGGAAAAAAGGGACATTGCTACTACTACTTACCTGCATAATCTTCTCTTTTTCATTGTATTTCAAATCTATATTTGGTGTTTAGACATCACTTTGCTATTTTGTACATAAACCTGATAATTCAAAATTCCTGTTATTTCAAATTCCCTAGAGATTCGAATTAGGTGGACTGCCCTGTAGTACATACAACTAGTACATAGAATTAGTACATACAACCAGCTAATACAGCTAGTACATACAAGTAGCAAATATACCTAGTACATACACAGATATATAGTACATATAAATAGTACGTACAACTAGTATATATAACTAGTACAAGCAACTAGTACATACACCCAGTACATACAAACGTAACGAGTACATATAAGTAGTACATACAACTAGCACATATAAATAGTACACACAACTAGTACATACAACAATAACACAAAACTGGTACATACAACTAGTACATATAACTAGTACATATAAATAGTACACACAACTAGTACATACAACAATAACACAAAACTGGTACATACAGCTAGTACATATAACTAGTGCATATACAACTAGTACATACAACTAGTGTCTAGTATATACAACTAGTACCTCCCTAGTACCTAGCATAATTAGGACTAGACCCTACAACTAGTATATACTACTAGTACATACAACTAGTACATGCAACTAGTACATATAACTAGTACATACAACTATTACATATGACTAGTACATATACATCTAACTACTACATAAATTTAGTATATACAACTAGTACAGAAAACTAGTTCACACAAAGAATCAAGTAGTTCATAGAACTAGTTCATTCCTAGTACCTAGTATAACTTGTATTAGAACCTAATACTAGTTCGAATATCTAGTACATACAGCTGGTACATACAATTAGGCCATAGTACATTCAACTAGTACAAATAACTACTACATTCGACTAGTACATACAAATGGTATTGAGTACATACAACTAGTAAATACAACTAGTGCATACAATTAGTACACAGAAATTCTTTCCTGAATCCTGGAAGTGTGCTTGGGTTAAGCCACTCCACAAAGGCGGTGATCGTGTCTCCCCCACGAATTACCGACCCATCTCTCTGCTTCCAGTCTGCAGTAAATTTCTAGAAAGGTGTGTCCAGGAGCAGTTTTCTTCTCACCTCATACAAAACGACGTTCTCTTCCCTTATAAATCTGGATTTCAGCCCAAGCATTCTACCCAAACGCTTCTTCTTCACTGCTTGGATGACTGGTACAAGGCTCTGGACAGAAGACAGTTCATCGGGGTTGTGTTTCTTGACATCTCCAAAGCTTTTGACACTGTGAACCATGATCTTCTTTTGTCTAAGCTTTCCCAACTTGGTTTCTCCTCGTCTACAGTTGCTTGGTTTAAGTCTTATCTTTCCGATCGTTGCCAGGTTACTCGTGTCAGTGATTCATTCTCCTCTCCTGGTTTTCCCACAACTGGTGTTCCCCAAGGCTCTGTGCTTGGTCCTTCTCTCTTCTCTGCCTTTATTAATGACCAGCCTTCAGTCCTGCCTGCTGATTCTGTTGTTCTCTTTGCTGATGACACTGCCATCTACATCACGAGTAGCAATCTTGCCTTTTTAAACTCTTCACTTCAACAGTGTCTAGATGCAACCAGCCTGTGGATGGCCAGCAATGGACTGCAACTGAATGCAAGCAATACAAAATGTATGCTCTTTCACTCTAGTAGAAGAAAAATTGAGACTGGCTTGGACGTTCTTGTTGATGGTGTAACTGTTGATCAGGTACGAGTGTTCAAGTATCTTGGTGTGCTTATAAACGATACCCTAACTTGGAGTGATCATGTTGACATGATTTGTAGAAAAGTAAGCTGTCGTCTCAACCTTCTTCGTAGGCTCTCTTGGTTTCTTCCTCACTCTCTCCTCCTCACTTATCTTAAATCATACATCCTTCCCCACTTTGACTATTGTGATGTCGTCTGGTCTGGTTGTACTCAAGATGAATCTCGCCGCTTGGAATCGCTGCTGAACTTTGGTTGCAAGATTGTGCTTCATAGGCATCGTGACTCTTCTTCCACTGCTGCTCTTCAAGAACTTGGATTAACGACTCTCACCTTGAGAAGAAAACTTCACATGGCTCAGTGTATGTTTCGCTGCCTATCCTCCCAGGCTCCACCTTATCTGTCTCGGCTCTCCTCTTATGTTTCTTGCCAACATAACACTCGCTCCTCTTCCACTTCCCAACTTAATCTTCCCTTGGTCAGGTCTTCATTCGGACAGAGGGCATTCAGTTTTGCCGGTGCTTCCGTCTGGCGCAGTCTACCTACAGCCATTCGTGCAACACCTAACCTCGGCCTCAACAATTTTACGGAAGTATGTAAACGTTTTTATTCTAATGCATGAGCGACAATTTGTATTATGTAACAATATTAACACAACCAAATTGACAATTCTATTTTATTTATTTATTTATTATTTATTTATTGTACATATGGTTTTGTACTGGGTGCCTTTGTAGTAGCCTCAGGCTATTGGCCTCCCCAGTTTAAATAAGATTTCCTGATATCCTGAAACAGTAAATACAGCTGGTAAATATAACTAGTACATACTACTAGTACATATAACTGGTACATATAACTAGTACTTATAAACAGTACATAAAACTAGTTCATAAAACTAGTTCATACAACTAGTACATGCAACAAGTATCTAGTACATACAAATAGAACCTACCTAGTACATAGTATAACTGGTACAAGAATCAACAACTGGTAAATACACATTGTACATACAACAAGTACTTACAAGTAGGACATACAACTGGAAACTAGTAAATACTACTAGTTTTTAGAAGGAGTATATAATACTTTATAGAGAATACAACTTGAATATACATCTAGTATTTAGCTAATATTAACAATTGGTATATACATACAACTATTACGTTCAACTGGTAATAGTATATACAACTAGTACATGCAACTAGTACATACAACTTGTATATACCAAATAGTACCCACAACTAGTAAATACAATTAGTACATTCAACTAGTCCATACAACTACGACAAACAGCTAGGACATATAACTAATACATACACCTACTACATATAACTAGTAAATACACATACCTTGTAATTATAAATAGTACATACAACTAGTACATACAACTAGAAAGTAGTATATACAACTAGCTCACAGAATGAGTACATAATACTAGAACATCCAACTTGAATATTCAACTAGTAAATAACTACTACACACAACTAGGAAACACAACTAGGACATACAAATATTACATACACCTACCACATATAACTAGAACATACACTTTTACCTAATAATAATAAATAGGACATACAACGAGTACATACAACTAGTACATAAAACTAGTATCTCCAACAAGTAAATTTAACTAGTACTAGTCCATACAACTAGTACATACAACTTGTCCTTGCAACTAGTACATAGCTAGTCCATACAACTAGTACTTGCAACTAGTATATATAACTAGTACACACATCTACAACATATAACTAATACATAAAAATATAACTTGTACATATAAATAGTACATAAAGATAGTACATGCAAGTAGTTCATACAACTACTAGTACATAGAACGAGTACATAACACTAGGACCTATAACTAATACACACCTACTACATATAATTAGTACATAAATATTTAACTAGTACATATGATTAGTGAATCCATATAGTATAGTACATGCAACTAGAAACTAGTACATACAACTAATATATACACAAAACTAGCACATGTAATGAGTTCATACAACTATTATATACAAACAACTAGTTCATACAACTAGTATTTACAATTAGGTCGTCCAACTAGTTCACACAACTGTTAACTAGTACATATAACCAGTACATGCAACTAGTACATACAACTAGGACAAACAACTAGGATATATAACCAGTACATATTCCAACTACATATAACTAGTAAATAAACATATACATTACAATTATAAATAGTACATACAACTAGAGCATACAGCTAGTGCATACAACTAGTATATATAACTAGTTCACAAACATATAATTACTGCATACATATAACTGGTACTTATAAATAGTTCATACACATAGTACATTCAAATTGTACATACAAATAGTACATACATCTGCTACACATAACTAGTACCTACAACGAGTAAATATAAATAGAACAAGTTCATAAAACTACTGCATACAACTAGTACATGCAACTAGTACATACAACTAGTACATCCTAACAGTACACAAAAATAGTACATACAACTAGTACATACAACTAGTACATTCAACTAGAACATACAACTAGTACAAACAACTAGGACATATAACTAGTACATACACCTACTACATACAACTAGTCCATACAACTAGAGACTAGTCCATACAACTAGTATCTATATAACACTAGTACATTTAACTAGTACATAAAACTAGTATATACATACAAAGAGTACATACAACTAGTACATAAAATTAGTAGGTACAACTAGTTCGCACATCTAGTAATTAGAACATATAACTAGTACATGAGACTGTGACATACAACTAGTACATACAATTAGTACATAAAACTAGTTCAAACAAACAAACAAGTAGTATATATAACGAGTTCCTTCCTAGTTCCTAGTATAACTTTTACTAGAACCTACACTTACTTCAAAAAGCTAGTACATACAACTAGTACAAACAATTAGTCACTAGTACATACAACTAATACATACAAATAGTACATATAAATACTACATTTGATTGGTACATACAAATAGTATCGAGTACATACAACTAGTATATACAGCTAGTACATTCAACTAGTATATACAACTACTACATGAACAGGAAACCAGTACATACAACTAGTACATAGCTACTACATACAATTAGTATACACATACAACTAGTGTATACAACTAATACATACAATTAGTACATACAACTACTACATCAAACTACTACATACAACCAGTACCTACAACTAGTAAATATAACTAGTACTAGTACATAGAACTAGTACATACAATTAATACGTTAATGTAGTACTAACAACTAGTATATACACCTAATGCCTACTTAGTACCTAATATAACTAGTACTAGAACCTACAACTAGTACATACAGCTGGCGCATACACGTAGTATAGGCAACTTGTACATACAACTGTTACATACAACTACTACATATAACCAGTACATACACATATAACTAGTATATAAAAATAGTACATACACCTAGTACATACAACAAGTACATACAAAACGTACATAAAACTAGTACATACATCTAGTACACACAACTAGAAACTAGTACATACACCTAGTTTATAGAACGAGTGCATAATACTAGAACATACAACTTGTATATACAACTAGTACATAGCAACTACATACAACTAGTATATACATACAACTAGTACGTACAACTGGTTCATAATTAATACATACAACTTGAACATAACTAATACATACAACTTGTACATAGTATGAGTACATTAAACTAGCATATACAACTACTACATAAACAGCAAACTAGTATATACATACAACTAGTACATAGCTAGTACTTACAATTAGTATATACATACACCTAGTACATACAACTAGTACAAACAATTAGTACATATATACAACTACTACATACAACCGATACCAACATCTAGTAAATATAACTAGTACTAGTACATAGAACTAGTACATACAACTAATTCCTACTTAGTACCTTCTATAACTAGTTCTAGAACCTACAAATAGTACATACAATTAGCACATACAACTAGTACTTTCAACTAGTACATATAACAAGTACACACACATACTACATATAACTGATATATAAATATATAACTAGTATATATGAATAGTACATAAACATAGTACATACAACTAGAAACTAGTACATTTAACTAGTACATACAACTGGTATATACATACAATTAGTACATACAACTAGTACATACAAGTAGTAATTAAATTTGTAGGTACAGCTAGTTCATAAATTAGTAACTAGTAAATATGATTAGTAAATGCGACTAGTGAATGCAACTAGTACATGCAACTAGGACATTATACCTAGTACATACACCTACTACATATAACTAGTTCATACACCTATACCTAGTAAATGTAAATAGCACATACAACTAGTACATACAGCTAGCGCATACAACTAGTACACATAACTAGTTCACACACATATAAATAGTACATGCAAAAAGTAAATACAACTAGTACATACAACTAGTATCTAGTACATACAACTAGAACATACAACTAGTACATAGTTAATACATACAACTAGTATATACATACAACTAGTACACAGAACTTGTAAATACAATTAGCACATGCAATTATTGTATACAACTGAAACATACAACGAGTACTTAAAACTAGTAAATATAGCTAGTTCTAGTACATACAACTAGTACATACAACTAGTCCTTTCAACAAGTACATATAACTAATACCCACACCTACTACATATAACAAATACATAAAAATATAACTAGTTCAAATAAATAGTGCATCCAAATAGTACATGCAACTATTAACTAAAACTAGTAAATGCAACTAGAAACCAGTACATACAACTAGTATATATACAAAAATTAGTACATTTAACTAGTACATACATCTGGTATATACATAAAACTAATATACACCTAGTTCATAAAATTAATAGGTACAACTATTTCATGTATGCTGTATGCTCTAGTTGTATGTACTATTTATAATTACAATGTATATGTTTATTTACCAGTTATATGTAGTTGGAATATGTACTGGTTATATATCCTAGTTGTTTGTCGTAGTTGTATGTACTAGTTGAATGTACTAGTTATATGTACTAGTTACTAGTTGTGTGAACTAGTTGTACGTACTAATTGTAAATACTAGTTGTATGAACTAGTTGGATGTACTAGTTATATGAACTAGTTGTATGTTCTAGTTGTATGTACTAGTTGCATGTACTGGTTATATGTACTAGTTAACAGTTGTGTGAACTAGTTGGACGACCTAATTGTAAATACTAGTTGTATGAACTAGTTGTTTGTATATAATAGTTGTATGAACTAATTACATGTGCTAGTTTTGTGTATATATTAGTTGTATGTACTAGTTTCTAGTTGCATGTACTATACTATATGGATGCACTAATCATATGTACTAGTTATATATTTATGTACTAATTATATGTAGTAGGTGTGTATTAGTTATAGGTCCTAGTTTTATGTACTCGTTCTATGTACTAGTAGTTGTATGAACTACTTGCATGTACTATCTTTATGTACTATTTATATGTACAAGTTATATTTTTATGTATTAGTTATATGTTGTAGATGTGTGTACTAGTTATATGCACTAGTTGCAAGTACTAGTTGTGTGGACTAGCTATGTACTAGTTGCAAGGACTAGTTGTATGTACTAGTTGTATGGACTAGTACTAGTTAAATATACTTGTTGGAGATACTAGTTTTATGTACTAGTTGTATGTACTCGTTGTATGTCCTATTTATTATTATTAGGTAAAAGTGTATGTTCTAGTTATATGTGGTAGGTGTATGTAATATTTGTATGTCCTAGTTGTGTTTCCTAGTGTTATTTACTAGTTGAATATTCAAGTTGGATGTTCTAGTATTATGTACTCATTCTGTGAGCTAGTTGTATATACTACTTTCTAGTTGTATGTACTAGTTGTATGTACTATTTATAATTACAAGGTATGTGTATTTACTAGTTATATGTAGTAGGTGTATGTATTAGTTATATGTCCTAGCTGTTTGTCGTAGTTGTATGGACTAGTTGAATGTACTAATTGTATTTACTAGTTGTGGGTACTATTTGGTATATACTAGTTGTATGTACTAGTTGCATGTACTAGTTGTATATACTATTACCAGTTGAACGTAATAGTTGTATGTATATACCAATTGTTAATATTAGCTAAATACTAGATGTATATTCAAGTTGTATTCTCTATAAAGTATTATATACTCCTTCTAAAAACTAGTAGTATTTACTAGTTTCCAGTTGTATGTCCTACTTGTAAGTACTTGTTGTATGTACAATGTGTATTTACCAGTTGTTGATTCTTGTACCAGTTATACTATGTACTAGGTAGGTTCTATTTGTATGTACTAGATACTTGTTGCATGTACTAGTTGTATGAACTAGTTTTATGAACTAGTTTTATGTACTGCTTATAAGTACTAGTTATATGTACCAGTTATATGTACTAGTAGTATGTACTAGTTATATTTACCAGCTGTATTTACTATTTGTGTGTACTAATTGTATACACTAGTCTTATTTACTAGTTGTATGAACTCAATACTATTTGTATGTACTAGTCGAATGTAGTAGTTATTTGTACTAGTTGAATGTATAAGTAGTGTGTGATTGTTGTATGTACTTGTTATATGTACTAGTTGAATGTACTATTGCCTAATTGTATGTACTAGTTGTATGTACTAGATGTTTGATCTAGTATTAGGTTCTAATACAAGTTATACTAGGTACTAGGAATGAACTAGTTCTATGAACTACTTGATTCTTTGTGTGAACTAGTTTTCTGTACTAGTTGTATATACTAAATTTATGTAGTAGTTAGATGTATATGTACTAGTCATATGTAATAGTTGTATGTACTAGTTATATGTACTAGTTGCATGTACTAGTTGTATGTACTAGTAGTATATACTAGTTGTAGGGTCTAGTCCTAATTATGCTAGGTACTAGGGAGGTACTAATTGTATATACTAGACACTAGTTGTATGTACTAGTTATATGTACTAGTTGTATGTACCAGTTTTGTGTTATTGTTGTATGTACTAGTTGTGTGTACTATTTATATGTGCTAGTTGTATGTACTACTTATATGTACTCGTTACGTTTGTATGTACTGGGTGTATGTACTAGTTGCTTTGTACTAGTTATATATACTAGTTGTACGTACTATTTATATGTACTATATATGTGTGTATGTACTAGATATATGTACTACTTGTATGTACTAGCTGTATTAGCTGGTTGTATGTACTAATTCTATGTACTAGTTGTATGTACTACAGGGCAGTCCACCTAATTCGAAGCTCTAGGGAATTTGAAATAACAGGAATTTTGAATTATCAGGTTTATGTACAAAATAGCAAAGTGATGTCTAAACACCAAATATAGATTTGAAATATAATGGAAAAGAGAAGATTATGCAGCCAAGTAGTAGTAGCAATGTCCTTTTTTTCCTTCAAGATGGAGCGTTGTCCACGAGATGGATAATCTCTAGTTTTTGTTCCAGAATAAGTGATTGGTACAGTGAACGTTGCATACCTAGAGAATAACACTGTCCTGAGAATGATTAATGCAATTTAGCTAAATTTCTTAACCGTTAAAAGTGTGATTACCTCCTTAATAACTATGAGCTTGCTTATTTGTGCTGAAATGCTTCCGTATTCTCTTCGTAGCAAACTAAAATTCCCAAAGAGCTTGATATACTGGGACTGTACAGGGAACCGGAGTTCTATTCGAAATAGGTGAAATTTCGTCAAAAACGGATTCGAATTACGTGGACTGCACTGTAGTTGTATGTAATAGATATCAACCAGTTGTATGTAGAAGATGTATGCACTAGTTCTTTGTACTAGCTATATACTAGTTTTATGAACTAGTTTAATGTACTACTTGTATGTACTAGTTGTATGTATATACCAGATGTATGTACTAGTTAAATGTACTAATTTTATATATATACTAGTTGTGTGTACTAGTTTCTAGTTGTATTTACTAGTTTTATATACTAGTTTTATGTACTCTGTGGATGCACTATTTCTTTGAACAAGTTATATTTTTATGTATTAGTTTTATGTAGTAGGTGTGTGTACTAGTTATATGTACTATTGAAAGTTCTAGTTGTATATACTAGTTGTATGAATGAGAACTAGCTATATTTACTAGTTTTAGGTACTAGTTGTATGTATTAGTTCTATGTAGTAGTTGCATGTGCTAATTGTATACACAAGTTCTGTGAACTAGTTGTATGTATATGCTAGTTGTATGTACCAGCTATATACTAGTTGTATGTTCTAGTTGTAACTACTAGATACTAGTTGTACGTACTAGTTGTAGGTACTAGTTATATTTACTATTTGTATGTACTATTTATTTGTGTGTATAAGTTATATGTACTAGTTGTATGCGCTAGCTGTATGTACTAGTTGTATGTACTATTTACATTTACTAGGTTTACGTGTATGTTCTAGTTATATGTAGTAGGTTTATGTACTAGTTATATGTCCTAGTTGTATGTACTAGTTGAATGCACTAGTTGTATGTACTAGTTGTATGTACTAGTCACATGTACTAATTATATTTACTAGTTACTAATTTTATGAACTAGTTGTACCCATGAATTTACATGTACTGGTTATATGTACTAGTTAATAGTTGTGTGAACTAGTTGTATGACCTAATTGTAAATACTAGTTGTAAATACTAGTTGTGTGAACTTGTTGTTTGTATATAATAGTTGTATGTACTAGTTTCTAGTTGCATGTACTAGTTTTATGTACTAGTTATATATACTATATGGATGCACTATTCATATGTTCTGGTTATATATTTATGTACTAATTATATGTAGTAGGTATTTACTTGTTATAGGTCCTAGTTTTATTTACTCGTTCTATGTACTAGTAGTTGTATGAACTACTTGTATGTACTATGTTTATGTACTATTTATATGTACTAGTTATATTTTTATGTATTAGTTATTTGTTGTAGATGTGTGTACTAGTTATATGTACTAATTGCAAATACTAGTTGTATGTACTAGTTTTATGTATATACTAGTTGTATGTACTATCTATGTACTGGTTGTATGTTCTAGTTGTATGTACTAGTTGTATGTACTATTTATAATTATTAGGTAAACGTCTATATACCAGTTATATGTAGTAGTTGTATGTACTATTTATAAGTCCCAGTTTTTTTTCCTAGTTGTGTGTAGTAGTTATGTACTAGTTGATTATACGAGTTGTACGTTCTAGTATTATTTACTCATTCTGTGAGCTATTTGTATATCCTAGTTTCTAGTTGTATGTACTAGTTGTATGTACTACTTTTATTTACTAGTTGTATTTACTAGTTGTATGTACTATTTATAATTACAATGGATGTTTATTTACTAGTTATATGTAGTAGGTGTATGTACTAGTTATATGTCCTAGCTGTTTGTCGTAATTGTATGGACTAGTTGAATGTACTAGTTGTATGTAGTAATTGTATGTAATAGTTGTGGGTATTATTTGGTATGTACTAGTTTTACATAATAGTTGTATGTATATAGTAGTTGTTAATATAAGCTATGTACTAGTAACTAGTACATATAGCTAGTACATGCGACAAGTATATACAACTAGTACATACAACTAGTATATACAACTAGTTCATTAAACTTGTATATAGCTAGTCCAGAGAACTAGTGCATACATCTTATACATACAAATGGTTTATATCTAGTACATACAACTAGTACATTCAATTATTACATAGAATTAGTATATACAACCAGCTAATACAGCTAGTACATAAGAGTAGTACATATCCCTAGTTCTTACACATATATATAGTACATATATATGGTACGTACAACTAGTATATACTACTAGTACATGCAACTAGAACATGCAACTAGTACATATAAATAATACATATAACTATTAAATATGACTAGTATATACACATATAATTAGTACATAAATATAGTACAAAAAACTGGTACAGAAAACTAGTTCACACAAACAATCAAGTAATTTATAGAACTAATTCATTCCTAGTACCTAGTATAACTTGTACTAGAACCTAAAACTTGTTCAAACATCTAGTACATACAACTAGTACATACAATTAGGCAATAGCACATAACACTAGTACATATAGTTAGTCCATACAAATAGTACATAACCTACTATATATAACTAGTACATACAACAATTACACACTACTCATACATTCAACTAGTACAAATAACTACTACAGTCGACTAGTACATACAAATAGTATTGAGTACATACAACTAGTAACTACTACTAGTTCATAGAACGAGTACATAATACTATATAGAACATACAACTTAAATATACATCTAGTTGTATGAACTAGTTGTACCTATTAATTTTATGTACTAGTTGAATGTACATACCAGTTGTATGTATATACCAATTGTATGTACTAGTTTCTAGTTGTATTTACTAGTGTTTTGTACTAGTTGTGTGGACTATGTGGATGCATGATTTGTTTGAACTAGTTACATTTTGGGGCGCCGCAGGTTCCCCTATATTATTTTAAGAAATTATGTTAACGTATGGTTTCCTGTTCGTAGTCTAGTATACACATATATATATATATATGCAGTACAAGTTTCAATATACTAAGGTAATTAATATAAATAAATAAATAATATAATATAATATAATATAATATAAATAATTCATATGACTCCAGGAAAGGACCTAGCAACAGAATGGGCATAGTATCATAAAAATAAACGAGTTGTAGCGAAGGTTAGATAAAGCGTATTTGTGTACGTTTCCGTTAAGTTTGAGGTAGAATTGTCCCTATATTGATGCAAAAGAAATTGGTTTAGTCGACCTTAATAAAACTTTGGTAATTGAAGCTCTGTCTTCTCTTCTTACGCTTTTTGTTCATATTTTTACTTGTCCATATGTAGCCATATCATACCAATACCATTTTGTAACTTGTACACAAGGGACATCATATACGTATATAAAGGCCTTGGCCTTTTATGTCCCTTGTGTACAAGTTACAAAATGGTCTCTAACCCTGTTGATTATGCCAATGCATGCAACCAACCATCGGTGTTCTTAGCTCCCTCACAAGGCAAATCAAATCTGCTGTGGCTATTAGCTGAGACCCCTTTAATACTGGAGCCTTTTTTGATATATGGCATGCAGATGCATCATCTTCAGTCTATACTAAGGTGTGAAAAGGTAATTGGTAGGCCATGTGTTCTACCTCGCAATTGGATGATCTGTATCAACTACTACTCTCTATGCAGTAGTTGAGGATTTCAAAACCTGCAACAGTACTAGTGTGACTAAAGTCTTGTGCTGTTTAAAATACTGATTATCCTAGGGTCACTTGGATCTCTTTAAATTTGTAACTTGCACTGCATGTGTAGCTAGTACTTGATTGTAATTTTAATATTGTATAGTCACTTGGCCCTCTTAAATTTGTAACTTGTACTGTGTAGTATTTGATAGTAATTTTAATATTGCCAGTAACTTTCACTGCGTAGTGTACTTGAGTGTAATTAGCCTCACTATACTTAAGACATTCACTATGAGCAATTTTGTTATGAGATTCTACTGTACACATGGAAAACATACACACATGGATAAGAATAAAGCCTTGTTGAACATCAGTAACATAAATTTACTAGTTCTGGACGTTTCAACCCGGAAGTCTTCATCAGTAATACAGGAAAGGGAATATCAAGTAGTAAATTAGTAAATTCGTGTTCCTGAAGCTCAACAAGGCTTTATTCTCATAATGATCGCAACAAACACTCCTAATTCCTACACATGTACAAGTAAAAATATGAACAAAAAGCGTAAGAAGAGAAGACAGAGCTTCAATTACCAAGGTTTTATTATATATATATATATATATCTGTCAAAAAATGGCGGACGTTCGGCTAGCTTCCGTTTTCTAGCTTAAAATTAGCTTTCTCTTCCTTAGCGTAGAACATTAAATGAACGAAATGGACTTAAAAACCACCCTTACTAATACTTTGTAAAGTGAAGCTTGCGAGAAACGTTTTCTACGAGATATGGCCTTGAAAAATTGACGACCAACAAGAGTCGATCGGAAATCAGTTAACCGGCTATCTATGGGAACATGCCAAGTAGTTCGAGTTTACTTAGGGGCGCCTGGCGCTCCACGAGTTTTTAAACTCGAAATACTTGTTTAATATATTAGTTATATGTAGTAGGTGCGTGTACTAGTTATATGTACTAGTTGAAAGTACTAGTTGCAAGTACTAGTTGTATATACGTACTAGTTGTATGTACGTACTAGTTGTATGTACTAGAACTAGCTATATTTACTAGTTTTAGGTACTAGTTGGGGGTATTAGTTGTATGTAGTAGTTGCATGTAGTAATTGTATGTACAGGTTCTGTGTACTAATTGTATGTATATACTAGTTGCATGTACTAGTTGTACGTACTAGTTGTATCTACTAGTTGTATTTACTATTTGTATGTACTAGTCACATGTACTAATTATATTTACTAGTTACTAATTCTATGAACTAGTTTTACCTAAGAATTTTATGTACTACTTGTATGTACTAGTTGTCTGTACTAGTTGTATGTATATACCAGTTTTATGTACTAGTTAAATCTACTAGTTTTATACGTATACTAGTTGTATGTATTATGTGCATGTACTATTCACATATACTAGTTATATGTTTATGCATTAGTTATATGTGATAGGTGTGTGTACTTGTTATATGTAGTAGGTGTGTGTACTTGTTATATGTAGTAGGTGTGTGTACTTGTTATATGTAGTAGGTGTGTGTACTTGTTATATGTACTAGTTGAAAGTACTAGTTGTACCTGCTAATTGTATGTACACGTTCTGTGTACTAGTGGCATGTTTATACTAGTTGTATGTTTATTTTAGTTGTAGGTACTAGCTTTGTACTAGTTGTATGTACTAGTTGTATGTACTAGTTTTTTGAATTAGTTGTAGGTTCTGGTACAAGTTATACTAGGAACTAGGAAGGAAGTCGTTCTCTATACTACTTGTGTTGTTTGTTTGAACTAGTTTTATGTACTAATTGTATGTACTAGTTGTATGGACTAGTTGTATGTACTTGTTGGATGTACTAATACTAGTTATATTCATTAGTTGTAGGTGCTAGTTGTATGTACAAGTTGTGTGTGGTAGTTGCATGTACTAATTTTATGTACTAGTTGGATGTACTAGTTGTATGTACTAGTTGTGTGTACTAGATATGAACAAGTTGTATGTACAAGATATGGCCACAAGTTTTTTGTGGTAGCTATCAGAGAGTACAGTAGTACTCTCTGAGTAGGGATGGCCCAAAAAATGGATGCCGTATTCAATGTAATACGGGTTAACACTTTATAAGTAGGCAGCTAATGCGTTTTTACCTTTTTTAAACTCATAATGTGTCTTTTTTGTACGATTTCAATTGAGGGAAGCTGTTTTCAAGAGCGCATAAAGGCTCCAAGTTTGTAAATCGGTTTCAGGCCTACTTCCGGTTTTCCTCATTTTCTTCTTCTTCTTTTTATTATTATTCTTCCTTTTATTTCACGCTAGTGCATAAATGCGCTTGTAGATAAATACATTTTAGGGGCATATCGTCTGAAAGTTTTAGAAACTAGGGAATAGCTACCTATCTGTCTTCAAACGATTTGTGCAAAGACGGTTTTCTGTGTCGGGTAAGGGAATTGGAACCTTTTGTCGCCATTTTCCAATTAGGAGTTCTTGGTCATCTCCTGATTGCCTTCGACTACGACGTTATATTTCGAGTTTTCGCCAAAAAATTACAAAACTAATTTTAATAATTATATAACATTACAAAAAAAGAAGGAATACAAGTAAATAAAAACATTTAAAAAATGAAATGAGAAATAGGGATGGCAGTCTATGTTTGGGCGCATCGATCCCTACTTCTAGTATATCCATGATGCGCCCAAACATAGAAGTGATGTGCATAGTTAAGTTTCAGTATGCCACTTCTGCAATGATAGCCTTACCATACGATCACTTTCTTGTTTCGTTATTTTTTCTAGATGTGATAGATACTGTTGCAGGGACTGCCATTCCTACTTCTCATTTCATTTTTTAAATGTTTTTATTTACTTGTAGACTAGTTGTGTGAACTAGTTGTACCTACTAATTTTATGTACTAGTTGTATGTACTCTTTGTATGTATATACTAGTTTTATGTACTAGTTAAATGTACTAGTGTTATATATATACTAGTTGTATGGACTAGTTTCTAGTTGTATGTACTAGTTTTATGTACCCGTTCTATGTACTTGTTGGATGCACTTTTTAAAATAACTAGGTATATGTGTATTTACTAGTTGTGTGTAGTAGGTGCATGTATTAGTTATATGTCCTAGTTGTTTGTACTAGTTGTATGTTCTAGTTCAATGTACTAGTTGTATGTACTAGTTGTATGTTCTGTTTGTGTGTACTGTTAGGATGTACTAGTTGTATGTACTAATTGCATGTACTAGTTGTATGCACTAGTTTTATGAAGTAGTTCTATTTTTATTTACTAGTTGTAGGTACTAGTTAAATGTAGCAGATGTATGTACTATTTGTATGTACTATTTGTATGTACTATGTGTATGTACTATTTATAAGTACCAGTTTTATGTATGTAGTAGTTATATGTTTGTGAATTAGTTATATAGACTAGTTGTATGGTCTAGCTGTATGTACTAGTTGTATGTACTATTTATAATTGCAAGGTATATGTGTATTTACTAGTTATATGTAGTTGGTGGATGTACTAGTTATATATCCTAGTTGTTTGTCCTAGTTGTATGTACTAGTTGAATGTACTAGTTATATGTACTTGTTACTAGTTGTATGAACTAGTTGTATGTTCCAGTCGTATGTACTAGTTGCATATACTGGTTATATGTACTAGTTAATAGTTGTGTGTAGTTGTACAACCAAATTGTAAATACTAGTTGTATTTTGGCTGGTTGTTTGTATATAATAGTTGTATGAACTAGTTAAATGCACTAGTTTTATGTACTAGTTATATGTATTATATGGATGCACTATTCATATGTTCTAGTTATATACTTATGTACTAATTATATGTGGTAGGTGTTTACTAGTTATAGGTCCTAGTTTTATGTACTCGTTCTATGTACTAGTAGTTGCATGAACTACTTGTATGTACTATGTTTATGTACTAGTTATATATTTCTGTTTTAGTTATACCTGGTAGATGTGTGTACTAGTTATATGTACTAATTGCAAGTACTAGTTGTATGTACTAATTATGATTATTAGGTAAAGTGTATGTACCATTTATATGTCCTAGTTGTTTTTTCCTAGTTGTGTGCAGTGGTTATGTACTAGTTGAATAAACAAGTTGGACGTTCTAGTATTATGTACTCATTCTGTGAGCTAGTTGTATATACTAGTTTCTAGTTGTGTGTTCTAGTTGTGTGTACTAATCTTATGTACTAGTTTTATGTACTAGTTGTATGTACTATTTATAATTACAATTTATGTGTAGTTACTAGTTATGTGTAGTAGATGTATGTACTAATTATATGTCCTAGCTGTTTGTCGTAGTTGTATGGACTAGTTGAATGTACTAGTTGTATGTACTAAATAGTATGTACTAGTTGTGGGTATTATTTGGTATGTACTAGTTGTATGTACTAATTGTTTGTTCTATTTGTGTGTACTAGTTGTATGTACTAGTTTTGTACCAGTTGTATATACTAGTTGTTAGTATATACCAGTTATAAATAATAGCTATGCACTAGTTGTATATACAAGTTGTACTTTCTAGTATTATTTACTTGTTCTATGAACTAGTTATATGTTCTAGTTTATAGTTGTATGTACTAGTTGTATGTACTAATTGTATGCACTAGCTGTATGTACTAGTTGTATGTACTATTCATAAATACTAGGTATATGTGTATTTACTAGTTATATGTAGTAGATGTATGTACTAGTTATATGTCCTAGTTGTTTGTCCTAGTTGTATGGACTAGTTGAATGTACTAGTTGTATGTACTAATTGTATTTGTTAGGTGTGTGTACTATTTGGTATGTACTAGTTGTATGTACAATTTGTATGTACTAGTTATACACCATTTGGTTGTAATAGTTGTACGTATATACTAGTTGTTAATATTAGCTATTTACTAGATGTATATTCAAGTTGTATGTTCTATATAGTATTATGTACTTGTTCTATGAACTAGTAGTATTTACTAGTTTCTAGTGATAGGTACTAGTTGTAAGTACTAGTTGTATGTTCTATGTGCATGTACCAGTTGTAGATTCTTGTACTAGTTATATATGTACTAGGTAGGTTTAATTTGTATGCCCTAGATACTTGTTGCATGTACCAGTTGTATGTACTAGGTAGGTTTAATTTGTATGCACTAGATACTTGTTGCATGTACCAGTTGTATGTACTAGTCAATAGTTGTAAAGTTTAGTTGAATGTACTATTTGTATGTACTAGTTGTATGTACAAGATGTATGCACTAATTCTTGGTACAACTATATACTAGTTTTATGAACTAGTTGTATGTACTAGTTGTATGTACTAGTTGTATATACTAGTCGCACGTACTGGTTATATGGACTAGTTACTTATTGTTTGAACTAGTTGTACCTATTAAGTTTATGTACTAGTTGGATGTATATACGAGTTGTATGTACTAGTTAAATGTACTAATTTTATATATATACTAGTTGTATGTACTAGTTTCTATTTGTATTTACTAGTTTCATGTACTAGTTGTATGTACTATGTGGATGCACTACTGAACTAGTTACATTTTTATGCATTAGTAATATATAGTAGGTGTTTGTTCTAGTTATATGTCCAAGTTGTATGCACTAGTTGTATGTACTATTTGTATGTACTGTTAGGATGTACTAGTTGTATGTACTAGTTGTATGTACTATTGCCTAATTGTATGTACTAGTTGAATGTACAAGATGTTTGAACTAGTTTTAGGTTCTAATACAAGTTATACTAGGTACTAGGAATGAACTAGTTCTACGAACTACTTGTGTGTTTGTGTGAACTAGTTTTCTGTACTAGTTGTATGTACTATATTTATGTACTAATTATATGTACTAGTTGCATGTACTAGTTGCATGTACCAGTTGTATTTACTAATAGTATATACTAGTTGCAGGTTCTATTCCTAATTATACCAGGAACTAGGGAGTTACTAGTTGTATATACTAGACACTAGTTGTATGTACTAGTTATATGTACTAGTTACTAGTTGTGTGAACTAGTTGTACCTACTAATTTTATGTACTAGTTGTATGTACTCTTTGTATGTATATCCTAGTTTTATGTACTAGTAAAATGTGCTAGTGTTATATATATACTAGTTGTATGGACTAGTTTCTAGTTGTGTGTACTAGTTTTATGTGCCCGTTCTATGTACTCTTTGTATGTACTATTTATAATTACTAGGTATATGTGTATGTACTAGTTGTATGTAGTAGGTGTATGTACTAGTTATATGTCCTAGTTGGTTTGTACTAGTTGTATGTTCTAGGTGATTGTACTAGTTGTATGTACTAGTTGTATGTACTATTTGTGTGTACTGTTAGGATGTACTAGTTGTGTGTACTAATTGCATGTACTAGTTGTATGCACAAGGTTTATGAAGTAGTTCTATTTTTATTTACTAGTTGTAGGTGCTAGTTATATGTAGCAGATGTTTGTACTATTTGTATCTACTATTTGTATGTACTATGTGTATGTACTATTTATAAGTACCAGTTATATGTATGTAGTAGTTATATTTGTGAACTAGTTATATATACTAGTTGTATGCACTAGCTGTATGTACAAGTTGTGTGTACTATTTATAATTACAAGGTATATGTGTATTTACTAGTTATATGTAGTTGGTGGATGTACTAGTTATATATCCTAGTTGTTTGTCCTAGTTGTATGTACTAGTTGAATGTACTAGTTATATGTACTATATAACTATATATAATATGTAATAGTTGTGTGAACTAGTTGTACGACCTAATTGTAATTACTAGTTGTATGAACTAGTTGTTTGTATATAACAGTTGTATGAACTAGTTAAATGTGCTAGTAATATATACTATATGGATGCACTATTCATATGTACTAGTTATATATTTATATACTAATTATATGTAGTAGGTGTGTACTAGTTATAGGTCCTAGTTTTTTGTACATGTTCTATGTACTAGTAGTTGATTGAACTACTTGTGTGTACTATTTATACGTACTAGTTATATTTTTCTGTATTAGTTATATGTGGTAGATTGTGTATTAGTTATAGGTACTAATTGCAAGTACTAGTTGTATGTACTAGTTGTATGGACTAGTACTAGTTATATTTACCAGTTGTAGGTACAAGTTGCATGGACTAGTTTTATTTACTAGACCTACTTCTATTTAGTAGTTGTAGGTACTAGCTGTATGTAAAAGTTGTATGTAATAGTTGTATGTACTAATTGTTTGTTCTATTTGTATATACTAGTTGTATGTACCAGTTATATACCAGTTGTATGTATAAGTTGTATGTATATACTAGTTATAAATAATAGCTATGCACTAGTTGTATATACAAGTTGTACGTTCTAGTATTATCTACTCGTTCTATGAACTAGTTATATGTACTATTTTATAGTTGTATGTATTAGTTGTATGTAGTTATTGTATGAACTATTTGTATGTACTATTTATATGTGCCAGTTATATGTGTATTTACTGGTAATATGTTTGTGTACTAGTTATATGTGCTAGTTGTGTGCACTAGCTGTATGTACTAGTTGTATGCACTATTCATAATAACTAGGTATATGTGTATTTATTAGTTATATGTAGTAGATGTATGTACTAGTTATACGTCCTAGTTGTTTGTCCTAGTTGTATGTACTAGTTGTACGTACGCAATACTATTTGTATGTACTAGTCGAATGTAGTTGTTATTTGTACTAGTTGAATGTATAAGTAGTGGGTAATTGTTGTATGTACTAGTTATATGTACTGGTTTTATGTACTAGTTGTATGTACTAGTTGTGTGTACTAGTTATACGTACTATTGCCTAATTGTATGTACTAGTTGTATGTACTAGATGTTTGAACTAATTTTAGGTTGTAGTACAAGTTATACTAGGTACTAGGAATGATCTAGTTCTATGAACTACTTGTTTGTTTGAGTGAACTAGTTTTCTGTACTAATGGTATGTACTATATTTATGTACTAATTATATGTGTATGTACTGGTCATATGTACTAGTTCTATGTACTAGTTGTATGTACCAGTTTTGTGTAATTGTTGTATGTACTAGTTGTATGTACTATTTATATGTACTAGTTATATGTACTAGTTGTATGTACTACTTGTATGTACTCGTTACATTTGTATGTACTGGGTGTATGTACTAGTTGTTTGTACTGGTTATATATACTGGTTGTACGTACTATTTATATGTACTATATATATATGTATGTACTAGGTATATGTACTACTTCTATGTACTAGTCACATGTACTAGTTATATGTACTAGTTACTAGTTGTATAAAGTAGTTGTACCTATTAATTTTATGTACTAGTTGCATGTACTACTTGTATGTATATACCAGTTGTATGTACTAGTTATATGTACTAATTTTATGTATATACTAATTGTATCTACTAGTTTCTAGTTGTATTTACTACGTTTATGTGCTAGTTGTATGTACTATGTGGATGCACTATTTATTTGAACTAGTTATATTTTTATGTAATAGTTATATGTAGTAGATGTTTGTACTAGTTATATGTTCTAGTTGAAAGTACTAGTTGTTTGTACTAGTTGTATGTACTAGAACTAGCTTAATTTACTAGTTTTAGGTACTAGTTGTATGTATTAGATGTATGTAGTAGTTGCATGTGCTAATTGTGTGTACAAGTTCTGTGCACTAGTTGTATATATATACTAGTTGTATGTACTAGCTATGTACTAGTTGTATGTTCTAGTTGTATGTACTAGTTGTAGGTACTAGTTGTATGTACTAGATGTATTTACTGCTTACATTTACTAGGTATACGTGTGTGTACTAGTTATATGTAGAAGTTTTATCTACTAGTTATATGTCCTAGTTGTATGTACTAGTCACATGTACTAATTATATTTACTAGTTACTAATTTATGAACTAGTTGTACCTACGAATTTTATGTACTACTTGTATATACTAGATGTATGCACTAGTTGTATATAAATACCAGTTTTATACAACTAGTAAATATAAATAGAACTAGTTCATAAAACTAGTGCATACAACTAGTACATGCAATTAGTACATAAAAGTAATACATCCTAATAGTACACACAAATAGTACATACAACTAGTACATACAACTAGTACATTCAACTAGAACATACAACTTGTACAAACAACTAGGACATATAACTAGTACATACACCTACTACATACAACTAGTACATACACATATACCTAGTAATTATAAATAGTACATGCAACTAGTTTACTCAACTAGTAACTAGTACATATAACTAGTACATGCGAATATTACATACAACTAGTACATACAAGTAGAACATACAATAACTTCATAAAACAAGTATACAGCTAGCACAAACAACTAGTGCATACATCTTGTACATACAACAGGCTCATTTCTAGTACATACAACTAGTACATACAACTAGTACATGCAACTAGTACCTACAATTATTACTAATTACAACTACCACATACAAGTTGTACAAACAAGTAGCACCAACAACTATTTAATATAACTATATAGTATTAGTACATACAACAAGTAGATACAATTAGCAGATAAAACCAGGACATACAGCGAGTACATACAAATAGTACATATACCTAGTACATAAACATATAAATAATACATATAAATAGTACATACAAGTAGTATATACAATTAGTATCTAGTACATACAACTAGCCCCTCCCTAGTACCTAATATAACTAGGACTTGAACCTACAACTAGTACATACAATTAGTACAAAAACTAGTTCAAACAAACAAACAAGTAGTATATAGAACGAGTTCCTTCCTAGTTCCTAGTATAACTTGTACCAGAAGCTACAACTAGTTCAAAAAACTAGTACATACAACTAGTACATACAACTAATATAAAGCTAGTACATACAACTAGTATAAACATACAACTAGTACACAGAATGTGTACATACAATTAGGACATACAACTAGTACCTTCAACTAGTACATATAACAAGTACACACACCTTACTACATATAACTAATACCTAAACATATAACTAGTATATATGAATAGTACATACACATACTGCACACAACTAGAAACTAGTACATACAACTAGTGTATATATACAACTAGTATATACAACTAGTACATACAAGGTACAACTACATCATAAATTTGTAAATAGTAAATATAATTAGTGCATGCGACTAGTACATACAGCTAGTACATACAATTAGAATCTAGTACATACAACTAGCCCCTCCCTAGTACCTAGGACTTGAACCTAAAACTAGTACATACAACTAGTACATACAATTAGTAGATAAAACTAGTTCAAACAAAGAAACAAGTAGTATAGAGAACAAGTTCCTTCCTAGTTCCTAGTATAACTTGTACCAGAACCTACAACTAGTTCAAAACACTAGTACATACAACTAGTACATACAACTAGGTACATACAACCAGTATCAACATACAACTGGTACACAGAACGTGTATATACAATTAGGACAAACAACGTGTACTTTCAACTAGTACATATAACAAGTACACACACCTACTACATATAACAAATACACACACCTACTACATATAACTAGTATATATGAAAAGTACATACAACTAGAAACTAGTACATACAACTAGTATATATATAAAACTAGTACATTTAACCAGTATATGTACTATCTATAATTACTAGGTATATGTTTATTTACTAGTTATATGTAGTTGGTGTATGTATTAGATATATATCCTAGTTTTTTGTCCTAGTTGTATGGACTAATTGAATGTACTAATTGTGAATACTAGTTGTATGAACTAGTTGTATGTACTAGTTTCATGTACTGGTTATATATATGTACTAGTTAATAGTTGTGGGAACTACTTGTAGGACCTAATTGTAAATACTAGCTGTATGAACTAGTTGTTTGTATATAATAGTTGTATGAACTAGTTAAACGTACTAGCTTTATGTACATATTAGTTGTATGTACTGGTTTCTAGTTGTATATACTAGTTTCTAGTTGCATGTACTAGTTTTATGTACTAGTTATATATACTATATGGATGCACTATTCATATGTACTAGTTATATATTTATGTACTAATTATATGTAGTAGGTGTTTACTAGTTATAAGTCCTAGTTTTATGTACTCGTTCTATGTACTAGTAGTTGTATGAACTACTTGTATGTACTATGTTTATGTACTATTTATACGTACTAGTTATATTTTTAAGTATTAGTTATATGTGGTAGATGTGTGCACTAGTTATATGTACTAATTGCAAGTACTAGTTGTATATACTAGTTGTATGGACTAGTACTAGGTATATTTACTAGTTGTAGATACTAGTTGTATGTACTAGTTGTATGTATATACTAGTTGTATGTACTAGCTATGTACTGGTTTTATGTTCTAGTTATATGTACTAGTTGTATGTACTAGCTATGTACTGGTTGTATGTTCTAGTCGTATGTACTAGTTGTATGTACAAATGGTAGGTTCTCTTACTAGTTATACCAGGTGCTAGGAAGGTACTAGTTGTATGTAGAAGATGCTAATTTTATGTACTACTTTTATGTACTAGTTGTATGTTCTATTTATAATTACAAGGTATGTGTATTTACTAGTTATATGTAGTAGGTGTATGTGCTAGTTGCATGTACTAGTTGTATGTAATAATTGTATGTACTAGTTGTATTCACTGGTTTTATGTACTAGTCTTAGTTATATTTAGTAGTTGTAGGTACTAGTTATGTACCTGTTGTATGTACTAGTTGTATGTATATACTAGTTATAAATAATAGCTATGCACTAGTTGTATATACAAGTTTTACGTTCTAGTATTATGTACTCGTTCTATTAACCAGATGTATGTGCTAGTTTAGAGTTGTATGTACTTGTTGTATGTACTAATTGTATGTACTATGCGTATATACTATTTTTAAGTGCCAGTTATATATGTATTTACTGGTTATATGTTTGTTTACTAGTTATATGTACTAGTTGTATGCACCAGCTGTATGTACTAGTTGTATGTACTATTCATAATAACTAGGTATATGTGTATTTACTAGTTAAATGTAGTATATGTATGTACTAGATATATGTCCTAGTTGTTTGTCCTAGTTGTATGGACTAGTTGAATGTACTAGTTGTATGTACTAATTGTATGTGCTAGGTGTGTGTACTATTTGGTATGTACAAGTTGTATGTACTATTTCTATGTACTAGTTATGTACCAGTTGTACGTAATAGTTGTATCTATATACTAGTTGTTAATATTGTTTGTACTAGTTGTATGTACCAGTTGTATGTATATACTAATTGTAAGTACTAGCTATGTTCTAGTTGTATGTATATACTAGTTTGTTGTTTATGTAGTAGTTGTATATGCTAGTGTTATGTACTCACACTATGAAAAATCTAGGATACCATTTTCCTACGTGCTATATGCCTATTCTGTAAAAAGAGCCTATAGGGGAACTAAACCTAAAGAGAGCTTTTGGTTACACTATGTACAAGTTGTATGTACTAGTTATGTACAAGTTGTATGTACAAGTTATGTACCAGTTGAACATACTAGTTGTATGTATATACTAGTTGTATGTAGTTGCTATGTACTAGTTTTATATACAAGTTGTATGTTCTAGTATTATGCACTCTATGAACTAGGTGTATGTACTATTTGATATGTACTAGTTGTATGTACTATTTCGATGTACTATTTATGTACCATTTGTATGTAATAGTTGTATCTATATACTAGTTGTTAATATTAGCTATGTACTAGATGTATATTCAAGTTGTATGTTCTATATAGTATTATGTACTTGTTCTATGAACTAGTAGTATTTACTAGTTTCTAGTTGTAAGTACTAGTTATATGTACTAGTTGTATGTACTATGTGTATGTACCAGTTGTTGATTGTTGTACTAGTTATACTATGTACTAGGTAAATATTATTTGTATGTCCTAGATACTTGTTGCATGTACTCGTTGTATGAACTAGTTTTATGAATTAGTTGTGTGTACTCTTTATATGTACTAGTTATATGTACCAGTTATATCTACTAGTTTTATGTAATAGTGGTATGTACTAGTTATATTTACTAGCTGTATGTACTATTTGTGTGTACTAATTGTATGCAATAATTGTATGTACTAGTTGTAGGTTCTAGTACTACTTAAACTAGGTACTAGGGAGGGACTATGTAGTTATATGTACTAGAAACTACTTGTATGTACTTGTTATATAAAGTAGTTATATGACCTAGTTGTATATACCAGTTGTATGTCCTAGTTGTATGTACCAGTTGTTTGTCCTAGCTGATTGTACTATTTACTAGTTATATGTACTAATTTTATCTACTAATTGTATGTACAAGTTGCATGTACTAGTTGCATGGAAATGTTGTGTGTTCTAGTTCAATGTACTAGTTGTATGTACTCGTTACTAGTTGTTAGTAGTAGTTGTATGTACTAGTTTTATGTACTAGTTCCAGTTATATGTACTAGTTGTAGGTACTAGTTGTATTTATTAGTTGCAAGTACGATTCGTATGTCCTATTTCTATGTACTAGTTGTATGTACTAGTTAATAGTTGTATAGTCTAGTTGTGTGTACTAGTTGTATGTACTATTTGTATATACTAATTGAATGTACAAATTGTATATACTAGGTGTATGTAGTAGTTGTATGTTCTAATTTTTTGAACTAGTTCTATGTACTAATTGTATGTACTAGTTATGTACTAGTTATATGAATTAGTTTTAAGTCCTAGTTCTGGGCACCAGTTGTATGTACTAGTTTTATGTACAACTTTTATGTACTATTTGTATGTACTAGTCATATGAACTAGTAATATTAACTAGCTGTAGGTACTATTTGTGTGTACTACTTGTATGCACTAGTTGTATGTACTAGTTGTATGTACTCAATACTATTTGTATGTACTAGTCGAATGTAGTAGTCATTTGTACTAGTTGAATGTATAAGTAGTGGGTAATTGTTGTATATACTAGTTATATGTACTGGTTGTATGTACTATTTGTATGTACCAGTTGTATGTATTAGATGTTTTAACTAGTTTTAAGTTCTAGTACAAGTTTTACTAGGTACTAGGAATGAACTAGTTCTAAGAACGACTTGTTTGTTTGTGTGAACTAGTTTTCTGTACTAGTTGTATGTACTATATTTATGTACTAATTATATGTGTAGGTGCTAGTCAAATGTAATAGTTATATGTACTAGTTATATGTACTAGTTGCAAGTACTAGTCGCATGTACTAGTAGTATATTCTAATTGTAGGTTCTAGTCCTAATTATACTAGGGACTAGGGAGGTACTAATTGTATATACTAGACATTAGTTGTATGTACTATTCATATGCACTAGTTGTATGTATATACTAGTTGTATATACTAGCCCTGTACTAGTTGTAGGTTCTAGTTGTATGTACTATATACTAGTTGTATGTACTAGTTGTACGTACTAGGTGTATGTACCAGTTATATTTACTATTTGTATGAACTATTTATATGTGTGGTTACTAGTTATATGTACTAGTTGTATGCGCTAGCTATATGTACTAGTTGTATGTACTATTTACATTTACTAGGTATACGTGTATGTACCAGATATATGTAGTAGGTGTATGTACTAGTTATATGTCATAGTTGTATGTACTAGTTATATGTCATAGTTGTATGTACTAGTTGCATGTACTAGTTGTTTGTACTAGTTGTATGTACTAGTCGCATGTACTAATTATATTTACTAGTTACTAATTTTATGAACTAGTGGTGCCTACGAATTTTATGTACTGCTTGTATGTGCTAGTTGTATGTACTAGTTGTATGTATATACCAGTTGTATGTACTAGTTAAATGTAGTAGGTGTGTGAACTGTTATATGTACTAGTTGAAAGTACTAGTTGTATATATGTGCCAATTGTATGTACACGTTCTGTGTACTAGTTGTATGTTTATACTTGTTGAATGTACTAGCTTTGAAATTGATGTATGTTCTAGTTGTATGTACTAGATACTAGTTGCATGTACTATTTGCATGTACTAGTTGTACGTACTAGTTGTATGTTCTAGTTGTATTTACTATCTGCATGTACTAGTTATATGTTTGTGTACTAGTTATATGGACTAGTTGTATGCACTAGCTGTATGTACTAGTTGAATGTACTATTTATATTTTCTAGGTATATGTGTATGTACTCGTTCTATGAATTAGTTGTATGTACTAGTTTCTAGTTGTATATACTAGTTGTATGTAGTTTTTGTATGTACTAGTACTATGTACTGGTACTAGTTATAATTACTAGATGTAGGTACTGGTTGTATGTAGTAGTTGGATGTAGTAGTTGTATGTACTATTTGTTAGTACTAGTTGTATGAACCAGTTGTATGTATATACTAATTGTAAGTATTAGCTATGTTCTAGTTGTATGTATATACTAGTTTGTTGTATATGTAGTAGTTGTATATGCTAGTTTTATGTACTCACACTATGAAAAATCTAGGATACCATTTTCCTACGTGCTATATGCCTATTCTGTAAAAAGAGCCTATAGGGGAACTAAACCTAAAGAGAGCTTTTGGTTACACTATGTACAAGTTGTATGTACTAGTTATGTACCAGTTGAACGTACTAGTTGTATGTATATACTAGTTGTATGTAGTTGTGTGTACTAGTTGTATGTAGTAGTTGTATGTAACTTTTGTATATACAAGTTGCCTGTACTACGTGTATCCACTAGCTGTATGTACTAGTTGTAGGTTCTAGTACTTGTTATATTAGGTACTAAGTAGGCATTAGTTGTATGTACTAGTTGTTAGGACTATTTGAACATATTAGATGTATGTACTAGTTCTATGTACTAGTACTAGTAATATTAACTAGTTGTAGGTACTGGTTGTATGTAGTAGTTGGATGTAGTAGTTGTATGTACTAATTGTATGTATTAGTTGTATGCACTAGTTTTATGTATATACTAGTTGTATGTAGTAGCTATGTACTAGTTGTATGTACTTTATGTAGTAGTTGTATATACTAGTTGAATGTTCTAGCTGTATATAGTAGTTGTATGAACTCGATACTATGTTCCAATCAAATGTAGTATTTACATGTACTAGTTGTATGTATTAGTTGTATGTACTAGTGACTACTTGTATGTACTAGTTGTATGTACTAGTTTTTTGAACTAGTTGTAGAAGTTATACTAGGAACTAGGAAGGAACTTGTTCTATATACTACTTGTTTGTTTGTTTGAATTAGTTTTTTGTACTAATCGTATATACTAGTTGTATGTACTAGTTGTATGTACTAGTTGTAGGTTGAAGTCTAGATACTAATTGTATGTACTAGTTGTATGTACCCGTTGTATGTAATTGTACTAGTTGTATGTACTATTTATATGTTTATGTACTAGGTATATGTACTACTTGTACGTACTAGCTGTATGTGCTGGTTGTATGTACTAATTCTATCTACTAGTTGTATGTACTAATACTAGTTATATTTACTAGTTCTAGGTGCTAGTTGTATGTACAAGTTGTATGTGGTAGTTGTATGTACTAATTGTATGTACTAGTTGGATGTACTAGTTGTATGTATTAGATGTATGAACTAGATATGAACCAGTTGTAAGTACAAGATGTATGCACTAGTTGTTTGTACTAGCTATATATTAGGTTTATGAATTTGTTGTATGTACTAGTTGTGTGAATTAGTTGTACATACTAATATTATGTACTAGTTGAATGTACTCTTTGTATGTATATACAAGTTTTATGTCTAGTTAAATGTACTAGTGTTATATATATACTCGTTGTATGGACTAGTTGTATGGACTAATTTCTTGTTGTATGCACTAGTTGTATGTACTATTTATATTTACTAGGTATATGTGTATGAACTAGTTGTATTTAGTAGGTGTATGTACTAGTTATATATCCTAGTTGTTTGTACTCGTTGTATGTTCAAGTTGAATGTACTATTTGTATGTACCTTTTGTATGAACTATTTATAAGTACCAGTTTAATGTATGTTGTAGTTATATGTTTGTGAACCAGTTATATATACTAGTTGTATGCACTAGCTGTATGTACAAGTTGTGTGTACTTTTTATAATTACAAGGTATATGTGTATTTACTAGTTATATGTAGTTGGTGTATGTACTAGTTATATATACTAGTTGTTTGTCCTAGTTGTATGTACTAGTTGAATGTACTAGTTATATTTACTAGCTGTATGTACTATTTGTGTGTACTAATTGTATGCAATAATTGTATGTACTAGTTGTAGGTTTTAGTACTACTTAAACTAGGTACTAGGGAGGGACTATGTAGTTATATGTACTAGAAACTACTTGTATGTACTTGTTATATAAAGTAGTTATATGACCTAGTTGTATATACCAGTTGTATGTCCTAGTTGTATGTACCAGTTGTTTGTCCTAGCTGATTGTACTATTTACTAGTTATATGTACTAATTTTATCTACTAATTGTATGTACAAGTTGCATGTACTAGTTGCATGGAAATGTTATGCGTTCTAGTTCAATGTACTAGTTGTATGTACTCGTTACTAGTTGTTAGTAGTAGTTGTATGTACTAGTTTTATGTACTAGTTCCAGTTATATGTACTAGTTGTAGGTACTAGTTGTATTTATTAGTTGCAAGTACGATTCGTATGTCCTATTTCTATGTACTAGTTGTATGTACTAGTTAATAGTTGTATAGTCTAGTTGTGTGTACTAGTTGTATGTACTATTTGTATATACTAATTGAATGTACAAATTGTATATACTAGGTGTATGTAGTAGTTGTATGTTCTAATTTTTTGAACTAGTTCTATGTACTAATTGTATGTACTAGTTATGTACTAGTTATATGAATTAGTTTTAAGTCCTAGTTCTGGGCACCAGTTGTATGTACTAGTTTTATGTACAACTTTTATGTACTATTTGTATGTACTAGTCATATGAACTAGTAATATTAACTAGCTGTAGGTACTATTTGTGTGTACTACTTGTATGCACTAGTTGTATGTACTAGTTGTATGTACTCAATACTATTTGTATGTACTAGTCGAATGTAGTAGTCATTTGTACTAGTTGAATGTATAAGTAGTGGGTAATTGTTGTATATACTAGTTATATGTACTGGTTGTATGTACTATTTGTATGTACCAGTTGTATGTATTAGACGTTTTAACTAGTTTTAAGTTCTAGTACAAGTTTTACTAGGTACTAGGAATGAACTAGTTCTAAGAACGACTTGTTTGTTTGTGTGAACTAGTTTTCTGTACTAGTTGTATGTACTATATTTATGTACTAATTATATGTGTAGGTGCTAGTCAAATGTAATAGTTATATGTACTAGTTATATGTACTAGTTGCAAGTACTAGTCGCATGTACTAGTAGTATATACTAATTGTAGGTTCTAGTCCTAATTATACTAGGGACTAGGGAGGTACTAATTGTATATACTAGACATTAGTTGTATGTACTATTCATATGCACTAGTTGTATGTATATACTAGTTGTATATACTAGCCCTGTACTAGTTGTAGGTTCTAGTTGTATGTACTATATACTAGTTGTATGTACTAGTTGTACGTACTAGGTGTATGTACCAGTTATATTTACTATTTGTATGAACTATTTATATGTGTGGTTACTAGTTATATGTACTAGTTGTATGCGCTAGCTATATGTACTAGTTGTATGTACTATTTACATTTACTAGGTATACGTGTATGTACCAGATATATGTAGTAGGTGTATGTACTAGTTATATGTCATAGTTGTATGTACTAGTTATATGTCATAGTTGTATGTACTAGTTGCATGTACTAGTTGTTTGTACTAGTTGTATGTACTAGTCGCATGTACTAATTATATTTACTAGTTACTAATTTTATGAACTAGTGGTGCCTACGAATTTTATGTACTGCTTGTATGTGCTAGTTGTATGTACTAGTTGTATGTATATACCAGTTGTATGTACTAGTTAAATGTAGTAGGTGTGTGAACTTGTTATATGTACTAGTTGAAAGTACTAGTTGTATATATGTGCCAATTGTATGTACACGTTCTGTGTACTAGTTGTATGTTTATACTAGTTGAATGTACTAGCTTTGAAATTGATGTATGTTCTAGTTGTATGTACTAGATACTAGTTGCATGTACTATTTGCATGTACTAGTTGTACGTCCTAGTTGTATGTTCTAGTTGTATTTACTATCTGCATGTACTAGTTATATGTTTGTGTACTAGTTATATGGACTAGTTGTATGCACTAGCTGTATGTACTAGTTGAATGTACTATTTATATTTTCTAGGTATATGTGTATGTACTCGTTCTATGAATTAGTTGTATGTACTAGTTTCTAGTTGTATATACTAGTTGTATGTAGTTTTTGTATGTACTAGTACTATGTACTGGTACTAGTTATAATTACTAGATGTAGGTACTGGTTGTATGTAGTAGTTGGATGTAGTAGTTGTATGTACTATTTGTTAGTACTAGTTGTATGAACCAGTTGTATGTATATACTAATTGTAAGTATTAGCTATGTTCTAGTTGTATGTATATACTAGTTTGTTGTATATGTAGTAGTTGTATATGCTAGTTTTATGTACTCACACTATGAAAAATCTAGGATACCATTTTCCTACGTGCTATATGCCTATTCTGTAAAAAGAGCCTATAGGGGAACTAAACCTAAAGAGAGCTTTTGGTTACACTATGTACAAGTTGTATGTACTAGTTATGTACCAGTTGAACGTACTAGTTGTATGTATATACTAGTTGTATGTAGTTGTGTGTACTAGTTGTATGTAGTAGTTGTATGTAACTTTTGTATATACAAGTTGCCTGTACTACGTGTATCCACTAGCTGTATGTACTAGTTGTAGGTTCTAGTACTTGTTATATTAGGTACTAAGTAGGCATTAGTTGTATGTACTAGTTGTTAGGACTATTTGAACATATTAGATGTATGTACTAGTTCTATGTACTAGTACTAGTAATATTAACTAGTTGTAGGTACTGGTTGTATGTAGTAGTTGGATGTAGTAGTTGTATGTACTAATTGTATGTATTAGTTGTATGCACTAGTTTTATGTATATACTAGTTGTATGTAGTAGCTATGTACTAGTTGTATGTACTTTATGTAGTAGTTGTATATACTAGTTGAATGTTCTAGCTGTATATAGTAGTTGTATGAACTCGATACTATGTTCCAATCAAATGTAGTATTTACATGTACTAGTTGTATGTATTAGTTGTATGTACTAGTGACTACTTGTATGTACTAGTTGTATGTACTAGTTTTTTGAACTAGTTGTAGAAGTTATACTAGGAACTAGGAAGGAACTTGTTCTATATACTACTTGTTTGTTTGTTTGAATTAGTTTTTTGTACTAATCGTATATACTAGTTGTATGTACTAGTTGTATGTACTAGTTGTAGGTTGAAGTCTAGATACTAATTGTATGTACTAGTTGTATGTACCCGTTGTATGTAATTGTACTAGTTGTATGTACTATTTATATGTTTATGTACTAGGTATATGTACTACTTGTACGTACTAGCTGTATGTGCTGGTTGTATGTACTAATTCTATCTACTAGTTGTATGTACTAATACTAGTTATATTTACTAGTTCTAGGTGCTAGTTGTATGTACAAGTTGTATGTGGTAGTTGTATGTACTAATTGTATGTACTAGTTGGATGTACTAGTTGTATGTATTAGATGTATGAACTAGATATGAACCAGTTGTAAGTACAAGATGTATGCACTAGTTGTTTGTACTAGCTATATATTAGGTTTATGAATTTGTTGTATGTACTAGTTGTGTGAATTAGTTGTACATACTAATATTATGTACTAGTTGAATGTACTCTTTGTATGTATATACAAGTTTTATGTCTAGTTAAATGTACTAGTGTTATATATATACTCGTTGTATGGACTAGTTGTATGGACTAATTTCTTGTTGTATGCACTAGTTGTATGTACTATTTATATTTACTAGGTATATGTGTATGAACTAGTTGTATTTAGTAGGTGTATGTACTAGTTATATATCCTAGTTGTTTGTACTCGTTGTATGTTCAAGTTGAATGTACTATTTGTATGTACCTTTTGTATGAACTATTTATAAGTACCAGTTTAATGTATGTTGTAGTTATATGTTTGTGAACCAGTTATATATACTAGTTGTATGCACTAGCTGTATGTACAAGTTGTGTGTACTATTTATAATTACAAGGTATATGTGTATTTACTAGTTATATGTAGTTGGTGTATGTACTAGTTATATATACTAGTTGTTTGTCCTAGTTGTATGTACTAGTTGAATGTACTAGTTATATGTACTAGTTGTATGTACTAGTTGAATGTACTAGTTATATGTACTAGTTGTATGGACTAGTTGTATGTACTCAATACTATTTATATGTACTAGTCGAATATAGTAGTAATTTGTACTAGTTGAATGTATAAGTAGTTTGTAATTGTTGTATGTACTTATTAAATGAATGAACTAGTTCTATGAGCTACTTGTTTGTTTGTGTGAACTAGTTTTCTGCACTAGTTGCATGTACTATATTTATGTGCTAATTATTTGTGTATGTACTAGTCATATGTACTAGTTATATGTACTAGTTGTATGTGCTAGTTGTATGTACTTGTGGTATATACTAGTTGTAGGTTCTAGTCCTAATTATACTAGGTACTAGGGAGGTACTAGTTGTATATACTAGACACTAGTTGTCTGTACTACTTGTATGCACTAGTTGTATGTACTAGTCACATGTACAAGTTATATGTACTAGTTATGTACCAGTTGTACGTAATAGTTGTATGTATATTCTAGTTGTTAATATTAGCTATGTACTAGATGTATATTCAAGCTGTATGTTCTATATAGTATTTTGTACTCGTTCTATGAACTAGGAGTATTTTCTAGTTTCTAATTGTATGTACTAGTTGTTAGTACTAGTTTTATGTACTATGTGTATGTACCAGTTGTTGATCCTTGTGCTAGTTATACTATGTACTAGGTAGGTTCTTTTTGTATGTACTAGATACTTGTTGTATGTGCTAGTTGTATGAACTAGTTTTATGAACTAGTTGTATGTACTGTTTATATGTCCTAGTTATATGTACCAGTTATATGTACCAGTTATATGTACTAGTAGTATGTACCAGTTATAATTACTAGCTTTATGTACTATTTGTGTGTATTAATTGTATGCACTTGTTGTATGTACTAGTTGTAGGTTCTAGTACTGGTTAAACTGGGTACTAGGTAGGTTCTTTATGGTTATATGTACTAGAAACTACTTGTATGTACTTGTTATATAAAGTAGTTATATGACCTAGTTGTTTGTACCAGTTGTATGTCCTAGCTGATTGTATTATTTACTAGTTTTATGTACAAGTTGTGTGTAATAGTTCAATGTACTAGTTGTATGTACTCGTTAATAGTTGTTAGTAGTAGTTGTATGTTCTAGTTTTATGTTCTAGTTCCAGTTATATGTACTAGTTGTAGGTACTAGTTGTATATATTAGTTGCAAGTACGATTCGTATGTCCTATTTGCATGTACTAGTTGTATGTACTAGTTAATAGTTGTATAGTCTAGTTGTATGTACTAGTTGCGTGCACTAGTTTAAAGTACTAGTTGTATGTACTATGTGCGTGTTCCAGTTGTTGATTCTTGTACTAGTTATACTATGTACTAGGTAGGTTCTAGTTGTATGTACTAAATACTTGTTACATGTACTAGTTGTATGTACTAGTAGTATATACTAGTTGAAGGTTCTAATCCTAATTATACTAGGTACTAGGGAGGAACTAGTTGTATATACTAGACACTAGTTGTATGTACTAGTTATGTGTACTAGTTATATGTACTAGTTGTATGTACTAGTTGCATGTACTGTTTATATGTACAAGTTGTATATACTAGTTGTATGTACTACTTATATGTACTCGTTACATTTGTATGTACTGGGTGTGTGTACGAGTTGTTTGTACTAGTCATATATACTAGTTGTACGTACTATTTATATATACTAAATATATGTGAATGTACTAGGTATATGTACTACTTGCATGTACAAGCTGTTTTAGCTGGTTGTATGTACTAATTCTATGTACTAGTTGTATGTACTTGTTATATGTAGTAGATAGAACCAGATGTATGTACAAGATGTATGCACTAGTACTTTGTACTAGCTGTATACTAGTTTTAGGAACTAGTTGTATGTACTATGTGTTTGGACTAGTTGTATGTTCTAGTCGCATGTACTAGTTATATGTACTAGTTACTAGTTGTATGAACTAGTTGTAACTATTAAATTTATGTACTAGTTGTATGTACTAGTTAATAGTTGTATAGTCTAGTTGTATGTATTAGTTGTATGCACTAGATGTAAGTACTAGTTGTATGTACTATGTGTATGTACCAATTGTTGATTCTTGTACTATTTATACTATGTACTAGGTAGGTTCTAGTTGTATGTACTAGATACTTGCTGCATGTACTAGTTGTATGAACTAGTTTTATGAACTAGTTGGGTGTAGTCTTTATATGTACTAGGTTTATGTACCAGTTATATGTACTAGTTGTATGTACTAGTAGTATGTACTAGTTATATTTACTAGCTGTATGTACTATTTGTGTGTTCTAATTGTATGCACTAGTTGTATGTACTACTTATATGTACTCGTTACAATTGTATGTACTGGGTGTATGTACTAGTTGTTTGTACTAGTTATATATACTAGTTGTACGTACTATTTATATATACTATATATATGTGTATGTACTAGGCATATGTACTACTTGTATGTACAAGCTGTATTAGCTGGTTGTAAGTACTAATTCTACATACTAGTTATATGTACTAGTTTTATATAGTAGATATGAACCAGTTGTTTTTACAAGATGTATGCACTAGTTCTTAGTACTAGCTATATACTAGTTTTATGAACTTGTTGTATGTACTATGTGGATGCACTATTTATTTGAACTAGTTATATTTTTATGTATTATGTTATGTTTTATGTTATATGTACTAGTTGAAAGGACTAGTTGTATGTACTAGTTGTAGGTACTAGAACTAGCTATATTTACTAGTTTTAGGTACTAGTTGTATATATTCGTTGTATGTAGTAGTTGCATATGCTAATTGTAAGTACAAGTTCTGTGTACTATATAGTTGTATGTATATACTAGTTGTATGTACCAGTTGTACGTACTAGTTGTATGTACTAGTTGTATTTACTATTTGTATGTTCTATTTATATGTGTGTGTACTAATTATATTTACTTGTTGTAGCGCTAGCTGTATGTACTATTTGTATGTACTATTTACATTTACTAGGTATACGTGTATGTACTAGTTATATGTCCTAGTTGTATGTACTAGTTGCAAGCACTAGTTGTATGTTCCAGTTGTGTGTACTAGTCACATGTAAGAATTATATTTACTAGTTACTAATTTTAAAAACTAGTTGTACCTACGAATTTTATGTACTAGTTGTATGTACTCTTTGTATGTATATACTAGTTTTATGTACTAGTTAAATGTACTAGTGTTATATATATATTAGTTGTATGGACTAGTTTCTAGTTGTATGTACTAGTTTTATGTACCCGTTCAAGGTACTAGTTGTAAGTACTGTTTATAATTACTAGGTATATGTGTATGTACTAGTTGTATGTAGTAGGTGTATGTACTAGTTATATGTCCTAGTTGTTTGTACTAGTTATATGTTCTAGTTGAATGTACTAGTTGTATGTACTAGTTGTATATTCTATTTGTGTGTATTGTTACGATGTACTAGTTGTATGTACTTATTGCATGTACTAGTTGTATGCACTAGTTTTATGAACTAGTTCTATTTATATTTACTAGTTGTTATATGTTTGTGAACTAGTATTATATACTAGTTGTATGTACTTGTTGTATGTATATACTAGTTGTATGTACTAATTGTATGTCCTAAGTGTGTGTACTAAATGGAATGTATTAGTTGTATGTACTCTTTGTATGTACTAGTTATATGTACTAATTTTATCTACTAATTGTATGTTCAAGTTGCATGTACTAGTTGCATGAACATGTTGTGCATACTACTTCAATGTACTAGTTGTGTGTACTCGTTACTAGTTTTTAGTAGTAGGTGTAAGTACTAGTTTTATGAACTAGTTCCAGTTTTATGTACTAGTTGTAGGTACTAGTTGTATTTATTAGTTGCAAGTACGATTCGTATGTCCTATTTGCATGTATTAGTTGTATGTACTAGTTGTAGGTTCAAGTCCTAGTTATATTAGATACTAGGGAGGTGCTAGTTCTATGTACTAGATACTAATTATATGTACTTATTGTTTGTACCAGTTGTGTGTAATTGTACCAGTTGTATGTACTATTTGTATGTACGAGTTGCATGTACCAGTTGTATGTACTAGGTGTATGTAGTAGTTGTATGTTCTAATTGTTTAAACTAGTTCTATGTACTAATTGTATGTACAAGATATGTACTAGTTACTAGTTTCTAGTTGTATGTACTATTTATAAGTACTAGTTGTATGTACTATGTGTATGTACCAGTTGTTGATTCTTGTACTACTTATACTTTGTACTAGGTAGGTTCTAGTTGTATGTACTAGATACTTGTTGCATGTACTAGTTTTCTGAACTAGTTGTATGAACTAGTTGTATGTTCTGTTTATATGTACTAGTTACATGTACCAGTTATATGTACTAGTTTTCTGTACTAGTAGTATGTACAAGTAATATTTACTAGCTGTATGTACTATCTGTGTGTACTAATTGTATGCACTAGTTGTATGTACTAGTTGTATGTACTCAATACTATTTGTATGTACTAGTCGAATGTAGTAGTTATTTGTACTAGTTGAATGTATAAGTAGTGTGTAATTGTTGTATGTACTAGTTATATGTACTAGTTGTATGTACTAGTTGTATGTATTAGTTGTATGTACTAGTTGGATGTACTAGTTGTATGTACTAGATGTTTGAACTAGTTTTAGGTTCTAGCACAAGTTATACTAAATACTAGGAATGAACTGGTTCTATGAACTACTTGTTTGTTGGTGTGAACATGTTTTTTGTACTAGTTGCATGTACTATATTTATGTACTAATTATATGTGTATGTACTAGTCATATGTACCAGTTATATGTACTAGTTGAATGTACCACTTTTGTGTAATTTTGTATGTACTAGTTGTATGTACTACTTATATGTACACGTTACATTTGTATGTACTGGGTGTATGTACCAGTTGTTTGTACTAGATATGAACCAGTTGTATGTACAAGATGTATGCACTAGTTCTTTGTACTAGCTGTATACTAGTTTTATGAACTAGTTGTATGTACTAGTTGAATGTACTAGTTGTAGGTTCAAGTCCTAGTCATATTAGGTAATAGCGAATTGCTAGTTGTATGTACTAGTTACTAATTGTATGTACTAGTTGCATGTACCAGTTGTGTGTAATTGTACTAGTTGTATGTACTAATACTAGTTATATTTCCTAGTTGTAGGTGCTAGTTGTATGTACTAGTTGTATGTTATAGTTGCATGTACTAGTTAGATGTACTAGTTACTAGTTGTGTGAACTAGTTGTACCTACTAATTCTATGTACTAATTGTATGTACTCTTTGTATGTATATATTAGTTTTATGTACTAGTTAAATGTACTAGTGTTTATATATATACTAGTTGTATATACCAGTTTCTAGTTGAATATACTAGATTTATGTACTATTTGTAATTACTAGGTATATGTGTATGTACTAGTTTTATGTAGTAGGTGTATGTACTACTTATATGTCCTAGTTGTTTGTCCTAGTTATATGGACTAGTTGAATGTACTGGTTGTATGTACAAATTGTATGTGCTAGGTGTGTGTACTATTTGGTATGTACTAGTTGTATGTACTATTTGTATGTACTAGTTATGTACCAGTTGTACTTAATAGTTGTATGTACATACTAGTTGTTAATATTAGCTATGTACTAGATGTATATTCAAGTTGTATGTTCTATATAGTATTTTGTACTCGTTCTATAAACTAGTAGCATTTACTAGTTTCTAGTTGTAAGTATTAGTTATAAGTACTAGTTGTATGTACTATGTGTATGTACCAGTTGTTGTACTAGTTATACTATGTACTAGGTAGATTCTATTTGTATGTACTAGATACTTGTTGCATGTATTAGTTGTATGAACTAGTTTTATGTACAACTTGTATGGACTAGCTGTATGTACTATTTGTATGTATTAGTTGTATGTACTAGGTGAATGTTGTAGTTGCACGTTCTAATTTTTTGAACTAGTTCTGTGTACTAATTGTATGTACTAGGTATGTACTAGTCGCTAGTTTCTAGTTGTATGTACTAGTTGTATGTACTAGTTGTTAGCACCCAATACTATTTGTATCTACTAGACAAATGTAGTAGTTATTTGTACTAGTTGAATGTATAAGTAATGTGTAACTGTTGTATGTACCATTTTTATGTACTAGTTGTATGTACTAGTTGTATATACTAGATGTTTGAACTAATTTTAGGTTCTATTGCAAGTTATACTAGGTACTAGGAATGAACTAGTTCTATGAACTACTTGTTTGTTTGTGTTAACTAGTTTTCTGTACTACTTGTATGTACTATATTTATGTGCTAATTATATGTGTATGTATTAGTCATATGTAATACCTATATGTACTAGTTATTTGTACTAGTTGCATGAACTAGTTGCTTGTACTAGTAGTATATACTAGTTGATGGTTCTAATCCTAATTATGCTAGGTACTAGGGAGGAACTAGTTGTATATACTAGACACTAGTTGTATGTACTAGTTATATGTACTAGTTATATGTACTAGTTGTATTTACTACTTATATGTCTAGTTGTATGTACTAGTTGTATGTACTACGTATATGGACTCGTTACATTTGTATGTACTGGTTGTACGTATTAGTTGTTTGTACTAGTTGTATATACTAGTTTTACATACTATTTCTATGTACTATATATATTAATACATGTACTTGGTACATGTATTACTTGTGTGTACTAGCTGTATTAGCTGGTTGTATGTACTAGTCGCAAGTACTAGTTATATGTACTAGTTCCTAGTTGTATGAACTAGTTGTACCTATTAATTTTATGTACTAGTTGTATGTTCTAGTTGTATGTATATACCAGTTGTATGTACTAGTTAAATGTACTTATTAGGGGCTGTATTATGTATAATATGAGTTCATACTCAAGTTTTGTAACACTTAATTTATACGTCAATACATCGTTTTTGCAAATGGCGGCGTTCAGGAAGCTTTGGTTAACGAAGTTTTTCCATCGTTATTTATAAAGTTCAGGACACTCAAGCGTCCTCAAATGTTAGTATTCCGAATGTATATATCAAATCCCAATGATGCGGCCAAGTAGTTTGAGTTAATTCGGGGGCGGCAGCCCCATGAGTTTTTAAACTCGAAATACTTCTTTTATATATATAATAGTTGTATGTAATAGTTTCAAATTGTATTTACTAGTTTTATGTACTAGTTGTATGTACTATGTGGATGCACTATTTATTTGAACTAGTTAAATTTTTATGTATTAGTTATATGTAGTAGGTGTGTGTACCAGTTATATGTACTAGTTGAAAGTACTAGTTGTATGTACTAGTTGTGTGTACTAGAACTAACTATAGTTATATGTACTATTTGCAGGCACTAGTTTTATGAACCAGTTCTATTTATATTTACTAGTTGTAGGTGCTAGTTATATGTAGCAGATGTATGTACTATTTGTATCTTTTATTTGTATGTACTATGGGCATGTACTATTTATAAGTATCAGTTATATGTATGTAGTAGTTATATGTTTGTGATCTAGTTATATATACTAGTTGTATGCACTATCTGTATGTACTAGTTGTATGTACGGTTTATAATTACAAGGTATATGTGTATTTACTAGTTTTATGTAGTTGGTGTATGTACTAGTTATATATACTAGTTGTTTGTCCTAGTTGTATGTACTAGTTGAATGTACTAGTTATATGCACTAGTTACTAGTTGTATGAACTAGTTGTACGTACTAATGGTAAATACTAGTTGTATAAACTAAATGTATGTACTAGTTTTATGAACTAGTTGTATGTACTAGTTGAATGTACTAGTTGCATGTACTGGTTATATGTACTAGTTAATAGTTCTGGGAACTAGTTGGATGACCTAATTGTAAATACTAGTTGTATGAACTAGTTGTTTGTATATAATAGTTGTATGAATTAGTTAAATGTACTAGTTTTATGTATATATTAGTTGTATGTACTAGTTTCTAGTTGAATGTACTAGTTTTATGTACTAGTTATATATACTATATGGATGCACTATTCACATGTACTAATTATATGTAGAAGGTGTGTAGAAGGTGTGTACTAGTTATAGATCCTAGTTTTATGTACTCGTTCTATGTACTAGTAGTTGTATGGACTTCTTGTTCGTAGTATGTTTATGTACTATTTATATGTACTAGTTACATTTTTATGTAATTGTTATATGTGGTAGATGTGTGTACTAGTTATATGAACTAATTTCAAGTACTAGTTGTATGTACTAGTTGTATGGACTAGTACTAGTTATATTTACTAGTAGTAGGTACTAGTTGTATGTACTAGTTGTATGTATATACTGGTTGCATGTACTAGCTATGTACTGGTTTTATGTTCTAGTTATATGTACTAGTTGTATGTACAAGCGGTAGGTTCTTGTACTAGTTACACTAGGTGCTAGGAAGGTACTAGTTGTGTGTAGTATACACTAATTGGATGTAATTGTTGTATGTACTAGTTGTATGTACTATTTATAATTATTAGGTAAAAGTGTATGTACTAGTTATATGTAGTAGGTGTATGTACTATTTATATGTCCTACTTGTTTTTCCTAGTTGTGTGTAGTAGTTATGTACTAGTTGAATATACAAGTTGTACGTTCTAGAATTATGTACTCATTCTGTGAACTAGTTGTATATACTAGTTTCTAGTTGTATGTACTAGTTGTAAGGACTAGTTTTATGTACTGGTTGTATGTACTAGTTGTGTGTACTATTTATAATTACAAGGTATGTGTATTTACTAGCTATATGTAGTAGGGGTATGTACTAGTTGTATGTACAAATTGTATATACTAGGTGTACGTAGTGGTTGTATGTTCTAATTGTTTTAACTCAGTTCTATGTACTAATTGTTGGTACTAGTTTTGTACAAGTTGTATGAACCAGTTTTAAGTGCTATATAGTTCTGGGTACTAGTTGTATGTACTAATTGTATGCACCAGGTATGTACTAGTTACTAGTTTCTACTTGTAAGTACTAGTTGTAAATACTAGTTGTATGTACTTTATGTATGTACCAGTTGTTGATTCTTGTACTACTTATACTATGTACTAGGTAGGTTGTAGTTGTATATACTAGATACTTGTTGCATGTACTACTTGTATGAACTAGTTTTATGAACTAGTTGTATGTACTCAATACAATTTGTATGTACTAGTCGAATGTAGGAGTTATTTCTAATAGTTGAATGTATAAGTATTGGGTAATTGTTGTATGTACTAGTTATATGTACTAGTTGTGTGTACTCTTTTATGTACTATTTGCATGTACTAGTTGTATGTGCTAGATGTTTGAACTAGTTTTAGGTTCTAGTACAAGTTATACTAGGTACTAGGAATTAACCAGTTCTATGAACTACTTGTTTGTTTTTTGTTTGAACTAGTTTTCTGTACTAGTTGTATGTACTATATTTATGTACTAGTTATATGTGTTTATACTATTCATATGTATTAGTTATGTGTACTAGTTATATGTACTAGTTTTATGTACTACTTATATGTACTCGTTACATTTGTATGTACTGCGTGTGTTTGTACTAGTTATATATACTAGTTGTACGTATATACTCTTTATATGTACTATATATATGTGTATGTGCTAGGTATATGTACTACTTGTAGGTACTAGCTGTATTAGCTGGTTGTATGTACTAATTCTATGTACTAGTTGAATGCAATAGTTGAATTTACTATTTGTATGTTCTATTTATATATGTGTGTACTAGTTCTATGTACTAATTGTATGTACTAGGTGAGTACTAGTTACTAGTTTCTAGTTGTATGTACTAGTTGTAAGTACTAGTTGTATGAACTATGTGTATGTACCAGTTGTTGATTCTTGTACTACTAATACTATGTACTAGGTAGGTTCTAGCTGTATGTACTAGATACTTGTTGCATGTACTAGTTGTATGAACTAGTTTTATGAACTAGTTGTGTGTACTGTTTATATCTACTAGTTATATATACCAGTTATATGTACTCTATAGTTTTCTGTACTAGTAGTATGTACTAGTTATATTTACTAGCTGTATGTACTATCCGTGTGTTCTAATTGTATGCACTAGTTGTATGTACTAGTTGTATGTACTCAATACTATTTGTATGTACTAGTCGAATGTAGTAGTTTTTTCTACTAGTTGAATGTAAAAGTAGTGGGTAATGTTTGTATGTACTAGTTATATGTACTAGTTGTGTGTACTCTTTGTCTGTACTAGTTGTATGTACTAGTTGTATGTTCTATTGTCTAATTGTATGTACTAGTATTATGTACTAGCTGTATTTACTAGGTGTATGTTGTAGTTGTATGTTCTAATTGTTGGAACTAGTTCTATGTACTAATTGTATGTACTAAGTATATACTAGTTACTAGTTTCTAGTTGTATGTACTAATTGTAAGTACTAGTTGTATGTACTATGTGTATGTACCAGTTGTTGATCCCTGTACTAGTTATACTATGTACTAGGTAGGTTGTAGTTGTATGTACTAGATACTCGTTGAATGTACTAGTTGTATGAACTAGTTTTATGAACTAGTTGTATGTACTCAATACTATTTGTATGTACTAGTCGAATGTAGTAGTTATTTGCACTAGTTTAATGTATAAGTAGTGGGTAATTGTGGTATGTACTAGTTATTTGTACTAGTTGTATGTACTATATTTATGTACTAGTTATATATACTAGTTGTATGTTATAGTTGAATGTACTACTTATATGTACTCGTTACATTTGTATGTACTGAGTGTATTTATGTTTTTATATGTATTTATGTATTCCTAGTACTAGGTACTAGGTTCTAGAAATGAACTAGTTCTATGAACTACTTGTTTGTTTGTGTGAACTAGTGTTCTGTACTAGTTGTATGTACTATATTTATGTACTAGTTATACGTACTAGTTGTATGTACTATTTGTATGTACTACTTATATGTACTCGTTACATTTGTATGTACAGGGTGTATGTACTAGTTGTATGTACTATTTACATTTACTAGGTATACGTGTATTGTACTAGTTATATATACTAGGTGTATGTACTATTTATATGGCCTAGTTGTATGTACTAGTTGCATGCACTAGTTGTATGGACTAGTTGTATATACTAGTCGCATGTACTAATTATATTTACTAGTTACTAATTTTATGAACTACTTGTAACTACTAATTTTATGAACTACTTGTAACTACGAATTTTATGTACTACTTGTATACCTTATATTGTTTTCATTTGCCGATTACGTTGTACAGCTTCATGTTACGGAAAGAGTATATATATATATCTATATATATAATACAGGTTAATACGCAACTATTATAACACTTATTTTATACGTCGATATTTGTATAATACTAGTTCATACGCAACTATTGTAACACTTAATTTATACGCCAATACATCGTGTTTGCAAATGGCGGCGTTCAGGAAGCTTTAGTTTACGAAGCTGTTCCATCGTTATTTATAAAGTTCAGGACACTAAATCGTCCTCAATCGTTAGTATTACGAATATATATATTAAATCCCGACGATGTGGCCAAGTAGTTCCAGTTAATGCGGGGGCGGTAGCCCCACGACTTTTTAAACTCGAAATACTTGTTTGTACTAGTTGTATGTATATACCAGTTGTAGACTAGTTAAATGTACTAGTTTTATATATATACTAGATGTATATTCTAGTTTCTAGTTGTAGTATCTAGTACATACAACTAGAACCTCCCTAGTACATAGTATAAGTAGTACAAGAATCAACAACTGGTACATACACATAGTACAAACAACTAGTACTTACAACTATTACATACAACTAGAAACTAGTAACTAGTGCATACCTGTACATACAATTAGTACATAGAACTAGTTCAAACAATTAGAACATACAACTAGTACAAAGCTAGTACATACAACTCGTATAAACATACAACTAGTACACCGAACATATACAAACAATTAGCACATACAACTAATACTTTAAACTAGTACATATAATAAGTTCACACACCTACTACATATAACTAATACATAAACATATAACTAGTATATATGAATAGTACATACACATAGTACATACAACTAAAAACTAGTACATACAACTAGTATATATAAAACTAGTACCTTTAGCTAGTACATACAAGTATTACATAAATTTCGTAGGTTCAACTAGTTCATAAAATTAGTAACTAGTAAATATAATTAGTACATGCGACTAGTATATACAACTAGTCCATACAACTAGTACATGCAACTAGTACATACAATTAGGCCATATAACAAGTACATACACCTACTACATATAACTAGTACAATACACGTATACCTAGTAAATGTAAATAGTATCTACAACTAGTACATACAGCTAGCGCATACAACTAGTACATATAACGAGTACCCACACATATAAATAGTACATACAAATAGTAAATACAACTAGTATATACAACTAGTACATAGACTTAGTACATACAACCAGCTAATACAGCTAGTACCCACAAGTAGTACATATACCTAGTACATAAACATATCAGGGAGTACGGTAGTACTCCTTTTGTAGGGATGACACGTTTTTTCGCATTCCCCATACATCGGTATAGGAGCAAAATCCCAAAATAAGCCGAAAATCAACAAAATAAGGCTACGTATAGCTAAATATACAATATACATACTCTAAATAGACCTTAAAGGCAAGCGAATATGTCCCGCTGGCAAAATAATAAACTTTAAAAATTCCCATTTTCGTCTTCTTCATATTCTTCTTCTAATTATTCTTCTTCTTCGTCAGCCATAACTAAAAAACTAAATAAGCTTTTGGACTAATTGTTAAACGAAACTATTGCAAATTTTCCGAACTGTATTCTTTTGTAGAAGCAAGAGCGATAACGCTATTATTCAGTATGACGGTTTTCATGGCCCCAGAGGCAAGACCTCAATAAATTCGCCATTTTAATGACGTCATAATAAGTTGAAGATATCAAAACCAAAATGGGTTTTAATACAATCAAATTCCTAGCTTATGCTCCATAAAAAGTACAGAAACTAGAGAAAAATAAAAATTTTCTACAAAAATAGTGAAGATGTAGGAATGGCACAAAAAGCACATAAACAAGAAAGGGATGTTACACAGTGAAGTATTAGCAATGCATGAATCCTACAAGCAGGGGTGTTGTATGATTCATGCATATATAGCTAATGCTTCACTGTGTAACATCCCTTTCTTGTTTATGTGCTTTTTGTGCCATCCCTACTATTTTTGTAGAAAATTTTTATTTTTCTCTAGTATATAGTACATATAAATAGTACGTACAACTAGTATATATAACTAGTACAAAAAACTGGTACATACACCCAGTACATACAAATGTAACAAGTACATATAAGTAGTACATACAACTAGTACATATAAATAGTACATATAACTAATACATATAACTAGTACATATAACTAATACATACATCTAGTCTAGTATATACAACTGGTACCTCCCTAGTACGTAGTACAATTAGGACTAGAACCTACAACTACTATATACTACTAGTACATACAACTAGTACATGCAACTAGTGCATACAATTATATAGTACAAACAAACAGTACATACAACTAGTACTTACAACTAGTACATACAACTAGAAACTAGTAATTCGTATATACTTAGTACATACAATTAGTACATAGAACTAGTTTAAACAATTAGAACGTGCAACTACTACATACACCTAGTAAATACTATTTGTACATACAATTAGTACATACAAATAGTACATGCAACTAGTACATAAAGCTAGACTATACAACTAATAACTAGTACATACAACTAGTACATAGCTACTACTTACAACTAGTATATACATACAATTAGTGCATACAACTAATACAGACAATTAGTACATACAACTACTACATTCAACTACTACATACAACCAGAACCTACAACTAGTAAATATAACTAGTACTAGTACATAGAACTAGTACATACAACTAATACGTTATAGTAGTACTTATAACTAGTGCGTACAACTAATGCCTACTTAGTACCTACTATAACTAGTACTAGAACCTACAACTAGTAAATAGAGCGAGCGCATACACGTACATATTGTACATACAACTGTTACATACAACTACTACATATAACCCGTACATACACATAAAACTAGTATATAAAAATAGTACATACACTTAGTACATACAACAAGTACATACAAAACGTACATACAACTAGAAACTAGTACATACACCTAGTTCAAAGAACGAGTGCATAATACTAGAACATACAACTTGTATATACAAGTAGTACATAGCAACTGCATACAACTAGTATATACATACAACTAGTGCGTACAACTGGTACATAACTACTACATACAACTTGTACATAACTAGTACATAGAACTTGTACATAGTACGGGTACATAAAACTGGCATATACAACTACTACATAAACAACAAACTAGTATATACACACAACTAGTACATAGCTAGTATTTACAATTAGTATATACATACAACTAGTACATAAAACTAGTACAAACAATTAGTACATACAACTACTACATCCAACCACTACATCCAACCAGTACCTACATCTAGTAAAATAACTAGAACTAGTACATACAACTAGTACATTCAACAAGTACATACAAAACGTACATACAACTAGTACATACAACTAGTACACACAACTAGAAACTAGTACATACACCTAGTTCAAAGAACGAGTGCATAATACTAGAACATACAACTTGTATATACAACTAGTACATAGCAACTGCATACAACTAGTGCGTACAACTGGTACATAACTACTACACACAACTTGTACATAACTAGTACATAGAACTTGTACATAGTACGAGTACATAAAACTGGCATATACAACTACTACATAAACAACAAACTAGTATATACACACAACTAGTACATAGCTAGTATTTACAATTAGTATATACATACAACTAGTACATAAAACTAGTACAAACAATTAGTACATACAACTACTACATCCAACCACTACATCCAACCAGTACCTACATCTAGTAAAATAACTAGAACTAGTACATACAACTAGTACATTCAACAAGTACATACAAAACGTACATACAACTAGTACATACAACTAGTACACACAACTAGAAACTAGTACATACACCTAGTTCAAAGAACGAGTGCATAATACTAGAACATACAACTTGTATATACAACTAGTACATAGCAACTGCATACAACTAGTATATACATACAACTAGTGCGTACAACTGGTACATAACTACTACACACAACTTGTACATAACTAGTACATAGAACTTGTACATAGTACGAGTACATAAAACTGGCATATACAACTACTACATAAACAACAAACTAGTATATACACACAACTAGTACATAGCTAGTATTTACAATTAGTATATACATACAACTAGTACATAAAACTAGTACAAACAATTAGTACATACAACTACTACATCCAACCACTACATACAACCAGTACCCACATCTAGTAAATATAACTAGAACTATCTTTGTAAAGGTTCATCTTTCGACTTTTAGAGCGTCTAGAGACAGAGTTTTTTCGATTCTTCTGTCTGCCAAACGTTTCGACCCTGGGGGTCTTCTTCAGTGACTGGTGTTGGTCTTCAAGGTGTCTTCATTTATAGGCATCTTTTCCCGCCATTTTCGATTACCTCATCAGTGATGTCATCGGTTACATCATTTCCGGAGGAAGGAGAGGTGAAGGGAGTATTCATAAAAAAGGGTTTCCAACCACTTCTTAGTACAATTCCTTGATCTAAGTTCATTCTTACCTGACATTGTTGGATCTTCAGGGCTTCCTTAATTCTTCTTCTGTTCCAGTTCTCTTCCCTCTCCACCACTCTGGCTTGGCTCCACTCAATTGGATGACCAGTTTTTAGGGAGTGAACAGCTAAACCATTGTTCACATCCCCCATCCTGACGGCACGTTTGTGCTCTGCCATCCTGACTTTTAGTGTTCTTCCAGTTTCTCCAGTGTACACTGCAGGGCAACTAGAACAGGGAATCTGGTAAACGACACCTTTAATATCCATGGTAGGCTGGGGTTGTTTAGGCCTAGAGAGGATACTCCTCAGTGATCTCTGCTTTGTGAAAATGGTTTCGATGTTCATTTTTCGGCATGTTCTGGAGATCATTTCACTGAGGCCTTTCACATATGGAATAAAAAGTTTACGTTTACCATCTTCCCTACTTCCCTGGTTCCGTTGTCTCTTCTTCATGTGCCTAGCAGCAACCTTACTGGGGTATCCGTTGGCCTGGAGAACCCCTTTCAGGTGCTCTTTTTCCCCTTGGAGGACACTGGATCCAGCACCACAGATCTTCTCCGCTCTGTCCCTGAGGCAGAGGGCAATGCCAGCTTTCACCCTAGGATGGTGATGAGATGAGAAGTGAAGGTATCTATCCGTGTGGGTTGGTTTTCTGTACACGGATGTACTCAAACTTCCTTTGTTCTTCTTCACTAGCACGTCAAGAAACGGGATAGAGCCATCTGTCTCCTCCTCCATGGTGAACTGAATGTTTCCGTGTTTTCCATTAAGGAAAGACAGAAAATCCTCCAGCTGATCCCTACCTTGGCTCCAGATGACAAAGGTGTCGTCTACATAACGTAGCCAGAGCCTAGGTTTGGAGCCAGCCTCCTGGAGGGCTTCGTTTTCAAACTCTTCCATGAAGATGTTTGCCACCACTGGAGAGAGAGGAGAGCCCATGGCTGCCCCATCCTTCTGCTCAAAGAACTCGTTACCGTACTGGAAGTACGTTGTCCTAAGACAGAGTTCTGTGAGCATTGTGATGGTGGGAGGGTCCAGAGTGGTCCGGTCTGATAGGGTGTTGTCTTCCCTCAGCCTCCTATCAATGATCTGTAAGGAGAGATCTATAGGTACCTTCGTAAACAAGCTCTTCACATCAAAACTGATTAACTTATCTTCATTCTCTACTTGTAATCCCCTGATTTTCTTCACAAAGTCCTCTGAGTTCCTCACAAAGTGAGGAGTGTTCCCCCACAAGGGTGACAGGATAGTCGCCAGATATCTGGATAGGTGGTAGGTAGGGGAGTTTATAGAGGAAACAATAGGTCTCAAGGGACAACTGGCCTTATGGATCTTTGGGAGTCCATATAACTGGGGGGTGGAGCTCTGTTGGTTCTGAACCCTCTTCCTCAGATCATTAGGGAGTTTGCCATTCTTTTCCAGTGACCGGAGAACTTCAGTTACCTTCCGTTCTATTTTCAATGTTGGGTTCTTTTTGATTGGTTGATAGCTCGTATCATCCAAAAGTTCCCTTACTTTGTGGTCGTACTCTTCTTTGTCCAGGAGGACTGTGGCATTTCCCTTGTCTGCTGGAAGAATGATGGTATTAGAGTTCACCTTGAGCTCCTTGATGGCCGCTGTCTGACGTTTGGTCCAAGGAGAGGCATAGGGTGAAGTTCCAGTCTCTGCTAGACAGGAACATCAAGGTCAACAGGTTCACTCCCATTGACCCAGAAAAAGTGATCATCAACCTTTCTAAGAGGGAGTTGACACCACAACAGAGACAGGTTCTTACCCCTTGGCCTTAATTTTATACCAACTCCTCGTCACATTCCACAGGTTGACATCATTGCGGGGACAGAATCCTTAGCTCGTTACTTACCTGGTCACCAGGGAGAACAACTCAGGAGTGAAGTCCAACGATGCCTGTCAAAAGCTGGGGTCCGGAGCCCTAATCTGACCAAACGTCAGACAGCGGCCATCAAGGAGCTCAAGGTGAACTCTGATACCATCATTCTTCCAGCAGACAAGGGAAATGCCACAGTCCTCCTGGACAAAGAAGAGTACGACCGCAAAGTAAGGGAACTTTTGGATGATACGAGCTATCAACCAATCAAAAAGAACCCAACATTGAAAATAGAACGGAAGGTAACTGAAGTTCTCCGGTCACTGGAAAAGAATGGCAAACTCCCTAATGATCTGAGGAAGAGGGTTCAGAACCAACAGAGCTCCACCCCCCAGTTATATGGACTCCCAAAGATCCATAAGGCCAGTTGTCCCTTGAGACCTATTGTTTCCTCTATAAACTCCCCTACCTACCACCTATCCAGATATCTGGCGACTATCCTGTCACCCTTGTGGGGGAACACTCCTCACTTTGTGAGGAACTCAGAGGACTTTGTGAAGAAAATCAGGGGATTACAAGTAGAGAATGAAGATAAGTTAATCAGTTTTGATGTGAAGAGCTTGTTTACGAAGGTACCTATAGATCTCTCCTTACAGATCATTGATAGGAGGCTGAGGGAAGACAACACCCTATCAGACCGGACCACTCTGGACCCTCCCACCATCACAATGCTCACAGAACTCTGTCTTAGGACAACGTACTTCCAGTACGGTAACGAGTTCTTTGAGCAGAAGGATGGGCCAGCCATGGGCTCTCCTCTCTCTCCAGTGGTGGCAAACATCTTCATGGAAGAGTTTGAAAACGAAGCCCTCCAGGAGGCTGGCTCCAAACCTAGGCTCTGGCTACGTTATGTAGACGACACCTTTGTCATCTGGAGCCAAGGTAGGGATCAGCTGGAGGATTTTCTGTCTTTCCTTAATGGAAAACACGGAAACATTCAGTTCACCATGGAGGAGGAGACAGATGGCTCTATCCCGTTTCTTGACGTGCTAGTGAAGAAGAACAAAGGAAGTTTGAGTACATCCGTGTACAGAAAACCAACCCACACGGATAGATACCTTCACTTCTCGTCTCATCACCATCCTAGGGTGAAAGCTGGCATTGCCCTCTGCCTCAGGGACAGAGCGGAGAAGATCTGTGGTGCTGGATCCAGTGTCCTCCAAGGGGAAAAGAGCACCTGAAAGGGGTACTCCAGGCCAACGGATACCCCAGTAAGGTTGCTGCTAGGCACATGAAGAAGAGACAACGGAACCAGGGAAGTAGGGAAGATGGTAAACGTAAACTTTTTATTCCATATGTGAAAGGCCTCAGTGAAATGATCTCCAGAACATGCCGGAAAATGAACATCGAAACCATTTTCACAAAGCAGAGATCACTGAGGAGTATCCTCTCTAGGCCTAAACAACCCCAGCCTACCATGGATATTAAAGGTGTCGTTTACCAGATTCCCTGTACTAGTTGCCCTGCAGTGTACACTGGAGAAACTGGAAGAACACTAAAAGTCAGGATGGCGGAGCACAAACGTGCCGTCAGGATGGGGGATGTGAACAATGGTTTAGCTGTTCACTCCCTAAAAAACTGGTCATCCAATTGAGTGGAGCTAAGCCAGAGTGGTGGAGAGGGAAGAGAACTGGTACAGAAGAAGAATTAAGGAAGCCCTGAAGATCCAACAATGTCAGGTAAGAATGAACTTAGATCAAGGAATTGTACTAAGAAGTGGTTGGAAACCCTTTTTTATGAATACTCCCTTCACCTCTCCTTCCTCCGGAAATGATGTAACCGATGACATCACTGATGAGGTAATCGAAAATGGCGGGAAAAGATGCCTATAAATGAAGACACCTTGAAGACCAACACCAGTCACTGAAGAAGACCCCCAGGGTCGAAACGTTTGGCAGACAGAAGAATCGAAAAAACTGCGTCTCTAGACGCTCTAAACGTCGAAAGATGAACCTTTACAAAGATAAGTTCGACGCAGTTAGAAGAAATCCTTATTCCATTATAACTAGAACTAGTACATACAACTAGTACATTCAACTAGTACGTAAAGGTAGTACTAACAACTAGTACATACAACTAATGCCTACTTAATACCTACTATAACTAGTACTGGAACCTACAATTAGTACATACAGCTAGCACATACAACAAGTACAGGAAACTAGTACAAACAAGTGGTACATACAACTACTACATATAACCAGTACATACACATATAACTAGTATATAAAAATAGTACATACACCTAGTACATAAACCTACAAAAAGTACATACAACTAGTACATACAACTAATTCATAGAAAGAGTACATAATACTTGAACATACAACTAGTACATTCAATTCGTACATACAACTAGCACAAACAACTGGGTCATATAACTAATACATACACCTATTACATATAACGAGTACATACACATATACCTAGAAAATATAAATAGTTCATACAACTAGTACATACAGCTAGTGCATACAACTAGAACATCGAACTAGTACACACACATATAACTAGTACATACAAATAGTAAATACAACTAGAACATAAAACTAGTGCGTACAACTAGGACATGCAAATAGTACATGCAACTAGTATCTAGTACATAAAACTTGTATAAACATACAACTAGTACACCGAACATGTACATGCAATTAGCACATACAACTAGTACTTTTGAACTAGTACGTATCACGAGTTCACACACCTGCTACACATAACTAATACATAAACGGATAACTAGTATATGTGAATAGTACATACACATAGTACATACAACTAGAAACTAGAACATACAACTAGGATATATAAAAAATAGTACATTTAACTAGTACATACAACTGGTATATACATACAACTAGTACATACAACTAGAACTTACAAGTAGTACATACAACTAGGCCATATAACTAGTACATACACCTACTATATATAACTAGTACATTACACGAATACCTAGTAAATGTAAATAGTACATACAACTAGTACATACAGCTAGCGCATACAACTAGTACATATAACTAGTGCATAGAATTAGTACATACAACCAGCTAATACAGCTAGTACCTACAAGTAGTACGTATACCTAGTTCTTACACATAAATATAGTACATATAAATAGTACGTACAACTAGTATATATAACTAGTACAAACAACTAGTATATACCCCCAGTATATACAAATGTAACGAGTACATATAAGTAGTACATACAACTAGTACATACAACAATTACACAAAACTGGTAAATACAACTAGTACATATAACTAGTACATATATCTAGTACAAACAACTAGTGTCTAGTATATACAACTAGTACCTCCCTAGTACCTAGTATAATTAGGACTAGAACCTACAACTAGTATATACTACTAGTACATACAACTAGTACATGCAACTAGTACATATAACTAGTACATATAACTATTACATATGACTAGTACATAGACATATAACTAGTACATAAATATAATACATACAACTAGTGCAGAAAACTAGTTCACACAAACAAACAAGTAGTTGATAGAACTAGTTCATTCCTAGTACCTAGTATAACTTACTAGAACTAGAACTTAAAACTAGTTCAAACATTTAGTACATACAACTAGTACATACAATTAGGCAATAGAACATACAACTAGTACAAACAACTAGTACATGTAACTAGTACATACAACAATTACACACTACTTATACATTCAACTAGTACAAATAACTACTACATTCGACAATTACATACAAATAGTATTGAGTACATACAACTAGTTCATACAACTAGTGCATACAATTAGTACACACGGATAGTACATACAGCTAGTAAATATAACTAGTACATACTACTAGTACATAAAACTATAGAGGACATATAACTGGTACATATAACTAGTAGAAATAAACAGTACACACAACTAGTTCATAAAACTAGTTCATACAACTAGTACATGTAACAAGTATCTAGTATATACAACTAGAATCTACCTAGTACTTGAAAAACAAAAGCCTTAACGGAGAACCTTGTTACTTCTTGCCTTAGTGTACTAAGGCAAGGAGTATCTGGCTTGGACAACCCTCAGTCAGTTATGTTTTCCTTTCTTTGGGCTTTTAGCCAGAAGCCTCCGCTTTTCCTCCTTCCGACAGCAGCAGACGGGTGCACGTCGGGCCAAAGTTGACCGTCATAATAGGAGGGAGTACCTCCTTACACCAATCCACCACTGCTTTCCAGAGGTCAACCTGTCCGTTCTTCTTTACCGCCGTTGCCATTGGGTCATATGGGTTGGACGGCTCTGCTTCCACCTCTAAAACTTCTCCTGGCTCTGGTGTCCACAAGTCTTTATAATCATGGAACCCACTAATAAACGATGCGTAGCTAAAGTGAGAAACAGATACAGAAGTGGCGTTCGCAGCCATACGACCGAAGCTTGATTGGGTAGCAGCTGCTATACACCCACACTAACACGTTTCGTTATAGCTATGCTCGCGCCTCTAACATGCTTCGAAAAGAATTGACATTGAAACGTGTGGAGGTGATTAGGTACCAAAAGAGCCACCCAAAAGAAGGAACTCAAATTTTGGCAGAACGTTTTGGCTGTGGCAGAACACACATTCAGTCAATTTTGAAAGCCAAGGAGGAGATTCTTTAAGATTTTGAAAAGAATGGAAGTGAAGACAAGAAGAGGAACAGAAAAGCTGAATTTCCGGACATTGATGATGCTGTTTACAAATGGTACTGTCTTGGTCGGGAAAGGAACATTCCCATATCAGGACCAATGCTCCAGGAGGAGGCCCGTTTGATTGCTGAACGACTCGAGAATTCCCGGTTCAAGGCATCCAATGGTTGGCTCCAGTCATTCAAAGCTCGCCACCATTTAAAAATGCTCACAGTTTGTGGAGAGTCAGCTAGTGTTCCCCAAGGAACTGTGGACAAGGTAGAACATGTATAAAGTGCAGTAGTGGTCAAAAAATGGAGCAAGTCATGTGAGACTCTAATGGCTTCATCAAACGTGTGGATGGTGTAATTGTTCACTTCTGAACTTGGGGTATCATTTTCACTACCTACATCATCATCATCATCATCGTCGTCACTGTTGTCCTCGAGTTCGATTTGGCTATTGGATGGCAGTTCTCCACTGATGGCTTTTTCACGCAACTGTGTACGTAGATCTTCCAATGTTGTTCCTTCTGGCACAGTGGCATAAGCTGGCATGTCTTCCTCAGCCTGAATGCATTCCTGGGCAGAAATCGTTGGGTTAATGTGGGGGACAAGCTCCTCCAATTCGTCAACTTCAGCGAAGGGATCTGAAAGGTGGTCTATTTTGCCCACAACCACGCCACAGTTCTTGAAGCACTTAATGATTGTGTCTTCTTTGACTTTGTGCCATGCAAGTTTAATCATTCGAATGGCAGTCAGGATATCCACTGATTTGGCTATGTCAAATGCGGACAAGCTGGCTGACGAATCAATTGCTGCTAATGTATGTTTGATCAAAAGTGCCCTGTACTGGCACTTGAAGCTTTGAATTACTCCCGCATCGAGTGGTTGCAGACGAGATGTGGTATTCACTGGAAAGAATACCACTTTGATGTTGGAAAATGTGGAGCTGTCTTGATAATCCCGAGGATGGCAAGGAGCATTATCAAGCAGAAGAAGAATGTGGCGGTCCTCCCTTTTCAGTCTTTGGTTAAGTGATGCTAGGATATCATCCATAATCTCTGAAGTCATCCATGCTTTCTTATTTGCATAGTATGGCACTCCATGTGGTTTTTGCTTATCTTTGAGGCCGCCAAAGCAATGAGGAGATTTTGACTTGCCTATTACAATTGGTGGTTCTTTCTCACCAGCCGCATTGATGAAAAAGACAACAGTCACCCTGTCTTTTGATTTTTTGCCACCCTTACACTGTGAAGCAGATTGAGCAAGGGTTCTATCAGGTAGGGCTCGGAAAAAGCAGCCGGTCTCATCAGTGTTCCAAATGTTCTTTGGTACATACCCTATCACCAAATCCTTCACTCTGCTATGCCATGCCTCCACCGTTCCTTGGGGAACACTAGCTGACTCTACACAAACTGTGAGCATTTTTAAATTGTGGCGAGCTTTGAATGACTGGAGCCAACCATTGGATGCCTTGAACCGGGAATTCTCGAGTCGTTCAGCAATCAAACGGGCCTCCTCCTGGAGCATTGGTCCTGATATGGGAATGTTCCTTTCCCGACCAAGACAGTACCATTTGTAAACAGCATCATCAATATCCGGAAATTCAGCTTTTCTGTTCCTCTTCTTGTCTTCACTTCCATTCTTTTCAAAATCTTAAAGAATCTCCTCCTTGGCTTTCAAAATTGACTTAATCTGTGTTCTGCCACAGCCAAAACGTTCTGCCAAAATTTGAGTTCCTTCTTTTGGGTGGCTCTTTTGGTACCTAATCACCTCCACACGTTGTTTCAATGTCAATTCTTTTCGAGGCATGTTAGAGGCGCGAGCATAGCTATAACGAAACGTGTTAGCGTGGGTGTATAGCAGCTGCTACCTAATCAAGCTTCGGTCGTATGGCTGCGAACGCCACTTCTGTATCTGTTTCTCACTTTAGCTACGCATCGTTTATTCGTGGGTTCCATGATTATAAAGACTTGTGGACACCAGAGCCAGGAGAAGTTTTAGAGGTGGAAGCAGAGCCGTCCAACCCATATGACCCAATGGCAACGGCGGTAAAGAAGAACGGACAGATTGTAGGTCACGTTCCAAGGTCATTCGCTCGATATACTCACTTTTTCCTCCTCAGACAAGGGAACCAGATTGTGTGTGAGGTCACTGGCAGCCCTGTGAATCGTGGTGTTGGTCTCGGGCTGGAAGTTCCATGTTTTATCATTTCGATGGACACCAGAACTTTATAAGAAAGCTGCAAGAGTCACTGAAGGAGTAAAGGAGACTCTTTAGAACATTTTATTGATAAATTGTTGTCATTTACGTACTTTCAAATCTGTATGGCCGCATCACAGAGTAGAGAAATCCCTTCGGGGCCACGGAAGGGCGACCGCTAAACGCATTACGCAGGTGACCACATTAACAAGGTCTTGATGTATACTTCAATATAGCGGATTGTTCGGGAGTATACGTTGGCGACCGGAAAAGGGAGGTGACCGCTTTAATAAGGTGACCGCTTACTCAGCTTCCACTGTATGTACTAGTTATATGAACTAGTTCTAAGTACTAGTTGTATGTACTAGGTGTATGTAGTAGTTGTATGTTCTATTTGTTTCAACTAGTTCTATGTTCTAATTGTTTGTACTAGGTATGTACTAGTTACTAGTTTCTAGTTGTATGTACTAGTTGTAAGTACTAGTTGTATGTACTATGTGTATGTACCAGTTGTTGATTCTTGTACTATTTATACAATGTACTAGGTAGATTCTAGTTGTATATACTAGATACTTGTTACATGTACTAGTTGTATGAACTAGTTTTATGAACTAGTTGCGTGTACTGTTTATTTCTACTAGTTATATATACCAGTTATATGTCCTCTATAGTTTTATGTACTAGTAGTATGTACTAGTTATATTTACTAGCTGTATGTACTATCCGTGTGTACTAATTTTATGCACTAGTTGTATGAACTAGTTGTATGTACTCAATACTATTTGTATGTAATTGTTGAATGTAGTAATTATTTGTACTAGTTGAATGTATAAGTAGTGTGTAATTGTTGTATGTACTAGTTACATGTACTTGTTGTATGTACTATTTGTATGTACTAGTTGTTTGTACTAGTTGTATATTCTATTGCCTAATTGTATGTATTAGTTGTATGTACATTTTGTATGTACTTGTTGTATATACAAGTTGTATGTTCTAGTATTATGCACTCGTTCTTTGAACTAGGTGTATGTACTAGTTTCTAGTTGTGTGTACTAGTTGTATGTACTAGTTGCATGTACTAGTTGTATGTACGTTTTGTATGTACTTGTTTCATGTACTAAGTGTATGTACTATTTTTATATACTAGTTTTATGTGTATATACGGGTTATATGTAGTAGTTGTATGTAACAGTTGTATGTACAAGTTTCCTATACTACGTGTATGCGCCAGCTGTATGTACTAGTTGTAGGTTCTAGTACGAGTTATAGTAGGTACTAAGTAGGCATTAGTTGTACGCACTAGTTGTAAGTACTACTATAACGAATTAGTTGTATGTACTAGTTCTATGTACTAGTACTAGTTATATTTACTAGTTGTAGGTTCTGGTTGTATGTAGTAGTTGAATGTAGTAGTTGTATGTACTAATTGTCTGTATTAGTTGTATGCACTAGTTGTATGTATATACTAGTTGTAAGTAGTAGCTATGTACTAGTTATATGTACTAGTTATTAGTTGTATAGTCTAGCTTTATGTACTAGTTGCATGTACTATTTGTATGTACTAATTGTATGTACAAATAGTATATACTAGGGGAATGTAGTAGTTGTATGTTCTAATTGTTTGAACTAGTTCTATGTACTAATTGTATATACTAGAAATGTACTAGTTATGTACTAGTTATATGAACTAGTTTTAAATACTATTTGTACATACTAGGTGTATGTGGTAGTTGTATGTTCTAATTGTTTAAACTAGTTCTATGTACTAATTGTATGTACTAAGTATGTACTAATTACTAGTTTCTAGTTGTATGTACTAGTTGTAAGTACTAGTTGTATGTACTGTTTGTATGTACTCAAAACTATTTGTATGTACTAGCCGAATGTTGGAGTTATTTGCACTAGTTGAATGTATAAGTAGTGGGTAATTGTTGAATGTACTACTTATACGTACTAGTTGTATGTACTCTTTGTATGTACTATTTGTATGTACTAGTTGAATGTACTAGTTGTATGTACTATTGCCTAATTGTATTTACTAGTTGTATGTACGAGATGTTTGAACTAGTTTTAGGTTCTAGTACAAGTTATACTAGGGACTAGGAATGAACTAGTTCTATGAACTACTTGTTTGTTTGTGTGAACTATTTTTTTGTACTAGTTGTATGTATAATATTTATGTACTAGTTATATGTGTATGTACTAGTCATATGTACTAGTTATATGTACTAGTTATATGTCCTAGTTGCATGTACTAGTTGTATGTACTAGTAGTATATACTAGTTGTAGGTTCTAGTCCTAATTGTACTACGTACTAGGGAGGTACCAGTTGTATATACTAGACTAGATGTATGTATTAGTTATATGTACTAGTTATGTGTATTAGTTATATGTACTATTTATAAGTACTAGTTGTATGTACTAGTTGTATGTACTACTTATATGTACTTGTTACATTTGTATGTACTGGGTGTATGTACCAGTTGTTTGTACTAGTTATATATACTAGTTGTACGTACTATTTATATGTACTATATACTAGAGAAAAATAAAAATTTTCTACAAAAATAGTAAAGATGTAGGGATGGCACAAAAAGCACATAAACAAGAAAGGGATGTTACACAGTGAAGCATTAGCTATATATGCATGAATCATACAACACCCTTGCTTGTAGGATTCATGCATAGCTAATACTTGACGGTGTAACATCCCTTTCTTGTTTAAGTGCTTTTTGTGCCATCCCTGCATCTTCACTATTTTTGTAGAAAATTTTTATTTTTCTCTAGTTTCTGTACTTTTTATGGAGCCTAAGCTAGGAATTCGATTGTATTAAAACCCATTTTGGTTTTGCAATCTTCGACTGCATTAAAATGGCGAATTTATTGAGGTCTTGCCTCTGGGGCCATGAAAACCGTCATACTCAATAATAGCGTTATCGCTCTCGCTTCTACAAAAGAATACAGTTCGGAAAATTTGCAATAGTTTCGTTTAACAATTAGTCCAAAAGCTTATTTAGTTTTTTAGTTATGGCTGACGAAGAAGAATAATAATAATAAGAAGAATATGAAGAAGACGAAAATGGGAATTTTTAAAGTTTATTATTTTGCCAGCGGGACATATTCGCTTGCCTTTAAGGTCTATTTAGAGTATGTATATTGTATATTTAGCTATACGTAGCCTTATTTTGTTGATTTTCGGCTTATTTCGGGATTTTGCTCCTATACCGATGTATGGGGAATGCAAAAAAACGTGTCATCTCTCCATAGGGAGTATTACTGTACTCCCTGATATGTTTATGTACTAGGTATATGTACTACTTGTGGGTACTAGCTGTATTAGCTGGTTGTATGTACTAAGTCTATGTACTAGTTGTATGTACTAGTTGTATTTACTATTTGTATGTACTATTTATATGTGTGGGTACTCGTTATATGTACTAGTTGTATGCGCTAGCTGTATGTACTAGTTGTAGATACTATTTACATTTACTAGGTATACGTGTATTGTACTAGTTATATGTAGTAGGTGTATGTACTTGTTATATGGCCTAATTGTATGTACTAGTTGCATGTACTAGTTGTATGGACTAGTTGTATATACTAGTCGCATGTACTAATTATATTTACTAGTTACTAATTTTATGAACTAGTTGAACCTACGAAATTTATGTAATACTTGTATGTACTAGCTAAAGGTACTAGTTTTATATATATACTAGTTGTATGTACTAGTTTTAGTTGTATGTACTATGTGTTTGTACTATTCATATATACTAGTTATATGTTTATGTATTAGTTATATGTAGTAGGTGTGTGAACTTGGTATAAGTACTAGTTTAAAGTACTAGTTGTATGTGCTAATTGTTTGTATACTTTCGGTGTACTAGTTGTATGTTTATACTAGTTGTATGTACTAGCTTTGTACTAGTTTTATGTTCTAATTGTTTGAACTAGTTCTATGTTCTAATTGTTTGAACTAGTTCTATGTACTAATTGTATGTACTAGGTATATACTAGTTACTAGTTTCTAGTTGTATGTAATAGTTGTAAGTACTAGTTGTTTGTACTATGTGTATGTACCAGTTGTTGATTCTTGTACTACTTATACTATGTACTAGGGAGGTTCTAGTTGTATGTACTAGATACTACAACTAGAAACTAGAATATACATCTAGTATATATATAAAACTAGTACATTTAACTAGTCTACAACTGGTATATACATACAACTAGTACAAACAAGTATTTCGAGTTTAAAAAGTCGTGGGGCTACCGCCCCCGCATTAACTGGAACTACTTGGCCACATCCTTGGGATTTAATATATATATTCGTAATACTAACGATTGAGGACGATTTAGTGTCCTGAACTTTATAAATAACGATGGAAAAGCTTCGTAAACTAAAGCTTCCTGAACGCCGCCATTTACAAAAACCATATATTGACTTATAAATTAAGTGTTACAATAGTTGCATATGAACTAGTATTATACAAATATCGACGTATAAAATAAGTGTTATAATAGTTGCGTATTAACCCCTATTATATATATATATATATATATATATATTCTTTCCGTAACATGAAGCCGTACAAGGTAATCGGCAAATGAAAACAATATAAGGTATATAAGTAGTACATAAAATTCTTAGTTACAAGTAGTTCATAAAATTAGTAGTTACAAGTAGTTCATAAAATTAGTAACTAGTAAATATAATTAGTACATGCGACTAGTACATACAACTAGTCCATACAACTAGTGCATGCAACTAGTACATACAACTAGGCCATATATACAGTACAGACACCTACTACATATAACTAGTACAATACATGTATACCTAGTAAATGTAAATAGTACATACAACTAGTACATACACCCTGTACATACAAATGTAACGAGTACATATAAGTAGTACATACAAATAGTACATACAACTAGTACGTATAACTAGTACATAAATATAGTACATACAACTAGTACAGAACACTAGTTCACACAAACAAACAAGAAGTTCATAGAACTAGTCGAATGTAGTAGTTATTTGCACTAGTTGAATGTATAAGTAGTGGGTTATTGTGGTATGTACTAGTTATTTGTACTAGTTGTATGTACTATATTTATGTACTAGTTATATGTTATAGTTGTATGTACTACTTATATGTACTCATTACATTTTTATGTACTGAGTGTATTTATGTTTTTGTATGTATTTATGTATTCCTAGTACTAGGTACTAGGTTCTAGGAATGAACTTAGTACATACAAATAGTATTGAGTACATACAACTAGTACATACAACTAGTGCATACAATTAGTACACACAAATTGTACATAAAGCTAGTAATTATAACTAGTACATACTCCTAGTACATATAACTGGTACATTTAAACAGTACATAAAACTAGTTCATAAAACTAGTTCATACAACTAGTACATTCAACAAGTATCTAGTACATACAACTACAACCTACCCAGTACATAGTATAACTAGTTCAGGAATCAACAACTGGTACATACACATAGTACATACAACTAGTACTTACAACAAGTACATACAACTAGTACATACAACTAGAAACTAGTAACTAGTATTTACTTAGTACATACAATTAGTACATAGAACTAGTTCCAACATTTAGAACATACAACTACAACATACACCTAGTAAATACAGCTAGTACATAACACTAGTACATACAATTAGACAATAGAACATACAACTAGTACATACAACTAGTACAGACAGAGTACACACAACTAGTACATATAACTAGTACATACAAACATTACCCACTACTTATACATTCAACTAGTAGAAAAAAACTACTACATTCGACTAGTACATACAAATAGTATTGAGTATATACAACTAGTACATACAACTAGTGCATACAATTAGAACACACGGATAGTACATACAGCTAGTAAATATAACTAGTACATACTAGTAGTACATAAAACTTTAGAGTACATATAACTGGCATATATAACTAGTAGATATAAACAGTACACACAACTAGTTCATAAAACTAGTTCATACAACTAGTACATGCAACAAGTATCTAGTACATACAGCTAGAACCTACCTAGTACATAGTATTAGTAGTACAAGAATCAACAACTGGTACATACACATAGTTCATACAACTAGTACTTACAACTAGTACATACAACTAGAAACTAGTAACTAGTACTCACCTAGTACCAACAATTAGTACAAGACCTGAGTTAAAACAATTAGAACATACAACCACTACATACACCTAGTATATACAATTTGTACATACAATTAGTACATTCAACTAGTCCATACAACTACGACAAACAGCCAGGACATATAACTAGTACATACCCCTACTACATATAGCTAGTAAATACACATACCTTGTAATTATAAATAGTACACACAACTAGTACATACAACCAGTACATAAAACTAGTACTTACAACTAGTACATACAACTAGAAACTAGTATATACAACTAGCTCACAGAATGAGTACATAATTCTAGAACGTACAACTTGTATATTCAACTAGTACATAACTACTACACACAACTAGGAAAAACAAGTAGGACATATAAATAGTACATACACCTACTACATAAAACTAGTACATACACTTTTACCTAATAATTATAAATAGTACATACAACTAGTACATACAACAATTACATCCAATTAGTATATACTATATACAACTAGTACCTTCCTAGCACCTAGTATAACTAGTACAAGAACCTACCGCTTGTACATACAACTAGTACATATAACTAGAACATAAAACCAGTACATAGCTAGTACATACAACTAGTATATACATACAACTAGTACATACAACTAGTACCTACTACTAGTAAATATAACTAGTACTAGTCCATACAACTAGTACATACAACTAGTACTTGAAATTAGTTCATATAACTAGTACACACATCTACCACATATAACAATTACATAAAAATGTAACTAGTACATATAAATAGTACATAAACATACTACGAACAAGAAGTCCATACAACTACTAGTACATAGAACGAGTACATAAAACTAGGATCTATAACTAGTACACACCTTCTACATAAAATTAGTAAATAAATATATAACTAGTACATGTGAATAGTGCATCCATATAGTATATATAACTAGTACATAAAACTAGTACATGCAACTTGAAACTAGTACATACAACTAATATATACATAAAATTAGTACATTTAACTAATTCATACAACTATTATATACAAACAAATAGTTCATATAACTGGTATTTACAATTAAGTCGTCCAACTAGTTCCCAGAACTATTAACTAGTACATATAACCAGTACATGCAACTAGTACATTCAACTAGTACATACAACTAGTTCATAAAACTAGTACACACATTTAGTTTATACAACTAGTATTTATCATTAGTACGTACAACCAGTTCATACAACTAGTAACTAGTGCATATAACTAGTACATTCAACTAGTACATACAACTAGTATATATAACTAGTACATACACCAACTACATATAACTAGTAAATACACATATACCTTGTAATTATAAACCGTACATACAACTAGTACATACAGATAGTGCATACAACTAGTATATATAACTAGATCACAAACATATAACTACTACATACATATAACTGGTACTTATAAATAGTACATGCACATAGTACATACAAATAGTACATACAAATAGTACATACATCTGCTACATATAACTAGTACCTACAACTAGTATATATAAATAGAACTAGTTCATAAAACTAGTGCATACAACTAGTACATATAACTATAGTTAGTTCTAGTACATACAACTAGTACATACAACTAGTACTTTCAACTAGTACTTATAACTGGTACACACACCTACTACATATAACTAATACATAAAAATATAACTAGTTCAAATAAATAGTGCATCCACATAGTACATAAAACTAGTTCATATAACTAGTACTTACAATTAGTACATACAACTAGTTCAAACAATTAGCACATACAACTATTACATACAACTAATACCTATAATTAATGTCACACTTGCTGTACATGGATGACCTTAAGATATATGCTGGAGGGCCTGATAAACTCAGGGAAGCCATGGAATGTGTGGAGAAAACCTCAAATGCCATTGGCATGAGGTTTGGAGTGAGAAAGTGTGGAACAGCTCTCATGCAAAAGGGGAAAGTTCTGGCTGGCCCAGACAACCCTGAACGCAGTGAAGAATCCATAAGGAGCCTTAAAAAAGGTACTACTTATAAGTACCTAGGGCTAGAACAACTGTTTGAAGTAGATGACAGCAAGGTCAAAGCTTGCTTGATCAATGAATTGAGGAGGAGACTCCACAAAGTGTGGGGCTCTCACCTCAATGGTAAGAATGCTGCAGAAGCCTCTAACATGTTGTGTGCCTCTCTATTGAGATACTCTTACCCAGTTTTGAAGTGGACTCAAAGTGAGCTTCCAAAACTGGACCGAATGGTGAGAAAGATCATGAGAAAGTACCAGTGTCATCACTATAACTCTGCCATTGAAAGAGTGAATTTGCCTCGCTCTCAAGGTGGTAGAGGGCTATGTAGTTTTCCTTTGGATCACGACAGGGCTGTTGTGAATCTGGCAAGATACCTCCATACTGCCAATGATCCACTCATAGCTGTTGTGGTTAAACACCAAAAGTGGCTGGAGTGCTCAAAACAGAGGAGGACTGTCTTGAAAGAAGCCAGATTGATACTGGGAAGCCACGGAATAGAACTAGAACCGGAAATGTGGCTAAAGACAGATCCCTCACAAAATAGTGTAAGAGAATGGAGGAGAGTGGCACGTGAGCTCCGGGAGGCTCAGACTGAAAGGTTAAAAAGTAACCTAGCCGAAAAGTCTCACCAGGGCTCATACCACAGACAAGTCACAAATAGGGAGTCTTATGTGTGGCTTTCTGAGGGGATACTCAGACCTCAAACTGAGGCTCTGATTCTCGCAGCCCAAGATGATGTGCTGCACACTAGGTGGTACCAAAATAGGATTCTGAAGAATTCTAGCCTCCTAATGTGCAGAGAATGTGGCAAGGCTATGGAAACGGTCAAACACATACTAAACATGTGTGAGCCCAAGGGATTTTCTCTCTACAAAGAGAGACATGACCGGGCAATACTGATAGTGTTGTGGAGACTGTTGAAAGAATATGGATTCAAGCAGGAAGAGCCCTGGTACAAACTAGAAGCAAAACCAGTCTATGAGAATAGGTCTGTCAAAATCTTGTGGGATCCTAGTATCCCTACAGATGAAGAAATGACAGAAAGAAGGCCAGACTTAGTGGTTGAGGATCGGCTATGTAAGTCCATCTTCATTATTGAGATGTCAGTTCCTACTGACAGCAATATTAATGGAAGATGGCAAGAGAAGTTCCAAAAGTACCAGAAGCTGGCAGCTGATATGAGGAAACAATTTAGGGGCTACCAAATTAAGGTAGTCCCGATGATAATTGGTGCATTGGGGACAGTGGACACGCTCCTGGAAGACCTTAGGGGAATTCCAAAGCTGTCAAAAAGTGCAGTAGAAGTGATGACAGCCATGCAGAGAACTATTCTCTGTTCGGCTGTGAGGATATTGAGGCGACATCTATCTGTTGAGGGATTGGGGCCTGGACGATAAGTAGTCCTGTCCCAGTCCTTGCCTGTTGACCTCTGGAAAGCAGTGGTGGATTGGTGTAAGGAGGTACTCCCTTCTATTATGACGGTCAACTTTGGCCCGACGTGCACCCGTCTGCTGCTGTCGGAAGGAGGAAAAGCCGAGGCTTCTGGCTAAAAACCCAAAGAAAGGAAAACATAACTGACTGAGGGTTGTCCAAGCCAGATACTCCTTGCCTTAGTACACTAAGGCAAGAAGTAACAAGGTTCTCCGTTAAGGCTTTTGTTTTCCTACAACTAGTAAATATAAATAGAACTAGTTCATAAAACTAGTGCATACAACTAGTACATATAACTATAGTTAGTTCTAGTACATACAACTAGTACATACAACTAGTACTTTCAACTAGTACTTATAACTGGTACACACACCTACTACATATAACTAATACATAAAAATATAACTAGTTCAAATAAATAGTGCATCCACATAGTACATAAAACTAGTTCATATAACTAGTACATACAATTAGTACATACAACTAGTTCAAACAATTAGCACATACAACTATTACATACAACTAATACCTATAATTAATAAATTTAACTTGTACTAGTACATACAACTAGTTAATAGAATTAGTACATGCAACTAGTGCATAACTAATACACACAGTTAATACATACAAATAGTACACACAACTAGTACATACAACTAGTATATAAATATAGTTTAATGTACTAGTTGTCTGGACTATTTATATGTACTAGTTATATGTGTATGTTATTGTCATAGGTACTAGTTGTATGTGCTAGTGCTATTAACTAGTGGTATGTACTAAATATATGTTCTAGTTCCATGCACTAGTTTCTAGTTGTATGTAGTAGTTGTATGTGCTAGTTGTATGTACTAGTTGTGTGTACTAGTTGTGTCTACTACATGTATGTCCTACAGTGCATTTCATCATAAATGTCCCACTAATGCAATTTTAATAGTAAAGATGCATTGATCATAATTCAAATTTTAGGCTTAGTACACCTGTATTTATTAAGTGTATATGTTGTCAGATTCGAAAAGAAAAAAAATTTGAATTGAGGTTGTCATGGCAACCGGTAAATCCACACCCCCATCAAATATTTTGTGGTATTCTGTTATTTTGACAATTTTCAAGGGCTATTTTAGAAAGATGGAACATTTTAATGTTTTGATTTTTTTAGTATCTATTGTATAAGTTATTTTCGTAAATATTAAGGAAGCTTTTATTGCTAGCCACCTTCATTAAAAAGATATGACATTTCCAAATTTAATAAAATAGAAATTATGATGTCTTTTCGAAGGCCTATTCTCAGTTATATAAACCCCTAGAGACAACATGAAATTAAAGTTCATCTAAATAGGATATTAATCTAAAATTTTAAGGAGCCTTTTGTTATATTTCATAGTACAAAATGTTTTATACTCAAATAAGTAAACCAATAATCGCTAAAACCACAAATATGCATAATTAAGAAATCATCAATAGCTATTCATGACAATTATGTTAAATTCTCTATCTTAGGTTATAAGTAATCTATAATTGGCATTATTGCTTGTACTATAAGTTTCTGCACATTACTGAATGGACTCTGCTTCAGCAACCCTCCTATGCGATTTATATTCCTTTACAACTTCATCGGCTTTATAACCACTATGCCCATTGTGAAATGCCAGGATATATTCTCTGGACTTGCGGAAACATTTACGGATGTTATCAAGTGTTACACTTTCCATGGCTGGTGTAATAACATTTTGCAATCCATGGAAAGTGTAATCACACTTATTTCTAGCAAAGCGCTTAGCCATTCCCCAAACTCGCTCTATAGGCTTTAACTCCGGGTGAAACTTAGGCAGGAACAAGGCAGACTGTTCATATCTACGGAGTAATCTTTCCACTCTGTTCTTCTCATTCTTAAAATCAGGGAACTCATTTAACTTCTTCACCATGTCATCCTTCACCATTCCTTGCGTGTTCACTCCTCTTTCTTCTAAAACCATCTTTAAACCTTTAGGTCGCCCATCTGATAAAACCATGCTTTGAGGTCTTCCATTAAAAATCAAAGGTGAGGTCCTCATCTTTGGGGCCTTCCCTCCTGGATGAACATTCATTTTAGAGGCAACCAAAGCATCGTCATCATAAACGATATGGATTTTTGCTTGGTCAAAAACAAAGGTGACATCATACCTCTCGGGTGGATACTTGAATGATGAAATGCGGGCAGCTTTGGCAACCTGCAGCATAAACCTATCAGATGTGAAGTAGCCTTCATTATTTTCTCCAAAAATCAGAATTTCTCGGGCAATGGGTGGAATAGTATCATCAGCACAATGCTTTTCAGCCTCTGATAAGCGAAGAAAGCCATTGTGCCCATCAATATAATCAGAAAGCATTAGGCCTTTACCTTGGTCCTTTGGAAGCAATGGCATTTTACCCTTTTCATGCCAACCTGAGGTATTACCAACATTAGAGTGGAAGCAAGACTCATCATGAAAGATGAGAACTAGCTCTTTCTCTGCACTATCTATTCCTATTCTGTAGGGATGATAACCATCAGAGGCAGTAGGCAGGGGCTTGTGGGTGTCCTCTAAAACTTTAATCTTCTGTAAGAATTGGTTCCTGTAGGCAATAACATCTGCTCGCTCATGACCATCAACATATCCTCTTTTGAATTTAGAGAATTCAAATCCTAACTTATTTAACCAACGCCATGCAGTAACAGCTGATATGGTGGAATAGTCGTGTGGCTGAGGAAGTGAGGGAATAAGGTCATCATTCACCCATCTTGTAAATCTTGCTGTTGTCAGATTATGGCTTTTGTGTGAAGTTTCTTTTCTAAGCCATGCTGTTGCTCGATCAGAAATGTCCTCATCAGCTATCAAGTTTGGCCTAGAATAGCTTCCTCGGTTATCTTGCAAATCCTTCCCATAACTCCTGTAAAAGTCATACCTCCATCGTCTTACAGTTCACTCAGATATCTCAAGATAGTTCCCAATCACTGTGGCTGCTGGTCTTAGGGGGATGGAGGCAGCTAGTAGAATATCAGCAACCAACAAAATAGTCATTCTAAAATTCTCAGGAGACTGGTGAGACATCCAGTCTACAAAACAACTCCTTGAAGCTTGGGCATCAAATTCGTAGTCATCATCATCGTCAGCTTCCTCTGCAAGTTGTTGTAAAATAGCTTCAGTCGTGTTAAGATCACCTTCTGTGTTGTTTTCCCCGAAAGTGTCTAATTCTGACATATCCTGGCCTTCATCGTCTTCAGTGATTTGTAGTACTTGATTTTCGATAGAATTCTGTTCCTGCGGGTTACGTGAGTCTTCAGTAGTTGAACATGAAGTGCCTTCAACGATCGCCGATATCTTTATTCGCTTACCGTCAAGCATTTTTTTATTTCTACTCTCGGATAATCGCTTTCGCCACCATCTGTCTCGCTTTACTGATTTGTCTGCCATTGTTCCCAAAAACGAAACATGAAATGATTTATTTAAACGTGCTAAATAAATGGAAACTAACAAAAACTTGTCTCGATAGATTCCCTTTCTTTACAGGGAAAGAAACGGGAATAGTTCAAAAACGGAAATATTCGAAATTATGCAATTTTTCATGAACGAATTATAGGCGTTTCTATGGTAGTGCGTGATTACGTGTACATAATAGAGAAATTTGATTGGCTACTTACATTACTAGGCTCTATGAAGGTGCTACGTAGTTGCTTTTGTCGGAAATGAAATCAGCGGTATTGAAAACCCTATATTACCTCTTTAACCGATTTCTAATGGATTTTGCTGAGGCAAAATACAAGTGGGACAATTATGGTGAAATACACTATAGTTGTATGTCCTAGTCGTATGTACTAGTTGTATTTACTAGTTTTAGGCACTAGTTGTATCTACTAGATGTATGTACCTTTTATGTACTAGTTATATATAGTAGTTGTTTGTACTAGTTACATGTACTAGTTGAATGTACTAGTTGTATGTGCTAGATACTAGTTGTATGTAGTAGCTGTATGGAATAGTTCTATGTACTAGTTGTATGTGCTAGATACTAGTTGTATGTAGTAGTTGTATGGACTAGTTCTATGTACTAGTTGTATGTACTATGTGTATGTACTATTTGTATGTACTAGTTATATTTTTATGTATTAGTTATATATACTAGTTGCAAGTACTAGTTGTATGTACTAGTTGTTTGAACTAGTACTAGCTATATTTACTAGTTGTAGGTACTAGTTGTATGTGGTAGTTGTATGTAGTAGTTGTATGTACAAATTGTATGTATTAGTTGTGTGTACTAGTTGTATGTATATATCAGTTGTATGTACTAGCTATTTACTAGTTGAATGTTCTAGTTGAAGGTACTAGTTGTTTGTACTTGTTGTAGGTTCTTGTACTAGTTATACTAGGTATTAGCAAGGCACCAGTTGTATGTACTAGAAACTAGTTGTATGTACTAGTTATATGTTTGTGAAATAGTTATATGTACTAGTTGTATACACTAGGCGTATGTACTAGTTGTATATACTATTATAATTACTAGGTATATGTGTATGTACTAGTTATATGTAGTAGGTGTATGTACTAGCTATATGTCCTAGTTGTTTGTACTAGTTGTATGTACTAGTTGTATGTAGTAGCTATGTACTAGTTGTATATACAAGTTGTAATTTCTAGTATTATGTACTCGTTCTATGAACTAGTTGTATGTACTAGTTTTTAGTTTAATGTACTAGTTGTATGTACTAGTTGTATCTACTCTTTGTATGTATAATGTGTATGTACTAGTTATATGTTTGTGTACTAGTTATATGTACTAGTTGTATGCACTACCTCTATGTACTAGTTGTATATACTATTTATAATTACAAGGTATATGTGTATTTACTAGTTATATGTAGTAGGCGTATGTACTAGTTATATGTCTTAGCTGTTTGTCCTAGCTGTATGTACTGTGAATCCTCGATTATCCGGATCACAAAATTACCTTGCACATGACACGTGGATTACGCAATTATGATACAAAAGTATGCGAATGTGACACGTTTCAGTCGCGCTAATGTATTTTGCTCGATCGAGGATGGCGGAGTCTACTAGCGTTGCGAATCCTAAGCGAAAAAGAACAGTTTTATGTATTGAAGACAAAGTGGCCATCATAAAGCAGCTAGAGAGCAGCTCTGCTAATGTTATTGCCGAACGCTATGACCTTGGAAAGGACACAGTCTCGGATATCAAGAAGAAGTGCGATAAGATCCTTCGCTTCAACCAGGAGATGCGCAACATGGGTATTAGTAAGAAGGTGAAAGTAATGAAGGTCGGAGATGACAAACAGCATGATAAGGCCATCTACTTATGGTTCAAACAAAAGTGGATGGAGGGCGTACCTATCTCAGGCCCGATATTGTGTGAAAAAGCTGTCCAGCTGCACAAGAAGATGTATGGTGAAGAGTCAAGTTTCTCTGGAAGTACAGGATGGCAATGGAGGTTCTGCAAGAGGCATGGAATACGCAACTTTTCCCTTGAAGGTGAGAAATTATCTGCTGATACAGAAGCAAGTGCAGCTTTCGTCACATCTTTCAGGGAATTCGTTGAAGAGCACCAGCTTACTCTCAATCAAATTTTCAATTGTGATTAGACTGGACTTAACTTTCGCTTGTTGTCAGACAAGACACTAGCTGCTTCCTTTGAGCACTCTGCTGATGGAAGAAAGCTGAGCAAAGAGAGAGTCACAATCAATGCCTGTGCAAATGCTACAGGCACCATCAAGTTACCTCTCCAGGTTATCGGAAAAGCAAAACACCCAAGGTTTTAGGGGTTTGAGGATGGACCTCCTACCTGTGGAGAACTGTGGCCAGAAAAGTGCATGGATGAGCCCGAGATTTTTCATGCCTGGTTTCACAACTCATTCATCCCTACAGTACGCAAAGCGCTCTCTTCTCTTGGCTTGGAGCCAAAGGCTGTTCTGGTGCTGGATAATTGCCCTGCCCACCCCAGTGAAGAAGGCCTCATTAGTGGATGATGGAAAGATCACTGCCTTTTACTTGCCACCAAATGTCACTTCCTTGATTCAACCAATGGATCAAGGGGTACTTGTGGCACTCAAGCGCCACTTCAAGAAGAAATTGTTACGAAGGCTATTGATAGAAGATGAGAATGGCGTATCTCTCATTGATTTCCTGAAGTTAGTGAATATGAAAATTGTCACAGAGCTAATCGCAGAGTCATGGGGTGAAATCAAGGAATCCACACTACGCAAGTCGTGGAGAAAGATCATGCCTATTCAAGAAGCAAAGGAGAGTGAAGATCAGACTGAAGGAGAGGAAGATGTGCAAGAATTTATACATGAATTTCAGGAGTTGGGATACAGTATGGATGAAAATGAGATCAGTTCCTGGCTTAACAGTGATTCCAATGATCCTGGCTTTCAGCTGATGACAGATGATAAAATCTGTGACCATGTTCTTTCAGAGCAAGTGCCTGACCAGGAAGATGAGCCTGAACCAGAGGAAGGAGAATCGAATGTCTGTCCTGTCTCCAACTGGCAGCTCATATGATTGAGAAGTGCCTCACATGGCTTGAATACCAGCCTGAAGTAAATCTATACAACACATGCATGTTGAGAGAACTCCATGGCCTCGCAGTCCGTAAACGAGGAGAGTCCCTAAAACAGAGGACCTTACTAGAGATGCTGCAAAAGTAAATGTATATATGAGCACATGCATATGTATTTGTACTATGATATAGAATGTTATACAATCATTAAAGTGATCTATACGTGTTTTGTTGGCGTGCTGATCGTCCAAAGAAATTGTTCTACTGTTATACATATTTGATTGTATTTCACTTATCCGAACTTTTCACTTATCCGAATAAAATTTTTGGGCCATTTGACCAATGGGGTTCGGATAACCGAGGATTCACTGAACTAGTTGAATGTACTAGTTGTATGTGCTAATTGTATGTACTAGTTGTGTGTACTACTTGTCATGTACTAGTCGTATGTACTAGTTGCATGAACTAGTTGTGTGTACTAATTGTTTGTACTAGTTGTATGCACTAGTTATATGTACTAGCTCTAGTTATATTTACTAATTGTAGGTACTAGTTGTATGTAGACGTTGTATGTGGTAGTTGCATGTACTAGTTTTGTACTAGTTGCATATACAAGTTGTATGTTCTAGTATTATGTACTCGTTCTATGAACTAGTAGTATGTACTAGTTGTATGTACTAGTTGTATACACTAGTTGTTGATTCTTGTGCTAGTTATGTAAGGTACTAGGTAGGTTCTAGTTGTATGTACTAGTTGAATGTAATAGTTGTATGAATTAGTTGTATGTACTAGTACAAGTTATATTTACTAGTTGTAGGTATCAGTTGTATGTAGTAGTTGTATGTAGTACTTGTATGTTCTAATTGCATGAACTAGTTTTATGTACTAGTTGTATGTACTATTTATATACTAGTTGTATGTACTAGTTGTGTGTACTATTTGTATGTAATAACTGTGTGTATTAGTTATGTACTAGTTGCATGTACTAGTTCTAATAACTAGTTGTATGTACTAGTACTGGTCATATTTATATTTACCAGTTTTATGTGTATGTACTAGTTATATGTAGTAGTTCGGTACCAGTTATAGGTACTATATAGTTGTAAGTTCTAGTACTAGTAAAACTATTGCTATTTGTATGTACTATTTGTATGTACTAATTGTATGTACTAGGTGTATGTAATATTTATATTTACCAGTTTTATGTGTATGTACTAGTTATATGTAGTAATTCGGTACTAGTTACAGGTACTAGTTGTAAGTTCAAGTACTAGTAAATCTAGGTACTAAGTAGGTACTAGTTGTATCTACTAGTTGTATCTTCTAGTACAAGTTATATTTAATAGTTACATTTACTAGTTGTATGTACTAGTACAAGTTATATTTAATAGTTATATTTACTAGTTGTATTTACTAGTTGTTTGTACTGGTTTTATGTACTATTTGTAGTACTAGTTGTATGTACTAGTTGTATGATATAATTATACGTCACAGTTGGAGTTCTAGTTTAATGTACTAGTTGTCTGGACTATTTATATGTACTAGTTATATGTGTATGTTATTGTCATAGGTACTAGTTGTATGTGTTAGTTGTATGAACTAGTGGTATGTACTAGTTATATGTTCTAGTTTCATGCACCAGTTTCTAGTTGTATGTAGTAGTTGTATGTACAACTAATATGAACTAGTTGCATGTACTAGTTGTATGTACTAGTACAAGTTATGTTTACTATTTGTAGGTATTAGTTGCATGTACTAGTTGCATGTAGTAGTTGTGTATTCTAATTGTATGAACTAGTTGAATGTACTACTTGTATGTACTAGTTGTATGTACTACCTGTATGGACTAGTTATATACGAGATGTATGTACTAGTTGTATGTACTAGTTGTATGTCCTAGTTGTATTTACTACTTGTATGTCCTAGTTGAATGTACTAGTTGTATGCACTAGTTGTATGTACTAGTTGTATGTACTATTTGTATGTACTCGTAGTATGTACCAGGTGTATGTACCTGTTATATGTACTAGTTGTAGGTTCTAGTACTAGTGATACTAGATACTTAGTTGGTATTAGTTTTATGTACAATTCCTAGTTATATTAATAAATTATATTAGATGAATGTACTAGTTATGTACAAGTTGTTTGTACTAGTAATATTAACTAGTGGTATGTACTAGTACTGGTAATATTTACTAACTGTAGCCACTAGCTTTGTGTACTAGTTGTATGTATTAACTGTATGTTTTAGTTATGTACTAGTTGCATATACTAGTTCTAATAACTAGTTGTATGTACTAGTACTGGTAATATATACTAGTTGTAGGTACTAGTTTTATGCACTAGTTGTATGTACTAGTACAAGTTAAATTTACTAATTATATGTATTAGTTTTATGTAGTAGTTGTATGTTATAATTCTTTGAACTAGTTATATGTACTAATTGTATATACTAGTTAAGTACTAGTTATATGTATAGTTTTATGTACTATTTCTGTGTACTAGTTGTATGTACTAATTGTATACTACTTGTACGTACTAGTTGTATGTACTATTTGTATGTGCTAGGTGTATGTACTATTTATAGGTACCAGTTATATGTGTATGTACTAGTTATATGTAGTAGTTGGGTACTAGTTATAGGTACTTGTTTGATGTACTAGTTGTATATACTGGTTTTATGTACTAGTTACAGGTTCTAGTATTAGTAAAACTACGTACTAAGTAGGTACTCGTTGTATATACTAATACTTATAAAATTAACCAGTTGTAGGTACTAGTTATATGTACTAGTTGAATGTAATAGTTGTATGTACTAATTGCATATACTATTTGTGTGTACAACATATATTGGGTGACCCACGTGACCGATTGTGTTACGGATGACATCGTCTGGATACAAGGTACGAGGATGCCTTGGTTCAATGCCAGGCTGGGTAACCTGAAAAAAGAAAGAAAGTATAAATCTTATATACGTTTTATTTATCTTATATGTAATATATATTGTTTATATCTTATATGCATATTATAAATCTCATATATTACATATATATGTAGAGTCAAAAGTGAGTGATATATTAATAGGACTTCATTTATAACATATATTGGGTGACCCACGTGACCAATGGTGTTTCGGATGACATCGTCTGGATACAAGGTACGAGGATGCCGTGGTTCAATACCAGGCTGGGTCACCTGAAAAAAGAAAAAAGTATACATCTTATATATGTATTATATATCTTATATATAATATATTGCATAAATCTGATATGTTTGTTATATATCTTATATATATATTACACATATGTAGAGTCAAAAGTTAGTGATATATAAATAGGACTTCATTTACAACATATATTGGGTGACCCACGTGACCGATGGTGTTACGGATGACATCGTCTGGATTCAAGGTACGAGGATGCCCTGGTTCAATACCAGGTTGGGTCCCGAAAAAAGAAAAAAGTATACGTCTTATATATGTATAATATATTATATATATAATATGTAATGTACATATCTTATATGCATATTATATATGTTATATATTACATATATATGTAGAGCCAAAAGGGAGTGATATATAAATAGGACTTCATTTACAACATACATTGTGTTACCCACGTGACCGATGGTTTTACGGATGACATCGTTTCGATACAAGGTACGAGGATGCCCTGGTTCAATAGCAGGCTGGGTCACTTTCAAAGAGAAAAAGTACACATCTTATATACGTTTTATATATTTTATATATAATATATATTGTATTTATCTTATATGCATATAATATATCTTATATATTACATATAAATGTAGAGTCAAAAGTGTGTGTTATATAAATAGGACTTCATTTACAACATATATTGGGGGACCCTCGTGACCGATGGTGTTACGGATGACATCGTCTGGATTCAAGGTACGAGGAGGCCCTGGTTCAAAACCAGGCTGGGTCACCTGAAAAAAGAAAAAGGTATACATCTTATATTTGTATTATATATCATATATATACATTATATATATAGTAATTATCTTATATGCACATTATATATCTTATATATTGCATAAATATGTAGAGTCAAAAGTGAGTGGTATATAAACAGGACTTCTTTTACAACATATATTGGGTGACCCACGTGGCCGATGGTGTTACGGATGACATCGTCTGGATTCAAGGTACGAGGATGCCCTGGTTCAATACCAGGTTGGGTCCCGAAAAAAGAAAAAAGTATACATCTTATATATGTATAATATATCCTATATATAATATGTAATGTACATATCTTATATGCATATTATATATGTTATATATTACATATATATGTAGAGTCAAAAGGGAGTGATATATAAATAGGACTTCATTTACAACATACATTGTGTTACCCACGTGACCGATGGTTTTACGGATGACATCGTTTCGATACAAGGTACGAGGATGCCCTGGTTCAATAGCAGGCTGGGTCACTTTCAAAGAGAAAAAAAGTACACATCTTATATACGTTTTATATATTTTATATATAATATATATTGTATTTATCTTATATGCATATAATATATCTTATATATTAAATATAAATGTAGAGTCAAAAGTGTGTGTTATATAAATAGGACTTCATTTACAACATATATTGGGGGACCCTCGTGACCGATGGTGTTACGGATGACATCGTCTGGATTCAAGGTACGAGGAGGCCCTGGTTCAAAACCAGGCTGGGTCACCTGAAAAAAGAAAAAAGTATACATCTTATATTTGTATTATATATCATATATATACATTATATATATAGTAATTATCTTATATGCACATTATATATCTTATATATTGCATAAATATGTAGAGTCAAAAGTGAGTGGCATATAAACAGGACTTCTTTTACAACATATATTGGGTGACCCACGTGGCCGATGGTGTTACGGATGACATCGTCTGGATACAAGGTACGAGGATGCCCTGGTTCAATACCAGGCTGGGTCACCTGAAAAAAGAAAATGTATACATTTTATATATGTATTATATATCTTATATATAATATATATAGCATATATAAGATATGTGTGTTATTTAGCCTATATATATATATTACACATATGTAGGGTCAAAAGTGAGTGATATATAAATAGGACTTCATTTACAAATATATGGGTTGACCCACGTGACCGGTGGTGTTACGGATGACATCGTCCGGATACAAGGTACGAGGATGCCCTGGTTCATTACCAGGCTGGGTCATTTGAAAAGGAAAAAAATGTTTACATCTTATATATGTATAAAACATCCTGTATATTATATATATTGTACCTATCTTATATGCATATTATATATCTTATACATTACATATATATGTTGGGTCAAAAGTGAGTGATATAAAAGGGACTTAATTTACAATATATATTGGGTGACCCACGTGATCGATGGTGTTACGGATTACATCATCTGGATAAAAGGTACGAGGAGGCCCTGGTTCATTACCAGGCTGGGTCATTTGAAAAAAGATAAAAGTACACATTTCATATACGTATTATATATTTTATAAATAAAATATATTGCATTTATCTTATATGCATATTATATATCTTATATTTTACATATATATGTAAGGTCAAAAGTGTGTGTTATATAAATAGGACTTCATTTACAACATATATTGGGTGACCCACGTGACTGATGGGGTTACGGATAACATCGTCTGGATACAAGGTACGAGGAGGCCCCGGTTCAATACCAGGCTGGGTCACCTGAAAAAAGAAAAAAGCAGACATCTGATATATGTATTATATATCTTATATATAATATATATTGTATATATCTTGCATGTATTTTATATATCTTATCTATTACTTATATATGTAGAGTAAAAGTGAGTGATATAAAAAAGGACTTAATTAACAACATATATTGTGTGACCCACGACACCGATGGTGTTACGGATGACATCGTCTGGATACAATGTACGAGGATGCCCTGGTTCAATACCAGGCTGGGTCATTAGAAAAGGAAAAAAATGTATACATCTTATATATGTATAAAACATCCTATATATTATATATATTGTACCTATCTTATATGCATATTATATATCCTATACATTACATATATATGTAGGGTCAAAAGTGAGTGATATAAAAAGGACTTAATTTACAATATATATTGGGTGACCCACGTGACCGATGGTGTTACGGATGACATTGTCTGGATACAAGGTACGAGGATGCCCTGGATCAATGCCAGGCTGGGTCACCTGAAAAAAGAAAGAAAGTATAAATCTTATATACGTTTTATTTATCTTATATGTAATATATATTGCTTATATCTTATATGCATATTATATATCTTATATATTACATATATATGTAGAGTCAAAGTGAGTGATATATAAATAGGACTTCATTTATAACATATATTGGGTGACCCACGGGACCAATGGTGTTTCGGATGACATCGTCTGGTTACAAGGTACGAGGATGCCCTGGTTCAATACCAGGCTGGGTCACCTGAAAAAAGAAAAAAGTATACATCTTATATATGTATTATATATCTTATATATAATATATTGCATATATCTGATATGAAGTGAGGGCTTCTCCGCTGGCGCAGTCATCAAAAAAGGTTAGGTTCTCTAATACCAGCGTTAAAAAGACAAAAAGAAACAAGTTTGTCTTGCCGACGTTTCGGTCAGGGTACTCTGACCTTCTTCAGGGCGAAAAATGAAGCTAGTGTGAGTATTTGTCACTATATAGCCTTGCATCCCATCAAGTGCTGTCACTGGGATTGTCAGTTGGTGCCACAGATCTTTGGTTGGATCCACAGTTTGTGTTCTTCAATACGGCCATCCAGCATCTAGGCAGCTCCAGACCTCCTTCCCTGTTGAGGGATGGGTGGTTCAGTCCAATGTGGATGGCTTCCTTTATTAGCAGCTCCTTGGCGGTCCTGGCCCGGTCAACCACGGAGACTTCCTCCCACTTGATTGGATGGTGGTTCTTCCATGCGTGCTCCGCCAGTGCTGACTTCTCCAGTGCTCCCTTCTGACATGCATCTCTGTGCTCCTTCACTCTGGTCTCCAGTCTTCTCACTGTCTCTCCGATGTAGACCTCGCCACAGCTGCAGGGGATGCGGTACACCACCTTGGCTTGCTTCTCCATCAGCAAGGGGTCCTTCACTTTGGTCAGCATGGAGCGGAGAGAGTGTCCAGACCTGAAGATGACCTTCACACCAAACTTCATGCAGACACGTCTGATATCTTCACTGACCCCCTCTGTGTAGGGGAACATCACCAGTGGGGGTCTGTGCTCTTCTTCCAGTGGTGTTGTCTCGGTTGCCTCCATGTCCCGTCTGGGGGGTTTGGAAGATGAGCGGATGAAGGCACCAGGGTATCCATTCTGCCTCAGGACTCTGGTGAGATGGTGTTCTTCCTTCTGCAAGTTGTTCTGTCCAGTGGTGATGGTCCTGGCTCTGTCGAACAAGCACTTGACCAGTCCCCTCTTGACCTGGGGTGGATGGTGGGAGTGGAAGTCCAGGTACCGGTCTGTGTGCGTCGGTTTCCTGTAGACGGTGACGTCCAGGCTGCCATCATCCCTCCTCCGGAGCAAGGTGTCAAGAAAGGGGAGTCTTCCGTCCTTCTCCACCTCCACAGTGAACCTGATGGACGGTCGCACATTGTTCAGGTGGGTCAGGAGCTCTTCCATTGTGCCCTTCTTCACGATGCAGCAGGTGTCGTCTACGTACCTCTTCCAGAGGCGGGGCTTCATGGGGGCAGTTCTAAGTGCCAGTTCCTCGAAGAACTCCATGTACAGGTCTGCCACCACAGCAGAGACAGGTGAGCCCATTGCTGCTCCTTCCCGTTGCTCGAAGAACTCTCCCAGCCATCCACATTGGACTGAACCACCCATCCCTCAACAGGGAAGGAGGTCTGGAGCTGCCTAGATGCTGGATGGCCGTATTGAAGAACACAAACTGTGGATCCAACCAAAGATCTGTGGCACCAACTGACAATCCCAGTGACAGCACTTGATGGGATGCAAGGCTATATAGTGACAAATACTCACACTAGCTTCATTTTTCGCCCTGAAGAAGGTCAGAGTACCCTGACCGAAACGTCGGCAAGACAAACTTGTTTCTTTTTGTCTTTTTAACGCTGGTATTAGAGAACCTAACCTTTTTTATATCTGATATGTTTGTTATATATCTTATATATATATTACACATATGTAGAGTCAAAAGTGAGTGATATATAAATAGGACTTCATTTACAACATATATTGGGTGACCCACGTGACCGATGGTGTTACGGATGACATCGTCTGGATTCAAGGTATGAGGAGGCCTTGGTTTAAAACAAGGCTGGGTCACCTGAAAAAAGAAAAAAGTATGCATCTTATATTTGTATTATATATCATATATATATAATATATATATAGTATTTATCTTATATGCATATTATATATCTTATATATTACATATATATGTAGGGTCTAAATTTTTGTTATATAAATAGGACTTCACTTAAAACATATATTGGGTGACCTACATGGCCGATGGTGTTACGGATGACATCGTCTGGAGACAAGGTACGAGGATGCCCTGGTTCAATACCAGGCTGGGTCACCTGAAAAAAGAAAAAAATATTCATTTTAAATAATTATTATATATCTTATATATAATATATATAGCATATATCTGATATGTGTGTTATTTATCCTATATATATATATTACACATATGTAGAGTAAAAAGTGAGTGATATATAAATAGGACTTAATTCACAACATATATGGGGTGACTCACGTGACCGATGGTGTTACGGATGAAATCGTCTGGATACAAGGTACGAGTATGCCCTGGTTCAATACCAGGCTGGGTCATTTGAAAAAAGAAAAAAGTATACATCTTATATATTTTATAAAATATCTTATATATAATATATAAAGTACATATCTTATATGCATATTATATATCTTATATATTACATATATATGTAGAGTCAAAAGTGAGTAATATATAAATAGGACTTCATTTACATGTAACCCACGTGACCGATGGTGTTACGGATTACATCATCTGGATACAAGGTATGAGGATGCCCTGGTTCAATACCAGGCTGGGTCATTTGAAAAAAGATAAAAGTACACATTTCATATACGTATTATATATTTTATAAATAAAATATATTGTATTTGTCTTATATGCATATTATATATCTTATATTTTACTTATATATGTAAGTTCAAAAGTGTGTGTTATATAAATAGGACTTCATTTACAACATATATTGGGTGACCTACGTGACTGATGGGGTTACGGATAACATCGTCTGGATAAAAGGTACGAGGAGGCCCTGGTTCAATACCAGGCTGGGTCACCTGTAAAAAGAAAATAGTATACATCTTATATTTGTATTATATATCATATATATATTATATGTATAGTATTTATCTTATATGCATATTATATATCTTATATATTACATATATATGTAGGGTCAAAATTTGTGTTATATAAATAGGACTTGATTTACAACATATATTGGGTGACCCAAGTGACCGATGATGTTACGGATGACATCGTCTGGATACAAGGTACGAGGATGCCCTGGTTAAATACTAGGCTGGGTCACCTGAAAAAAGAAAAAAGCAGACATCTGATATATGTATTATATATCTTATATATAATATAGATTGTATATATCTTGCATGTATTTTATATATCTTATATATTACTTATATATGTAGAGTAAAAGTTAGTGATATAAAAAAGGACTTAATTAACAACATATATTGTGTGACCCATGAGACCGATGGTGTTACGGATGACATCGTCTGGATACAAGGTACGAGGATACCCTGGTTCAATACCAGGCTGGGTCATTTGAAAAGGAAAAAAAATGTATACATCTTATATATGTTTAATACATCCTATATATTATATATATTGTACCTATCTTATATGCATATTATATATCTTATACATTACATATATATGTAGGGTCAAAAGTGAGTGATATAAAAAGGACTTAATTTACAATATATATTGGGTGACCCACGTGACTGATGGTGTTACGGATGACATCGTCTGGATACAAGATACGAGGATGCCCTGGTTCAATACCAGACTGGGTCACCTAAAAAAAATATATACATCATATATTTGTATTCTATATCATATGTATATATTATATATATAGTATTTATGTTATATGCATATTATATATCTTATATATTACATATATATATAGGGTCAAAATTTGTGTTATATAAATAGGACTTCATTTCCAATTTATATTGGAGGACCCACGTGACAGATCGAGTTACGGATAACATCGTCTGGATACAAGGTACGAGGATTCCCTGGTTCAATACCAGGCTGGGTCAGCTGAAAAAAGAAAAAAAGTATACATCTTATTTATGTATTATATATCTTATATATAAGATATATTGTATATATCTTATATGTATATTACATATCTTATATATTACAAATATATGTAGAGTCAAAAGTGGGTGATATATAAATAGGACTTCATTTGCAACATATATTGTGGAACCCACGTGACCGATTGTGTTACGGATGACATCGTCTGGATACAAGTTACGAGGATGACCTGGTTCAATACCAGGTTGGGTCCTGAAAAAAGAAAAAAAGCATACATCTTATATATGTATTATATATCTTATATGTAATACAGTGGAACCTCCATAATAAGGACACCCTCGGGACCAGATCCAAGTGTCCTGATTATGGAGGTGTCCTGATTTCAGAGGTTTGCCATTAAATATGTATTAATTACATTTATATGCAAAGATTGGCAATGTAATTACAAACATATTGTTAATATTCTATAGTGTAGCCAAAATATATGCATTTAGTAAACACAGAAATGCTACTGTCATGATACACTGCTAAACCACACTATTTATGGAAATAATCATCCAATGTTGTCTGCCTGGCTTTAGTAAGCGCAGAGTAGTGAAGTGCTGCAACCACATTTGTTACACGGCTAATTTCTGTTGCTTCAGAAGTGTACCCCTTGTAATCTAAAAATGCAGCAACATCATCTAGGCTCTGCATTGCTTGGTGAAAGGTTGTTAGCTTGGGTAGCACAGGCGTGCAGAAAGAATCTCCCTCCCCATTCTCCTCTTCCTCCTCCTCCTCCTCATCTTCCTGTTCTTGGTTCTCATCAGAATCTTTCTTCTTCTTGCTTGGAGCAATATCAGCTAGGAAGTCATCCTCCCAGCTGTCATCAGCATAGTCCTGACAAACAGGTAGGTCTTCATCAGCAGTGGTAAACTCATCCGCAGAGCAGCAATCTCTAGATCTGATCCCTTTGATCATGTCTTCTAGCTCTCCTGTCTCACTGTCTACTTCCAGATCTGCAAATGGGTCATCAGCTATATTGACATCAATCGTGGATCAAAATCAGAGTTGACAACCCCAGCCTTTCGGAAGCATTTTTAATGGTGTCAGATGACACCAACTCCCATGCCTGTGCAACCCATCTGCATGCTAGTAGGATGTTGACTGACTTGACCACTTCATGAGCGCTTGAGCACTCCTCAATTTTGGCAAGGACATGCTGCATGAGAAGCTTACGATAGTGTACCTTGAAGTTCTTGATGATTCCAAGGTCAAGGGGCTGAAGAACTGAGGTGGTGTTAGGAGGAAGAAACAGGATTTTGATGTTGCTGTATTTTCCTAAAAGATTTTGTGGGTGGCATCCAGCATTATCCATTAGCAGTGCAATTGAGCGGCTTTGTGACTTCAATTGATTGTTTACCTTGAGAAGGACACGGTGCATAATGTCTCCTGTCATCCAGGACTTTGCCTGGCTGTAAAAGCTCACTAGTAAGCAACTTTTATCCACTCCCTTGAAGCATCGAAGGTTTTCAGATGTCCAGACAACAATTGGTTTGATACCTTCTTTGCCTCCTGCAGCATTTACAAAAAATGCTACTGTCACCCTCTGTTTGCAACTCTTGCCCCCTTTGCATAACTTCCCCTTCTGTCCTAAGCCTTTGTCTGGCAAAGCCCTCCAGAAGCAGCCTGTTTTGTCCATGTTCCAGATATCCTTGGCACTGTAACCATGAATTATCTCTGGGATGCGCTCTTTCCAAGAGTCAACCGTTTCACCTTTGACTTCGCCTGACTCCCCACTAATGGTCATCTGTCGAATGTTGTGTTTCAATTTCCATTTTTCTAGCCACCCATTGGATGCCTTGAAGTCAGAGATGTCCAGGTGCTGTGCAATCTCCTTGGCTTTTTGACATATCTTGGGACCATCAGGATAGATGTTCTTATGAACAGCCATGAGGTACCAATCGTACAGCCGATCATTGACATCAGCAAATTGTGAGGTACGTGCCCTCTTTAGAGAACGACATATGTCACTGGAGGCATTACCCTCATAACTTTCAAGAATGGTAACCTTGTTTTTCAGGATGGTGGATGCCTGTGTCTTGCCAATGCTAAAGTATTCAGCCAGTTTTCTAACTCCCAGTGTTGGGTTCTTCTCTGCCATCTGCAGTAACTCATACTTTTTCTGAAGTGACAGTTCATTGCGCTTTTTTGTGGTGGAAAGAGCCATTTTGCACTAACATACACGTGTTGAACAGTCAAAGGGCAAGGCCTAGGTCAATCACCTTGCCCTTGCCCTTTGATTGTGTGTACCACAAAGGAACCACGACTATGGCAAGTCAGCCAGCAGAAGTGACTTCAGATTTCTGCGAGATTCGTACTTTTGTAAGAGGAGCTCATGCCTACCAAGAACACTGGCAACCAAGAACTGGACAGATGTTAAACCTGAAGAGAGAGCCCGAAAATTGTCGGGATAAGTGCGCTGTTGCGATATTAAAGGCGGACGGTACAATAGTCGGGTATATTCCATACAATTTTGCTCCGCTTATCTCGTCATTCCTTGCGAGAGACTGCAACAAAGGTATGGTCGAAATTACTGGGGAAAGGGTCAATCGCGGCGCTGGGTATGGACTGGAAGTCCCTTGTGTTTATCGTCTGTATGGGCCACAAAAGTATATTCAACGGCTCGAAGGGATGCTGTCAAGACTCACAGAAAGATCGCTCTTGCCAGAATCATCTGACTGAAACTTACACTTATTTATACTGTCCATATTATATAGTTTATTTTGTATAATAATAAATACGTTGGGACCTATTTACGTGTCCGCAATACGGAATAGAGAGGTGTCCGCATTTGGGAGGGTGCCATTGTATCGTGGTTAATGGCTTTTCAATCGGGACCGCAACAATGGGTCCGCACTAGCGAGGTGTCCGCTATCAGGAGGTGCCCGTTAAGGGAGGTTCCACTGTATATATTGTATATATCTTATATGCATATTATATCTTATATATTGCATATATATGTAGAGTCAAAAGTGAGTGGTATATAAATAGGACTTAATTTACAACTTATATTGGGTGACCCATGTGACCGATGGTGTTACGAATGACATCGTCAGGATACAAGGTACGAGGATGCCCTGGTTCAATACCAGGTTGGGTCCTGAAAAAAGAAAAAAGAGAATACATCTTATATATGTATTATATATCTTATATGTAATATATATTGTATATATCTTATATATTGCATATATATGCAGAGTCAAAAGTGAGGGGTATATAAATAGGACTTAATTTACAAAATATATTGGGTGACCCACGTGACCGGTGGTGTTACGAATGACATCGTCTGGATACAAGGTACGAGGACGCCCTGGTTCAATACCAGGTAGGGTCTTGAAAAAAGAAAAAAGATAATACATCTTATATATGTATTATACATCTTATATGTAATATATATTGTATATATCTTTTATGAATATTATATATCTTATATATTGGATATATATGTAGAGTCAAAAGTGAGTGGTATATAAATAGGACTTCATTTACAACATATATTATGGTAGCCACGTGACCGATGGTGTTACGGATGACATCGTCTGGATACAAGGTACGAGGATGCCCTGGTTCAATACCAGGTTGGGTCCTGAAAAGAGAAAAAAAGCATACATCTTATATATGAATTATATATCTTATATGTAATGTGTATTTAAAATATCTTATATGCCTATTATATATCTTATATATTGGATATATATGAAGAGTAAAAAGTGAGTGGTATATAAATAGGATTTCATTTACAACATATATTGTTGAACCTACGTGACCGATGGTGTTACGGATGACATTGTCTGGATACAAGGTACGAGGATGCCCTGGTTCAATACCAGTTTTGTTCCTGAAAAAAGAAAAAAGAGAATACATCTTATATATGCATTGTACATCTTATATGTAATATATATGGTATATATCTTATATGCATATTATATATCTTATATATTGCATATATATGTAGAGTCAAAAGTGAGTGGTATATAAATAGGACTTCATTTACAACAAATATTGGGTGACCCACGTGACCAAAGGTGTTACGGATGACATCGTCTGGATACAAGGTACGAGGATGCCCTGGTTCAATACCAGGTAGGGTCTTGAAAAAAGAAAAAAGCATACATCTTACATATATATTATATATCTTATATGTAATATATATTGTATATATCTTATATGCATATTATATATCTTATATATTGCATATATATGTAGAGTCAAAAGTGAGGGGTATATAAATAGGACTTCATTTAAAACATATATTATGGTAGACACGTGACCGATGGTGTTACGGATGACATCGTCTTGATACAAGGTACGAGGATGACCTGGTTAAATATCAGGTTGGGTCCTGAAAAAAGAAAAAAAAGCATAGATCTTATATGTGTATTATATATCTTATATATATGTAATATATATTGTATATATCTTATATGCATATTATATATCTTATATATTGCATATATACGTAGAGCCAAAAGTAAGTGGTATATAAATAGGACTTCATTTACAACAATAATGGGTGACCCACATGACCGATGGTGTTACGGATGACATCGTCTGGATACAAGGTACGAGGATGCCCTGGTTCAATACCAGGTAGGGCCTTGAAAAAAGAAAAAAGCATACATCTTATATATATATATCTTATATGTAATATATATTGTATATATCTTATATGCATATTATATATTTTATATATTGCATATATATGTAGAGTCAAAAGTGAGTGGTATATAAATAGGACTTCATTTACAACAAATATTGGGTGACCCACGTGACCGATGATGTTACGGATGACATCGTCTGGATACAAGGTACGAGGATGCCCTGATTCAATACCAGTTTGGGTCCTGAAAAAAGAAAAAAGAGAATACATTTTATATATGTATTATATATCTTTTATGTAATATATATTGTATATATCTTATATGAATATTATATATTTTATTTATTGCATATATATGTAGAGTCAAAAGTGAGGGGTATATAAATACGACTTCATTTACAACATATATTATGGAAGCCACGTCACCGATGGTGTTACGGATGACATCGTCTGGATACAAGGTACGAGGATGCCCTGGTTCAATACCAAGTTGGGTGACCTGAAAAAAGAAAAACAAGCATACATCTTATATATGTATTATATATCTTATATGTAATATATATTGTATATATCTCATATGCATATTATATATCTTATATATTGCATATATATGTAGAGTCAAAAGTGAGGGGTATATAAATAGGACTTCATTTAAAACATATATTATGGAAGCCAGGTGACCGATGGTGTTACGGATGACATCGTCTGGATACAAGGTACGAGGATGCCCTGGTTCAATACCAGGTTGGGTCCTGAAAAAAGAAAAAAGCACACATCTTATATATATATATTATATACCTTATATGTTATATATATTGTATATATCTAATATGAATATTATATATCTTATAGATTGCATATATACGTAGAGTAAAAAGTGAGTGGTATATAAACAGGACTTCATTTTCAACATATATTGTGGAACCCACGCGACCGATGGTGTTACGGATGACAACGTCTGGAGACAAGGTACGAGGATGCCCTGATTCAATACCAGTTTGGGTCCTGAAAAAAGAAAAAAGAGCATACATCTTATATATGTATTATATATCTTATATGTAATATATATTGTATATATCTCATATGCATATTATATATCTTATATATTGCATATATATGTAGAGTCAAAAGTGAGGGGTATATAAATAGGACTTCATTTAAAACATATATTATGGAAGCCAGGTGACCGATGGTGTTACGGATGACATCGTCTGGATACAAGGTACGAGGATGCCCTGGTTCAATACCAGGTTGGGTCCTGAAAAAAGAAAAAAGCACAAATCTTATATATATATATTATATACCTTATATGTTATATATATTGTATATATCTAATATGAATATTATATATCTTATATATTGCATATATACGTAGAGTCAAAAGTGAGTGGTATATAAACAGGACTTCATTTTCAACATATATTGTGGAACCCACGCGACCGATGGTGTTACGGATGACAACGTCTGGAGACAAGGTACGAGGATGCCCTGATTCAATACCAGTTTGGGTCCTGAAAAAAGAAAAAGAGCAAACATCTTATATATGTATTATATATCTTATATGTAGTATATATTGTATATATCTTATATGCATATTATATATCTTATATATTGTATATATATGTAGAGTCAAAAGTGAGTGGTATATAAATAGGACTTCATTTACAACATATATTGTGGAACCCACGTGACCGATGGTGTTACGGATGACATCGTCTGGATACAAGGTACGAGGATACCCTAGTTCAATACCAGGTTGGGTCCTCAAACAAGAAAAAAAAGGCTACATCTTATATATGTATTATATATCTTATATGTATTATATATTTTATATATCTTATATGAATATTATATATCTTATATATTGCATATATATGTAGAGTCAAAAGTGAGTGGTATATAAATAGGACTGTATTTACAACAAATATTGGGTGACCGACGTGACCGATGGTGTTACGGATGACATCGTCTGGATACAAGGTACGAGGATGCCCTGATTCAATACCAGTTAGGGTCTTGAAAAAAGAAAAAAGAGCCTACATCATATATATGTATTATATATCATATATGTAATATATATTGTATATATCTTATATGCATATTATATATCTTATATATTGCATATATATGTAGAGTCAAAAGTGAGTGGTATATAAATAGGACTTAACTTACAACATACATTGGGTGACCCATGTGACCGATGGTGTTACGGATGACATCGTCTGGATACAAGGTACGAGGATGCCCTGGTTCAATACCAGGTAGGGTCCTGAAAAAAGAAAAAAAGCATAAATCTTATATATATATTATACATCTTATATGTAATATATATTGTATATATCTTATATTCTTATTATATATTTTATATATTGCATATATATGTAGAGTCAAAAGTGAGTGGTATATAAATAGGACTTCATTTACAACAAATATTGGGTGACCCACGTGACCGATGTTGTTACGGATGACATCGTCTGGATACATGGTACGATGTATGCTCTGATTCAACACCAGTTTGGGGCCTGAAAAAGAAAAAACAGCATACATCTTAAATATGTATTATATATCTTATATGTAATATATATCTTATATATTGCATATATATGTAGAGTCAAAAGTGAGGGGTATATAAATAGGACTTCATTTAAAACATATATTATGGAAGCCACGTGACCAATGGTGTTACGGATGACATCGTCTGGATACAAGGTACATACAAGGATGCCCTTGTTCAATACCAGGTTGGGTCCTGAAAAAGAAAAAAAACACACATCTTATATATGTATTATATATCTTATATGTAATATATATTGTATATATCTTATATGCATATTATATATCTTATATATTGCATATATACGTAGAGTCAAAAGTAAGTGGTATGTAAATAGGACTTCATTTACAATATATAATGGTGACCCACATGACTGATGGTGTTACGGATGACATCGTCTGGATACAAGGTACGAGGATTCCCTGGTTCAATACGAAGTTGGGTGACCTGAAAAAAGAAAAACAAGCATACATCTTATATATGAATTATATATCTTATATGTAATATATATGTAATATATCTTATATGCATATTATATATCTTATATATTGCATATATATGTAGAGTCAAAAGTGAGTGGTAAATCAATAGGACTTCATTTACAACATATATTGTGGAACCCACGTGACCGATGGTGTTACGGATGACATCGTCTGGATACAAGGTACGAGGATGCCCTGATTCAATACCAGTTTGGGTCCTGAAAAAAGAAAAAAGAGAATACATTTTATATATGTATTATATATCTTTTATGTAATATATATTGTATATATCTTATATGCATATTATATATTTTATTTATTGCATATATATGTAGAGTCAAAAGTGAGGGGTATATAAATACGACTTCATTTACAACATATATTATGGAAGCCACGTCACCGATGGTGTTACGGATGACATCGTCTGGATACAAGGTACGAGGATGCCCTGATTCAATACCAGTTTGGGTCCTGAAAAAAGAAAAAAGAGCATACATCTTATATATGTATTATATATCTTATATGTAATATATATTGTATATATCTTATATGCATATTATATATTTTATATATTGCATATATATGTAGAGTCAAAAGTGAGTGGTATATAAATAGGACTTCATTTACAACAATAATGGGTGACCCACATGACCGATGGTGTTACGGATGACAACGTCTGGATACAAGGTATGAGGATGCCCTGGTTAAATACCAGGTAGGGCCCTGAAAAAAGAAAAAAGTATACATCTTATATATATATTATATATCTTATATGTAATATATATTGTATATATCTTTTATGTATATTATATATTTTATATATTGCATATATATGTAGAGTCAAAAGTGAGTGGTATATAAATAGGACTTCATTTACAACAAATATTGGGTGACCCACGTGACCGATGGTGTTACGGATGACATCGTCTGGATACATGGTACGATGTGTGCCCTGATTCAACACCAGTTTGGGGCCTGAAAAAGAAAAAAAAAGCATACATCTTAAATATGTATTATATATCTTATATGTAATATATATCTTATATATTGCATATATATGTAGAGTCAAAAGTGAGGGGTATATAAATAGGACTTCATTTAAAACATATATTATGGAAGCCACGTGACCAATGGTGTTACGGATGACATCGTCTGGATACAGGGTACATACGAGGATGCCCTTGTTCAATACCAGGTTGGGTCCTGAAAAAGAAAAAAAACATACATCTTATATATGTATTATATATCTTATATGTAATATATATTGTATATATCTTATATGCATATTATATATCTTATATATTGCATATATACGTAGAGTCAAAAGTAAGTGGTATGTAAATAGGACTTCATTTACAATATATAATGGTGACCCACATGACTGATGGTGTTACGGATGACATCGTCTGGATACAAGGTACGAGGATTCCCTGGTTCAATACGAAGTTGGGTGACCTGAAAAAAGAAAAACAAGCATACATCTTATATATGTATTATATATCTTATATGTAATATATATGTAATATATCTTATATGCATATTATATATCTTATATATTGCATATATATGTAGAGTCAAAAGTGAGTGGTAAATCAATAGGACTTCATTTACAACATATATTGTGGAACCCACGTGACCGATGGTGTTACGGATGACATCGTCTGGATACAAGGTACGAGGATGCCCTGATTCAATACCAGTTTGGGTCCTGAAAAAAGAAAAAAGAGCATACATCTTATATATGTATTATATATCTTATATGTAATATATATTGTATATATCTTATATGCATATTATATATCTTATATAATGCATATATATGTAGAGTCAAAAGTGAGGGGTATATAAATAGGACTTCATTAAAACATATATTATGGTAGCCACGTGACCGATGATGGTACGGATGACATCGTCTTGATACAAGGTACGAGGATAACCAGGTTCAATACGAGGTTGGGTCCTGAAAAAAGAAAAAAAAGCTTACATCTTATTTGTGTATTATATATCTTATATGTAATATATATTGTATATATCTTATATGCATATTATATATCTTATATATTGCATATATATGTAGAGTCAAAAGTGAGTGGTTTACAAATAGGACTTCATTTACAACAAATATTGGGTGACCCACGTGACCGACGATGTTACGGATGACATCGTCTTGATACAAGGTACGAGGATAACCTGGTTCAATACCAAGTTGGGTCCTGAAAAGAGAAAAAAGCATACATCTTATATATATATTATATATCTTATATGTAATATATATTGTATATATCTTATATGCATATTATATATTTTATATATTGCATATATATGTAGAGTCAAAAGTGAGTGGTATATAAATAGGACTTCATTTACAACAAATATTGGGTGACCCACGTGACCGATGGTGTTACGGATGACATCGTCTGGATACAAGGTACGAGGATGCCCTGATTCAATACCAAGTTGGGTCCTGAAAAAAGAAAAAAGCATACATCTTATATATATATTATATATCTTATATGTAATATATATTGTATATATCTTATATGCATATTATATATTTTATATATTGCATATATATGTAGAGTCAAAAGTGAGTGGTATATAAATAGGACTTCATTTACAACAAATATTGGGTGACCCACGTGACCGATGGTGTTACGGATGACATCGTCTGGATACAAGGTACGAGGATGCCCTGATTCAATACCAGTTTGGGTCCTGAAAAAAGAAAAAAGAGAATACATTTTATATATGTATTATATATCTTTTATGTAATATATATTGTATATATCTTATATGCATATTATATATTTTATATATTGCATATATATGTAGAGTCAAAAGTGAGTGGTATATAAATAGGACTTCATTTACAACAAATATTGGGTGACCCACGTGACCGATGGTGTTACGGATGACATCGTCTGGATACAAGGTACGAGGATGCCCTGATTCAATACCAAGTTGGGTCCTGAAAAAAGAAAAAAGCATACATCTTATATATATATTATATATCTTATATGTAATATATATTGTATATATCTTATATGCATATTATATATTTTATATATTGCATATATATGTAGAGTCAAAAGTGAGTGGTATATAAATAGGACTTCATTTACAACAAATATTGGGTGACCCACGTGACCGATGGTGTTACGGATGACATCGTCTGGATACAAGGTACGAGGATGCCCTGATTCAATACCAGTTTGGGTCCTGAAAAAAGAAAAAAGAGAATACATTTTATATATGTATTATATATCTTTTATGTAATATATATTGTATATATCTTATATGCATATTATATATTTTATTTATTGCATATATATGTAGAGTCAAAAGTGAGGGGTATATAAATACGACTTCATTTACAACATATATTATGGAAGCCACGTGACCGATGGTGTTACGGATGACATCGTCTGGATACAAGGTACGAGGATGCCCTGGTTCAATACCAAGTTGGGTCACCTGAAAAAAGAAAAACAAGCAGACATCCCATATATGTATTATATATATTATATGTAATATATATTGTATATATCTTATATGCATATTATATATCTTATATATTGCATATATATGTAGAGTCAAAAGTGAGTGGTATATAAATAGGACTTCATTAACATCAAATATTGGGTGACCCATGTGACCGATGGTGTTACGAATGACATCGTCAGGATATAAGGTACGAGGATGCCCTGGTTCAATACCAAGTTGGGTCACCTGAAAAAAGAAAAACAAGCATACATCTTATATATGTATTATATATATTATATGTAATATATATTGTATATATCTTATATGCATATTATATATCTTATATATTGTATATATATATATATGTAGAGTCAAAAGTGAGTGGTATATAAATAGGACTTCATTTACAACATATATTGGGTGACCCACGTGACCGATGGTGTTACGGATGACATCGTCTTGATACAAGGTACGAGGATGCCCTGATTCAATACCAGTTTGGGTCCTGAAAAAAGAAAAAAGAGCATACATCTTATATATGTATTATATATCTTATATGCATATTATATATCTTATATATTGCATATATATGTAGAGTCAAAAGTGAGGGGTATATAAATAGGACTTCATTAAAAGATATATTATGGTAGCCACGTGACCGACGATGTTACGGATGACATCGTCTTGATACAAGGTACGAGGATAACCTAGTTCAATACCAAGTTGGGTCCTGAAAAAAGAAAAAAAAGCATACATCTTATATGTGTATTATATATCTTATATGTAATATATATTGTATATATCTTATATGTATATTATATATCTTATATATTGCATATATATGTAGAGTCAAAAGTAAGTGGTAAATAAATAGGACTTCATTTACAACAATAATGGGTGACCCACATGACCGATGGTGTTACGGATGACAACGTCTGGATACAAGGTATTAGGATGCCCTGGTTCAATACCAGGTAGGGCCCTGAAAAAAGAAAAAAGCATACATCTTATATATATATTATATATCTTATATGTAATATATATTGTATATATCTTTTATGTATATTATATATTTTATATATTGCATATATATGTAGAGTCAAAAGTGAATGGTTTATAAATAGGACTTCATTTACAACAAATATTGGGTGACCCACATGACCGATGGTGTTACGGATAACAACGTCTGGATACAAGGTATGAGGATGCCCTGGTTCAATACCAGGTAGGGCCCTGAAAAAAGAAAAAAGCATACATCTTATATATATATTATATATCTTATATGTAATATATATTGTATATATCTTTTATGTATATTATATATTTTATATATTGCATATATATGTAGAGTCAAAAGTGAGTGGTTTATAAATAGGACTTCATTTACAACAAATATTGGGTGGCCTACGTGACCGACGGTGTAACGGATGAAATCGTCTGGATACAAGTTACGAGGATGCCCTGATTCAATACCAGTTTGGGTCCTGAAAAAAGAAAAAAGAGCATACATCTTTTATATGTAATATATATCTTATATGTAATATATATGTTATATATCTTATATGCATATTATATATCTTATATATTGCATATATATGTAGAGTCAAAAGTTAAATAGGACTTCATTTAAAACATATATTATGGAAGCCACGTGACCAATGGTGTTACGGATGACATCGTCTGGATACAAGGTACGAGGATGCCGTGGTTCAAAACAAGGTTGGGTCCTGAAAAAAAAAAAAGGATACATCTTATATATGTATTATATATCTTATATGTAATATATATTGTATATATCTTATATGCATATTATATATCTTATATATTGTATATATATATATATATGTAGAGTCAAAAGTGAGTGGTATATAAATAGGACTTCATTTATAACATATATTGGGTGACCCACGTGACCGATGGTGTTACGGATGACATCGTCTGGATACAAGGTACGAGGATGCCCTGATTCAAAACCAGCTTGGGTCCTGAAAAAAGAAAAAAGAGCATACATCTTGTATATGTATTATATATCTTATATGTAATATATATTGTATATATCTTATACGCATATTATATATCTTATATATTGCATATATATGTAGAGTCAAAAGTGAGTGGTAAATCAATAGGACTTCATTTACAACATATATTGTGGAACCCACGTGACCGATGGTGTTACAGATGACATCGTCTGGATACAAGGCACGAGGATGCCCTGGTTCAATACCAGGTTGGGTCCTGAAAAAAAAAAAGCATACATCTTATATATGTATTATATGTCTTATATGTAATATATATTGTATATATATCTTGTATGCATATCAAATATCTTATATATTGTATATATATATATATATATGTAGAGTCAAAAGTGAGTGGTATATAAATAGGACTTCATTTACAACATATATTGGGTGACCCACGTGACCGATGGTGTTACGGATGACATCGTCTGTATACAAGGCACGAGGATGCCCAGATTCAACACCAGTTTGGGTCCTGAAAAAAGAAAAAAGAGCATACATCTTATATATGTATTATATATCTTATATGTAATATATATTGTATATATCTTATATGCATATTATATATCTTATATATTGCATATATATGTAGAGTCAAAAGTGAGGGGTATATAAATAGGACTTCATTAAAACATATATTATGGTAGCCACGTGACCGATGATGTTACGGATGACATCGTCTTGATACAAGGTACGAGAATAACCAGGTTCAATACGAGGTTGGGTCCTGAAAAAAGAAAAAAAAGCTTACATCTTATTTGTGTATTATATATCTTATATGTAATATATATTGTATATATCTTATATGCATATTATATATCTTATATATTGCATATATATGTAGAGTCAAAAGTGAGTGGTTTACAAATAGGACTTCATTTACAACAAATATTGGGTGACCCACGTGACCGACGATGTTACGGATGACATCGTCTTGATACAAGGTACGAGGATAACCTGGTTCAATACCAAGTTGGGTGCTGAAAAAAGAAAAAAGCATACATCTTATATATATATTATATATCTTATATGTAATATATATTGTATATATCTTATATGCATATTATATATTTTATATATTGCATATATATGTAGAGTCAAAAGTGAGTGGTATATAAATAGGACTTCATTTACAACAAATATTGGGTGACCCACGTGACCGATGGTGTTACGGATGACATCGTCTGGATACAAGGTACGAGGATGCCCTGATTCAATACCAAGTTGGGTCCTGAAAAAAGAAAAAAGCATACATCTTATATATATATTATATATCTTATATGTAATATATATTGTATATATCTTATATGCATATTATATATTTTATATATTGCATATATATGTAGAGTCAAAAGTGAGTGGTATATAAATAGGACTTCATTTACAACAAATATTGGGTGACCCACGTGACTGATGGTGTTACGGATGACATCGTCTGGATACAAGGTACGAGGATGCCCTGATTCAATACCAGTTTGGGTCCTGAAAAAAGAAAAAAGAGAATACATTTTATATATGTATTATATATCTTTTATGTAATATATATTGTATATATCTTATATGCATATTATATATTTTATTTATTGCATATATATGTAGAGTCAAAAGTGAGGGGTATATAAATACGACTTCATTTACAACATATATTATGGAAGCCACGTGACCGATGGTGTTACGGATGACATCGTCTGGATACAAGGTACGAGGATGCCCTGGTTCAATACCAAGTTGGGTCACCTGAAAAAAGAAAAACAAGCATACATCTTATATATGTATTATATATATTATATGTAATATATATTGTATATATCTTATATGCATATTATATATCTTATATATTGTATATATATATATATATGTAGAGTCAAAAGTGAGTGGTATATAAATAGGACTTCATTTACAACATATATTGGGTGACCCACGTGACCGATGGTGTTACGGATGACATCGTCTTGATACAAGGTACGAGGATGCCCTGATTCAATACCAGTTTGGGTCCTGAATAAAGAAAAAAGAGCATACATCTTATATATGTATTATATATCTTATATGCATATTATATATCTTATATATTGCATATATATGTAGAGTCAAAAGTGAGGGGTATATAAATAGGACTTCATTAAAACATATATTATGGTAGCCACGTGACCGACGATGTTACGGATGACATCGTCTTGATACAAGGTACGAGGATAACCTGGTTCAATACCAAGTTGGGTCCTGAAAAAGGAAAAAAAAGCATACATCTTATATGTGTATTATATATCTTATATGTAATATATATTGTATATATCTTATATGTATATTATATATCTTATATATTGCATATATACGTAGAGTCAAAAGTAAGTGGTATATAAATAGGACTTCATTTACAACAATAACGGGTGACCCACATGACCGATGGTGTTACGGATGACAACGTCTGGATACAAGGTATGAGGATGCCCTGGTTCAATACCAGGTAGGGCCCTGAAAAAAGAAAAAAGCATACATCTTATATATATATTATATATCTTATATGTAATATATATTGTATATATCTTTTATGTATATTATATATTTTATATATTGCATATATATGTAGAGTCAAAAGTGAGTGGTTTATAAATAGGACTTCATTTACAACAAATATTGGGTGACCCACATGACCGATGGTGTTACGGATGACAACGTCTGGATACAAGGTATGAGGATGCCCTGGTTCAATACCAGGTAGGGCCCTGAAAAAAGAAAAAGCATACATCTTATATATATATTATATATCTTATATGTAATATATATTGTATATATCTTTTATGTATATTATATATTTTATATATTGCATATATATGTAGAGTCAAAAGTGAGTGGTTTATAAATAGGACTTCATTTACAACAAATATTGGGTGACCCACGTGACCGACGGTGTAACGGATGAAATCGTCTGGATACAAGTTACGAGGATGCCCTGATTCAATACCAGTTTGGGTCCTGAAAAAAGAAAAAAGAGCATACATCTTTTATATGTAATATATATCTTATATGTAATATATATGTTATATATCTTATATGCATATTATATATCTTATATATTGCATATATATGTAGAGTCAAAAGTTAAATAGGACTTCATTTAAAACATATATTATGGAAGCCACGTGACCAATGGTGTTACGGATGACATCGTCTGGATACAAGGTACGAGGATGCCGTGGTTCAAAACAAGGTTGGGTCCTGAAAAAAAAAAAAAAGGATACATCTTATATATGTATTATATATCTTATATGTAATATATATTGTATATATCTTATATGCATATTATATATCTTATATATTGTATATATATATATATATATATGTAGAGTCAAAAGTGAGTGGTATATAAATAGGACTTCATTTATAACATATATTGGGTGACCCACGTGACCGATGGTGTTACGGATGACATCGTCTGGATACAAGGTACGAGGATGCCCTGATTCAATACCAGCTTGGGTCCTGAAAAAAGAAAAAAGAGCATACATCTTATATATGTATTATATATCTTATATGTAATATATATTGTATATATCTTATACGCATATTATATATCTTATATATTGCATATATATGTAGAGTCAAAAGTGAGTGGTAAATCAATAGGACTTCATTTACAACATATATTGTGGAACCCACGTGACCGATGGTGTTACAGATGACATCGTCTGGATACAAGGCACGAGGATGCCCTGGTTCAATACCAGGTTGGGTCCTGAAAAAAAAAAAGCATACATCTTATATATGTATTATATGTCTTATATGTAATATATATTGTATATATATCTTGTATGCATATCAAATATCTTATATATTGTATATATATATATATATATGTAGAGTCAAAAGTGAGTGGTATATAAATAGGACTTCATTTACAACATATATTGGGTGACCCACGTGACCGATGGTGTTACGGATGACATCGTCTGTATACAAGGCACGAGGATACCCTGATTCAACACCAGTTTGGGTCCTGAAAAAAGAAAAAAGAGCATACATCTTATATATGTATTATATATCTTATATGTAATATATATTGTATATATCTTATATGCATATTATATATCTTATATATTGCATATATATGTAGAGTCAAAAGTGAGGGGTATATAAATAGGACTTCATTAAAACATATATTATGGTAGCCACGTGACCGATGATGTTACGGATGACATCGTCTTGATACAAGGTACGAGGATAACCAGGTTCAATACCAGGTTGGGTCCTGAAAAAAGAAAAAAAAGCATACATCTTATTTGTGTATTATATATCTTATATGTAATATATATTGTATATATCTTATATGCATATTATATGTCTTATATATTGCATATATATGTAGAGTCAAAAGTGAGTGGTTTATAAATATGACTTCATTTACAACAAATATTGGGTGACCCACGTGACCGATGCTGTAACGGATGACATCGTCTGGATACAAGTTACGAGGATGCCCTGATTCAATACCAGTTTGGGTCCTGAAAAAAGAAAAAAGAGCATACATCTTATATATGTATTATATATCTTATATGTAGTATATATGTTATATATCTTATATGCATATTATATATCTTAAATATTGCATATATATGTAGAGTCAAAAGTAAGTGGTATATAAATAGGACTTCATTTACAACATATATTATGGAACCCACATGACCGATGGTGTTACGGATGACATCGTCTGGATACAAGGTACGAGGATGCCCTGGTTCAATACTAAGTTGGGTCACCTGAAAAAAGAAAAACAAGCAGACATACTATATATGTATTATATATCTTATATGTAATATATATTGTATATATCTTATACGCATATTATATATCTTATATATTGCATATATATGTAGAGTCAAAAGTGAGTGGTAAATCAATAGGACTTCATTTACAACATATATTGTGGAACCCACGTGACCGATGGTGTTACAGATGACATCGTCTGGATACAAGGCACGAGGATGCCCTGGTTCAATACCAGGTTGGGTCCTGAAAAAAAAAAAGCATACATCTTATATATGTATTATATGTCTTATATGTAATATATATTGTATATATATCTTGTATGCATATCAAATATCTTATATATTGTATATATATATATATATATGTAGAGTCAAAAGTGAGTGGTATATAAATAGGACTTCATTTACAACATATATTGGGTGACCCACGTGACCGATGGTGTTACGGATGACATCGTCTGTATACAAGGCACGAGGATGCCCAGATTCAACACCAGTTTGGGTCCTGAAAAAAGAAAAAAGAGCATACATCTTATATATGTATTATATATCTTATATGTAATATATATTGTATATATCTTATATGCATATTATATATCTTATATATTGCATATATATGTAGAGTCAAAAGTGAGGGGTATATAAATAGGACTTCATTAAAACATATATTATGGTAGCCACGTGACCGATGATGTTACGGATGACATCGTCTTGATACAAGGTACGAGAATAACCAGGTTCAATACGAGGTTGGGTCCTGAAAAAAGAAAAAAAAGCTTACATCTTATTTGTGTATTATATATCTTATATGTAATATATATTGTATATATCTTATATGCATATTATATATCTTATATATTGCATATATATGTAGAGTCAAAAGTGAGTGGTTTACAAATAGGACTTCATTTACAACAAATATTGGGTGACCCACGTGACCGACGATGTTACGGATGACATCGTCTTGATAAAAGGTACGAGGATAACCTGGTTCAATACCAAGTTGGGTCCTGAAAAAAGAAAAAAGCATACATCTTATATATATATTATATATCTTATATGTAATATATATTGTATATATCTTATATGCATATTATATATTTTATATATTGCATATATATGTAGAGTCAAAAGTGAGTGGTATATAAATAGGACTTCATTTACAACAAATATTGGGTGACCCACGTGACCGATGGTGTTACGGATGACATCGTCTGGATACAAGGTACGAGGATGCCCTGATTCAATACCAAGTTGGGTCCTGAAAAAAGAAAAAAGCATACATCTTATATATATATTATATATCTTATATGTAATATATATTGTATATATCTTATATGCATATTATATATTTTATATATTGCATATATATGTAGAGTCAAAAGTGAGTGGTATATAAATAGGACTTCATTTACAACAAATATTGGGTGACCCACGTGACCGATGGTGTTACGGATGACATCGTCTGGATACAAGGTACAAGGATGCCCTGATTCAATACCAGTTTGGGTCCTGAAAAAAGAAAAAAGAGAATACATTTTATATATGTATTATATATCTTTTATGTAATATATATTGTATATATCTTATATGCATATTATATATTTTATTTATTGCATATATATGTAGAGTCAAAAGTGAGGGGTATATAAATACGACTTCATTTACAACATATATTATGGAAGCCACGTGACCGATGGTGTTACGGATGACATCGTCTGGATACAAGGTACGAGGATGCCCTGGTTCAATACCAAGTTGGGTCACCTGAAAAAAGAAAAACAAGCATACATCTTATATATGTATTATATATATTATATGTAATATATATTGTATATATCTTATATGCATATTATATATCTTATATATTGTATATATATATATATATGTAGAGTCAAAAGTGAGTGGTATATAAATAGGACTTCATTTACAACATATATTGGGTGACCCACGTGACCGATGGTGTTACGGATGACATCGTCTTGATACAAGGTACGAGGATGCCCTGATTCAATACCAGTTTGGGTCCTGAATGAAGAAAAAAGAGCATACATCTTATATATGTATTATATATCTTATATGCATATTATATATCTTATATATTGCATATATATGTAGAGTCAAAAGTGAGGGGTATATAAATAGGACTTCATTAAAACATATATTATGGTAGCCACGTGACCGACGATGTTACGGATGACATCGTCTTGATACAAGGTACGAGGATAACCTGGTTCAATACCAAGTTGGGTCCTGAAAAAGGAAAAAAAGCATACATCTTATATGTGTATTATATATCTTATATGTAATATATATTGTATATATCTTATATGTATATTATATATCTTATATATTGCATATATACGTAGAGTCAAAAGTAAGTGGTATATAAATAGGACTTCATTTACAACAATAACGGGTGACCCACATGACCGATGGTGTTACGGATGACAACGTCTGGATACAAGGTATGAGGATGCCATGGTTCAATACCAGGTAGGGCCCTGAAAAAAGAAAAAAGCATACATCTTATATATATATTATATATCTTATATGTAATATATATTGTATATATCTTTTATGTATATTATATATTTTATATATTGCATATATATGTAGAGTCAAAAGTGAGTGGTTTATAAATAGGACTTCATTTACAACAAATATTGGGTGACCCACATGACCGATGGTGTTACGGATGACAACGTCTGGATACAAGGTATGAGGATGCCCTGGTTCAATACCAGGTAGGGCCCTGAAAAAAGAAAAAAGCATACATCTTATATATATATTATATATCTTATATGTAATATATATTGTATATATCTTTTATGTATATTATATATTTTATATATTGCATATATATGTAGAGTCAAAAGTGAGTGGTTTATAAATAGGACTTCATTTACAACAAATATTGGGTGACCCACGTGACCGACGGTGTAACGGATGAAATCGTCTGGATACAAGTTACGAGGATGCCCTGATTCAATACCAGTTTGGGTCCTGAAAAAAGAAAAAAGAGCATACATCTTATATATGTAATATATATCTTATATGTAATATATATGTTATATATCTTATATGCATATTATATATCTTATATATTGCATATATATGTAGAGTCAAAAGTTAAATAGGACTTCATTTAAAACATATATTATGGAAGCCACGTGACCAATGGTGTTACGGATGACATCGTCTGGATACAAGGTACGAGGATGCCGTGGTTCAAAACAAGGTTGGGTCCTGAAAAAAAAAAAAAAGGATACATCTTATATATGTATTATATATCTTATATGTAATATATATTGTATATATCTTATATGCATATTATATATCTTATATATTGTATATATATATATATATATATGTAGAGTCAAAAGTGAGTGGTATATAAATAGGACTTCATTTATAACATATATTGGGTGACCCACGTGACCGATGGTGTTACGGATGACATCGTCTGGATACAAGGTACGAGGATGCCCTGATTCAATACCAGCTTGGGTCCTGAAAAAAGAAAAAAGAGCATACATCTTATATATGTATTAAATATCTTTTATGTAATATATATTGTATATATCTTATACGCATATTATATATCTTATATATTGCATATATATGTAGAGTCAAAAGTGAGTGGTAAATCAATAGGACTTCATTTACAACATATATTGTGGAACCCACGTGACCGATGGTGTTACAGATGACATCGTCTGGATACAAGGCACGAGGATGCCCTGGTTCAATACCAGGTTGGGTCCTGAAAAAAAAAAAGCATACATCTTATATATGTATTATATGTCTTATATGTAATATATATTGTATATATATCTTGTATGCATATCAAATATCTTATATATTGTATATATATATATATATATGTAGAGTCAAAAGTGAGTGGTATATAAATAGGACTTCATTTACAACATATATTGGGTGACCCACGTGACCGATGGTGTTACGGATGACATCGTCTGTATACAAGGCACGAGGATACCCTGATTCAACACCAGTTTGGGTCCTGAAAAAAGAAAAAAGAGCATACATCTTATATATGTATTATATATCTTATATGTAATATATATTGTATATATCTTATATGCATATTATATATCTTATATATTGCATATATATGTAGAGTCAAAAGTGAGGGGTATATAAATAGGACTTCATTAAAACATATATTATGGTAGCCACGTGACCGATGATGTTACGGATGACATCGTCTTGATACAAGGTACGAGGATAACCAGGTTCAATACCAGGTTGGGTCCTGAAAAAAGAAAAAAAAGCATACATCTTATTTGTGTATTATATATCTTATATGTAATATATATTGTATATATCTTATATGCATATTATATGTCTTATATATTGCATATATATGTAGAGTCAAAAGTGAGTGGTTTATAAATATGACTTCATTTACAACAAATATTGGGTGACCCACGTGACCGATGCTGTAACGGATGACATCGTCTGGATACAAGTTACGAGGATGCCCTGATTCAATACCAGTTTGGGTCCTGAAAAAAGAAAAAAGAGCATACATCTTATATATGTATTATATATCTTATATGTAGTATATATGTTATATATCTTATATGCATATTATATATCTTAAATATTGCATATATATGTAGAGTCAAAAGTAAGTGGTATATAAATAGGACTTCATTTACAACATATATTATGGAACCCACATGACCGATGGTGTTACGGATGACATCGTCTGGATACAAGGTACGAGGATGCCCTGGTTCAATACTAAGTTGGGTCACCTGAAAAAAGAAAAACAAGCAGACATACTATATATGTATTATATATATTATATGTAATATATATTGTATATATCTTATATGCATATTATATATCTTATATATTGCATATATATGTAGAGTCAAAAGTGAGTGGTATATAAATTGGACTTCATTAACATCAAATATTGGGTGACCCATGTGACCGATGGTGTTACGAATGACATCGTCAGGATATAAGGTACGAGGATGCCCTGGTTCAATACCAAGTTGAGTCACCTGAAAAAAGAAAAACAAGCATACATCTTATATATGTATTATATATATAATATGTAATATATATTGTATATATCTTATATGCATATTATATATCTTATATATTGCATATATATGTAGAGTCAAAAGTGAGTGGTATATAAATAGGACTTCATTAACATCAAATATTGGGTGACCCATGTGACCGATGGTGTTACGAATGACATCGTCAGGATATAAGGTACGAGGATGCCCTGGTTCAATACCAAGTTGAGTCACCTGAAAAAAGAAAAACAAGCATACATCTTATATATGTATTATATATATTATATGTAATATATATTGTATATATCTTATATGCATATTATATATCTTATATATTGTATATATATATATATGTAGAGTCAAAAGTGAGTGGTATATAAATAGGACTTCATTTACAACATATATTGGGTGAACCACGTGACCGATGGTGTTAAGGATGACATCGTCTTGATACAAGGTACGAGGATGCCCTGATTCAATACCAGTTTGGGTCCTGAAAAAAGAAAAAAGAGCATACATCTTATATATGTATTATATATCTTATATGTAATATATAAGATATATATCTTATATGCATATTATATATCTTATATATTGCATATATATGTAGAGTCAAAAGTGAGGGGTATATAAATAGGACTTCATTAAAACATATATTATGGTAGCCACGTGACCGACGATGTTACGGATGACATCGTCTTGATGCAAGGTACGAGGATAACCTGGTTCAATACCAAGTTGGGTCCTGAAAAAAAAAAAAAAGCATACATCTTATATGTGTATTATATATCTTATATGTAATATATAAGATATATTTCTTATATGCATATTATATATCTTATATATTGCATATATATGTAGAGTCAAAAGTGAGGGGTATATAAATAGGACTTCATTAAAACATATATTATGGTAGCCACGTGACCGACGATGTTACGGATGACATCGTCTTGATACAAGGTACGAGGATAACCTGGTTCAATACCAAGTTGGGTCCTGAAAAAAGAAAAAAAAGCATACATCTTATATGTGTATTATATATCTTATATGTAATATATATTGTATATATCTTATATGTATATTATATATCTTATATATTGCATATATATGTAGAGTCAAAAGTGAGTGGTATATAAATAGGACTTCATTTACAACAATAACGGGTGACCCACATGACCGATGGTGTTACGGATGACAACGTCTGGATACAAGGTATGAGGATGCCCTTGTTCAATACCAGGTAGGGCCCTGAAAAAAGAAAAAAGCATACATCTTACATATATATTATCTATCTTATATGTAATAAATATTGTATATATCTTATATGTATATTATATATTTTATATATTGCATATATATGTAGAGTCAAAAGTGAGCGGTTTATAAATAGGACTTCATTTACAACAAATATTGGGTGACCCACGTGACCGATGGTGTAACGGATGACATCGTCTGGATACAAGTTACGAGGATGCCCTGATTCAATACCAGTTTGGGTCCTGAAAAAAGAGAAAAGAGCATACATCATATATATGTAATATATATCTTATATGTAATATATATGTTATATATCTTATATGCATATTATATATCTTATATATTGCATATATATGTAGAGTCAAAAGTTAAATAGGACTTCATTTAAGACATATATTATGGAAGCCACGTGACCAATGGTGTTACGGATGACATCGTCTGGATACAAGGTACGAGGATGCCGTGGTTCAAAACAAGGTTCGGTCCTGAAAAAAGAAAAAAAGGATACATCTTATATATGTATTATATATCTTATATGTAATATATATTGTATATATCTTATATGCATATTATATATCTTATATATTGCATATATATGTAGAGTCAAAAGTGAGTGGTAAATCAATAGGACTTCATTTACAACATATATTGTGGAACCCACGTGACCAATGGTGTTACAGATGACATCGTCTGGATACAAGGTACGAGGATGCCCTGGTTCAATACCAGGTTGGGTCCTGAAAAAAGAAAAAAAGCATACATCTTATATATGTATTATATGTCTTATATGTAATATATATTGTATATATATCTTATATGCATATCAAATATCTTATATATTGTATATATATATATATATGTAGAGTCAAAAGTGAGTGGTATATAAATAGGACTTCATTTACAACATATATTGGGTGACCCACGTAACCGATGGTGTTAAGGATGACATCGTCTGGATACAAGGTACATACGAGGATGCCCTTGTTCAATACCCGGTTAGGTCCTGAAAAAGTAAAAAACATACATCTTATATATGTATTATATATCTTATATGTAATATATATTGTATATATCTTATATGCATATTATATATCTTATATATTGCATATATACGTAGAGTCAAAAGTAAGTGGTATATAAATAGGACTTCATTTACAATATATAATGGTGACCAACATGACTGATGGTGTTACGGATGACATCGTCTGGATAAAAGGTACGAGGATTCCCTGGTTCAATACGAAGTTGGGTGACCTGAAAAAAGAAAAACAAGCATACATCTTATATATGTATTATATATCTTATATGTAATATATATGTAATATATCTTATATGCATATTATATATCTTATATATTGCATATATATGTAGAGTCAAAAGTGAGTGGTAAATCAATAGGACTTCATTTACAACATATATTGTGGAACCCACGTGACCGATGGTGTTACAGATGACATCGTCTGGCTACAAGGTAGGAGGATGCCCTGGTTCAATACCAGGTTGGGTCCTGAAAAAAGAAAAAAAGCATACATCTTATATATATATGTATTATATGTCTTATATGTAATATATATTGTATATATATCTTATATGCATATCAAATATCTTATATATTGTATATATATATATATATGTAGAGTCAAAAGTGAGTGGTATATAAATAGGACTTCATTTACAACATATATTGGGTGACCCACGTAACCGATGGTGTTAAGGATGACATCGTCTGGATACAAGGTACATACGAGGATGCCCTTGTTCAATACCAGGTTGGGTCCTGAAAAAGTAAAAAACATACATCTTATATATGTATTATATATCTTATATGTAATATATATTGTATATATCTTATATGCATATTATATATCTTATATATTGCATATATACGTAGAGTCAAAAGTAAGTGGTATATAAATAGGACTTCATTTACAATATATAATGGTGACCAACATGACTGATGGTGTTACGGATGACATCGTCTGGATACAAGGTACGAGGATTCCCTGGTTCAATACGAAGTTGGGTGACCTGAAAAAAGAAAAACAAGCATACATCTTATATATGTATTATATATCTTATATGTAATATATATGTAATATATCTTATATGCATATTATATATCTTATATATTGCATATATATGTAGAGTCAAAAGTGAGTGGTAAATCAATAGGACTTCATTTACAACATATATTGTGGAACCCACGTGACCGATGGTGTTACAGATGACATCGTCTGGCTACAAGGTAGGAGGATGCCCTGGTTCAATACCAGGTTGGGTCCTGAAAAAAGAAAAAAAGCATACATCTTATATATATATGTATTATATGTCTTATATGTAATATATATTGTATATATATCTTATATGCATATCAAATATCTTATATATTGTATATATATATATATATGTAGAGTCAAAAGTGAGTGGTATATAAATAGGACTTCATTTACAACATATATTGGGTGACCCACGTGACCGATGGTGTTACGGATGACATCGTCTGGATACAAGGTACGAGGATGCCCTGATTCAATACCAGTTTGGGTCCTGAAAAAAGAAAAAAGAGCATACACCTTATATATGTATTATATATCTTATATGTAATATATATTGTATATATCTTATATGCATATTATATATCTTATATATTGCATATATATGTAGAGTCAAAAGTGAGGGGTATATAAATAGGACTTCATTAAAACATATATTATGGTAGCCACGTGACCGATGATGTTACGGATGACATCGTCTTGATACAAGGTACGAGGATAACCAGGTTCAATACCAGGTTGGGTCCTGAAAAAAGAAAAAAAAGCATACATCTTATTTGTGTATTATATATCTTATATGTAATATATATTGTATATATCTTATATGCATATAATATATCTTATATATTGCATATATATGCAGAGTCAAAAGTGAGTGGTTTATAAATAGGACTTCTTTTACAACATATATTGGGTGACCCACGTGACCGATGGTGTTACGGATGACATCGTCTGGATACAAGGTACGAGGATGCCCTGATTCAATACCAGTTTGGGTCCTGAAAAAAGAAAAAAGAGCATACACCTTATATATGTATTATATATCTTATATGTAATATATATTGTATATATCTTATATGCATATTATATATCTTATATATTGCATATATATGTAGAGTCAAAAGTGAGGGGTATATAAATAGGACTTCATTAAAACATATATTATGGTAGCCACGTGACCGATGATGTTACGGATGACATCGTCTTGATACAAGGCACGAGGATAACCAGGTTCAATACCAGGTTTGGTCCTGAAAAAAGAAAAAAAAGCATACATCTTATTTGTGTATTATATATCTTATATGTAATATATATTGTATATATCTTATATGCATATAATATATCTTATATATTGCATATATATGCAGAGTCAAAAGTGAGTGGTTTATAAATAGGACTTCATTTACAACAAATATTCGGTGACCCACGTGACCGATGGTGTAACGGATGACATCGTCTGGATACAAGTTACGAGGATGCCCTGATTCAATACCAGTTTGGGTCCTGAAAAAAGAAAAAAGAGCATACATCTTATATATGTATTATATATCTTATATGTAATATATATTGTATATATCTTATATGCATATAATATATCTTATATATTGCATATATATGTAGAGTCAAAAGTTAAATAGCACTTCATTTAAAACATATATTATGGAAGCCACGTGACCAATGGTGTTACGGATGACATCGTCTGGATACAAGGTACGAGGATGCCGTGGTTCAAAACAAGGTTGGGTCCTGAAAAAAGAAAAAAAAGGATACATCTTATATATGTATTATATATCTTATATGTAATATATATTGTATATATCTTATATGCATATTATATATCTTATATATTGTATACATATTTATATGTAGAGTGAAAAGTGAGTGGTATATAAATAGGACTTCATTTACAACATATATTGGGTGACCCACGTGACCGATGGTGTTACGGATGACATCGTCTGGATACAAGGTACGAGGATGCCCTGATTCAATACCAGTTTGGGTCCTGAAAAAAGAGAAAAGAGCATACATCATATATATGTAATATATATCTTATATGTAATATATATGTTATATATCTTATATGCATATTATATATCTTATATATTGCATAAATATGTAGAGTCAAAAGTTAAATAGGACTTCATTTAAAACATATACTATGGAAGCCACGTGACCAATGGTGTTACGGATGACATCGTCTGGATACAAGGTACGAGGATGCCGTGGTTCAAAACAAGGTTGGGTCCTGAAAAAAGAAAAAAAGGATACATCTTATATATGTATTATATATCTTATATGTAATATATATTGTATATATCTTATATGCATATTATATATCTTATATATTGCATATATATGTAGAGTCAAAAGTGAGTGGTAAATCAATAGGACTTCATTTACAACATATATTGTGGAACCCACGTGACCAATGGTGTTACAGATGACATCGTCTGGATACAAGGTACGAGGATGCCCTGGTTCAATACCAGGTTGGGTCCTGAAAAAAGAAAAAAAGCATACATCTTATATATGTATTATATGTCTTATATGTAATATATATTGTATATATATCTTATATGCATATCAAATATCTTATATATTGTATATATATATATATATGTAGAGTCAAAAGTGAGTGGTATATAAATAGGACTTCATTTACAACATATATTGGGTGACCCACGTAACCGATGGTGTTAAGGATGACATCGTCTGGATACAAGGTACATACGAGGATGCCCTTGTTCAATACCAGGTTGGGTCCTGAAAAAGTAAAAAACATACATCTTATATATGTATTATATATCTTATATGTAATATATATTGTATATATCTTATATGCATATTATATATCTTATATATTGCATATATACGTAGAGTCAAAAGTAAGTGGTATATAAATAGGACTTCATTTACAATATATAATGGTGACCCACATGACTGATGGTGTTACGGATGACATCGTCTGGATACAAGGTACGAGGATTCCCTGGTTCAATACGAAGTTGGGTGACCTGAAAAAAGAAAAACAAGCATACATCTTATATATGTATTATATATCTTATATGTAATATATATGTAATATATCTTATATGCATATTATATATCTTATATATTGCATATATATGTAGAGTCAAAAGTGAGTGGTAAATCAATAGGACTTCATTTACAACATATATTGTGGAACCCACGTGACCGATGGTGTTACAGATGACATCGTCTGGCTACAAGGTAGGAGGATGCCCTGGTTCAATACCAGGTTGGGTCCTGAAAAAAGAAAAAAAGCATACATCTTATATATATATGTATTATATGTCTTATATGTAATATATATTGTATATATATCTTATATGCATATCAAATATCTTATATATTGTATATATATATATATATGTAGAGTCAAAAGTGAGTGGTATATAAATAGGACTTCATTTACAACATATATTGGGTGACCCACGTGACCGATGGTGTTACGGATGACATCGTCTGGATACAAGGTACGAGGATGCCCTGATTCAATACCAGTTTGGGTCCTGAAAAAAGAAAAAAGAGCATACACCTTATATATGTATTATATATCTTATATGTAATATATATTGTATATATCTTATATGCATATTATATATCTTATATATTGCATATATATGTAGAGTCAAAAGTGAGGGGTATATAAATAGGACTTCATTAAAACATATATTATGGTAGCCACGTGACCGATGATGTTACGGATGACATCGTCTTGATACAAGGTACGAGGAAAACCAGGTTCAATACCAGGTTGGGTCCTGAAAAAAGAAAAAAAAGCATACATCTTATTTGTGTATTATATATCTTATATGTAATATATATTGTATATATCTTATATGCATATAATATATCTTATATATTGCATATATATGTAGAGTCAAAAGTGAGTGGTTTATAAATATGACTTCATTTACAACAAATATTGGGTGACCCACGTGACCGATGGTGTAACGGATGACATCGTCTGGATACAAGTTACGAGGATGCCCTGATTCAATACCAGTTTGGGTCCTGAAAAAAGAAAAAAGAGCATACATCTTATATATGTATTATATATCTTATATGTAATATATATTGTATATATCTTATATGCATATAATATATCTTATATATTGCATATATATGTAGAGTCAAAAGTTAAATAGCAATTCATTTAAAACATATATTATGGAAGCCACGTGACCAATGGTGTTACGGATGACATCGTCTGGATACAAGGTACGAGGATGCCGTGGTTCAAAACAAGGTTGGGTCCTGAAAAAAGAAAAAAAAGGATACATCTTATATATGTATTATATATCTTATATGTAATATATATTGTATATATCTTATATGCATATTATATATCTTATATATTGTATACATATATATATGTAGAGTGAAAAGTGAGTGGTATATAAATAGGACTTCATTTACAACATATATTGGGTGACCCACGTGACCGATGGTGTTACGGATGACATCGTCTGGATACAAGGTACGAGGATGCCCTGATTCAATACCAGTTTGGGTCTTGAAAAAAGAAAAAAGAGCATACATCATATATATGTATTATATATCTTATATGTAATATATATTGTATATATCTTATATGCATATTATATATCTTATATATTGCATATATATGTAGAGTCAAAAGTGAGTGGTATATAAATAGGACTTCATTAAAACATATATTATGGTAGCCACGTGATCGACGATGTTACGGATGACATCGTCTTGATACAAGGTACGAGGATAACCTGGTTCAATACCAAGTTGGGTCCTGACAAAAGAAAAAAAAGCATACATCTTATATGTGTATTATATATCTTAAATGTAATATATATTGTATATATCTTATATGCATATTATATATCTTATATATTGCATATATATGTAGAGTCAAAAGTAAGTGGTATATAAATAGGACTTCATTTACAACAATAATGGGTGACCCACATGACCGATGGTGTTACGGATGACAACGTCTGGATACAAGGTATGAGGATGCCCTGGTTCAATACCAGGTAGGGCCCTGAAAAAAGTAAAAAGCATACATCTTATATATATATTATATATCTTATATGTAATATATATTGTATATATCTTATATGTATATTATATATTTTATATATTGAATATATATGTAGAGTCAAAAGTGAGTGGTTTATAAATAGGACTTCATTTACAATAAATATTGGGTGACCCACGTGACCGATGGTGTAACGGATGACATCGTCTGGATACAAGTTACGAGGATGCCCTGATTGAATACCAGTTTGGGTCCTGAAAAAAGAAAAAAGAGCATACATCTTATATATGTAATATATATCTTTTATGTAATATATATCTTATATGTAATATGTATGTTATATATCTTATATGCATATTATATATCTTATATATTGCATATATATGTAGAGTCAAAAGTTAAATAGGACTTCATTTAAAACATATATTATGGAAGCCACGTGACCAATGGTGTTACGGATGACATCGTCTGGATACAAGGTACGAGGATGCCGTGGTTCAAAACCAGGTTGGGTCCTGAAAAAAGAAAAAAAAGGATACATCTTATATATGTATTATATATCTTATATGTAATATATATTGTATATATCTTATATGCATATTATATATCTTATATATTGCATATATACGTAGAGTCAAAAGTAAGTGGTATATAAATAGGACTTCATTTACAACATATAATGGGTGACCCATATGACCGAAGGTGTTACGGATGACATCGTCTGGATAAAAGGTACGAGGATGCCCTGGTTCAAAACCAAGTTGGGTCACCTCAAAAAAGAAAAACAAGCATACATCTTATATATGTATTATATATATTATATATAATATATATTGTATATATCTTATATGCATATTATATATCTTATATATTGCATATATATGTAGAGTCAAAAGTGAGTGGTATATAAATAGGACTTCATTTACAACATATAATAGGTGACCCACATGACCGATGGTGTAACGGATGACATCGTCTGGTTAAAAGGTACGAGGATGTTCTTGTTCAATACCAAGGTGGGTCACCTGAAAAAAGAAAAACAAGCATACATCTTATTTGTGTATTATATATCTTATATGTAATATATATTGTATATATCTTATATGCATATAATATATCTTATATATTGCATATATATGTAGAGTCAAAAGTGAGTGGTTTATAAATATGACTTCATTTACAACAAATATTGGGTGACCCACGTGACCGATGGTGTAACGGATGACATCGTCTGGATACAAGTTACGAGGATGCCCTGATTCAATACCAGTTTGGGTCCTGAAAAAAGAAAAAAGAGCATACATCTTATATATGTATTATATATCTTATATGTAATATATATTGTATATATCTTATATGCATATAATATATCTTATATATTGCATATATATGTAGAGTCAAAAGTTAAATAGCAATTCATTTAAAACATATATTATGGAAGCCACGTGACCAATGGTGTTACGGATGACATCGTCTGGATACAAGGTACGAGGATGCCGTGGTTCAAAACAAGGTTGGGTCCTGAAAAAAGAAAAAAAAGGATACATCTTATATATGTATTATATATCTTATATGTAATATATATTGTATATATCTTATATGCATATTATATATCTTATATATTGTATACATATATATATGTAGAGTGAAAAGTGAGTGGTATATAAATAGGACTTCATTTACAACATATATTGGGTGACCCACGTGACCGATGGTGTTACGGATGACATCGTCTGGATACAAGGTACGAGGATGCCCTGATTCAATACCAGTTTGGGTCTTGAAAAAAGAAAAAAGAGCATACATCATATATATGTATTATATATCTTATATGTAATATATATTGTATATATCTTATATGCATATTATATATCTTATATATTGCATATATATGTAGAGTCAAAAGTGAGTGGTATATAAATAGGACTTCATTAAAACATATATTATGGTAGCCACGTGATCGACGATGTTACGGATGACATCGTCTTGATACAAGGTACGAGGATAACCTGGTTCAATACCAAGTTGGGTCCTGACAAAAGAAAAAAAAGCATACATCTTATATGTGTATTATATATCTTAAATGTAATATATATTGTATATATCTTATATGCATATTATATATCTTATATATTGCATATATATGTAGAGTCAAAAGTAAGTGGTATATAAATAGGACTTCATTTACAACAATAATGGGTGACCCACATGACCGATGGTGTTACGGATGACAACGTCTGGATACAAGGTATGAGGATGCCCTGGTTCAATACCAGGTAGGGCCCTGAAAAAAGTAAAAAGCATACATCTTATATATATATTATATATCTTATATGTAATATATATTGTATATATCTTATATGTATATTATATATTTTATATATTGAATATATATGTAGAGTCAAAAGTGAGTGGTTTATAAATAGGACTTCATTTACAATAAATATTGGGTGACCCACGTGACCGATGGTGTAACGGATGACATCGTCTGGATACAAGTTACGAGGATGCCCTGATTGAATACCAGTTTGGGTCCTGAAAAAAGAAAAAAGAGCATACATCTTATATATGTAATATATATCTTTTATGTAATATATATCTTATATGTAATATGTATGTTATATATCTTATATGCATATTATATATCTTATATATTGCATATATATGTAGAGTCAAAAGTTAAATAGGACTTCATTTAAAACATATATTATGGAAGCCACGTGACCAATGGTGTTACGGATGACATCGTCTGGATACAAGGTACGAGGATGCCGTGGTTCAAAACCAGGTTGGGTCCTGAAAAAAGAAAAAAAAGGATACATCTTATATATGTATTATATATCTTATATGTAATATATATTGTATATATCTTATATGCATATTATATATCTTATATATTGCATATATACGTAGAGTCAAAAGTAAGTGGTATATAAATAGGACTTCATTTACAACATATAATGGGTGACCCATATGACCGAAGGTGTTACGGATGACATCGTCTGGATAAAAGGTACGAGGATGCCCTGGTTCAAAACCAAGTTGGGTCACCTCAAAAAAGAAAAACAAGCATACATCTTATATATGTATTATATATATTATATATAATATATATTGTATATATCTTATATGCATATTATATATCTTATATATTGCATATATATGTAGAGTCAAAAGTGAGTGGTATATAAATAGGACTTCATTTACAACATATAATGGGTGACCCACATGACCGATGGTGTAACGGATGACATCGTCTGGTTAAAAGGTACGAGGATGTTCTTGTTCAATACCAAGGTGGGTCACCTGAAAAAAGAAAAACAAGCATACATCCTATATATGTTTTATATATATTATATATAATATATATTGTATATATCTTATATGCATATGATATATCTTATATGTTGCATTTATACGTAGAGTCAAAAGTGAGTGGTATATAAATAGGACTTCATATAAAACATATATTGGGTGACCCACGTGACCGATGGCGTTACGGACGACATCGTCTGGATACAAGGTACGAGGATGCCCTGATTCAATACCAGTTTGGGTCCTGAAAAAAGAAAAAAGATCATACCTCTTATATATGTATTATATATCTTATATGTAATAAATATTGTATATATCTTATATGCATATTATATATCTTATATATTGCATATATATGTAGAGTCAAAAGTGAGTGGTATATAAATAGGACTTCATTTACAACATATATTATGGAAGCCACGTGACCCTTGGTGTTATGGAAGACATTGTCTGGATAAAAGGTACGAGGATGCCCTGGTTCAATACCAGGTTGGGTCCTGAAAAAAGAAAAAAAGCATACATCTTATATATGTATTATATATCTTATATGTAATAGATATTGTATATATCTTATATGCATATTATATATCTTATATATTGCATATACACGTAGAGTCAAAAGTGAGTGGTATATAAATAGGACTTCATTTACAACATATAATGGGTGACCCACATGACCGATGGTGTTACGGATGACATCGTCTGCATACAAGTTACGAGGATGCCCTGGTTCAATACCAGGTTGGGTCCTGAAAAAAGAAAAAAAGCATACATCTTATATATGTATTATATATCTTATATGTAATATATATTGTATATATCTTATATGCATATTATATATCTTATATATTGCATATACACGTAGAGTCAAAAGTGAGTGGTATATAAATAGGACTTCATTTACAACATATAATGGGTGACCCACATGACCGATGGTGTTACGGATGACATCGTCTGGATACAAGTTACGAGGATGCCCTGGTTCAATACCAGGTTGGGTCCTGAAAAAAGAAAAAAACACATCTTATATATGTATTATATATCTTATATGTAATATATATGGTATATATCTTATATGCATATTATATATCTTATATATTGCATATATATGCAGAGTCAAAAGTGAGTGGTATATAAATAGGACTTTTTTTACAACATATATTGTGGAACCCACGTGACCGATGGTGTTACGGATGTTATTTTCTGGATACAAGGTACGAGGATGCCCTGGTTCAATACCAGGTTGGATCCAGAAAAAAGAAAAAAGAATATATTTTATATATGTATTATATATCTTATATGTAATATATATTGCATATATCTTATATGCATATAATATATTGCATATATATGTAGAGTCAAAAGTGAGTGGTATATAAAAGGACTTCATTTACAAAGTATATTGGGTGACCCACGTGACCGATGGTGTTACGGATGACATCGTCTGGATACAAGGTACGAGGATGCCCTGGTTCAATACCAGGTTGGGTGCAGAAAAAGAAAAAAAAGGATACATCTTATATATGTATTATATATCTTATATGTAATATATATTGTATATATCTGATATGCATATTATATATCTCATATTTTGCATATATATGTAGAGTCAAAAGTAAGTGGTATATAAATAGGACTTCATTTACAATATATATTATGGAACCCACGTGACCGATGGTGTTATGGATGACATCGTCTGGATAAAAGGTACGAGGATGCCCTATCATAATTTTTATTTTTTTCAGGACCCAACCTGGTATTGAACCAGGGCGGTTCAATACCAGGTTGGGTCCTGAAAAAAAAAAAGCATACACCTTATATATGTATTATATATCTTATATGTAATATATATTGTATATATCTGATATGCATATTATATATCTTATATATTGCATATATATGTAGAGTCAAAAGTGAGTGGCATATAAATAAGACTTCATTTACAACATATATTATGAAACCCACGTGACCGATTGTGTTACGGATGACATCGTCTGGATACAAGGTACGAGGATGCCCTGGTTCAATACCAGGTTGGGTCCTGAAAAAAGAAAAAAAGCATACACCTTATATATGTATTATATATCTTATATGTAATATATATTGTATATATCTTATATGCATATTATATATCTTATATATTGCATATATATGTAGAGTCAAAAGTGAGTGGTATATAAATAGGACTTCATTTACAACATATAATGGGTGACCCACATGACCGATGGTGTTACTAATGACATCGTCTGGATACAAGGTACGAGGATGCCCTGGTTCAATACCAGGTTGGGTCCTGAAAAAAGAAAAAAAGCATACATCTTATATATGTATTATATATCTTATATGTAATATATATATCTTATATGCATATTATATATCTTATATATTGCATATATATGTAGAGTCAAAAGTGAGTGGTATATAAATAGGACTTCTTTTACAACCTATATTGGGTGACCCACGTGACCGATGGTGTCACGGATGACATCGTTTGGATACAAGGTACGAGGATGCCCTGGTGCAATACCAGATTGGGGCCTGAAAAAAGAAAAAAACATACATCTTATATATGTATTATATATCTAATGTGTAATATATATGGTATATATCTTATATGCATATTATATATCTTATATATTGCATATATATGTAGAGGCAAAAGTGAGTGGTATATAAATAGGACTTTTTTTACAACATATATTGTGGAACCCACGTGACCGATGGTGTTACGGATGTTATCTTCTGGATACAAGGTACGAGGATGCCCTGGTTCAATACCAGGTTGGGTCCAGAAAAAAGAAAAAAAGAATATATTTTATATATGTATTATATATCTTATATATAATATATATTGTATATATCTTATATGCATATTATATATCTTATATGTAATATATATTGCATATATCTTATATGCATATTATATATCTTATATGATTTAATTTGATATATAAAAGAGAAATAAGATGGCGGATGACGGTGAGGGTGAGACCGCTCTGATTGAGGATGAAGCTCCAGAAGAGTCTGCCTCTTTCCGCTCCCTATGTACAGTTTGTCACCGATCAATGCCCGTTACTAGATTGGGACTTATCCGCGTTCATGGCCAAGTGTTAATTCAGCACCTGTCATCGCGGTAACATCCCTGAAATCGCGGATACCGCGCAGGCCTTCAAGCTACGCAGGTTCTCAGTAAAGATCCTGAAGAGAGTCCCTCGCCCCTCCCGTGATCTGTCGGTGAGAAAATTGGCCGCAATCCTCGATCGCGTCTCATCAGATGGCTCGGAGTCTTCCTGGGATTGCCTGTTCTGTTTCTCTGCCCGATGCCTACGAGTGCCAGATAGAGGCGGCCATCGCAGAAGCTTGGCTTCACACACCAACCAGCTTATCAAAGAGGAAGCGGACCCTACCTTCGTCCAGTCTGCCCCTAACAGACGAACAGGTAAATTCACTCGCGATCCAGTAGACACTTTAGCAGGGAGAGTTTCTGCTAAACTAGAGGAAGGAGATTTTAAAGGGGCAGTTCGTCTTGCCTCTTCTGAAGACAGTATTGCAGTCCCTAGCAGTGAAACGCTTGCCACCCTTTGGGAAAAGTATCCTCTGCCCCACCCGGATTCTGCTATTCCACTAGTGTCCACCGAGGATCAACCAATGCCAGTCCAGGTATCAGAGGACGAGGTAGCAAGAGCCATCTGCTCTTTCCCTTGTGGTTCCGCTGGTGGCCCAGATGCCCTGCGTCCGCAACACCTGAAGGACATGATAAGTAAGTCAGCCCTGGGGGGGTGGGCAGATGTTGCTTCGATCTGTCACCTTTTTTGTGAATTGTGTGCTGAGAGGTGAAACTGCTGTCCCGGCTCGGGCCTCCTTCTTTGGAGCCACCCTGATTGCTTTGAACAAAAAGGTGGAGGTTTGAGACCAATCGCCGTTGGGTGCACATTGCGTCGCCTTGTGGCAAAGTACGCAGGTGCCTGCGTGAAGGAAGCCATGGGAGCACTCCTGGCACCTCACCAATTGGGATTTGGTGTACCCTTGGGAGCGGAGGCCGCTGTTCATGCCAGCTGCATCTTCCTCCACAACCTGCAGCCTGGGCACCTCATCTTGAAGCTTGATTTCAGGAATGCTTTTAACTGCCTTCGTCGAGATAAGATGATTGCTGCTGTGAAGCAGCTGGCACCTGAGTTGCTCCCTTTGGTCACCTGTGCCTACAGTGCTCCTTCCTTCCTTTTCTTTGGGGAAGACATTATACCATCCTCAGAAGGTGTGCAACAGGGTGACCCCCTCGGCCCATTGCTCTTCTGCCTTGCTATCCATGACTTGGTGCAACAGTTGCAAAGCGAGTTCAATGTTTTCTTCTTAGATGATGGCACACTTGGTGGCAGCTTGGAGGAGGTCCTTGAGGATTTCAGCACTGTGGAACGAATGGCGGGGGAGCTAGGTCTCCAACTCAATCGAGACAAGTCAGAAGTCATTTGTGATGACAGCACCACAAGGTCAGCCATGCTTCGTGCTGTCCCAGGTCTCAGTGTGACAGAGCGAGGCCATTCCACTTTGCTTGGGTCTCCCATTGGCACTGCCAGTGGCATTCAAGACACCATCCTAAAGAGAACAAAGTCACTTCAGACCCTGGGGAGCAGGTTACAGCTTTTACGTGCCCACAATGCCTTCTGTCTTCTACGTAATGCCCTGGCCATCCCCAAGGTGCTATACATCCTGCGCACCTCACCATGCTTCCTCGTCCCGGCCCTGCATGATTTTGACTCCCTCCTTAGATTTTTGCTGAGCACCATCCTAAATGTCAACCTCTCTGACTCTGCATGGACCCAAGCGTCTCTCCCAGTCCGAGTTGGTGGGCTGGGAGTTCGTAGCACAACCCAGCTTGCACCTTCTGCTTATTTAGCATCGGCTGCGGGTTGTGCACAGCTTGTCCAGCAGATCTTGCCCCAAACACTGCTGAACTCCCCATTCCCAGCAGCCACAGAGGCATTGGTAGTCTGGCATCAGGGCCACAAAGAACCAGCTCCATGTGCCCCTGACTCTTCTCATTAGAAGGCTTGGGATGGCCCCGTGGTGACAGCAGCAGCAGAAGCCCTTGTGAGGGAATCTCCTGATGAGTTAGCTCAAGCTCGTCTGCTGGCATCTCAGAGGAAGGAGTCGGGTGAATGGCTACATGCACCTCCAATGTCGGCTATTGGTCTCCGAATGGACGATGAGGTGCTTCGAGTAGCAGTGGGGCTCCGCCTAGGGGTTGCCCTTTGCAGACCCCACAAATGTCATCAGTGTGGCGCTGAAGTGGACCATTTGAGTTTGCACGGCCTTAGCTGCAGGAGGAGTTAGGGCCGGCACCCAAGACATGCAGCAGTGAATGACCTTCTCAAACGGTCACTGGCCTCAGCAAAGATCCCCTCTCTCCTGGAGCCCACGGGCATCGCACGCTCTGATGGAAGAAGGCCGGATGGGATCTCAGTGATGCCCTGGAGGAACGGACGGACACTGGTATGGGATGTCACTTGTCCTGATACATTCGCCCCTTCCCACGTAGCCCTCGCTGCAGGGCTGGTGGCCAGCCAAGCAGAGAAGGCAAAAACCCAGAAGTACGCCCTTCTTGGTTCCAGCCACCATTTCGTACCATTTGCAATCGAAACATCAGGGGTTTTTGGGCAAGAGGCCATTACTTTCATCAAGGAGCTGGGTCACAGGATCAGGGCTGAGACAGGGGAGCCACGCTCCTTGCAGTGCCTGATGCAAGTAATGCGGTGGCTGTCCAGCGGGGCAACGCGGCCGCAGTGAGGGGTACCTCTCCCCAACAGCCAATGTTTTTATTTGACTATTTGACTATTTAGAATGATTATGCACATATCATACTAAATGATATATTTAATTTTTTTATTATAAAATGTATTATATCTGACATTTACTATCCTTATATATTGCATATATACGTAGGGTCAAAAGTGATTGGTATATAAATAGGACTTCATTTACAACATATATTGTGGAACCCACGTGACCGATGGTGTTACGGATGACATCGTCTGGATACAAGGTACGAGGATGCCCTGATTTAATACCAGGTTGGGTCCTGAAAAAAGAAAAAAGAGCATACATTTTATATATGTATTATATATCTTATATGTAATATATATTGTAAATATCTTATATGCATATTATATATCTTATATATTGCATATATATGTAGAGTCAAAAGTGAGTGGTATATTAATAGGACTTCATTTACAACATATATTGTGGAATCCCCGTGACCGATGGTGTTACGGATGACATCATCTGGATACAAGGTACGAGAATGCCCTGGTTCAATACCAGGTTGGGTCCTGAAAAAAGAAAAAAAGCATACATCTTATATAGGTATTTTATAACTTATATGTAATATATATTGTATATATCTAATATCCATATTATATATCTTATTTATTGCATATATATGTAGAGTCAAAAGTGAGTGGTATATAAATAGGATTTCATTTATAAAATATATTGGGTGACCAACGTGACTGATAGTGTTACGGATGACATCGTCTGGATACAAGGTACGAGGATGCCCTGGTTCAATACCAGGTTGGGTCCTGAAATAAGAAAAAAAGCATAATTCTTATATATGTATTATATATCTTATATGTAATATATATTGTAAATATCTTATATGCATATTATTTATCTTATATATTGCATATATATGTAGAGTCAAAAGTTAGTGGTATATAAATAGGACTTCATTTACAACATATATTGTGGAATCCCCGTGACCGCTGGTGTTACGGATGACATCATCTGGATACAAGGAACGAGAATGCCCTGGTTTAATACCAGGTTGGGTCCTGAAAAAATAAAAAAAGCATACATCTTATATATGTATTATATAACTTATATGTAATATATATTGTATATATCTAATATCCATATTATATATCTTATATATTGCATATATATGTAGAGTCAAAAGTGAGCGGTATATAAATAGGATTTCATTTATAAAATATATTGGGTGACCCACGTGACTGATGGTGTTACGGATGACATCATCTGGATACAAGGTACGAGAATGCCCTGGTTCAATACCAGGTTGGGTCCTGAAACAAGAAAAAAAGCATACATCTTATATATGTATTATATATCTTATATGTAATATATATTGTATATATCTTATATGCATATTAAATACCTAATATATTGCATATATATGTAGAGTCAAAAGTGAGTGGTATATAAATAGCACTTCATTTACAACATATATTGTGGAACCCTCGTGACCAATGGTGTTACGGATGACATCGTCTGGATATAAGGTACGAGGATGTCCTGGTTCAATACCAGGTTGGGTCCTGAAAAAAGAAAAAAGAGCATACATCTTATATATGTATTATTTATCTTATATGTAATATATATTGTAAATATCTTATATGCCTATTATACATCTTATATATTGCATATATATGTAGAGTCAAAAGTGAGTGGTATATAAATAGGACTTCATTTACAACATATATTGTGGAACCCACGTGACCGATTGTGTTACAGATGACATCGTCGGATACAAGGTACAAGGATGCCCTGGTTCAATACCAGGTTGGGTCCTGAAAAAAGAAAAAAAGCATACATCTTATATATGTATAATATATCTTATATGTAGTATATATTATATCTATCTTATATGGATATTATATACCTTATAATTTGCATATATATGTAGAGTCGAAAGGGAGTGGTATATAAATAGGACTTCATTTACAACATATATTGTGGAACCCATGTGACCGATGGTGTTACGGATGACATCGTCTGGATACAAGGTACGAGGATGCCCTGGTTCACTACCAGGTTGGGTCCTGAAAAAAGAAAAAAAGCCTACATCTTATATATGTATTATATATCTTCTATATAATATATATTGTAAATATCTTAGATGCATATTATATATCTTATATATTATATATATATGTAGAGTCAAAAGTGAGTGGTATATAAATAGGACTTCATTTACAACATATATTGTGGAACCCACGTGACCAATCGTGTTACGGATAATATCGTCTGGATACAAGGTACGAGGATGCCCTGGTTCAATACCAGGTTGGGTCCAGAAAAAGGAAAAAAAAGCATACATCTTATATATGTATTATATATCTTATATGTAATATATATTATATATATATTATATGCATATTATATTCCTTATAATTTGCATATATATGTAGAGTCGAAAGTGAGTGGTATATGAATAGGACTTCATTTAAAACATATATTGTGGAATCCACGTGACCGATGGTGTTACGGATGACATCGTCTGGATACAAGGGACGAGGATACCCTGGTTCAATACCAAGTGGGGTTCTGAAAAAAGAAAAAAAGCATACATCTTATATATGTATTATATATCTTATATGTAATATATATTGTTTATATCTTATATGCATATTATATATCTTATATGTAATATATATTGTATATATCTTATATGCATATTATATATCTTATATATTGCATATAAATGTAGAGTCAAAAGTGAGTGGTATATAAATAGGATTTCATTTACAACATATATTGTGGAACCCACGTGACCGATGGTGTTACGGATGACATCGTCTTGATACAAGGTACGAGGATGCCCTGGTTTAATACCAGGTTGGGTCCCGAAAAAGAAATAAAAGCATACATCTTATATATATATATTATATATCTTATATGTAATATATATTGTATATATCTCATATGCATATTATATATATGTGTATATTGCATATATATGTAGAGTCAAAAGTGAGTGGTATATAAATAGGACTTCATTTACAACATATATTGGGTGACCCACGTGACCGATGGTGTTACGGATGACATTGTCTGGATACAAGGTACGAGGATGCCCTGGTTCAATACCAGGTTGGGTCCCGAAAAAAGAAAAAAGAGCAGACATCTTATGTATGTATTATATATATCTTATATGCATATTATATATTGTTTATATCTTATAAGCATATTATATATCTTATATATTGCATATATATGTAGAGTTAAAAGTGAGTGGTATATAAATAGGACTTCATTTACAACATATATTGGGTGACCCACGTGACCGATGGTGTTACGGATGACATCGTCTTGATACAAGGTACGAGGATGCCCTGGTTCAATACCAGGTTGGGTCCCGAAAAAAGAAAAAAGAGCAGACATCTTATGTATGCATTATATATATCTTATATGCATATTATATATACATATATATTGCATATATATGTAGATTTAAAAGTGAGTGGTATATAAATAGGACTTCATTTACAACATATATTGGGTGACCCACGTGACCGATGGTGTTACGGATGACATCGTCTGGATACAAGGCACGAGGATGCCCTGGTTCAATACCAGGTTGCGTCCTGAAAAAAAAGAAAAAAAAAAAAGCCTACAACTTATATATGTATTATATATCTTATATGTTGTTTATATCTTATAAGTATATTATATATTTTATATATTGCATATATATGTAGAGTCAAAAGTGAGTGGTATATAAATAGGCCTTCATTTAATACATATATTGTGGAACCCTCGTGACCGATCGTGTTACGGATAACATCGTCTGGATACAAGGTACGAGGATGCCCTGGTTCAATACCAGGTTTGGTCCTGACTAATCTTATATATGTATAATATATCTTTTGTGTAATATATATTGTATAGATCTTATATGCCTATTATATATCTTATATATTGCATATATACGTAGAGTCAAAAGTGAGTGGCATATAAATAGGACTTCATTTACAACATATATTGGGTGACCCACGTGACCGATGGTGTTACGGATGACATCGTCTTGATACAAGGTACGAGAATGCCCTGGTTCAATACCAGGTTGGGTCCTGAAAAAAGAAAAAAAAGAAAAAATGCATACAACATATATATGTAATATATATCTTATATGTAATATATATTGTTTATATCTTATATGCATATTATATATCTTATATATTATATATATATATGTAGAGTCAAAAGTGAGTGGTATATAAATAGGACTTTATTTACAACATATATTGTGGAACCCACGTGACCAATCGTGTTACGGATAATATCGTCTGGATACAAGGTACGAGGATGCCCTGGTTCAATACCAGGTTGGGTCCTGAAGAAAGACAAAAAAGCATATATCTTATATATGTATTATATATCATATTTAATATATATGGTATATATCTTATATGCATATTATACATCTTACATATTAGATATATGTAGAGTCAAAAGTGAGTAATATATAAATAGGACTTCATTTACAACATATATTGTGTTACCCACGTGACCGATGGTGTTACGGATGACATTGTCTGAATACAAGGTGCAAGGATGCCCTGGTTCAATACCAGGTTGGGTCCTGAAGAAAGAAAAAAAAGCATATATCTTATATATGTATTATATATCATATATAATATATATGGTATATATCTTATATGCATATTATATATCTTACATATTACATATATGTAGAGTCAAAAGTGAGTAATATATAAATAGGACTTCATTTACAACATATATTGTGTTACCCACGTGACCGATGGTGTTACGGATGACATTGTCTGAATACAAGGTGCAAGGATGCCCTGGTTCAATACCAGGTTGGGTCCTGAAGAAAGAAAAAAAAGCATATATCTTATATATGTATTATATATCATATAAAATATATATGGTATATATCTTATATGCATATTATTTATCTTACATATTACATATATGTAGAGTCAAAAGTGAGTAATATATAAATAGGACTTCATTTACAACATATATTGTGTTACCCACGTGACCGATGGTGTTACGGATGACATCGTTTGGATACAAGGTATGAGGATGCCCTGGTTCAATACCAGGTTGGGTCCCGAAAAAAGAAAAAAAAGCATATATCTTATATATGTATTATATATCTTATATGTAATATATATTATATATATCTTATATGCATATTATATACAGTACAAGTTACAATATACTAAGGTAATCGAATATAAATAAATAATATAATATAATATAATTAATTAATTAATTAAATAATTCATATGGCTCCAAGAAAGGACCTAGAAACAAAATGGGCATATCATCATAAAGTTTAGGGTATAAAACTCATTTTAAATTAAGGGATTTTTAATTTAGGCCTCCGTTTGTTAGAAAACAGAGGACAAAGTCTGCATATAAAAGGCCATAGGACTATAGAAAACCTATGGGAAATTTATATGCAAACAATGTGTTATATTGATAAAAAATTTCAATTTGTCAGATAACTGTGAAATCAACATATGTCATGGTACATGTGTATAAGAAACGTCTGACGAAGTTTTGCTTAATTAAATGAGCAAAATAATCAAGATATAATGAAGAATTCAAAGTTACGATTGCGCAAGCTGGTGATGTATTATGATGTTCTTCTAATGCGTCACCAACACCTTCGTATGTCGCTCCGTACACACATTTAGTGAATCATGTGACGTTGCGTAAACGTCACCGACTCGTTGCTAAAGAAAATCATCCTTCGAGAACGGCTATGACAAGTCGACGCTCTCCTATGAGAAGGAGCTACCGAACAGGCGAGTTGTAGCGAAGGTTAGATAAAGCGTTTTTGTATACGTTCCCGTCAAGTTTGAGGCAGAGTTGTTCCTATATTGATGCGAAAGACTGGATTCGTTTGGTCGACCGTATTACTTTGGTAATTTAAGCTCTGTCTTCTCTTCTTACGTTATCTGTTAATATTTTTACTTGTCCATGTGTAGGAATTAGGAGTGTTTGTTGCGATCATTACGAGAATAAAGCTTTGTTGAGTGTCAGCAACATGAATTTACTAATTTCCTATTTATACTGAATTGTATTCCCACTCCTCATATATTGCTGATGCATGAAGACCTCTGGGTCGAAACGTCCAGAATTAGTAAATTCATATTGCTGACTTTCAACTAGGCTTTATTCTTATCCATGTTAGTACGTTTTCCATGTGTACTACATACAGTAACGAAATTGTTTTTAGCGAATGTCTATAAGTATAGTGAAATACTTTGTTAGCTAATTACACTCAAGTACACTACACAGTGCAAGTTACTAGCAAATATATGAAATATTAAATTACAATCAAGTACTACACAGTACAAGTTACAAATTTAAGAGATCCAAGTGACTATGTAATATTAAAATTACAATCAAGTACTAGCTACACAGTGCAAGTTACAAATTTAAAGAGATCCAAGTGACCCCTAGGATAATCAGTATTTTAAACAGTACAAGACTTTAGTCACACTAGTACTGTTGCAGGCTTTGAAATCCTCAACTACTGCATAGAGAGTAGTAGTTGATACAGATCATCCAATTGCAAGGTAGAACACATGGCCTACCAATTACCTTTTCACACCTTAGTATAGACTGAAGATGATGCATCTGCATGCCATATATCAACAAAGGCTTCAGAATTAAAGGGGTCTCAGCTAATAACCACAGCAGATTTGATTTGCCTTGTGAGGGAGCTAAGAACACCGACGGTTGGTTGCATGCATTGGCATAATCAACAGGGTTAGAGACCATTTTGTAACTTGTACACAAGGGAAATCATATACGTATATAAAGGCCTTGGCCTTTTATGTCCCTTGTGTACAAGTTACAAAATGGTCTCTAACCCTGTTGATTATGCCAATGCATGCAACCAACCGTCGGTGTTCTTAGCTCCCTCACAAGGCAAATCAAATCTGCTGTGGTTATTAGCTGAGACCCCTTTAATACTGAAGCCTTTGTTGATATATGGCAGATGCATCATCTTCAGTCTATACTAAGGTGTGAAAAGGTAATTGGTAGGCCATGTGTTCTACCTTGCAATTGGATGATCTGTATCAACTACTACTCTCTATGCAGTAGTTGAGGATTTCAAAGCCTGCAACAGTACTAGTGTGACTAAAGTCTTGTACTGTTTAAAATACTGATTATCCTAGGGGTCACTTGGATCTCTTTAAATTTGTAACTTGCACTGTGTAGCTAGTACTTGATTGTAATTTTAATATTACATAGTCACTTGGATCTCTTAAATTTGTAACTTGTACTGTGTAGTACTTGATTGTAATTTAATATTATATATATATATATATTGCATATATATGTAGAGTCAAAAGTGAGTGGTATATAAATAGGACTTCATTTACAACATATATTGGGTGACCCACGTGACCGATGGTGTTACGGATGACATCGTCTGGATACAAGGTGCGCGGGTGCCCTGGTTCAATACCAGGTTGGGTCCTGAAAAAAGAAAAAAAAGAAAAAAAGCATACATTTTATATATGTATTATATATCTTATATGGAATATATATTGTATATATCTTATATGCATATTATATATCTTAGATGCATATTATATATCTTATATATTGCATATATATGTAGAGTCAAAAGTGAGTGGTATATAAATAGGACTTCATTTACAACATAAATTGTGGGACCTACGTGACTGATGGTGTTACAGATGACATCGTCTGGATACAAGGTGCGCGGATGCCCTGGTTCAATACGAGGTTGGGTCCTGAAAAAAGAAAAAAAGAAAAAAAAGCATACATCTTATATATGTATTATATATCTTATATGTAATATATATTGTATATATATTATATGCATATTATATATCTTATATATTGCATATATATGTAGAGTCAAAAGTGAGTGGTATATAAATAGGACTTCATTTACAACATATATTTTGGAACCTATATACCCATAGGCCTTTTACTATGTATACGAAGCATGTAAGAAAAATAAATAATGTATTGATTACTCATGTAATATACGTACGTAGGTGCAACTCCTGACACAACAGCTGACTTTTGGCAAATGATTTGGGAACAGAGATCAACAGTAATTGTCATGTTGACAGGACTGGTAGAGAACAATCGAGTAAGGCCACTTCAGTATTTATCATCTGCACCCTGACAAACTTAAAGTACCAACCAAACATGTAACCACATGTATATAATTATTAAAATTCTTTCCAAGTTCATATTGAAAGCCAATACCTAATAGCTACATTGTCTATATACCTGCATTTATACAAAATAGAATGAAAAATCTTTCTGTAGTCTATCGTTTGAGCTAATGTAGTGGCATAATTATCTACTATCTGTTTTTTTAGAACAAATGTGCTCAATATTGGGAAGATGAAATAAATGCAGTATACAAACCAGGTAGAAATCTGGAGATTATGACTGTCAAGTATGAAGTATTTCCAGAGTACGACCTGAGAACATTTAGAGTTGTAAGTGGGTTACTCTGCTATGTATCTGTGTAGAACTTAAGGAAAACATTAAAGGATAATTTGTACAATGAAGTTTACAAGATTAACCATGTCCAAGCAATAGCTATTAGGTATAACACAAATGACTATATATACTGTATACCAAATGTAAGATTATACATACTGTAGCTATTACCACATATCCTTCTGGTTTTTATATTAGAGAAAGCAGGGATCGGTGGAGCCACTTGAAGTGAAACACTTTCTCTACACAGCTTGGCCTGATCATGGTGTACCTAAACTTTCTTCAGCAATTGTCAGATTCATTAGACAACAAATCCGACCTGCATATGGAAACAGTACAGCACCAATGGTAGTACATTGCAGGTATGTACGTACGTACATAAATTTACTGCATATCTTTAACACAACTTATACATGTACGTATGTACGTATATAAACAGTGGAACCCATGCAAACAGTCATCTATATATCTTGAACAGTTAGGAAATAACATACGTATGTACGTACATGAGTATATCATTTTATTATTGAATAGTCAGTATAATATATAACCCATTAATATTCTCTGCTACATACTATTACAGCATGATGGATTTAATATTACAGTATTTTTGGTACAGTTAATCTAAACTTTCTTGATAGCGCTGGAGTTGGCAGAACAGGTACATTCATATCCACTGATTACATGCTTCAAAAGTTGGAAGCTTGACATTTATAACTATGTCCAGTACATGAGGACTAGAAGGACATACATGATTCAGAATGTGGTACGTACAGACAGTGGCATGGGTGCATTACTACAAATAGTCGGTCATCTTATTAACTATATTTATCTATACTGTATGTATCACATAATCAAAGTAAAGTAAGGAGATTGTGAAAGTGTCAACTCTGGTAGATTTGAGAACCATTATTTAATTGTATAAGCTGCTGAATGTAAGCATATCTGGTTTGTTGTATATATAATATACCTAAAATATACCTAAGAAATGTGCACCTCTTTCAATTCCCTAAATAGATTCAATATATTTATGTCCACAATGGCATTAATGACTTTCTAACTATTGGAGACACATCCATGCCTGTGAGGGATCTGCAGAATACAATCAGTCTTTTACAAGTTACTGACAATGAAACTGTTAAGTGGATTTCAGAAGCACTTTGAAGTGAATACACATACACACATACATGCACACACACATACATGCATACACACATAGGGACACAAGGAATTTGGAACATGTAGTTTATGCTACATCTTATAGTGATCTTAAAGTTCCCTATTTTTTCATAGAATACAAAATGCATTTGGTAAAATGATTCGCTTCTTTGAAAATGTCTGTTGCCAGCTATATATACATATATGTCTGTTACTGTATACAGTGCAGTACTACAAAGTGACTATAATTCATTATATATATGTAAATACATTATAGTGTCAAAGTTTCATCATTTTGTGTTCAGTTGGTTGAAAGCTTGTCATTAGACATTTCTGATGAATATAAAAAGTTTGCTTCATCAGAGTTGATATCAACAAGGAATAGGTACCAAGACAAATTTCCTTGTGAGTTTATTGTGGCTGTAGACACTTATGAATTGTATGTACAATACATGTATCATCTATAAAGATGCTAACAAGTTTGTGTTAATTGATGAAGAAAGTGAGAATGAGGGGGAGAACTATGTGAATGCTACTTTAATTGAGGTTTGGCTCTATGTATAACTTACTAGGTATACATGTAAAGTTAGCAGAGTACATCACCTAATTATTCCTATAATATTATCTAAGGTAAACATATAAATACGTATACACACTACGTAGGATTTGCTACATATAGACACTGTGTGTTCAGATATTAATATTAACGTTAACAGAAGCAACTATGCACGTATGTACGTATGTTACATGGGAATAATAAAGATTATGACATACGTATGTACATACGTATAATATAACTAACAATGTAGTGATATGGCTTATTTGTTGCTTTCATTGTTGATCAGTGGATTTCATATGAGCATCAGCAACAGTATCTTTTATACAAGTTATTGAAGATTTAGACCATGAAAGTCTTCATCAGCAAAAGGATATCTCTCTGGATGCTTATATGGAATCCACTAATCAAATAATAAGTATATACGTACATATTTATATGCAATTGACAGAACTGTATCTACACATAAACCATTTTGTATATATACGTACTGTACCCATTACACTACGTACTAGGAAGGGATATGGTGGGAAGAAATATATTGCTGCACAAGCACCAATGAAACACACAGAAGATGTCTGGAAAGTCATTGCAAACAACAAATGTCCAACTATAATTGTACTGGCCAACTTTGTTGAAGCAGAGGAGGTAAGTGAGAGAATACACAGTTGCTTGTGAAATACTACTCCTGCATCCAATTCCTATCCTAATAACTGCACTGTAATGTACTGCAGAGACTATTATAGGGACTCACTTTGTTTCCATACAGTCAACTTGTAATCACTTTTGGCCAGTGGAAGAGACTAATAAGATGCAGTTTGGTGACATAGAAGTTGATCTAAATTTTAAAAGCAAAGAAATAGACTTTAATATGTATAAGCTGACAGTAACAGATTATTCAAATGTAAGTGTATAATCAGGGCTTTATTAACAAAAATATCAAGGGTGGAGGGGTGAAAACAGTTTTCATGAAAATGTTGGGAGGGGGGATTCCCTTGTTGTCCTTACGTATAAGGAGGTCTGGGGCATGGGTTCCTGAGAAAAGTTTTAAATTACACTGTATAAGCTTGTAACTTCACACAAGTACATATTTCACCAATCAATAATGGACAAAACTTGTTACTGGGAGGTATCCAAGTGTACTTACTTATACCAAGGGGGTATCAGATTTAACAGGGTAGGAATGCCCCTGTCCCCTAAATGAAGCCCAAACATATAATGCACATTAAACTGACTCCATAAATACTGATATGTAGCTGTACACTCTTATAAATGGTACATATGTATGTACGTACAAATATACAGTATGTACGTACGTACATATAAATATGAATAAATTATATTTACCTACATAAATACGTATATAGAGCACTACCGAGAAGGTGACACTGACTGTGCATCTGTACCATTACTATGGTTGGCCAAGGGATGGTCATCCAAGGACACCAGGTCTTCTGACAATGATTGGTGACATTGAGAGGACACACTACAAAACACATGCTCCAGTGATCATCATGTGCGAGTACGCCTCTTATACATACATTCACAGTAGAGCAAGCACACACACTGAACCTAGATACATTGCAATTAAACAATAACAACCTACATATATATGTATATAGCTTTCTATGCATATTGTATCTCAGTGTATTTTTAGGCACTAAACATAAGCCATGAATAATCTACAAAGCCATATGCATTTTCCTACAGTTGACATCATTAAGGCTGAGGAAAGAAACTTAGAATAGATGTTTTCTAGACTAATATATGTATATTCCATATACAACTCTAAAAACACATACCTCCTTTTCAATAATGCTATATATACATATTTCCTATTCTAATTGGTTAGTATAAATTTAACATGAACAGGTATGTATAATACAGCCTGACATAACATTTATTCCTTCAGTGATGGTATGTCAAGGACTGGGGTATTCCTATGTGCAATGTCTGAAATTGAGAGGATCAAAGTGGAAGGAATGATGGACATATTTCAGAGGGTTAAGTCTCTCCGTGCTAGCAGACCACACATGGTGTCATCAGCTGTAAGATGTGTATAGTGTAACATGTCTGGTAATTTATATAATTATTATAAATAAATTATGGTCCATAGTAATCAACCTATTTTACATATAATTCATCTTGGTATTTGAAAAAGCTCTGTGACCCAGTAGGGCAGAAGAAGAAAGAGAAGACTCCTGTATCCTCATCCAAAGCTCTCACTAGGTTTAGTTCCCTACAGGCCTTTCATTATAGAATGGATGGAGTACGTATGTAGGAAAACGTTTTTAGACAACTCATGTACTAACAGTACATGATGTACGTATATGCCTTGAATATTAAATGTAGGTCGATTATGAGGTGTGCCATGAAATACTTCTTAGCTATCTGGAGTCTTTTGACACATATGCCAATTTCAAGTAACCAATTGCAAGATGGTGACAATAAACACTGGACTGTTTGATATGGTAGTTAATTGTAAACTATATAGGTTGAGTGTGAACTACCTTCTATATACTTGACAATTTGCTTGATTACTAGTTGAACTGGTTTGTATCATTGCTAAATTACTAAATTAGAGTGTTTTGCGTGTGTTGGATTATTTGAATAACAATCATGAACAAGTTACTAACAATATTACTACATACACTTTACAGTTCTGTGCACCGTATACTACGTATGTAATCATACATATATAGTTAAGTCCCATCTCAACTTGCCATGGCTATGATTTTAATAGAGGTACAAAATTACTTTGAACGAGTCCTCTAACCCTTGCAACACTATATCCTAAAAGGAGATAACAAGATTTAGTTTATATTTGATCGCTAAAAATTCCTCTTCGACTAGATATGGTATTGTTATGTATATGACTAGCTAAGTCTTCTAATAGCATGACTATAGAGTGTAGCTGGGACCACTGCAGCACGGTAAATGATTTACTTTCAAAGCTCAAGATCAAAGCACCAATGCTCGAGCACCAAGGGATTGTTCCCTTTATTGCCGAGCCGGAAGGCGAGGCAAGTAATCTGGATGCCAGTCTCACCGTGCGTCTGTATGTATATATATATATATATATTACAATCAAATACTACACAGTACAAGTTACAAATTTATGAGAGCCAACTGACTATACAATATTAAAATTACAATCAAGTACTAGCTACACAGTTCCAGTTACAAATTTAAAGAGATCCAAGTGACCCCTATAGGATAATCAGTATTTTAAATAGTACGTATAGTTGCAGACTTTCAAAATACTCAACTACTGCATAGAGAGTAGTAGTTGATACAGATCATCCAATTGCAAGGTAGAACACATGGCCTACCAATTACCTTTTCACACCTTGGTATATAGACTGAAGATGATGCATCTGCATGCCATTATCAACAAAGGTTCCAGTCTTAAAGGGGTCTCAGCTAATAACCACGTCCACAGCAGATTTGATTTGCCTTGTGAGTGAGCTAAGAATACCGACAGTTGGTTGCATGCATTCACATAATCAACAGGGTTGGAGATCATTTTGTAACTTGTACACAAGGGACATCATATGACATACGTACATATGTAAAGGCCTTGGCCTTTTATGTCTCATGGCACGCGGACTCGGAACAACTTTGTCCGCTTTGTTCACACTAGAGACAGATCACACCTGGCTAGCCACTTGCGCATGCGTATAACTAGCCAGACGGATTAGCGAAGGAATGTGTAAACAGTTTACGCGTGATTGCCACGAGCTCACAAGGAGCTTATTGCCCGCAGTGGCTACACATCGGCTCAGATCGTTGAGATATCGTTTCACGTTGGGAATGCTTCCTCGCTGGACCTGTGTTTGTGCGTTTCCCGCAACTTCCTGGCGGAAAGGTTGCGACGGCCATTTTCTGCCCACGTCCCGGTACGAAAAATCCCTCATTACACGGGCACAAAACGGCCAGCAGCTGCACAGGGGGGCGTAGCTGTAGTCATCTTGCTTTGTGCGCTTAGTCTGTCTGGAATAGCATTACATATGTGTGCTCTGATCACTCTTCAGGGCTACATATACACTTCAGACTGTCAGACCTCACAGCGAGGCTTCTTCTGCACCTCAGTGTATGCCCTAGTACATGTAGCAGAAAATGGCCGGCCAAACAAATACGAAGTACGTTGCATATTTAGATCTTTATTTCTAAAGCATTATTGTGCACGAAAATTACTATCAGTACTGCGAATGTTTCATTTTATGTATATTTAGGCAACCTGAGCCAGTGACAAGTGAAATAGGTAAGCTTCTCTGAAAGACATCCTCGCTACTCTTCAGTGTATGACCGAAGGAGAGGATATATCTGAGGCTACATTTTCTCTGTTTATATTTATTGTTACGTGCATTGAATACTTTTAGAACTAGTTGAAAGAGCGTTTTGGCAGATTGCCCTAGCCGACTCCGATGAAATGTTTGAAAGTGTATTGCACCGTTTGCTGACACCTGTTCTTCTGAAAGCTGATAGTAAGGACCATCTGATTGAACGAAAGGTACGTCAGTGTACTCATGGTTCATTTTAGTGAGGGTAATTTCAATATTTCCCCCTCCCCCTTGAAGAAAGTCAATTATCAATAATTACTATTAGCAAATTAAACTAGGATGGCTCCTCAAAGCTTTGCTATGTTGTATTTTCCCACCTTGGTGATATATTTCTCAGAGAAACCCTAATAATAGTAGTAAGGAGTGATTGAGTGAAAGGTTCGTGAGTATATACACTGATAGCTAGCTTGGTATGTGTATGCTGCTGTTTGTATTATGTATCATGGTTTAAGTGTTCCTTTAATTTATGTTACTTGACATATGTGCTATTGCTATATATACATTGGACCCTTTTAAGCAGCCCCTCTATTGTTTTCATAACGCGATTTATGTATGGCTTCATGTTACGGATATATACAGTACAAGTTACAATATACTAAGATAATCTAATATAATATAAATAATATAAATAAATAATATAATATAAATAATTCATTTGACTCCAGGAAAGGACCTAGCAACAGAATGGGCATAGTATCATAAAGTTTAGGGTATAAAACTCATTTTTAAATAAGGGATTTTTCATTTAGGTCTCCGTTTGGTAGAAAACGGAGGACAAAGTCTGCATATAAAATGCCATAGGACGATAGAAAACCTATATGAAATTTATATTGAAACCAAGTGTTATATTAATAAAAATTATCAATGGATCAGATCACTGTGAAACCGACATATATCATGGTACATGTGTATGACAAACGTCTGGCGAAGTTTTGCTTAATTAAAGTTGCAAAACAATCAAGATATAATGAAGAATACAAGTTTACTATTGCGCAATCTGGTGATGTATTATGATGTTTCCCTAGTGCGTCACCAACACCTCTCGTATGTCGCTCGGTACATATTTAATGGATTATCATGTGACGTTGGAAAACGTCAGGGCTCGTTGCAAAAGAAGATCATCCTTTCGAGAACGGCTATGACAAGTCGACGCTCTACTACGAGAAGGAGCTACGGAATAAACGTGTTGTAGCGAAGGTTAGATAAAGCGTATATGTGTACGTTTCCGTTAAGTTTGAGGCAGAATTGTCCCTATATTGATGCAAAAGAAATTCGTTTAGTCGACCTTAATAAAACTTTGGTAATTGAAGCTCTGTCTTCTCTTTACGCTTTTTGTTCATATTTTTACTTGTCCATGTGTAGGAATTAGGAGTGTTTGTTGCGATCATTATGAGAATAAAGCCTTGTTGAGCTTCAGGAACAAGAATTTACTAATTTCCTACTTGATATTCCCATTCCTGTATTACTGATGAAGACTTCCTGGTTGAAACGTCCAGAATTAGTAAATTTATGTTACTGATGTTCAACAAGGCTTTATTCTTATCCATGTGTGTACATTTTCCATGTGTACAGTAGAATCTCATAACGAAATTGCTCATAGTCAATGTCTTAAGTATAGTGAGGCTAATTACACTCAAGGACACTACACAGTGAAAGTTACTGGCAATATTAAAATTACAATCAAGTACTACACAGTACAAGTTACAAATTTAAGAGGGCCAAGTGACTAATATTAAAATTACAATCAAGTACTAGCTAAACATGCAGTGCAAGTTACAAATTTAAAGAGATCCAAGTGACCCCTAGGATAATCAGTATTTTAAACAGTACAAGACTTTAGTCACACTAGTACTGTTGCAGGCTTTGAAATCCTCAACTACTGCATAGAGAGTAGTAGTTGATACAGATCATCCAATTGCAAGGTAGAACACATGGCCTACCAATTACCTTTTCACACCTTAGTATAGACTGAAGATGATGCATCTGCATGCCATATATCAACAAAGGCTCCAGTATTAAAGGGGTCTCAGCTAATAACCACAGCAGATTTGATTTGCCTTGTGAGGGAGCTAAGAACACCGACGGTTGGTTGCATGCATTCGTATAATCAACAGGGTTAGAGAACATTTTGTAACCTGTACACAAGGGACATCACATATGTATATAAAGGCCTTGGCCTTTTATGTCCCTTGTGTACAAGTTACAAAATGGTCTCTAACCCTGTTGATTATGCCAATGCATGCAACCAACCGTCGGTGTTCTTAGCTCCCTCACAAGGCAAATCAAATCTGCTGTGGTTATTAGCTGAGACCCCTTTAATACTGGAGCCTTTGTTGATATATGGCATGCAGACGCATCATCTTCAGTCTATATACTAAGGTGTGAAAAGGTAATTGGTAGGCCATGTGTTCTACCTTGCAATTGGATGATCTGTATCAACTACTACTCTCTATGCAGTAGTTGAGCATTTGAAAGTCTGCAACTATACGTATTATTTAAAATACTGATTATCCTATAGGGGTCACTTGGCCCTCTTAAATTTGTAACTTGTACTGTGTAGTACTTGACTGTAATTTTAGTATTTTATATATATATATATAAAATACAGGGACATAAAGGCTGGGGCCTTTAATTTATTTCATGAACAATGTCCCTTGTGTGCAAGTTACCAAATCGTCTCTAACCCTGTTGTTTATGTGAATGCATGCAAGCAACCAATGGTACTCCTAGCTGACACTCAAGGCAAGTCAAATCTGTGGTGATTATTGGCTGAGATCCCCTGCATGAGACTGGAATTTTTGCTGATAATGGCATCCAGATGCATCATCTTCAGTCTATACTTAGGTGTGAAAAGGTAATTGGAAGGCCATGTATTTAACCTTATATGATCTGTAGAGACTACTACTCTGTATGCAGCAGTTGAGAATTTCAGTGTGGCTAAAGTCTTGTAGCGTTTAATATACCTGATTGTGATTATTTTGGGAGTCATTTGCATCCGTATTATATTATATACCTCAGTGTGATTATCTTGGGAGTCACTTGCATCCGTGTATAAATTTGTAACTTGCACTGTGTAGTACTTGATTGTATTTAAACAAGCATAATATATAACACTCCTTATTCCTACACATGGACAATTGCAAGTATATATATATATATATATTTATCCAAATCCACCCCTACGTATCCAATTACACTCCTGCACACGTACACACATGGATAAGTAATAGAAAACATAAGCAGAGATGACGGAGCTTAAAGTACCACAGTTTTACTACGGTCGTCTAAACGAATTTCTTTTATTTCTTTACACTTTTGGCTTAAACTTAGCATGAACGTATACAAATACGTTTTATCTAACGTTCGCTACAACTCGCTTATTCGGTAGCTCCTTCTCGTAGGAGAGCGTCGACTTGTCATAGCCATTCTCGAAAGGATGATCTTCTTTAGCAACGAGTCGGTGACGTTTTGGCAACGTCACATGATTCACAAAATGTGTGTACGGAGCGACATACGAAGGTGTTGGTGACGCATTAGAAAAACATCACAATACATCACCAGCTTGCGCAATCGTAACTTTGAATTCTTCATTATATCTTGATTATTTTGCTCATTTAATTAAGCAAAACTTCGCCAGACGTTTCTTATACACATGTACCATGATATATGTTGATTTCACAGTTATCTGACAAACTGACAATTTTTATCAATATAACACGTGGTTTGCATATAAATTTCCCATAGGTTTTCTATAGTCCTATGGCCTTTTATATGAAGACTTTGTCCTCTGTTTTCTAACAAACGGAGACCTGAATTAAAAATCCCTTAATTTAAAATGAGTTTTATACCCTAAACTTTATGATGATATGCCCATTTTGTTTTTAGGTTCTTTCTTGGAGCCATATGAATTAATTATATTATTTATTTATTTGTATTATATTAGATTACCTTAGTATATTGTAACTTGCACTGTATATACAGTGCAAGTTACAATATACTAAGGTAATCTAATATAAATAAATAATATAATATAATATAATTAATTAATTAATTAAATAATTCATATGGCTCCAAGAAAGGACCTAGAAACAAAATGGGCATATCATCATAAAGTTTAGGGTATAAAACTCATTTTAAATTAAGGGATTTTTAATTTAGGCCTCCGTTTGTTAGAAAACAGAGGACAAAGTCTGCATATAAAAGGCCATAGGACTATAGAAAACCTATGGGAAATTTATATGCAAACAATGTGTTATATTGATAAAAAATTTCAATTTGTCAGATAACTGTGAAATCAACATATGTCATGGTACATGTGTATAAGAAACGTCTGACGAAGTTTTGCTTAATTAAATGAGCAAAATAATCAAGATATAATGAAGAATTCAAAGTTACGATTGCGCAAGCTGGTGATGTATTATGATGTTCTTCTAATGCGTCACCAACACCTTCGTATGTCGCTCCGTACACACATTTAGTGAATCATGTGACGTTGCGTAAACGTCACCGACTCGTTGCTAAAGAAGATCATCCTTCGAGAACGGCTATGACAAGTCGACGCTCTCCTACGAGAAGGAGCTACCGAACAGGCGAGTTGTAGCGAAGGTTAGATAAAGCGTTTTTGTATACGTTCCCGTCAAGTTTGAGGCAGAGTTGTTCCTATATTGATGCGAAAGACTGGATTCGTTTGGTCGACCGTATTACTTTGGTAATTTAAGCTCTGTCTTCTCTTCTTACGTTATCTGTTAATATTTTTACTTGTCCATGTGTAGGAATTAGGAGTGTTTGTTGCGATCATTACGAGAATAAAGCTTTGTTGAGTGTCAGCAACATGAATTTACTAATTTCCTATTTATACTGAATTGTATTCCCACTCCTCATATATTGCTGATGCATGAAGACCTCTGGGTCGAAACGTCCAGAATTAGTAAATTCATATTGCTGACTTTCAATTAGGCTTTATTCTTATCCATGTTAGTACGTTTTCCATGTGTACTACATACAGTAACGAAATTGTTTTTAGCGAATGTCTATAAGTATAGTGAAATACTTTGTTAGCTAATTACACTCAAGTACACTACACAGTGCAAGTTACTAGCAAATATATAAAATATTAAATTACAATCAAGTACTACACAGTACAAGTTACAAATTTAAGAGATCCAAGTGACTATGTAATATTAAAATTACAATCAAGTACTAGCTACACAGTGCAAGTTACAAATTTAAAGAGATCCAAGTGACCCCTAGGATAATCAGTATTTTAAACAGTACAAGACTTTAGTCACACTAGTACTGTTGCAGGCTTTGAAATCCTCAACTACTGCATAGAGAGTAGTAGTTGATACAGATCATCCAATTGCAAGGTGGAACACATGGCCTACCAATTACCTTTTCACACCTTAGTATAGACTGAAGATGATGCATCTGCATGCCATATATCAACAAAGGCTTCAGTATTAAAGGGGTCTCAGCTAATAACCACAGCAGATTTGATTTGCCTTGTGAGGGAGCTAAGAACACCGACGGTTGGTTGCATGCATTGGCATAATCAACAGGGTTAGAGACCATTTTGTAACTTGTACACAAGGGACATAAAAGGCCAAGGCCTTTATATACGTATATGATTTCCCTAAAGGTAATTGGTAGGCCATGTGTTCCACCTTGCAATTGGATGATCTGTATCAACTACTACTCTCTATGCAGTAGTTGAGGATTTCAAAGCCTGCAACAGTACTAGTGTGACTAAAGTCTTGTACTGTTTAAAATACTGATTATCCTAGGGGTCACTTGGATCTCTTTAAATTTGTAACTTGCACTGTGTAGCTAGTACTTGATTGTAATTTTAATATTACATAGTCACTTGGATCTCTTAAATTTGTAACTTGTACTGTGTAGTACTTGATTGTAATTTAATATTTTATATATTTGCTAGTAACTTGCACTGTGTAGTGTACTTGAGTGTAATTAGCTAACAAAGTATTTCACTATACTTATAGACATTCGCTATAAGCAATTTCGTTACTGTATATATATGTATATATCTGTCAAAAAATGGCGGACGTTCGGCTAGCTTTCGTTTTCTAGCTTAAAATTAGCTTTCTCTTCCTTAGCGTAGAACCTTGAACGAACGAAATGGACTTAAAAACCACCCTTACTAATACTATGTAACGTAAAGCTTGCGCAAAAACGTTTTCTACGAGATATGGCCTTGAAAAATTGACGGCCAGCAAGAGTCGATCGGAAATCGGTTAACCGTATATCTATGAGAACCAGCCAAGTAGTTCAAGTTTACTTAGGGGCGCCTGGCGCCCCACGAGATTTTTAAACTCGAACTCCTTGTTTTACAGTTTATATGTATTGAATAAAAATCTATTTCCAGTTAAGAGAGTGTATGTCTACAGATGTATATGTTAGCTATTTACATTGAAAGATTCCCCGATTCACTTTGGCAGATCATCCAACCATACTTCAGCTATCATGGTATGCCTAAGCACGGAAATGGTGTGTTGGTTTAAAGTCGCTTAAATTTCAGTACGCCACTTCTGTATGGTTAGCCTTATCACATGATCATTATCTTATTTCATTACTTCTTCCAGATGTGCTAGTCATGCTGTTGCAGCTCTGCCATCCCTACTTCTAAAATCATTTAAAAGATTTTTTATATAACTTGTAGATGGTTATACGAGCTATATACATTGAAAGTTCCCCTAAACTTTCAGTACCTTTTCAGTAACACAATGTCTACTGTTTTCTGTTTACACTGGGTTGTGTTGATTGCATAAGCTAAATGGAACTGACCACTGAGTTTGTACTTCTATAATTTATATGTAATTTGATATTGTAGCAGTTTGAAATACAATCCTAAACTAATTTGTCAGGACTAAATGTAATGCTTAGTTCTGATTATGCAATTTGTGATTCCTACTGTTTGTACATATAGCATTGAAGCAGTGGTTATCTTATGCCTGAAGGAGATTATGTAATAGTATTGCTTCTATCAGTTATAGAATTATAGTTAGGAGACTTATACGTAGGTGTACGTATATAGTACATACATCCAGGGTACATAAATAGTCTAATAATACATGCTATGCCTACTCTATAATAAATTAAAAAAGCCTATAGGGAACTAAACCTGTAGAGAGCTTTGGATCAAGATGCAGCAGGAGTCTTTATTTTCTACATTTGCACCACATGTATACAGCTAAATAATTACGTTGGTAGAATTTGAATTTCAGTTCAAAATAGACTAATGATCTCTAATCAATAGTGTCACTTGGTCTTAAAAGTTTCTCACGGAATATTCCTGTAACTTGTGGCATACAGTAGTTTGAAACCATATAGTGTATAATGTCAGATTTGATTTTTATTGGAGTTACTTTACTTTCACTTCAGAAGTTGTATGAGGAAGTTGAAAACTAGGAGACACCCTTTCATATGTGAACATGTACATATATAGCTATTTATGTGTGTGTGTACTATAGCTGATACTCCAAGGTTTTGCTAACGTCTGTACAGTTATATAAATGCTGTAAGTAAGTATTAAATAGTTTGCTCTGAATGTAACAATAGTAATACAAAGGATCCGCTTGCATTCAGATAGCGTGTGTTTATGTCTATCCTTGTATATCTTCTGGTGTCTTTTTATTACATCTAATCATCTCCTTCAGTGGTGAAGAAGACCAGCGGCTTGAGACATTCAAATTTCGGTTTTTTGAAGTGTTCTTTTGCTGATGCTAAAATATATGTACATATTCATGATGAATGGAACAATTGGCCTTCACTATTTCGTGTGAACTCATATATGAATGTGAAGGTATCACATTTGAACTGAGTGCTAATTCTAGGAACAGATGGACGTACGTATCTATGGTACCTTCTGTTAGTCCAGCTGTTGACTTATAGTGTCATTAGACATCAATCACACACGTCCTATTATTATCCACATATTGTTATTGTGTGGGCATTTCATTTTTGTGTAGTTAATAGGTAACCCTGGCTGAACTACCCATTAGGCTCTTAGCAACCACCCTGCTACTGAGACGTTGCTAGGCACATGTTAGTTCAACCACATGTGATTATATATGATCCATAGGTTTCCTTGGTGACCAATGGAGACTTTGTAAGGGTTTCCTTGGCAACCAATGGAGACTTTGTATGGGTTTCCTTGGCGACCAATGGAGATTTGTATTGGTCATGTGTGTATATTGAAAATGTCTTTATAGGGCTTGAACTGTGATCTTATGTTGTCTAGGTTACCAGATTCCTACTTGTTATGTAAACTGTTTGTAGAAGCTCCTTAACTAGATCCTTGTACAAAAAGTTTACTTATATCTGTTTTGGTGTCCCATTAAGGTGCTTTGTTGTTAGAAAGGAATATCTTTAAGTTATGTGCAAATCCTAATGATCTTGAAATCTTAGTGTCAATGTTGCTTTGTACAAAATCTTTCTAGTTTCTATGATTATCCTTTGACCCCATATTATGGGATTCATTTAATAGATTTTTGAGAACACAGTGAAGTTACTTGAACTAAAATCTCTCTGTATACATCACATCACAAATAGGATATTTGGCGTAGTGCTATATCTGGTTGTAGGAAATTTGAACTTTCATTGGAATAGGGCCAAATTGCGAGCATCGGAAATAGTTTTATTGTAGGGTGATCTTTATAAAGTTCATAATAACAGTACATCTGTATCTTTTCATGACTTAATGCTAGCAAACTGGCTATATACTATATATTACATAGTTCCTGATTATTAGCTACAATACTGTACCTAAGTATGTATGTGTATTTCTAAGGACGCCATTTCCTTTCTAGGCTCACTGCTAGAGCTAGTGTGCACGCAAAATACAATCACACAATGAGAATACAATCTTCTTCTCTTCCTTGCTCCCATGCCCAATAACTGTTACCACCTAATCAATGAATTTGGGGATTTTCCATTTTCACTTGAAAGCCCCTAAATGGGTTTCAGTTACTAAAGTAGATTCTACATAGATAATTTCATTTCCTAGATGAAGGCATTTTATATTATTTTAAAGGCTTTTTACACGCAACTCTAGTGTTTACATAAATTTCATTTACATAAATATATGTATGTACGTATGCCACTTTCTTAGCCACAAGTTGATTTTGCTGAACACAAAGTATGTATATAGCTTTTTATATGCTGTATTCTTTTTTATGTCATGTAACAACTCTGCTAATATTTAACATTGGAACACACTCTAAATTTAAAGCATTTTTATGTCAAGCTACACAGACTATGAAACATTTAATATACCATTTTCCGACATGCTATGCCTATTATATAAAAAAAGCCTATAGGGGAACTAAACCTGAAGAGAGCTTTGGATGAAGATACAGGAGTCTTTTCTTTCTTCTCTTCCTCTCTTTCATCTCCACTGGGTCAGACAGCTGTTTCTGGGAATTCCACCCTTCATCAGTGATCCTGGGAGTCTTTGTCTTTTTTATCTTGATCTTCTGTGAATCCTTGCATGCATGCATAAAAATCTTTGTTGTTGGATTTTCACAAGATATACCAATACGTACGTACAATGTGCTGTTCAGTGTTACAGTCCACAGCAATTGATCTGGAACTTCTGTATGAAGAGGATATCATTTCCTGTTGTATGTTACATACTGACTAATTAGAATGCCTCTACATTTATAGAAGGCATTGACTATATAAGTCTTACCAGTTAAAATGAAATACACCTAATATTTGATACTTAAAGTACTGTAGGTATGTATTCTTTTTAAATGATTTTTATATTTCTATTGCTGGTATGGACATTGGAATGTAATTAAGATTGTGTTTCTTTAAGTGCACTCACTAGGAATGACCAAAAGAAACATGGCTGCCCTGTTCTATGTATTATCAATTAACAGCTCATAAATTAACAAAGAGGCTATTTGGGTTGCATACCCATGATTTAAGTGCTTTTCTAATTATCAAAACATGGTCTTTAACATTTACAAAGTACACAGTTAACAATAAGCCTATATGATTTTATCTATCCACTTAAAGGTTAGACATACATATGTTTATTTAAAAAGCATGCCAAGGATTCACAGAAGATCAAGATAAAGAGAAGATGAAAGAATTAAGAAAAGACTCCTGTATCTTCATCCAAAGCTCTCTTAAGGTTTAGTTCCCCTATAGGCTTTTTTACAGAATAGGTATAGCATGTCAGAAAATGGTATATTAAATGTTTCATGCTTTTGGAACTGTCTCTATTTGCTAGCAGTGATGCAACTGTACCCAGAAAACTACTGTGGTTTTGATATAATGGTAGGTAGCTTTAGTAACTGTGAAGTAACAGGAATCAGAAACATGTGATACTTCATGAGTGCTTCCTTCCTTGTCATTAAACTATTTATATAAGCTCTCATAACACATATGCTTCCAATGTAGTGAAAACGTAGGTATATATTTGAGCATCAGTGCTGAAGAAGACCTACAGGTCAAAACATTCAAATCTCTTGTTTCTCAAATATAAGTGTTGCTGATATACCTACCTTTTCATCCATTATGAATGCAACAAAATACCTCCTATTGTTTCTTCCGATGTAGTGTGCATACAGTATGCATTAAATGTTGATCTTGATTGCCATCTTGTTCTGAAAGAGAATCACCACTAGTTGGTGAATAAAGACTAAATCCTTGTAGTTAATACAAGAAGGGAAATAAATAATATGTATGGAGAATTGTTGTAGCTATTGTAGATCAGTGACAGAGTCATAAGCAGTTGGGTTCAGTTCTCAGAAATTGCTTATTACATGGTTTTTCCTCCTTATGATGACTGAGAAGGATTAGAACTCCTCGATTATGACTTCAATTATTCATTGTGATAACTATCTCTTTAATGCAATTTGTTCCTGTCACTTGAGTATATGCTCACCAGCTGCAAAGGTTTAGGAGTGAATGTGGGATTTGTGGTGTTTGAAATCATGGTTGAATATGTCTTTGTACTTGTATGCAGTCATGTCATTATGCCCACATCACCAAAAGAATGTCTTGAATAATTTATAGAATAGGCTAGTTAAGCCAAGGAAGTCAGAGTGATATAATGGAGATGTGTGTCTAAGATAAGACAAATTGTTGTTTAAATGCTTTTACTGTGATAGATTGCCCCCAAATGGTTTTCAATATGTATATCACCTTATTGGGCAGTGGATATATGTACGATGTACATGTATGTAGTATCCATCACTGACTTTTGATATGTACTTTCTGCTTGATTTATATTTTATGTTTTCAGGATGTACCACTTCCTGTTCCTTGTTTGTACAGCATTCCATTAAGGAATCCTCCCTATATGACTTACAATGTTTAATGTAAAGCACTTCCTGTGTATTATATATATATATATACAAGACTACGAACAGGAAGCCATACGTTAACATAATTTCTGAAAACAATATAGGGGTGCCTGCCGTGCCCCAAAAAATGATTTAAGTGGTTAATGAGTGGGTAATTAGTGGACTGAATAGAGTGTTAATGAGTTAGTTGGCGATGATGTCGTCCCAAATGGAATCCAAGTGCATCCCCTGATCCATGTTCATGCATGGTGTGGTTCTGATGTGTATGGCCTCTTTGATCTTCCTTCTTGTTCTGTTTTGTTCACATTGTAGCACTGTGGCCCCATCCCAGTCTATGTAGTGTAATGTTGATTGTAGATGTGCTGCTAATGAGTTGTTTGGATCCATTCTTGAAACAGCTCTTTCATGTTCACTCATTCTCTGGTTGAGTGACTTGCCGGGTTCATCAACAGAGATACCAGACTCAAACATAGGGCGATGATTATAATTTAACAGAAATTTTTTATTAGTCCTCCATTTTCCTGTGAATTAGAGATAAACTTCTAATATTAAATACCATTGGATTATACTAAATATACAGTGTATTTATAATGTGACATACGTACATGCAAATGTTCAGTTGACTATTTATATAGAACAAGGAAATTTAGTTTAAATATATCAAATCATTTACTATACCTACGTATAGTAGATAGTAACCTATATGTAAATGCATTTACTACAGTATGTACGTATAATGCAGGAACAAAGTATAAAGATTGAGGACCTAGAAGGTGAGCTGAAGGCTAAGAATTTGGAACTGGAGGAAGCGGAATCTAAGTGTATTGAGATTGAAGCCCTCAAAGTCAAACTGAAACACAGGGATGAGGAACTAAGGAACAGAGAAGCTAATCTGAAAGGCCTTTCCAAAATTATTGAGATTGATACAAAGGTATTTATGATAAATCATGCATAATGCATGCCTCATCATAGCAGTGTATTAAACTGTCAACATTTCATAGAGTATTGGTATGATTGATGGATTTATTTGTGTTCAATATTCTCCTCTCCATGTAGTGTGCTTTTATGATGTCAAGGGATAGTGAAACACAAACAGAAACAAGCCATCAAGTGAGTGGTGTTGAAGACAATTTAAGATTCTATATCATATAGCTGCATTTAGGTAATAATCCACCAATTATCCTACTATCTACTAATCAAAGTGCTTGAAGGAATATTCTACTTCAAGTCCACCACATTGTTCACAACCTGAGGACTATATGTTTGCTGTATGTACTGTACCAAGATATAGCTGGGATATGACATACGTATAACAAAAAGCATAATCATCACAGGGCTGTTATATCATGCCCAAATGAGGAAGGAGTAAAATAACCATTTACAATGCCAGTAATTGTGCTTCTCTCTGTGTTAATGGGCGTGTGTCCTTCCTTCATTGTGTGAAATTCTGTCTCCATCAAAAATTGAAAACGTGGTTCTGGATCATTCTTGTTGGCGTTGCTACAGTGCTTTTTCCCTTTGTGCTTGAAACCATGCCAGTGTTGGGAGATATACATTAAACATTCATAGTTGCTGCAAACATGTATCTATAAGTATTGTTATTAGTACGTATATAAATAATTTATGTCTTTGATCTAGTAAGTAATTATATCCTGCTGACATCTTTAATCCACCAACCCCACTTTTCTACCACATTTTTCCTTGAACCAATTGTGGTGGATTATTGAGGTAACACTTATTAAAAGGGTTTATATTTTGATTCATGATTCATATGATTAATGTTGTCCCATGTAGCTACTACGTACGCTTCGTATGGATGAGATGTCTGGTTCCTATATCATCATCACTACAACCTCTGGTCACCTTAAGCAAGTATCAGATGGTGATATTCAAGCATTCATTAAAGCGCAACTACCAATGATCCCTGAACGGGAAATTATACTTGTCCGTGAAAATAGCACAGAAAGAATTTGAGCCAAGGTCACTTGTGAACTTGACTCAGGTATGTACACATCTACGTACTGTGTATGGACACTGTGTTTTATGTACAAGGTGTATAAATATAATATGTGATGTAACTTTAACAGTGACAGCTTATTTAACTCTTTATCAACTATGTAGAAAGCTGCCCTGAAAATTTACAACTTGGAGGAATTCCAGTAAATATCAACATTACTGGATATTCTGATAGCACTGATGAAGATGATTCTGTACTAAAAAGCATAAGTACCCCTTCGTCTTTCAAATCATTTGTAACTGTTGATCAAGACACACAATCATCCCCGCATTCATATTGGGATGACTATGTTAATGTGCCATCTGAAGCTACTCAGAAGAGTTCACCTGTTCTAAGTGAATCGCAAGTTGCTTCATCCAACCAGAGTTAGCCAAAGCCAGGGACCTCCTTTGTTAAGACCTCATCATTATCTCCCCAGCAACAGCATAGGTCTGGAGAGATTACAAGGTCACTACAAGAGGATGTCAACTCTAACACTTCTCTGTCAGAGCAAGATGACTTTTCATCTTACAATTTTTGTAGTAACATTAAGGGTCCTCAATCTAATGTAGCTGTACAGTCCCCTTCAACAATTTTACAGAAGTTGCCTCACACAAAAGCCTCCGGAATTGAATCTTCATTCAATTCTACTCCACTAAAGAGCACTCAGTCTTCACAGCGCACTTCTTCTGCCCCAGATACCCAGTCTCTTCAGGATGTAGATACCCGTGACCCAATACACAAACCTCAAAGACCAAGAGAGCTCTCCCACATTAGTCCTCAAGTCAGAACACCACAAAAGACTACGCCTTCTCGGAGCAAGTCATTAGCTACTACCAATCTGAGTCAGTCAAACATTGGGCTACATATTGTAAAACTGACTTGGAATAGCAGTAAATTTAAAAAAGAATGGATTGGAGATATAATCCACAATTTATTACCCGGCTGTAAATTTCAGATACGGAGCTGGAGACCTTTGGAGAAATTGGTGTTTGTCAAGTTCTTATCTTTTGAAGGTCAGTGGATCTTATACGTATATGTATTGTTGTAGTTGATTGTTGCTTGTTGCTTACAATGAAGATGCACTCCTCTTTTATCTGAGCGGACTGTTGAGGACCATTAAGGACTTCTGATATCTCCATTTAAGTCAATGTATTAAAAATTGATTTTCATGTTGATTTTAGCAATCCTTTCAACTGATTGCGATTATCTAACACATGTAGTGTATCATGTCTATGCACATTCTTTGTTGTATACATCGCTATGTTTTCCACTTAATATTCTAATTATTGATTTATTTATGTAGATGCAAGGAAGGTTGTTAGGGAACAGAGACCTATTGAATCACTTGGTCATACAGTGTACCCTTCACTGGTACCTCCTACTGCAGCCTATGAGGACTATCGATTTGGAATGCTAATTCCAAACCTACCACAAGCTCATACAATGAAACTGGAACGTTTTATTAGATTTGTTGAATACGCAACAGGGCTAAGTCACGTTAATGGAGACTTTGATATTAACTTGTACAGCGATAATGCAGTGATGTTTTTTGATTCCTCTGTGCAAGGTACATTTGTAAAATGATAGCTAATATTCCTGCATGACATGTTTTTATTATATGTCAATTATATTTGTATAGATAACTTTTCAAAATGGCAGAAGAAGATGTCAACTCAGCCACTGCTACCGCAAGTATATCGTAATCCCATTCTCTTGGGTAAAGTCAAGTCTTTGCAAGTCACTTGGTTAACTTCAGAGCCTGCCAAAGATAACAGTCTTCAGATTAGTTTGCTCAAGAAAAAAATTGACTGTTCTGTGACTCTGGAAGGAGACAATATCATTGTGAATGTGGAGAATCCTAAAGGTAAATGAACACATACTGACACATTGTAAATGTGTACATGGCTGTAGGTACTGTACATGCACCTAGTTCAAGAAACTACATGTTTAATAGATACATACATATCTGTTTAGAAGAAAAACATGAAAGAGAACCAACTCTTGGTGGCTGAATCCAAGACTACTAGCTTTAAATTAGCCATCTTAACTCTGCAACTGAGCTACAATTGCATGTAGACTACCAAGATTTAAAGCCATTTAAAATTGACAATATTTTAAATGGAAAATGTTCATAAAGCATGGTATGGGGTGACCGGTAACCTTTTTATGTTTTTTTCCTCTTTGTATGAGATGAGATATTGTGGTTTGATTATCACTGTGAATATTCATTCTTCTCTATTTAGACATTCTTAATGTGAGAAGTGTCTGCTGTGAATCCTCCACTGAAGAAGCTCCAATGTTTGCTGAAATCAACTATCCAGATCTGTACGTCTGTAAGGATGAGAGATACAGAGTGAAGCTGCCCTTGAATGAGAGAGTGGCTTCCTTCTTGAAAGGCAGACTGAATCCGCTTAATATTAAGCTTTTTAAGTTGCATGCTGTGGCCATAGTTGATAGCACATACATAGTCATTAGACCAATCGGATGCTACCAACCAGATGAAAGATGGCGCATGGATTGCAAAACAGCTGCAGAAGACTTTCAATATGGATTTAGCCAATTGGAAGTACCCTTTCCACAAGCTGCCAAGACGGAAGCTGAACAAATAGCAAGAAAATTAGAAGCTGATGATGCCTCATCTCTTAAAGTGTATTTTGAAGGGAATTTGATAGTCTTGGTTGGTAAAGCTGCCATAGTAAAAAATGGCTCAGCTAGACTTGTGGAAGTTGTGAAGCCACATGGTATTATATCACAAACCATTTCTCTGCCCCTAGCTCACACTGCTTATTTTGAGGCTAGCAACCTTAAGAGAGACTTGCAAGGCAGATTTGGAGTTACTTTCCTTCTGAATGTCACTTCTGGAGAGGTCACTTGTCAAGGAACTGAGAAATCCTGTATCCAAGCAACAGATGCTCTGAGGAATTGCAAGGTAAAGGGAAAGCTGGTGAAACTGCCTCCTGAAGTAATAGCGTTTCTGACTACTATAGCTGGAAGAAGGAGATTGAGGCAGACACTTGCTTTGTCAAACAATCAGGTGGTCTCTGTCTTCACAAATGATGAATATAAAGTGCCTCCAGATGAATCATCATTCAGTCACTTGTTCCTTGCTTCAGAAAGTAAGGAAGAAGTAGCAGAAATGGGAGCTCAATTGCAGAAAACCTTTATTGCTGTATCCATTGATATCCAAGAGGATTTCTCTTTTGTTGCTGGCCCATCCTGGGACAAATTCCAGAGGGTCTTGGTGGATGAGCCCATTCATTTGAAGCAGACGCAAAGTGAAATAGTCATAGCTGGGGAGAGAGGCATCATGTACTCGCAGCAAAAGAAAAGATAATGAAGTTCCTTGAGAAGGCCTATGCTGATGAGGCATCCGTTCTCACGTCTCTTATAAAATGGGAAATGCTGAAAGAAACAGAGAAATGGCAACAGATAAGAGCTGAGGCCAGTAAACACAATTTGGAAATCACAGTAACAAACTTGGACAAAGTCATTCACCTGTCGGGACACAAGAATGTACTAAAACCTCTTCGAGAAAGAATAGTTGAAGCACTCGAGCAGTTACCAAAGGTGAACTTCTTTCTTTTGCGTCCAGGCATAATTAAGCTTCTACTGGACCCAAAAGGTAGGGCTGCAGGCACTATACCAGCATTTGAGGAAAAGAACAAGGTTAGGGTAATCATAAATGAGGCTGAACATTCCCAAAAGATGGGTTTAGTTCCCGAACTGGTTGAATTAAAACACAAAATCTTGTTTTCTGGTTACATACCTGGTCAGAATAAGAAGGTATTTCTTGTGACTGGAGACCTCACTGAGATGCGGACTGATATTATAGTCAATGCAGCCAACGAAGAACTGAAGCATGGTGGAGGATTAGCCAGGGCAATACTGCTCAGAGGGGGACCCATAATCCAGCAGAAATCTAGTGAATATATCTTTCAGCATGGCAAACTAAAAGTAGGAGAAGCTGTGTTGATGGAAGCAGTGGGCAACCTGAAATGTAAGGCACTTGTTCATGTGGTTGGGCCAAGATGGCAGAGTGAAAAACCAGAGCAGGTTAAGAGAGGTTGGCTACGAGATGCTGTAAAAAACTCTCTTACAAAATCAAGAGAATATCAATCCATTGCCCTACCAGCTATCAGTACTGGAGTATTTCGGTGTCCACCTGAAATATGCGCCGAGGTTATGGTAACTACAATCTTGGAATTTCTTCAAAACCGTAGTGTTTCCATTGAATCGGTCTTCATAGTACTACTTGCAAAAGACAATATAACTCACTTCTTCAAAGAGGCATTGATTGGGCGCATTGGTGCAGGTGTTCCCATTCCAGAGCTCCCTAAGGAAGGCCTTGGTAATGTTGGAGTGTTTCTTGATAAGTTTAGCATCATCGAGGAAGACATTTGTAAAGTCAATGTACGTATACATAGCAAAATCACAATGTAAACATATCATGTATGTATAAGTAGTTTAGTGTGGGACACTCCTGATCATCATGGATTAATATTCAGCCTATTCAAGTATCATTGTGTGGTTCATTTTTTGACTTTTGATCGAATGTCTTTTGGCAACTCTTTTGTTATTAGACATTTCAATCCCGTGAGTCTTCCTTACAAATTGAAAGACAATGATAAGTCTAACACAGTTAAAATTTCTCCTTCTCTCCTCCTTTTTAGACAAAATTCTATTTGGTATGTGCATATGTAAAGCTGAAATACACATACAGATGTATGGAGTATTTTAATGTACCTATAGTTTAGCTACTTTTCTTCCCTTACAACCAGGCTGATGTTTTGGTGAGCTCAACAAACCGAAACTTAACTCTTAAGTCAGGTTATATTTCCAAAGCTCTCAGCGACGCAGACCCTACATTACAAGGAAAGTGTAATGATGTAAAGGCAAGCAGGGTACTGCATGAAGGGGACGTGGTCATGATTGAGTCTCCTAACCTGCCTGCCAAGTTTGTGGCTCATGCCATCTTGCCACAAAACACTTCCTCAGACACTGTTCCAGTGAGTAATTGAAATACGTATATTGCAGGCATGTGTGTATATAAAAAGATTCTAACATGCATAAGCTGTCATTAACCCTGTGACCCCACCGTATACGAAAATGGCCGACAGAAATATTTCAACTTTGTTAATATTTAGCGGATAATAACAAGAGAACCAAAGAACATATTCGGGTTTTTCTTTTTTGAATATTTAGAATATACATATAGCTATTCCTTAGTTGTATTAGTTAAGAAATTCGTATTGTTGATTTTCAAAAATGAGGCTGAATACGGCTCAAATACTGACGCCATTTTCCTTCGCAATATTTAAGATTTTTTTCTGGACTCTAGATGAATGCTAGGAACCTGAAACTTCCTCAGTTTGTTTATTATCTTTCATACTAAAATCCTAATGTAGGAATTTGGATTAGATAAAAAATTGAAAGAATAAGATAGCAAAATGTAAATGCCTACCAAAACCACAATTTTTGGAAGTTTAATGTGTAATTATATTTACAAATTAAACATTATGTACAGGCTTATATTTAATGTTGTTCACAATGTAACTTAAGTAGTGGATAAAAATGCCTACTGTTTGATTCCTGTTGTCTCATTGGGAAAAAACGTTTAACTGTCACTGGCATACCAACTTTTCTACACTACTATTCACGTGTATAATTCCCTGCGCATTATCATCATTACCATCATCATAATCAGTTGAATCCATTGATGTGTCCCCACAAGTCATTCATCTCACTGTCAGAAAATTCAGAGGAAATATCCCCAATTTTTCGGCAATATTAACATATAAAAACGAACATTTCAAATCGATTTCACCTTCGCTACTAATACCTCAGGAAGCATGACAAGGAAAGCAAGGAAATCGCTCACCGTATAGGCTTTCTGACCAAATAATCAAGGATACTGAGGTCACAGATTTCTTGATTGGTCAAATGACAATCGTTTTCAGAATTTCCTCCTCTTTGCAACTCAAAATCGCTATCATCTTTTTCACCATTACTTTCTAAGATAATTTCGTTACATCTGAAAAGTTTGTCACTTCTTTAGTCTAATAAAACGTCCTTGATTTCCGGAATTGCTCGGGTATCGACGCCATTTTGTTATTGCGTAAACAAAGTTATACTGTATAATATGCGGAAAAATGCGTATAAAATCAACTTTAACTTCCTCTCTTAGTATTGTGGACCACGTGTACTCTAGAGGTAAACCCTACATTACGATTTTAGATCATCCTTTTCTTAAACCACTGGGAAAATCCCGTTTTAATAGGAAGTTATACGGCGTCAATAAAAATTCTTGAAATTTGTCCCTTTTTTGGGACAAATCGAATAGGGCGTGGGGTCAGAGGGTTAAACCAACTGTAATAAGCTCTCCCATTCCTCTCATTGTACCACTCCTATTCCTCTCATTGTACCACTCCGATTCATCTCATTGTACCACTCCCATTCCTCTCATTGTACCACTCCCATTCATCTCATAGTACCACTCCCATTCCTCTCATTGTACCACTCCCATTCCTCTCATTGTACCACTCCCATTCCTCTCATAGTATCACTAATATGTTGTAGTTACCCCCAACGAAGTCATGACTATATACCTAACCAACAAATTAAAATCCCTGTCAAACTTTTCTGCTATACGGTATATGCACAAGTGTATCTGTACATACATATGCCAGTACTTAATTTGTATTTCTTGCATTATAGGACTTGAAGGATGTTGTTTGGTAGATAATGGAACAGGCTGATCTTAAAAATGCTGAATCTATTGCTTTTCCTGGAATAGAAACGGGCAACTTGAGGCTCTCTCCCAAGGAAGTGGCTCTCAATATAGTGCGCTCTGCCATCACTTACTGTCACAGTCACAAGGATAGCACTTCTATTCAAAGCATCTTCCTTGTAGCCTTTGATGAGAAGGTAAAGGAGGCCTTTGAATATGCCTTGAGAGTCTCCCTAGTTAATGAAACCTTAGCTTCTAAAAAGGTTGGAAATTTGACATTTAGCACAGTGAAAGGACGACTTGATTGTGAGCATGATACAGATGCAGTTGTTCACATAATAAGCGACAGTGAAGCTCAGACCATTAACAATGCAGTCGCAGTTGGTGACTTCCTAGCCAGTCCAGCCCCTGCTGACTGCTCTTTTAAACATGTCTTCCACTTCAGATGACCAGAAGACCTGGCCCAGATGGGGCAGTGTATTGAATCACTGCTTAAAGCAGCTGATAGCAAAGGTTGCGTTAGTATCTCTATTCCAGCTATACCCAAATTTAACAGTAGAGATGCTGCAACCACAGTCTTTAAAGTCATCAGAAATGAGAAATTTACCAACCCGAGGAATGTCAGAATCGTACATTCTTCTATTGGAGTCCTGGATGTTTATTCTTCCATTGTAAAGGAACAGCCGATGGTAAGACCTTTGGAAAGCCTTGTTATAGGAGGCCCTTTTGAGATAGAATCTGATGATTCTGCAGATGGGGATCCTTTTGAAACTGAAGATGATGAAGTTGCAACTTTAGACCTCCCAAAGCCTAAATTTGAGCCACTCCCCAATGATCTGCCTCCTCTGGGTGCAAAGGTCAAGATAACCATCTATGCTTCCTCAGACCATGCGCTGACACACTACCAAGGTAAATTTCAAAGTGACCTTGAAGCATTCTTTGGAGATATCAACTTTCCAAATAACCAAAATGAAACATTTCCGACAGAAGCTCTCCCAAGCCTTCCCCAAAACTACATCACTGAATTATATCAATTAGCGGAGAAGGCACATATTAAGTTGGAGATCAATCAGACCAAACCCCCCATCTCAGTAAAGGGTCTTAGAGAAGATGTCAAGGAGGTTATTGCTTGCCTTAACAGCTCAATTGCTAGAATTACTGAGCGACAAAAAGAAAAGCGACAAATGGACCAGCTTTATTCAACAATTAAATGGTACTACAAGAAAGAAGAAGAAGGAGAATGGTTAAGCTATCCTCCTGAAGTCAATCTACGGATAGAAATGTCATATAAAGAGGGAAATAGACGCCAGATCGATGGCCATTTCAAAGATAGGCATGTGACTTTTGATCTAAAGAGGATGATAGAACTTCCAAATGTTTGCATAAAAAGGACTAGTGTCAATGAAGGTTAGTTTTAAGTTTTCCCGTTTGTGAATGGCATTATACTCATAGGCCAATGATGATGTACGTACATGTCATTAGTAAATAGTAAATAGATGCAGTTAATAGCTTTTTTAATATTGAGTGTTGGTCTTTATGATAAACAGACCCTAATGAAAATCTATTAGTGTCAAATCTTATGATTGAGGGAAAATACTGTATATATAGTCTTGGAAATATTTTTTACAAAATATATGGCCAAAGTACAGGAATATTTGATGCTTTTATTGCTGAAATCATTCAGATTGTGCTGCAGTTGCCCTTATATATATACTAAATATTTTGATGAATTGCAATTTATCCATGAAATTTGTGAAAATATTCTCCCACCAAAATCTCCCACTATGTGAAGATGTCTATTTCAATCTAAGCACCTTCCTATACTTAATGAAATGACTATATTTTGTAGACTATCCATTATCTTGGGATCCTATGGATTATGAAGCATTGAAGAATGACCACTTTGTATCCTTTCAACTGGATCCCAATGACAAGGAGTACCAAGAGGTTGAGAAGGAGTTCTGCCGTTCCATGCATCCAAAGGACACTAACGTATCAGGGATGAACCGTCCTTGGTCAAAAATTGAGAAAATAGAAAGAATTCAAAACCCACATTTGTGGGCAGCTTTTAAGACAAACCTTGAAGCATTACGGCGTTCTCTCAGTGATGTGACTGTTGAGCGAACTCTGTATCATGGCTGCAAAGGAGAAGTCACAAAGAGCATCAACAGAAATGGATTTCCTTATTGAATGGCAGGTGAAAATGTTGGTAAGTAAATGTAATAACACCATTTTCTTAGATACTACATCTACTTTAGAGTAAAGGCCTATATAGGGAACTAAACCTAGTGAGGATACAAGTTTTCTTCTTCTCCGCTGGACCAGACATGTCATTTAAAGAAATTACTTTCTGTCTTTCTAAAGGTGCTATTTATGGCAAAGGAATCTATTTTGCTTCTGAGGCCTCCTACTCAGCAAATGATCAATATTCTCCTCGAGTGCCTTCCCATGGTGACTTCAAGCATATCCACCAAGCCAAGGTGATCACAGGAAGGTTTGTAAAGGGGAATTAGGATTTGAGTAAGCCTCCACCAGTGGACGAGAAGAGACAGGAGGCATGGTATGACTCTGTTGTAGACAATGAGGACAAACCCAAAATATTTGCAATCTTCAAGGATCATCAAGTGTATCCAAAATATTTAATAACCTTTTCCTAGGTAGACATTTGCTTTGTAATTTTATCCCTTAACCATATACAGATACATACACATATACACCACATATGCATGCCCAGCCATACAAAAAGGGATAAGCACCGTTAGCATTAGTTTGTGTTTGCGTTTTTTAACGTTAAGTCGCACTGCGGTACGTTTCTTCACGAAGACGAGGAAGAGCGATCGAAGATGAGTGACGCCAAGTACTTTGCTACGACTAAGAAAGGTACTCCAGTAACCGACCTGATCTCTAATCAAGATATATCTCCTTAAACTCGTCTGAAGATGTGTTGAAATAAACAGCATGGGATGAGAGCACTCCTCTCTCTCTCTCGTCCAGGTGAGCTTGCCGAGCTTAAAGCTGATCTCCAAGGAGACAACAAGATTAAGAAGAAGGAGGCGGTCAAGAAGATCAATGCTAACATGACAGTTGGCAAAGACGTTAGGTACGTACTAGTGATCGAGCGGTTTAATCATTGTTTGGCTGCTATTTTTAGCTCCTAGATTGGTGAGCTAGATAATTGAAAATTTACAGGAAAAAATATATTTGGTCATTCAGGGATCCTGCATGAGAAACATTACAGAACCTTTAGGACTAAGAGTCTGTTATTAGTAAATGTCACGCAATGAATTAAAACCCCTCAATTTATAATGAAAAATGAACCTCTAATCAGGCCCGGAGAAAGCAAAATTAGAGTGGTACGGCCTGAATTCATGAATATAATATAAACGGAAACGGCCATTTTAACGTCCACACGTGTCCATACCAAAATGGCTGTCTTCAATCGCGACGTGTGTCGATTCGTGGATCAACTCGATTTCCTAAGGGAATAGGCACCTATATATTGGCTGCGTACGTAAGTGCACTACTAATGACTTATGGTAGAATAGTTACTACACTTTTCAATTAAAATATAGTCTAGTAATTCTATTCTGCCTTGTGGCAACAGTAGCTAGCTATTTTAAAATTTTAAGTTGAAGTGTAAAAAGTCATGGCCATGGCCGTAGCAGCCGCACCGGAGGCGCCGGCCCTGATAATCTTCCTCTTGACCAGATTTGGATTCTTTGACTTTGGGCAAGTTGTTACATATTCACTCACTTTAAAATTAAAATAATTACGTTGGCTCAGGTTCTACAATAATCAAGAGATTGGTTGAAAGTTGCTCAATTTTTACATTTAGTGTGTTGTATCTTCTGTAGTTCTCTGTTTCCTGATGTGGTGAACTGCACCCAGACAGATAATCTTGAGCTAAAGAAGCTTGTCTACCTCTACATCATGAACTATGCCAAATCTCAGCCTGACCTTGCAATTCTGGCTGTGAACACGTTCTCCAAGGTACGTGTGGTACACTCACGTGCCACTCCTAAATATATCAAGATGGCATAGAAAGTACTTTCTACACCTCCTGCATGGACATCAATATGTATTATAGGTATGTATGTTTGAAATGTGAATAACCATTATTTAGCTGCCATTTTTAGTTCAGAGATTAGTTCAATAGGTAAATCAGAAAAATGCCCGCTTCCTCCTGTACACATATCGTATATAGGACTGTGAGGACTCCAATCCACTCATCAGAGCTCTTGCTGTGAGGACTATGGGATGCATCAGGGTGGACAAGATTACTGAGTACCTTTGTGAACCGCTCAGGAAGTGTCTTAAGGTAGGTAGGGCTGCCCCGCCCCTCTATGCAGCCCTGGTGGGGGTCCACGAATAACTGTACACACTCCAAGTATATTGTCAATGAGTTTACTTATTCAGATGTTACTTGTAACCGGTCCATATGTGGTACCCTTGATCTTACTGACATGTACCTATGTAGCATGTTTGGTTGTCTTACAGGATGAGGACCCTTATGTCAGGAAGACAGCTGCTGTGTGTGTTGCCCAGCTGTATGACATCAATTCGAGCATGGTGGAGGACCAGGGCTTCCTTGAGCTGCTTAAGGAAATGTTGTCTGATTCAAACCCAATGGTAAGATGCCAACTTGAATCTCTCACTTGTGTAGCTTCTAGCTATTCTCTATTACAATACTTGTATCCATTCTGTTACTCGTCCATTCTGTCACTCGTCCATTCTGTCACTCATCCATTCTGTCACTCGTCCATTCTGTCACTGGTCCATTCTGTCACTCGTCCATTCTGTCACTGGTCCATTCTGTCACTGGTCCATTCTGTCACTGGTCCATTCTGTCACTGGTCCATTCTGTCACTCGTCCATTCTGTCACTTGGTGTAGGTGGTTGCCAATGCTGTGGCTGCACTGACAGAAATCAGTGAGACCTCTCAGAGTGCAGCTGCACTGTCAGACCTGGATACTCCCTCTGTGAACAAGCTGCTCACTGCACTGAACGAGTGTACCGAGTGGGGACAGGTATTCATACTAGACTCGGTCGGAAACTACTCTCCAAAGGATGACAAGGAGGCACAAGCGTGAGTCATCTACCACCACTGCACTCACACTGCAATGCCATCAGCACACCTGTGTACTGTGAATAATTCAAGACAACCATTTCATTTATTGCTTCATTATGTACGTAGGTATGTATATAGCCTTTAGCCACCAGAATGGTTGCATAACATATTCTGGGTCATTTTATAAATATGTATATACGTATGCTTACGCTCCTCAACTAGATAGCATGTACGTAGTGTATGTATGTGTGCTAGTCTGTCACAAACCTGTCACTGAAGCACCATCTCATTTTGTAGTATTTGTGAGCGTGTGACACCTCGACTGTCACATGCCAATGCAGCTGTTGTCCTATCGGCTGTGAAGGTGCTGATGAGGATGGCAGAGTTCATTCCATCTGATGCTGGCTACATGGACTCGCTAAACCGTAAGCTAGCCCCACCCCTTGTGACCCTCCTCTCATCACAGCCAGAAATACAGTATGTAGCTTTGAGAAACATCAACCTCATTGTACAAAAGAGGTATGTTTGGATGTTGTCATTAAGTAGTGTCATGAGAGCAATTGTCACCTCTCTAGTACTCTCTCTTTGCTTTTATCTTTCTCCATCACCCTCCCTTCCTCTCTACCTCTCTCTGTCACCCTCCATTCCTCTCTACCTCTCTCTGTCACCCTCCCTTCCTCTCTACCTCTCTCTGTCACCCTCCCTTCCTCTCTACCTTTCTCCATCACCCTCCCTTCCTCTCTACCTCTCTCTGTCACCCTCCCTTCCTCTACCTCTCTCTGTCACCCTCCATTCCTCTCTACCTCTCTCTGTCATCCTCCCTTCCTCTCTACCTCTCTCTGTCACCCTCCCTTCCTCTCTACCTTTCTCCATCACCCTCCCTTCCTCCCTTCCTCTCATTCCTCTCTCTGTTACCCTCCATTCCTCTCTACCTCTCTCTGTCACCCTCCCTTCCTCTACCTCTCTCTGTCACCCTCCATTCCTCTCTACCTCTCTCTGTCACCCTCCCTTCCTCTACCTCTCTCTGTCACCCTCCATTCCTCTCTACCTCTCTCTGTCACCCTCCCTTCCTCTCTACCTCTCTCTGTCACCCTCCCTTCCTCTCTACCTCTCTCTGTCACCCTCCCTTCCTCTCATTCCTCTCTCTGTCACCCTCCATTCCTCTCTACCTCTCTCTGTCACCCTCCCTTCCTCTCATTCCTCTCTCTGTCACCCTCCCTTCCTCTTTACCTCTCTCTGTCACCCTCCACATTGTAGCACTGTGGTCCCATCCCAGTCTATGTAGTGTAATGTTGATTGTAGAAGTGCTGCTAATGAGTTGTTTGGATCCATTGTTGAAACAGCTCTTTTATGTTCACTCATTCTCTGGTTGAGTGACTTGCCGGGTTCATCAACAGAGATACCAGACTCAAACATAGGGCGATGATTATAATTTAACAGAAATTTTTTATTAGTCCTCCATTTTCCTGTGAATTAGAGATAAACTTCTAATATTAAATACCATTGGATTATACTAAATATACAGTGTATTTATAATGTGACATACGTACATGCAAATGTTCAGTTGACTATTTATATAGAACAAGGAAATTTAGTTTAAATATATCAAATCATTTACTATACCTACGTATAGTAGATAGTAACCTATATGTAAATGCATTTACTACAGTATGTACGTATAATGCAGGAACAAAGTATAAAGATTGAGGACCTAGAAGGTGAGCTGAAGGCTAAGAATTTGGAACTGGAGGAAGCGGAATCTAAGTGTATTGAGATTGAAGCCCTCAAAGTCAAACTGAAACACAAGGATGAGGAACTAAGGAACAGAGAAGCTAATCTGAAAGGCCTTTCCAAAATTAATGAGATTGATACAAAAAGGTATTTATGATAAATCATGCATAATGCATGCCTCATCATAGCAGTGTATTAAACTGTCAACATTTCATAGAGTATTGGTATGATTGATGGATTTATTTGTTTTCAATATTCTCCTCTCCATGTAGTGTGCTTTTATGATGTCAAGGGATAGTGAAACACAAACAGAAACAAGCCATCAAGTGAGTGGTGTTGAAGACAATGTAAGATTCTATATCATATAGCTGCATTTAGGTATTAATCCACCAATTATCCTACTATCTACTAATCAAAGTGCTTGAAGGAATATTCTACTTCAAGTCCACCACATTGTTCACAACCTGAGGACTATGTTTGCTGTATGTACTGTACCAAGATATAGCTGGGATATGACATACGTATAACAAAAAGCATAATCATCACAGGGCTGTTATATCATGCCCAAATGAGGAAGGAGTAAAATAACCATTTACAATGCCAGTAATTGTGCTTCTCTCTGTGTTAATGGGCGTGTGTCCTTCCTTCATTGTGTGAAATTCTGTCTCCATCAAAAATTGAAAACGTGGTTCTGGATCATTCTTGTTGGCGTTGCTACAGTGCTTTTTCCCTTTGTGCTTGAAACCATGCCAGTGTTGGGAGATATACATAAAACATTCATAATTGCTTCAAACATGTATCTATAAGTATTGTTATTAGTACGTATATAAATAATTTATGTCTTTGATCTAGTAAGTAATTATATCCTGCTGACATCTTTAATCCACCAACCCCACTTTTCTACCACATTTTTCCTTGAACCAATTGTGGTGGATTATTGAGGTAACACTTATTAAAAGGGTTTATATTTTGATTCATGATTCATATGATTAATGTTGTCCCATGTAGCTACTACGTACGCTTCGTATGGATGAGATGTCTGGTTCCTATATCATCATCACTACGACCTCTGGTCACCTTAAGCAAGTATCAGATGGTGATATTCAAGCATTCATTAAAGCGCAACTACCAATGATCCCTGAACGGGAAATTATACTTGTCCGTGAAAATAGCGCAGAAAGAATTCGAGCCAAGGTCACTTGTGAACTTGACTCAGGTATGTACACATCTACATACTGTGTATGGACACTGTGTTTTATGTACAAGGTGTATAAATATAATATGTGATGTAACTTTAACAGTGACAGCTTATTTAACTCTTTATCAACTATGTAGAAAGCTGCCCTGAAAACTTACAACTTGGAGGAATTCCAGTAAATATCAACATTACTGGATATTCTGATAGCACTGATGAAGATGATTCTGTACTAAAAAGCATAAGTACCCCTTCGTCTTTCAAATCATTTGTAACTGTTGATCAAGACACACAATCATCCCCGCATTCATATTGGGATGACTATGTTAATGTGCCATCTGAAGCTACTCAAGAAGAGTTCACCTGTTCTAAGTGAATCGCAAGTTGCTTCATCCAACCAGAGTTAGCCAAAGCCAGGGACCTCCTTTGTTAAGACCTCATCATTATCTCCCCAGCAACAGCATAGGTCTGGAGAGATTACAAGGTCACTACAAGAGGATGTCAACTCTAACACTTCTCTGTCAGAGCAAGATGACTTTTCATCTTACAATTTTTGTAGTAACATTAAGGGTCCTCAATCTAATGTAGCTGTACAGTCCCCTTCAACAATTTTACAGAAGTTGCCTCACACAAAAGCCTCCGGAATTGAATCTTCATTCAATTCTACTCCACTAAAGAGCACTCAGTCTTCACAGCGCACTTCTTCTGCACCAGATACCCAGTCTCTTCAGGATGTAGATACCCGTGACCCAATACACAAACCTCAAAGACCAAGAGAGCTCTCCCACATTAGTCCTCAAGTTAGAACACCACAAAAGACTACGCCTTCTCGGAGCAAGTCATTAGCTACTACCAATCTGAGTCAGTCAAACATTGGGCTACATATTGTAAAACTGACTTGGAATAGCAGTAAATTTAAAAAAGAATGGATTGGAGATATAATCCACAATTTATTACCCGGCTGTAAATTTCAGATACGGAGTTGGAGACCTTTGGAGAAATTGGTGTTTGTCAAGTTCTTATCTTTTGAAGGTCAGTGGATCTTATACGTATATGTATTGTTGTAGTTGATTGTTGCTTGTTGCTTACAATGAAGATGCACTCCTCTTTTATCTGAGCGGACTGTTAAGGACCATTAAGGACTTCTGATATCTCCATTTAAGTCAATGTATTAAAAATTGATTTTCATGTTGATTTTAGCAATCCTTTCAACTGATTGCGATTATCTAACACATGTAGTGTATCATGTCTATGCACATTCTTTGTTGTATACATCGCTATGTTTTCCACTTAATATTCTAATTATTGATTTATTTATGTAGATGCAAGGAAGGTTGTTAGGGAACAGAGACCTATTGAATCACTTGGTCATACAGTGTACCCTTCACTGGTACCTCCTACTGCAGCCTATGAGGACTATCAATTTGGAATGCTAATTCCAAACCTACCACAAGCTCATACAATGAAACTGGAACGTTTTATTAGATTTGTTGAATACGCAACAGGGCTAAGTCACGTTAATGGAGACTTTGATATTAACTTGTACAGCGATAATGCAGTGATGTTTTTGATTCCTCTGTGCAAGGTACATTTGTAAAATGATAGCTAATATTCCTGCATGACATGTTTTTATTATATGTCAATTATATTTGTATAGATAACTTTTCAAAATGGCAGAAGAAGATGTCAACTCAGCCACTGCTACCGCAAGTATATCGTAATCCCATTCTCTTGGGTAAAGTCAAGTCTTTGCAAGTCACTTGGTTAACTTCAGAGGCTGCCAAAGATAAGAGTCTTCAGATTAGTTTGCTCAAGAAAAAAATTGACTGTTCTGTGACTCTGGAAGGAGACAATATCATTGTGAATGTGGAGAATCCTAAAGGTAAATGAACACATACTGACACATTGTAAATGTGTACATGGCTGTAGGTACTGTACATGCACCTAGTTCAAGAAACTACATGTTTAATAGATACATACATATCTGTTTAGAAGAAAAACATGAAAGAGAACCAACTCTTGGTGGCTGAATCCAAGACTACTAGCTTTAAATTAGCCATCTTAACTCTGCAACTGAGCTACAATTGCATGTAGACTACCAAGATTTAAAGCCATTTAAAATTGACAATATTTTAAATGGAAATGTTCATAAAGCATGGTATGGGGTGACCGGTAACCTTTTTATGTTTTTTTCCTCTTTGTATGAGATGAGATATTGTGGTTTGATTATCACTGTGAATATTCATTCTTCTCTATTTAGACATTCTTAATGTGAGAAGTGTCTGCTGTGAATCCTCCACTGAAGAAGCTCCAATGTTTGCTGAAATCAACTATCCAGATCTGTACATCTGTAAGGATGAGAGATACAGAGTGAAGCTGCCCTTGAATGAGAGAGTGGCTTCCTTCTTGAAAGGCAGACTGAATCCGCTTAATATTAAGCTTTTTAAGTTGCATGCTGTGGCCATAGTTTATAGCACATACATAGTCATTAGACCAATCGGATGCTACCAACCAGATGAAAGATGGCGCATGGATTGCAAAACAGCTGCAGAAGACTTTCAATATGGATTTAGCCAATTGGAAGTACCCTTTCCACAAGCTGCCAGGACGGAAGCTGAACAAATAGCAAGAAAATTAGAAGCTGATGATGCCTCATCTCTTAAAGTGTATTTTGAAGGGAATTTGATAGTCTTGGTTGGTAAAGCTGCCATAGTAAAAAATGGCTCAGCTAGACTTGTGGAAGTTGTGAAGCCACATGGTATTATATCACAAACCATTTCTCTGCCCCTAGCTCACACTGCTTATTTTGAGGCTAGCAACCTTAAGAGAGACTTGCAAGGCAGATTTGGAGTTACTTTCCTTCTGAATGTCACTTCTGGAGAGGTCACTTGTCAAGGAACTGAGAAATCCTGTATCCAAGCAACAGATGCTCTGAGGAATTGCAAGGTAAAGGGAAAGCTGGTGAAACTGCCTCCTGAAGTAATAGCGTTTCTGACTACTATAGCTGGAAGAAGGAGATTGAGGCAGACACTTGCTTTGTCAAACAATCAGGTGGTCTCTGTCTTCACAAATGATGAATATAAAGTGCCTCCAGATGAATCATCATTCAGTCACTTGTTCCTTGCTTCAGAAAGTAAGGAAGAAGTAGCAGAAATGGGAGCTCAATTGCAGAAAACCTTTATTGCTGTATCCATTGATATCCAAGAGGATTTCTCTTTTGTTGCTGGCCCATCCTGGGACAAATTCCAGAGGGTCTTGGTGGATGAGCCCATTCATTTGAAACAGACGCAAAGTGAAATAGTCATAGCTGGGGAGAGAGGCATCATGTACTCGCAGCAAAAGAAAAGATAATGAAGTTCCTTGAGAAGGCCTATGCTGATGAGGCATCCGTTCTCACGTCTCTTATAAAATGGGAAATGCTGAAAGAAACAGAGAAATGGCAACAGATAAGAGCTGAGGCCAGTAAACACAATTTGGAAATCACAGTAACAAACTTGGACAAAGTCATTCACCTGTCGGGACACAAGAATGTACTAAAACCTCTTCGAGAAAGAATAGTTGAAGCACTAGAGCAGTTACCAAAGGTGAACTTCTCTCTTTTGCGTCCAGGAATAATTAAGCTTCTACTGGACCTAAAAGGTAGGGCTGCAGGCACTATACCAGCATTTGAGGAAAAGAACAAGGTTAGGGTAATCATAAATGAGGCTGAACATTCCCAAAAGATGGGTTTAGTTCCCGAACTGGTTGAATTAAAACACAAAATCTTGTTTTCTGGTTACATACCTGGTCAGAATAAGAAGGTATTTCTTGTGACTGGAGACCTCACTGAGATGCAGACTGATATTATAGTCAATGCAGCCAACGAAGAACTGAAGCATGGTGGAGGATTAGCCAGGGCAATACTGCTCAGAGGGGGACCCATAATCCAGCAGAAATCTAGTGAATATATCTTTCAGCATGGCAAACTAAAAGTAGGAGAAGCTGTGTTGATGGAAGCAGTGGGCAACCTGAAATGTAAGGCACTTGTTCATGTGGTTGGGCCAAGATGGCAGAGTGAAAAACCAGAGCAGGTTAAGAGAGGTTGGCTACGAGATGCTGTAAAAAACTCTCTTACAAAATCAAGAGAATATCAATCCATTGCCCTACCAGCTATCAGTACTGGAGTATTTCGGTGTCCACCTGAAATATGCGCCGAGGTTATGGTAACTACAATCTTGGAATTTCTTCAAAACCGTAGTGTTTCCATTGAATCGGTCTTCATAGTACTACTTGCAAAAGACAATATAACTCACTTCTTCAAAGAGGCATTGATTGGGCGCATTGGTGCAGGTGTTCCCATTCCAGAGCTCCCTAAGGAAGGCCTTGGTAATGTTGGAGTGTTTCTTGATAAGTTTAGCATCATCGAGGAAGACATTTGTAAAGTCAATGTACGTATACATAGCAAAATCACAATGTAAACATATCATGTATGTATAAGTAGTTTAGTGTGGGACACTCCTGATCATCATGGATTAATATTCAGCCTATTCAAGTATCATTGTGTGGTTCATATTTTGACTTTTGATCGAATGTCTTTTGGCAACTCTTTTGTTATTAGACATTTCAATCCCGTGAGTCTTCCTTACAAATTGAAAGACAATGATAAGTCTAACACAGTTAAAATTTCTCCTTCTCTCCTCCTTTTTAGACAAAATTCTATTTGGTATGTGCATATGTAAAGCTGAAATACACATACAGATGTATGGAGTATTTTAATGTACCTATAGTTTAGCTACTTTTCTTCCCTTACAACCAGGCTGATGTTTTGGTGAGCTCAACAAACCGAAACTTAACTCTTAAGTCAGGTTATATTTCCAAAGCTCTCAGCGACGCAGACCCTACATTACAAGGAAAGTGTAATGATGTAAAGGCAAGCAGGGTACTGCATGAAGGGGACGTGGTCATGATTGAGTCTCCTAACCTGCCTGCCAAGTTTGTGGCTCATGCCATCTTGCCACAAAACACTTCCTCAGACACTGTTCCAGTGAGTAATTGAAATACGTATATTGCAGGCATGTGTGTATATAAAATGATTCTAACATGCATAAGCTGTCATTAAACCAACTGTAATAAGCTCTCCCATTCCTCTCATTGTACCACTCCTATTCCTCTCATTGTACCACTCCGATTCATCTCATTGTACCACTCCCATTCCTCTCATTGTACCACTCCCATTCATCTCATAGTACCACTCCCATTCCTCTCATTGTACCACTCCCATTCCTCTCATTGTACCACTCCCATTTCTCTCATAGTATCACTAATATGTTGTAGTTACCCCCAACGAAGTCATGACTATATACCTAACCAACAAATTAAAATCCCTGTCAAACTTTCCTGCTATACGGTATATGCACAAGTGTATCTGTACATACATATGCCAGTACTTAATTTGTATTTCTTGCATTATAGGACTTGAAGGATGTTGTTTGGTAGATAATGGAACAGGCTGATCTTAAAAATGCTGAATCTATTGCTTTTCCTGGAATAGAAACGGGCAACTTGAGGCTCTCTCCCAAGGAAGTGGCTCTCAATATAGTGCGCTCTGCCATCACTTACTGTCACAGTCACAAGGATAGCACTTCTATTCAAAGCATCTTCCTTGTAGCCTTTGATGAGAAGGTAAAGGAGGCCTTTGAATATGCCTTGAGAGTCTCCCTAGTTAATGAAACCTTAGCTTCTAAAAAGGTTTGGAAATTTGACATTTAGCACAGTGAAAGGACGACTTGATTGTGAGCATGATACAGATGCAGTTGTTCACATAATAAGCGACAGTGAAGCTCAGACCATTAACAATGCAGTCGCAGTTGGTGACTTCCTAGCCAGTCCAGCCCCTGCTGACTGCTCTTTTAAACATGTCTTCCACTTCAGATGACCAGAAGACCTGGCACAGATGGGGCAGTGTATTAAATCACTGCTTAAAGCAGCTGATAGCAAAGGTTGCGTTAGTATCTCTATTCAAGCTATACCCAAATTTAACAGTAGAGATGCTGCAACCACAGTCTTTAAAGTCATCAGAAATGAGAAATTTACCAACCCGAGGAATGTCAGAATCGTACATTCTTCTATTGGAGTCCTGGATGTTTATTCTTCCATTGTAAAGGAACAGCTGATGGTAAGACCTTTGGAAAGCCTTGTTATAGGAGGCCCTTTTGAGATAGAATCTGATGATTCTGCAGATGGGGATCCTCCTGAAACTGAAGATGATGAAGTTGCAACTTTAGACCTCCCAAAGCCTAAATTTGAGCCACTCCCCAATGATCTGCCTCCTCTGGGTGCAAAGGTCAAGATAACCATCTATGCTTCCTCAGACCATGCGCTGACACACTACCAAGGTAAATTTCAAAGTGACCTTGAAGCATTCTTTGGAGATATCAACTTTCCAAATAACCAAAATGAAATATTTCCGACAGAAGCTCTCCCAAGCCTTCCCCAAAACTACATCACTGAATTATATCAATTAGCGGAGAAGGCACATGTTAAGTTGGAGATCAATCAGACCAAACCCCCCATCTCAGTAAAGGGTCTTAGAGAAGATATCAAGGAGGTTATTGCTTGCCTTAACAGCTCAATTGCTAGAATTACTGAGCGACAAAAAGAAAAGCGACAAATGGACCAGCTTTATTCAACAATTAAATGGTACTACAAGAAAGAAGAAGAAGGAGAATGGTTAAGCTATCCTCCTGAAGTCAATCTACGGATAGAAATGTCATATAAAGAGGGAAATAGACGCCAGATCGATGGCCATTTCAAAGATAGGCATATGACTTTTGATCTAAAGAGGATGATAGAACTTCCAAATGTTTGCATAAAAGGACTAGTGTCAATGAAGGTTAGTTTTAAGTTTCCCGTTTGTGAATGGCATTATACTCATAGGCCAATGATGATGTACGTACATGTCATTAGTAAATAGTAAATAGATGCAGTTAATAGCTTTTTTAATATTGAGTGTTGGTCTTTATGATAAACAGACCCTAATGAAAATCTATTAGTGTCAAATCTTATGATTGAGGGAAAATACTGTATATATAGTCTTGGAAATATTTTTTACAAAATATATGGCCAAAGTACAGGAATATTTGATGCTTTTATTGCTGAAATCATTCAGATTGTGCTGCAGTTGCCCTTATATATATACTAAATATTTTGATGAATTGCAATTTATCCATGAAATTTGTGAAAATATTCTCCCACCAAAATCTCCCACTATGTGAAGATGTCTATTTCAATCTAAGCACCTTCCTATACTTAATGAAATGACTATATTTTGTAGACTATCCATTATCTTGGGATCCTATGGATTATGAAGCATTGAAGAATGACCACTTTGTATCCTTTCAACTGGATCCCAATGACAAGGAGTACCAAGAGGTTGAGAAGGAGTTCTGCCGTTCCATGCATCCAAAGGACACTAACGTATCAGGGATGAACCGTCCTTGGTCAAAAATTGAGAAAATAGAAAGAATTCAAAACCCACATTTGTGGGCAGCTTTTAAGACAAACCTTGAAGCATTACGGCGTTCTCTCAGTGATGTGACTGTTGAGCGAACTCTGTATCATGGCTGCAAAGGAGAAGTCACAAAGAGCATCAACAGAAATGGATTTCCTTATTGAATGGCAGGTGAAAATGTTGGTAAGTAAATGTAATAACACCATTTTCTTAGATGCTACATCTACTTTAGAGTAAAGGCCTATATAGGGAACTAAACCTAGTGAGGATACAAGTTTTCTTCTTCTCCGCTGGACCAGACATGTCATTTAAAGAAATTACTTTCTGTCTTTCTAAAGGGGCTATTTATGGCAAAGGAATCTATTTTGCTTCTGAGGCCTCCTACTCAGCAAATGATCAATATTCTCCTCGAGTGCCTTCCCATGGTGACTTCAAGCATATCTACCAAGCCAAGGTGATCACAGGAAGGTTCGTAAAGGGGAATTAGGATTTGAGTAAGCCTCCACCAGTGGACGAGAAGAGACAGGAGGCATGGTATGACTCTGTTGTAGACAATGAGGACAAACCCAAAATATTTGCAATCTTCAAGGATCATCAAGTGTATCCAAAATATTTAATAATCTTTTCCTAGGTAGACATTTGCTTTGTAATTTTATCCCTTAACCATATACAGATACATACACATATACACCACATATGCATGCCCAGACATACAAAAAGGGATAAGCACCGTTAGCATTAGTTTGTGTTTGCGTTTTTTAACGTTAAGTCGCACTGCGGTACGTTTCTTCACGAAGACGAGGAAGAGCGATCGAAGATGAGTGACGCCAAGTACTTTGCTACCACTAAGAAAGGTACTCCAGTAACCGACCTGATCTCTAATCAAGATATATCTCCTTAAACTCGTCTAAAGATGTGTTGAAGTAAACAGCATGGGATGAGAGCACTCCTCTCTCTCTCTCGTCCAGGTGAGCTTGCCGAGCTTAAAGCTGATCTCCAAGGAGACAACAAGATTAAGAAGAAGGAGGCGGTTAAGAAGATCAATGCTAACATGACAGTTGGCAAAGACGTTAGGTACGTACTAGTGATCGAGCGGTTTATTCATTGTTTGGCTGCTATTTTTAGCTCCTAGATTGGTGAGCTAGATAATTGAAAATTTACAGGAAAAAATATATTTGGTCATTCAGGGATCCTGCATGAGAAACATTACAGAACCTTTAGGACTAAGAGTCTGTTATTAGTAAATGTCACGCAATGAATTAAAACCCCTCAATTTATAATGAAAAATGAACCTATAATCTTCCTCTTGACCAGATTTGGATTCTTTGACTTTGGGCAAGTTGTTAAATATTCACTCACTTTAAATTAAAATATTTACTTTGGCTCAGGTTCTACAGTAATCAAGAGATTGGTTGAAAGTTGCTCAATTTTTACATTTAGTGTGTTGTATCTTCTGTAGTTCTCTGTTTCCTGATGTGGTGAACTGCACCCAGACAGATAATCTTGAGCTAAAGAAGCTTGTCTACCTCTGCATCATGAACTATGCCAAATCTCAGCCTGACCTTGCAATTCTGGCTGTGAAAACGTTCTCCAAGGTATGTGTGGTACACTCACGTGCCACTCCTAAATATATCAAGATGGCATAGCTAGTAATTTCTACACCTCCTGCATGGACATCAATATGTATTATAGGTATGCATGTATGAAATGTGAATAACCATTATTTAGCTGCCATTTTTTAGTTCAGAGATTAGTTCAATAGGTAAATCAGAAAAATGTCCGCTTCCTCCTGTACACATATCGTATATAGGACTGTGGGGACTGTGAGGACTCCAATCCACTCATCAGAGCTCTTGCTGTGAGGACTATGGGATGCATTAGGGTGGACAAGATTACTGAGTACCTTTGTGAACCGCTCAGGAAGTGTCTTAAGGTAGGTAGGGCTGCCCCGCCCGTCTATGCAGCCCTGGTGGGGGTCCACGAATAACTGTACACACTTCAAGTATATTGTCAATGAGTTTACTTATTCAGCTGTTACTTGTAACCGGTCCATATGTGGTACCCTTGATCTTACTGACATGTACCTATGTAGCATGGTGGAGGACCAGGGCTTCCTTGAGCTGCTTAAGGAAATGTTGTCTGATTCAAACCCAATAGTAAGATGCCAACTTGAATCTCTCACTTGTGTAGCTTCTAGCTATTCTCCATTACAATACTTGTATCCATTCTGTTACTTGTCCATTCTGTCACTCGTCCATTCTGTCACTCATCCATGCTGTCACTCGTCCATTCTGTCACTGGTCCATTCTGTTACTCATCCATTCTGTCACTCGTCCATTCTGTCACTTGGTGTAGGTGGTTGCCAATGCTGTGGCTGCACTGACAGAAATCAGTGAGACCTCTCAGAGTGCAGCTGCACTGTCAGACCTGGATACTCCCTCTGTGAACAAGCTGCTCACTGCACTGAACGAGTGTACCGAGTGGGGACAGGTATTCATACTAGACTCGGTCGGAAACTACTCTCCAAAGGATGACAAGGAGGCACAAGCGTGAGTCATCTACCACCACTGCACTCACACTGCAATGCCATCAGCACACCTGTGTACTGTGAATAATTCAAGACAACCACTTCATTTATTGCTTCATTATGTACGTAGGTATGTATATAGCCTTTAGCAACCAGAATGGTTGCATAACATATTCTGGGTCATTTTATAAATATGTATATACGTATGCTTACGCTCCTCAACTAGATAGCATGTACGTAGTGTATGTATGTGTGCTAGTCTGTCACAAACCTGTCACTGAAGCACCATCTCATTTTGTAGTATTTGTGAGCGTGTGACACCTCGACTGTCACATGCCAATGCAGCTGTTGTCCTATCGGCTGTGAAGGTGCTGATGAGGATGGCAGAGTTCATTCCATCTGATGCTGGCTACATGGACTCGCTAAACCGTAAGCTAGCCCCACCCCTTGTGACCCTCCTCTCATCACAGCCAGAAATACAGTATGTAGCTTTGAGAAACATCAACCTCATTGTACAAAAGAGGTATGTTTGGATGTTGTCATTAAGTAGTGTCATGAGAGCAATAGTCACCTCTCTAGTACTCTCTCTTTGCTTTTATCTTTCTCCATCACCCTCCCTTCCTCTCTACCTCTCTCTGTCACCCTCCATTCCTCTCTACCTCTCTGTCATCCTCCCTTCCTCTCTACCTCTCTCTGTCACCCTCCCTTCCTCTCTACCTTTCTCCATCACCCTCCCTTCCTCCCTTCCTCTCATTCTTCTCTCTGTTACCCTCCATTCCTCTCTACCTCTCTCTGTCACCCTCACTTCCTCTACCTCTCTCTGTCACCCTCCCTTCCTCTCTACCTTTCTCCATCACCCTCCCTTCCTCCCTTCCTCTCATTCCTCTCTCTGTCACCCTCCATTCCTCTCTATCTCTCTCTGTCACCCTCCCTTCCTCTACCTCTCTCTGTCACCCTCCCTTCCTCTACCTCTCTCTGTCACCCTCCATTCCTCTCTACCTCTCTCTGTCACCCTCCCTTCCTCTCTACCTCTCTCTGTCACCCTCCCTTCCTCTCTACCTCTCTCTGTCACCCTCCCTTCCTCTCTACCTCTCTCTGTCACCCTCCCTTCCTCTCTACCTCTCTCTGTCACCCTCCATTCCTCTCTTCCTCACCTCATTCCCTGCTCCCTAGATCAGATATACTGAAAGAAGATATGAAATTTCTTTGTCAAATACAATGATCCCATTTATGTGAAACTGGAAAAGTTGGAAATCATGATCCGACTCACCAATGAGCAAAACATCTCGCAAGTCCTCTCAGAACTGAAGGAGTAAGTTCAAGCACCATTTGTAAACACTACAATATTTGTAAACACAACAATATTTGTAAACACTACAATATTTGTAAACACCATGATGTTTGTTTACATTATATGTCTACAGGTATGCTACTGAGGTGGATGTTGACTTTGTGCGTCGTTCAGTGAGAGCTATTGGAAGGTGTGCCATAAAAGTGTCTGTGAGTTCCCAGATGTGACCGTCCATCCATGGTGTTCCATTGTAGACTATTAGTGTGTGTATGTGTGTAGGGTGAGGCTGATCGCTGTGTCAGCACTCTGCTTGACCTGATCCAATCGAAGGTGAACTATGTTATCCAGGAGGCCATTGTGGTCATCAAGGACATATTTTGCAAGTACCCCAACAAATATGAGAGTATTATCTCCACACTCTGTGAGAACCTGGACTCACTGGATGAACCAGAGGCGAGGTGCTTATTCATGCCCTGTGTGACTATTCTATAGCTAAGCATATGAATACACTGTAAAGTAGGTTGTTCCGTCATGGTAGTTTGATAAAAGGGAAACAGCCATTTTATTTTACAGCAAAAATGGAAGTCCAAAATACTTATACATGTACCTTTATATACGTAGAACATTATACAAACGGGCTTAATGTTGTACTGGCTGAAGTAAAGTGTTTTGCAGTATTTGATCTGCATTTGAATATAATGTAAGCATATCTACCTATAGCTCATGTGTGTGTGTATATTCCTACATAGGGCATCAATGATTTGGATCGTTGGAGAATATGCTGAGAGGATTGACAATGCTGATGAGCTATTGAATGGGTTCTTGGAGAACTTCAATGACGAGACCACTCCTGTCCAGCTGCAGCTCCTCACTGGCATTGTAAAGCTCTTCTTGAAGAGACCTTCAGATAACCAAGAGCTGGTACAGAGAGTGCTCAGTCTGGCCGCTCAAGTGAGCTCTCCTGATTATGGGGATATTCCCATTAAATTATTACATGTATATTGTTTGAATTAGAAGGATATGAAATTATTAAGATTCTACCCGCACACATGTACATATATTATTGTTTATACTTTTTATACATACAACATGTTCTGCTGATATACATTATATACGCATATATCTTGCCCTGTGTTGATGAATGTTCTCATGTGTGTACATAAGTGTACTGCAGGATAGTGACAATCCTGACTTGCGAGACCGTGGCTACATCTACTGGCGTCTCCTCTCCACCGACCCTGCAGCAGCCAAGGAAGTGGTTCTGACAGACAAACCACTCATCTCAGAAGAGACAGACAAACTGGAACCAAATCTTCTTGATGGCAAGTCATGTGACCCACATAATATACATACCTACATCTGTATATTAGTACGTATATTGTAGTGGTTCCCATCAGGCAAACTTCAGTTCCCCCTTTAGCTCATTGTGAGCCTTATTTGGAAATGTGAAGCCTCAATAACCTGGTCAAGCTTTATTCCTGAGCTCTGACCCAACCTAGTTACTAAATTATCACATATCCTGTATGACAACTGAGCCCTTGATGTCTGGGAATAGTTTGTAGGGCTCCTATGAATACTCTAATGAATGTGCTTTGGTGATTCCTTATGTTTGTTGTGAGCTACTCTCCTGTGTGGCTGTGTGCAGGTTCTGCTGAGCCCCAACCAAGGAAAGGGATTACAGGTGACTGGAACTTGGTCACGCAGAAATGGACAGATTTTCTTGGACATGACTTTCACCAACAAAGCTCTCAGTGCTATGAGTGACTTTGCTATCCAGTTTAATCAGAATAGGTTAGTGTAATCAACTGTATCTGCTTAGCTAATCTAATTCAGTTAATCATTTGGCTTTACCTATATAATCAGTTGTGTAAATGTGTTGAGTAGTTATATATATATATATAAGTTACTGGCAATATTAAAATTACAATCAAGTACTACACAGTACAAGTTACAAACTTAACAGGGCCTGTACAATATTAAAATTACAATCCAGTACTAGCTACACATGCAGTGCAAGTTACAAATTTAAAGAGATCCAAGTGACCCCTAGGATAATCAGTATTTTAAACAGTACAAGACTTTAGTCACACTAGTACTGTTGCAGGCTTTGAAATCCTCAACTACTGCATAGAGAGTAGTAGTTGATACAGATCATCCAATTGCAAGGTAGAACACATGGCCTACCAATTACCTTTTCACACCTTAGTATAGACTGAAGATGATGCATCTGCATGCCATATATCAACAAAGGCCAGTGGCGGATTCAGGGGTAGTTTGTTGGGTTCAGACGAACCCCCCTTCAGCCTGAACTGGATAAAAAACTACAGCATGCTGCATGCAAAATTAAGGTTAAGAACTGTTAAGTACCACCTTACCACACTCACACATACAGTGAATCTCCACCCAGTTGTAGTGGGAAAACACTGTCTTATGGTAACAGCGATGAAAGAATTGAGATTGCAATATTGCTCACCTACGGGCTTTTCGCCATTTTCTATGACGTCATATTGTTAATAAAATGGCGAATAGTTAGGCGAGGACGCGTCAACGCCGCTATGCCGCCTCGAACGCTGCACAGACGTGACCGCTAATAGTGAGACAAACCTTAATCTACTTTCCTCTCTAAGGTAACGATGAGTTCTAAGTCTTTCTAAAGTTGTTCGAGTGTAGTTTAGCAGAGGTGTTCTACGTGAGTCTAAGGTTGTACAAGTGTAGCTTAGCAGAGGCGTTCTACCTGTGTCTGATGTTGTCTGTAATTATAGCACTACAACTGTAACTTATCTCATTGTACAAATTATGTAGTCTACCATCGTCTTTACTCAACCCTTTTTTAATTGCATGTGACATAAAAAGTCCTGCAATGGATTTATCTCATGCTCGTGAAAGAGAGTTGATTAGACATTAAACAACCTTAAAATTAATATTGGTTAATCGTCTTGACTATCTTTTATTTTCATGAATCAGGCTAATTAATGAATAATAATTGATTACATAAACAATGCAAATATATATATATGTATATTATATATATCTTATAAATTACATATATATGTAAGGTTAAAAGTTTGTGTTATATAAATAGGACTTCATTTACATCATATATTGGGTAACACACGTGACCGATCTTACGGATGCCATCTTCTGGATCAGGGTACGAGGATGCCCTGGTTCGATACCCGCTTGGGTCACCTGAAAAGGGAAAAAAGTATACATCTTATATATGTATTATATATCTTATATACTATGTATAAAGTATATAGCTTATATGTATATTATATATATCTTATAAATTACATATATATGTAAGGTTAAAAGTTTGTGTTATATAAATAGCACTTCATTTACATCATAAATTGAGGAACCCACGTGACCGATGATCTTACGGATGACATCTTCTGGATACATTGTACGAGGATGCCCTGGTTCGATACCCGGTTGGGTCACCTGAAAAAAGAAAAGAAGTAAAAAGGATACATCTTATATATGTGTTATATATCTTATATACAATATATATAGTATATATATTATATTTATATTATATATATCTTATAAATTACATATATATGTAAGGTTAAAAGTTTGTGTTATATAAATAGCACTTCATTTACATCATAAATTGAGGAACCCACGTGACCGATGATCTTACGGATGACATCTTCTGGATACATTGTACGAGGATGCCCTGGTTCGATACCCGCTTGGGTTACCTGAAAAAAGAAAAAAAGAAAAAGGATACATCTTATATATGTGTTATATATCTTATATACAATATATATGGTATATATGTTATATTTATATTATATATATCTTATAAATTACATATATATGAAAGGTTAAGTTTGTGTTATATAAATAGCACTTCATTTACATCAGAAATTGAGGAACCCACGTGACCGATGGTCTTTCGGCTGACATCTTCTGGATACATTGTACGAGGATGCCCTGGTTCGATACCCGGTTGGGTCACCTGAAAAAAGAAAAAAAGAATATATCTTATATATGTGTTATATATCTTATATACTATATATATAGTATATATGTTATAGGTATATTATATATATAACTTTAATTAAACCCTAGTTTTTGTTTAATTAATATTGTTTGAGGATGAAAAAAAAAAAAAAAATATGTAAAAAAAACACGTAAAGAAAAAAAAAAATACATATATAGGTAAAGAAAAAAAAAAAAAAATACTACTTACATACGTAAAGAAAAAAAAAAAATATGTAAAAAAAAAAAATACAAATATATGTCCTTACATATATTTCTATTTTTTTTTCCATACATATATTTTTTTTTTTTTTTTTTTTTTTTTTTTTTTTACATACATCTTATATATGTATGCGGTGAGTTTCAGAATGGCATTTTTCAAATGATGTCGTTTTGCCCTTACAGGCCAGTAAGGCCGTTAAGGGTCTCATCCCCAAAAAGTCTTTTTAGCCCTCAACGACCTTTTTGGCGATGAGGGCCTTAACGGCCGTTCTGGCGGATGAGGGTAAAAATGGCATTTTTCAAAAAACTCGGTTTCTGCCCTCACAGGCCAGTAAGGCCGTTTAGGCCCTCATCGCCAACAATGCCGTTGAGGGCCAAAACGACTTTTTGGCGATGAGGGCCTTAACGGCCTTACTGGCCGATGAGGGTCATAATGGCATTTTCAAAAAACGCCGTTTTTGCCCTCACAGGCCAGTAAGGCCGTTAAGGGTCTCATCCCCAAAAAGTCGTTTTGGCCCTCAACGGCATTTTCGGCGATGTGGCCCTTAACGGCCTTACTGGCCTGTGAGGGCTAAAACGGCGTTTTTTTGGAAAAAGCCATTTTGACCCTTAAAGGCCAGTAAGGCCGTTAAGACCCTCATAGCCAAAAATGCCGTTTTGGCCTTATACGGCATTTTTGACAATGAGGGCCTTAACGGCCTTACTGGCGTGTGAGGGCTAAAACGGCGTTTTTTGGAAAGGCCATTTTGACCCTCACTGGCCAGTAAGGCCGTTAAGGGTCTCATCCCCAAAAAGTCGTTTTGGCCCTCAACGGCATTTTCGGCAATGTGGCCCTTAACGGCCTTACTGGCCTGTGAGGGCAAAAACGGCGTTTTTTGAAAATGCCATTTTGACACTCACCGGCCAGTAAGGCCGTTAAGGGTCTCATCCCCAAAAAGTCTTTTTAGCCCTCAACGACCTTTTTGGCGATCAGGGCCTTAACGGCCAATCTGGCGGGTGAGGGTCAAAATGGCATTTTTCAAAAAACGCGGTTTCTGCCCTCACAGGCCAGTAAGGCCGTTTAGGCCCTCATCGCCAACAATGCCGTTGAGGGCCAAAACGACTTTTTGGCGATGAGGGCCTTAACGGCCTTACTGGCCGGTGAGGGTCATAATGGCATTTTCAAAAAACGCCGTTTTTGCCCTCACAGGCCAGTAAGGCCGTTAAGGGTCTCTTCACCAAAAAGTCGTTTTGGCTCTCAACGGCATTTTTGGCGATGTGGCACTTAACGGCCTTACTGGCCTGTGAGGGCTAAAACGGCGTTTTTTTGGAAAAAGCCATTTTGACCCTTAAAGGCCAGTAAGGCCGTTAAGACCCTCATGGCCAAAAATGCCGTTTTGGCCTTATACGGCATTTTTGACAATGAGGGCCTTAACGGCCTTACTTGGCGTGTGAGGGCTAAAACGGCGTTTTTTGGAAATGCCATTTTGACCCTCACTGGCCAGTAAGGCCGTTAAGGGTCTCATCCCCAAAAAGTCGTTTTGGCCCTCAACGGCATTTTCGGCAATGTGGCCCTTAACAGCCTTACTTGCCTGTGAGGGCAAAAATGGCGTTTTTTGAAAATGCCATTTTGACACTCACCGTATACATATATAAGATGTATGTAAAAAAAAAAAAAAAAAAAAAATATATACGTAAAGAAAAAAAAAATACATATATACGTAAAGAAAAAAAAAAAAAAAAAATGTTAGGAAAAAAAATACAAATATATGTAAAGACATATATTTGTATTTTTTTTTTCCTTACATATTTTTTTTTTTCTTTATGTATATACGTATTTTTTTTTTTTTTTTTTCTTTACGTATATATGTATTCTTTTTTTTTTTTTTTTTTTACGTATATATGTATTTTTTTTTTTTTTTTTTCATCCTCAAACAATATTAATAAACAAAAACTAGGGTTTAATTAAAGTTATATATATAATATACCTATAACATATATACTATATATATAGTATATAAGATATATAACACATATATAAGATTTTTTTTTTCTTTTTTTAGGTGACCCAACCGGGTATCGAACCTGGGCATCCTCGTACAATGTATCCAGAAGATGTCAGCCGTGAGATCATCGGTCACGTGAGTTCCTCAATTTCTGATGTAAATGAAGTGCTATTTATATAACACAAACTTAACCTTACATATTTTTTTTTTTTTTTTTCCTTATATTTTTTTTTTTTTTTTTTTTTCATCCTCAAACAATATTAATTAAACAAAAACTAGGGTTTAATTAAAGTTATATATATAATATACCTATAACATATATACTATATATATAGTATATAAGATATATAACACATATATAAGATTTTTTTTTCTTTTTTCAGGTGACCCAACCGGGTATCGAACCAGGGCATCCTCGTACAATGTATCCAGAAGATGTAATCCGTAAGATCATCGGTCACGTGGGTTCCTCAATTTCTGATGTAAATGAAGTGCTATTTATATAACACCAACTTAACCTTACATATATATGTCATTTATAAGATATATATAATATAAATATTACATATATACTATATATATTGTATATAAGATATATAACACATATATAAGATGTATCCTTTTTTCTTTTTTTCTTTTTTCAGGTAACCCAAGCGGGTATCGAATCAGGGCATCCTCGTACAATGTATCCAGAAGATGTCATCCCTAAGATCATCGGTCACGTGGGTTCCTCAATTTATGATGTAAATTAAGTGCTATTTATATAACACAAACTTTTAACCTTACATATATATGTAATTTATAAGATATATATAATATAAATATAATATATATACTATATATATTGTATATAAGATATATAAGACATATATAAGATGTATCCTTTTTTTCTTTTTACAGGTGACCCAAGCGGGTATCGAACCAGGGCATCCTCGTACAATGTATCCAGAAGATGTCATCCGTAAGATCATCGGTCACGTGGGTTCCTCAATGTATGATATAAATGAAGTGCTATTTATATAACACAAACTTTTAACCTTACATATATATGTAATTTATAAGATATATATAATATTCATATATATATATTTGCATTGTTTATGTAATCAATTATTATTCATTAATTAGCCTGATTCATGAAAATAAAAGATAGTCAAGACGATTAACCAATATTAATTTTAAGGTTGTTTAATGTCTAATCAACTCTCTTTCACGAGCATGAGATAAATCCATTGCAGGACTTTTTATGTCACATGCAATTAAAAAAGGGTTGAGTAAAGACGATGGTAGACTACATAATTTGTACAATGAGATAAGTTACAGTTGTAGTGCTATAATTACAGACAACATCAGACACAGGTAGAACGCCTCTGCTAAGCTACACTTGTACAACCTTAGACTCACGTAGAACACCTCTGCTAAACTACACTCGAACAACTTTAGAAAGACTTAGAACTCATCGTTACCTTAGAGAGGAAAGTAGATTAAGGTTTGTCTCACTATTAGCGGTCACGTCTGTGCAGCGTTCGAGGCGGCATAGCGGCGTTGACGCGTCCTCGCCTAACTATTCGCCATTTTATTAACAATATGACGTCATAGAAAATGGCGAAAAGCCCGTAGGTGAGCAATATTGCAATCTCAATTCTTTCATCGCTGTTACCATAAGACAGTGTTTTCCCACTACAACTGGGTGGAGATTCACTGTATGTGTGAGTGTGGTAAGGTGGTACTTAACAGTTCTTAACCTTAATTTTGCATGCAGCATGCTGTAGTTTTTTATCCAGTTCAGGCTGAAGGGGGGTTCGTCTGAACCCAACAAACTACCCCTGAATCCGCCACTGGCCTTTGTTGATATATGGCATGCAGATGCATCATCTTCAGTCTATACTAAGGTGTGAAAAGGTAATTGGTAGGCCATGTGTTCTACCTTGCAATTGGATGATCTGTATCAACTACTACTCTCTATGCAGTAGTTGAGGATTTCAAAGCCTGCAACAGTACTAGTGTGACTAAAGTCTTGTACTGTTTAAAATACTGATTATCCTAGGGGTCACTTGGATCTCTTTAAATTTGTAACTTGCACTGCATGTGTAGCTAGTACTGGATTGTAATTTTAATATTGTACAGGCCCTGTTAAGTTTGTAACTTGTACTGTGTAGTACTTGATTGTAATTTTAATATTGCCAGTAACTTATATATATATATATATATATACAGTACAAGTTACAATATACTAAGGTAATCTAATATAATATAAATAATATAATATAATTAATTCATATGGCTCCAAGAAAGGACTTAGAAACAAAATGGGCATATCATCATAAAGATTAGGGTATAAAACTCGTTTTAAAAGAAGGGATTTTTTATTCAGGTCTCCGTTTGTTAGAAAACGGAGGACAAAGTTTGCATATAAAAGGCCATAGGACTATAGAAAACCTATGGGAAATTTATATGCAAACAATGTGTTATATTGATAAAAAATTTGAATTTGTCAGATAACTGTGAAATATATATATATATATATATATATATATATATATAACTACTCAACACATTTACACAACTGATTATATAGGTAAAGCCAAATGATTAACTGAATTAGATTAGCTAAGCAGATACAGTTGATTACACTAACCTATTCTGATTAAACTGGATAGCAAAGTCACTCATAGCACTGAGAGCTTTGTTGGTGAAAGTCATGTCCAAGAAAATCTGTCCATTTCTGCGTGACCAAGTTCCAGTCACCTGTAATCCCTTTCCTTGGTTGGGGCTCAGCAGAACCTGCACACAGCCACACAGGAGAGTAGCTCACAACAAACATAAGGAATCACCAAAGCACATTCATTAGAGTATTCATAGGAGCCCTACAAACTATTCCCAGACATCAAGGGCTCAGTTGTCATACAGGATATGTGATAATTAAGTAACTAGGTTGGGTCAGAGCTCAGGAATAAAGCTTGACCAGGTTATTGAGGCTTCACATTTCCAAATAAGGCTCACCTTTTTGGGAGCCATAAAATTGGTTACTGCTGGAGAGCTGATGCCAAAGAGATCTCCCAGGCCAGCTATCCCAGTTCCCATCTGAATAGGACCCGTTTGCTGGGATATCATTCCTCCCCCACTTCCAAGGAAGAGACCCCCCAGGTCCCCAGACAGGAGATCAATGTCTCCAGAGGGCGGGGCATTATATCCTCCTCCTCCTCCAGGTCCAACTGACAAATCTAGATCACCAAGGAGATCGATTTCCCCTGCAGGTTGGTTGGAGGGCTCTGGCTGTTCATCCTCAGGAACAATACCAACTGGAGCTTCCTCTTCGGTGTACTCAGTTGTGGAACTAAAAGTGAAGGAAGGGATGGGTAGGAGGGGGTGGGGTGAGTGGATGGGTAGGAGGGGGTGGGGTGAGTGGATGGGTAGGAGGGGGTGGGGTGAGTGGTTGGGTAGGAGGGGGTGGGGTGAGTGGATGGGTAGGAGGGGGTGGGGTGAGTGGATGGGTAGGAGGGGGTGGGGTGAGTGGTTGGGTAGGAGGGGGTGGGGTGAGTGGATGGTTACATACGGCTGTGCTTTGACTGGAAGGGTGATCTTCCTGACAGGGGCTTTCCCCTCCACAAAGGTAGCAGGAGGTTTGTGATAGACAGAGGCTAGTGTTGACAAGTGACTAAGCAGTTCTGAAGAAAAAGAACAAATTTAAAAATAAAGAAAGGAGGCAAACTTTATATATGTAAATATGCACTTGTGACAAATAACAAATCTTTGGATATAACAAATGTTTCTAAAGCAAGGCCATTAACACACAGGAGTGCTAAAGCAAGGCCATTAACACAGAGGAGTGACAATATACCTGAATTATATACACATATCACTGCTATGGGGATGATGGAATACACAGTGTGGAATATCTGGACTATAAAACACATTCTTATGTAATGACTGATGCCATTTTGCTGACTGACACTACTTGCAGAGTTAGTAGTATTAAGGTTTATTACCTAATCAAACGAGGAGTATTAAGGTTTATTATGTAATCAAACATAATATTGTATTGTTGTCAAGCAGGGTTTCTTTCAGAATATACTACATCATCTTTGAACTCTGGATATTACCCCACCCACTCATGTCCCCTGAGGAGTGCAATGAGCTAAAGGGGGGAACTGAAGTTTGCCTGATGGGAACCACTACAATATACGTACTAATATACAGATGTAGGTATGTATATTATGTGGGTCACATGACTTGCCATCAAGAAGATTTGGTTCCAGTTTGTCTGTCTCTTCTGAGATGAGTGGTTTGTCTGCCAGAACCACTTCCTTGGCTGCTGCAGGGTCGGTGGAGAGGAGACGCCAGTAGATGTAGCCACGGTCTCGCAAGTCAGGATTGTCACTATCCTGCAGTACACTTATGTACACACATGAGAACATTCATCAACACAGGGCAAGATATATGCGTATATAATGTATATCAGCAGAACATGTTGTATGTATAAAAAGTATAAACAATAATATATGTACATGTGTGCGTGTAGAATCTTAATAATTTCATATCCTTCTAATTCAAACAATATACATGTAATAATTTAATGGGAATATCCCCATAATCAGGAGAGCTCACTTGAGCGGCCAGACTGAGCACTCTCTGTACCAGCTCTTGGTTATCTGAAGGTCTCTTCAAGAAGAGCTTTACAATGCCAGTGAGGAGCTGCAGCTGGACAGGAGTGGTCTCGTCATTGAAGTTCTCCAAGAACCCATTCAATAGCTCATCAGCATTGTCAATCCTCTCAGCATATTCTCCAACGATCCAAATCATTGATGCCCTATGTAGGAATATACACACACACATGAGCTATAGGTAGATATGCTTACATTATATTCAAATGCAGATCAAATACTGCAAAACACTTTACTTCAGCCAGTACAACATTAAGCCCGTTTGTATAATGTTCTACGTATATAAAGGTACATGTATAAGTATTTTGGACTTCCATTTTTGCTGTAAAATAAAATGGCTGTTTCCCTTTTATCAAACTACCATGACGGAACAACCTACTTTACAGTGTATTCATATGCTTAGCTATAGAATAGTCACACAGGGCATGAATAAGCACCTCGCCTCTGGTTCATCCAGTGAGTCCAGGTTCTCACAGAGTGTGGAGATAATACTCTCATATTTGTTGGGGTACTTGCAAAATATGTCCTTGATGACCACAATGGCCTCCTGGACAACATAGTTCACCTTCGATTGGATCAGGTCAAGCAGAGTGCTGACACAGCGATCAGCCTCACCCTACACACATACACACACTAATAGTCAACAATGGAACACCATGGATGGACGGTCACATCTGGGAACTCACAGACACTTTTATGGCACACCTTCCAATAGCTCTCACTGAACGACGCACAAAGTCAACATCCACCTCAGTAGCATACCTGTAGACATATAATGTAAACAAACATCACGGTGTTTACAAATATTGTAGTGTTTACAAATATTGTTGTGTTTACAAATATTGTTGTGTTTACAAATATTGTAGTGTTTACAAATGGTGCTTGAACTTACTCCTTCAGTTCTGAGAGGACTTGCGAGATGTTTTGCTCATTGGTGAGTCGGATCATGATTTCCAACTTTTCCAGTTTCACATAAATGGGATCATTGTATTTGACAAAGAAATTTCATATCTTCTTTCAGTATATCAGATCTAGGGAGCAGGGAATGAGGTGAGGAAGAGAGGAATGGAGGGTGACAGAGAGAGGTAGAGAGGAAGAGAGGGTGACAGAGAGAGGTAGAGAGGAAGGGAGGGTGACAGAGAGAGGTAGAGAGGAAGGGAGGGTGACAGAGAGAGGTAGAGAGGAAGGGAGGGTGACAGAGAGAGGTAGAGAGGAAGGGAGGGTGACAGAGAGAGGTAGAGAGGAAGGGAGGGTGACAGAGAGAGGTAAGAGAGGAAGGGAGGGTGACAGAGAGAGGTAGAGGAAGGGAGGGTGACAGAGAGAGGTAGAGAGGAATGGAGGGTAACAGAGAGAGGAATGAGAGGAAGGGAGGAAGGGAGGGTGATGGAGAAAGGTAGAGAGGAAGGGAGGGTGACAGAGAGAGGTAGAGAGGAAGGGAGGATGACAGAGAGAGGTAGAGAGGAATGGAGGGTGACAGAGAGAGGTAGAGAGGAAGGGAGGGTGATGGAGAAAGATAAAAGCAAAGAGAGAGTACTAGAGAGGTGACTATTGCTCTCATGACACTACTTAATGACAACATCCAAACATACCTCTTTTGTACAATGAGGTTGATGTTTCTCAAAGCTACATACTGTATTTCTGGCTGTGATGAGAGGAGGGTCACAAGGGGTGGGGCTAGCTTACGGTTTAGCGAGTCCATGTAGCCAGCATCAGATGGAATGAACTCTGCCATCCTCATCAGCACCTTCACAGCCGATAGGACAACAGCTGCATTGGCATGTGACAGTCGAGGTGTCACACGCTCACAAATACTACAAAATGAGATGGTGCTTCAGTGACAGGTTTGTGACAGACTAGCACACATACATACACTACGTACATGCTATCTAGCTGAGGAGCGTAAGCATACATATATACATATTTATAAAATGACCCAGAATATGTTATGCAACCATTCTGGTGGCTAAAGGCTATATACATACCTACGTACATAATGAAGCAATAAATGAAATGGTTGTCTTGAATTATTCACAGTACACAGGTGTGCTGATGGCATTGCAGTGTGAGTGCAGTGGTGGTAGATGACTCACGCTTGTGCCTCCTTGTCATCCTTTGGAGAGTAGTTTCCGACCGAGTCTAGTATGAATACCTGTCCCCACTCGGTACACTCGTTCAGTGCAGTGAGCAGCTTGTTCACAGAGGGAGTATCCAGGTCTGACAGTGCAGCTGCACTCTGAGAGGTCTCACTGATTTCTGTCAGTGCAGCCACAGCATTGGCAACCACCTACACCAAGTGACAGAATGGACGAGTGACTGAATGGACGAGTGACAGAATGGACCAGTGACAGAATGGACAAGTGACAGCATGGATGAGTGACAGAATGGACGAGTGACAGAATGGATACAAGTATTGTAATGGAGAATAGCTAGAAGCTACACAAGTGAGAGATTCAAGTTGGCATCTTACCATTGGGTTTGAATCAGACAACATTTCCTTAAGCAGCTCAAGGAAGCCCTGGTCCTCTACCATGCTCGAATTGATGTCATACAGCTGGGCAACACACACAGCAGCTGTCTTCCTGACATAAGGGTCCTCATCCTGTAAGACAACCAAACATGCTACATAGGTACATGTCAGTAAGATCAAGGGTACCACATATGGACCGGTTACAAGTAACATCTGAATAAGTAAACTCATTGACAATATACTTGGAGTGTGTACAGTTATTCGTGGACCCCCACCAGGGCTGCATAGAGGGGCGGGGCAGCCCTACCTACCTTAAGACACTTCCTGAGCGGTTCACAAAGGTACTCAGTTATCTTGTCCACCCTGATGCATCCCATAGTCCTTCACAGAAAGAGCTCTGATGAGTGGATTGGAGTCCTCACAGTCCTATATACGATATGTGTACAGGAGGAAGCGGACATTTTTCTGATTTACCTATTGAACTAATCTCTGAACTAAAAATGGCAGCTAAATAATGGTTATTCACATTTCAAACATACATACCTATAATACATATTGATGTCCATGCAGGAGGTGTAGAAAGTACTAACTATGCCATCTTGATATATTTACGAGTGGCACGTGAGTGTACCACACGTACCTTGGAGAACGTGTTCACAGCCAGAATTGCAAGGTCAGGCTGAGATTTGGCATAGTTCATGATGTAGAGGTAGACAAGCTTCCTTAGCTCAAGATTATCTGTCTGGGTGCAGTTCACCACATCAGGAAACAGAGAACTACAGAAGATACAACACACTAAATGTAAAAATTGAGCAACTTTCAACCAATCTCTTGATTATTGTAGAACCTGAGCCTACGTAAATATTTTAATTTTAAAGTGAGTGAATATGTAACAACTTGCCCAAAGTCAAAGAATCCAAATCTGGTCAAGAGGAAGATTATAGGTTCATTTTTCATTATAAATTGAGGGGTTTTAATTGATTGCGTGACATTTACTAATAACAGACTCTTAGTCCTAAAAGTTCTGTAATGTTTCTCATGCAGGATCCCTGAATGACCAAATATATGTTTTCCTGTAAATTTTCAATTATCTAGCTCACCAATCTAGGAGCTAAAAATGGCAGACAAACAATGATTAAACTGCGCGATCACTAGTACGTACCTAACGTCTTTGCCAACTGTCATGTTAGCATTGATCTTCTTGACCGCCTCCTTCTTCTTAATCTTGTTGTCTCCTTGGAGATCAGCTTTAAGCTCGGCAAGCTCACCTGGACGAGAGAGAGAGAGAGGAGTGCTCTCATCCCATGCTGTTTACTTCAACACATCTTTAGACAAGTTTAAAGAGATATATCTTGATTAGAGATCAGGTCGGTTACTGGAGTACCTTTCTTAGTCGTAGCAAAGTACTTGGCGTCACTCATCTTCGATCGCTCTTCCTCGTCTTCGTGAAGAAACGTACCGCAGTGCGACTTAACGTTAAAAAACGCAAACACAAACTAATGCTAACGGTGCTTATCCCTTTTTGTATGGCTGGGCATACATATGTGGTGTATATGTGTATGTATCTGTATATGGTTAAGGGATAAAATTACAAAGCAAATGTCTACCTAGGAAAAGGTTATTAAATATTCTGGATACACTTGATGATCCTTGAAGATTGCAAATATTTTGGGTTTGTCCTCATTGTCTACAACAGAGTCATACCATGCCTCCTGTCTCTTCTCGTCCACTGGTGGAGGCTTACTCAAATCCTAATTCCCCTTTACGAACCTTCCTGTGATCACCTTGGCTTGGTAGATATGCTTGAAGTCACCATGGGAAGGCACTCGAGGAGAATATTGATCATTTGCTGAGTAGGAGGCCTCAGAAGCAAAATAGATTCCTTTGCCATAAATAGCCCCTTTAGAAAGACAGAAAGTAATTTCTTTAAATGACATGTCTGGTCCAGCCGAGAAGAAGAAAACTTGTATCCTCACTAGGTTTAGTTCCCTATATAGGCCTTTACTCTAAAGTAGATGTAGCATCTAAGAAAATGGTGTTATTACATTTACTTACCAACATTTTCACCTGCCATTCAATAAGGAAATCCATTTCTGTTGATGCTCTTTGTGACTTCTCCTTTGCAGCCATGATACAGAGTTCGCTCAACAGTCACATCACTGAGAGAACGCCGTAATGCTTCAAGGTTTGTCTTAAAAGCTGCCCACAAATGTGGGTTTTGAATTCTTTCTATTTTCTCAATTTTTGACCAAGGACGGTTCATCCCTGATACGTTAGTGTCCTTTGGATGCATGGAACGGCAGAACTCCTTCTCAACCTCTTGGTACTCCTTGTCATTGGGATCCAGTTGAAAGGATACAAAGTGGTCATTCTTCAATGCTTCATAATCCATAGGATCCCAAGATAATGGATAGTCTACAAAATATAGTCATTTCATTAAGTATAGGAAGGTGCTTAGATTGAAATAGACATCTTCACATAGTGGGAGATTTTGGTGGGAGAATATTTTCACAAATTTCATGGATAAATTGCAATTCATCAAAATATTTAGTATATATATAAGGGCAACTGCAGCACAATCTGAATGATTTCAGCAATAAAAGCATCAAATATTCCTGTACTTTGGCCATATATTTTGTAAAAAATATTTCCAAGACTATATATACAGTATTTTCCCTCAATCATAAGATTTGACACTAATAGATTTTCATTAGGGTCTGTTTATCATGAAGACCAACACTCAATATTAAAAAAGCTATTAACTGCATCTATTTACTATTTACTAATGACATGTATGTACATCATCATTGGCCTATGAGTATAATGCCATTCACAAACGGGAAACTTAAAACTAACCTTCATTGACACTAGTCCTTTTTATGCAAACATTTGGAAGTTCTATCATCCTCTTTAGATCAAAAGTCATATGCCTATCTTTGAAATGGCCATCGATCTGGCATCTATTTCCCTCTTTATATGACATTTCTATCCGTAGATTGACTTCAGGAGGATAGCTTAACCATTCTCCTTCTTCTTCTTTCTTGTAGTACCATTTAATTGTTGAATAAAGCTGGTCCATTTGTCGCTTTTCTTTTTGTCGCTCAGTAATTCTAGCAATTGAGCTGTTAAGGCAAGCAATAACCTCCTTGACATCTTCTCTAAGACCCTTTACTGAGATGGGGGGTTTGGTCTGATTGATCTCCAACTTAACATGTGCCTTCTCCGCTAATTGATATAATTCAGTGATGTAGTTTTGGGGAAGGCTTGGGAGAGCTTCTGTCGGAAATGTTTCATTTTGGTTATTTGGAAAGTTGATATCTCCAAAGAATGCTTCAAGGTCACTTTGAAATTTACCTTGGTAGTGTGTCAGCGCATGGTCTGAGGAAGCATAGATGGTTATCTTGACCTTTGCACCCAGAGGAGGCAGATCATTGGGGAGTGGCTCAAATTTAGGCTTTGGGAGGTCTAAAGTTGCAACTTCGTCATCTTCAGTTTCAAAAGGATCCCCATCTGCAGAATCATCAGATTCTATCTCAAAAGGGCCTCCTATAACAAGGCTTTCCAAAGGTCTTACCATCGGCTGTTCCTTTACAATGGAAGAATAAACATCCAGGACTCCAATAGAAGAATGTACGATTCTGACATTCCTCGGGTTGGTAAATTTCTCATTTCTGATGACTTTAAAGACTGTGGTTGCAGCATCTCTACTGTTAAATTTGGGTATAGCTGGAATAGAGATACTAACACAACCTTTGCTATCAGCTGCTTTAAGCAGTGATTTAACACACTGCCCCATCTGGGCCAGGTCTTCTGGTGATCTGAAGTGGAAGACATGTTTAAAAGAGCAGTCAGCAGGGGCTGGACTGGCTAGGAAGTCACCAACTGCGACTGCATTGTTAATGGTCTGAGCTTCACTGTCGCTTATTATGTGAACAACTGCATCTGTATCATGCTCACAATCAAGTCGACCTTTCACTGTGCTAAATGTCAAATTTCCAAACCTTTTTAGAAGCTAAGGTTTCATTAACTAGGGAGACTCTCAAGGCATATTCAAAGGCCTCCTTTACCTTCTCATCAAAGGCTACAAGGAAGATGCTTTGAATAGAAGTGCTATCCTTGTGACTGTGACAGTATGTGATGGCAGAGCGCACTATATTGAGAGCCACATCCTTGGGAGAGAGCCTCAAGTTGCCCGTTTCTATTCCAGGAAAAGCAATAGATTCAGCATTTTTAAGATCAGCCTGTTCCATTATCTACCAAACAACATCCTTCAAGTCCTATAATGCAAGAAATACAAATTAAGTACTGGCATATGTATGTACAGATACACTTGTGCATATACCGTATAGCAGGAAAGTTTGACAGGGATTTTAATTTGTTGGTTAGGTATATAGTCATGACTTCGTTGGGGGTAACTACAACATATTAGTGATACTATGAGAGGAATGGGAGTGGTACAATGAGAGGAATGGGAGTGGTACAATGAGAGGAATGGGAGTGGTACTATGAGATGAATGGGAGTGGTACAATGAGAGGAATGGGAGTGGTACAATGAGATGAATCGGAGTGGTACAATGAGAGGAATAGGAGTGGTACAATGAGAGGAATGGGAGAGCTGATCGGCTGTTCCTTTACAATGGAAGAATAAACATCCAGGACTCCAATAGAAGAATGTACAATTCTGACATTCCTCGGGTTGGTAAATTTCTCATTTCTGATGACTTTAAAGACTGTGGTTGCAGCATCTCTACTGTTAAATTTGGGTATAGCTGGAATAGAGATACTAACGCAACCTTTGCTATCAGCTGCTTTAAGCAGTGATTTAAAACACTGCCCCATCTGGGCCAGGTCTTCTGCTGATCTGAAGTGGAAGACATGTTTAAAAGAGCAGTCAGCAGGGGCTGGACTGGCTAGGATGTCACCAACTGCGACTGCATTGTTAATGGTCTGAGCTTCACTGTCGCTTATTATGTGAACAACTGCATCTGTATCATGCTCACAATCAAGTCGACCTTTCACTGTGCTAAATGTCAAATTTCCAAACCTTTTTAGAAGCTAAGGTTTCATTAACTAGGGAGACTCTCAAGGCATATTCAAAGGCCTCCTTTACCTTCTCATCAAAGGCTACAAGGAAGATGCTTTGAATAGAAGTGCTATCCTTGTGACTGTGACAGTATGTGATGGCAGAGCGCACTATATTGAGAGCCACTTCCTTGGGAGAGAGCCTCAAGTTGCCCGTTTCTATTCCAGGAAAAGCAATAGATTCAGCATTTTTAAGATCAGCCTTTTCCATTATCTACCAAACAACATCCTTCAAGTCCTATAATGCAAGAAATACAAATTAAGTACTGGCATATGTATGTACAGATACACTTGTGCATATACCGTATAGCAGGAAAGTTTGACAGGGATTTTAATTTGTTGGTTAGGTATATAGTCATGACTTCGTTGGGGGTAACTACAACATATTAGTGATACTATGAGAGGAATGGGAGTGGTACAATGAGAGGAATGGGAGTGGTACAATGAGAGGAATGGGAGTGGTACTATGAGATGAATGGGAGTGGTACAATGAGAGGAATGGGAGTGGTACAATGAGATGAATCGGAGTGGTACAATGAGAGGAATAGGAGTGGTACAATGAGAGGAATGGGAGAGCTTATTACAGTTGGTTTAATGACAGCTTATGCATGTTAGAATCTTTTTATATACACACATTCCTGCAATATACGTATTTCAATTACTCACTGGAACAGTGTCTGAGGAAGTGTTTTGTGGCAAGATGGCATGAGCCACAAACTTGGCAGGCAGGTTAGGAGACTCAATCATGACCACGTCCCCTTCATGCAGTACCCTGCTTGCCTTTACATCATTACACTTTCCTTGTAATGTAGGGTCTGCGTCGCTGAGAGCTTTGGAAATATAACCTGACTTAAGAGTTAAGTTTCGGTTTGTTGAGCTCACCAAAACATCAGCCTGGTTGTAAGGGAAGAAAAGTAGCTAAACTATAGGTACATTAAAATACTCCATACATCTGTATGTGTATTTCAGCTTTACATATGCACATACCAAATAGAATTTTGTCTAAAAAGGAGGAGAGAAGGAGAAATTTTAACTGTGTTAGACTTATCATTGTCTTTCAATTTGTAAGGAAGACTCACGGGATTGAAATGTCTAATAACAAAAGAGTTGCCAAAAGACATTCGATCAAAAGTCAAAAAATGAACCACACAATGATACTTGAATAGGCTGAATATTAATCCATGATGATCAGGAGTGTCCCACACTAAACTACTTATACATACATGATATGTTTACATTGTGATTTTGCTATGTATACGTACATTGACTTTACAAATGTCTTCCTCGATGATGCTAAACTTATCAAGAAACACTCCAACATTACCAAGGCCTTCCTTAGGGAGCTCTGGAATGGGAACACCTGCACCAATGCACCCAATCAATGCCTCTTTGAAGAAGTGAGTTATATTGTCTTTTGCAAGTAGTACTATGAAGACCGATTCAATGGAAACACTACGGTTTTGAAGAAATTCCAAGATTGTAGTTACCATAACCTCGGCGCATATTTCAGGTGGACACCGAAATACTCCAGTACTGATAGCTGGTAGGGCAATGGATTGATATTCTCTTGATTTTGTACGAGAGTTTTTTACAGCATCTCGTAGCCAACCTCTCTTAACCTGCTCTGGCTTTTCATTCTGCCATCTTGGCCCAACCACATGAACAAGTGCCTTACATTTCAGGTTGCCCACTGCTTCCATCAACACAGCTTCTCCTACTTTTAGTTTGCCATGCTGAAAGATATATTCACTAGATTTCTGCTGGATTATGGGTCCCCCTCTGAGCAGTATTGCCCTGGCTAATCCTCCACCATGCTTCAGTTCTTCGTTGGCTGCATTGACTATAATATCAGTCTGCATCTCAGTGAGGTCTCCAGTCACAAGAAATACCTTCTTATTCTGACCAGGTATGTAACCAGAAAACAAGATTTTGTGTTTTAATTCAACCAGTTCGGGAACTAAACCCATCTTTTGGGAATGTTCAGCCTCATTTATGATTACCCTAACCTTGTTCTTTTCCTCAAATGCTGGTATAGTGCCTGCAGCCCTACCTTTTGGGTCCAGTAGAAGCTTAATTATGCCTGGACGCAAAAGAGAGAAGTTCACCTTTGGTAACTGCTCGAGTGCTTCAACTATTCTTTCTCGAAGAGGTTTTAGTACATTCTTGTGTCCCGACAGGTGAATGACTTTGTCCAAGTTTGTTACTGTGATTTCCAAATTGTGTTTACTGGCCTCAGCTCTTATCTGTTGCCATTTCTCTGTTTCTTTCAGCATTTCCCATTTTATAAGAGACGTGAGAACGGATGCCTCATCAGCATAGGCCTTCTCAAGGAACTTCATTATCTTTTCTTTTGCTGCGAGTACATGATGCCTCTCTCCCCAGCTATGACTATTTCACTTTGCGTCTGCTTCAAATGAATGGGCTCATCCACCAAGACCCTCTGGAATTTGTCCCAGGATGGGCCAGCAACAAAAGAGAAATCCTCTTGGATATCAATGGATACAGCAATAAAGGTTTTCTGCAATTGAGCTCCCATTTCTGCTACTTCTTCCTTACTTTCTGAAGCAAGGAACAAAGTGACTGAATGATGATTCATCTGGAGGCACTTTATATTCATCATTTGTGAAGACAGAGACCACCTGATTGTTTGACAAAGCAAGTGTCTGCCTCAATCTCCTTCTTCCAGCTATAGTAGTCAGAAACGCTATTACTTCAGGAGGCAGTTTCACCAGCTTTCCCTTTACCTTGCAATTCCTCAGAGCATCTGTTGCTTGGATACAGGATTTCTCAGTTCCTTGACAAGTGACCTCTCCAGAAGTGACATTCAGAAGGAAAGTAACTCCAAATCTGCCTTGCAAGTCTCTCTTAAGGTTGCTAGCCTCAAAATAAGCAGTGTGAGCTAGGGGCAGAGAAATGGTTTGTGATATAATACCATGTGGCTTCACAACTTCCACAAGTCTAGCTGAGCCATTTTTTACTATGGCAGCTTTACCAACCAAGACTATCAAATTCCCTTCAAAATACACTTTAAGAGATGAGGCATCATCAGCTTCTAATTTTCTTGCTATTTGTTCAGCTTCCGTCCTGGCAGCTTGTGGAAAGGGTACTTCCAATTGGCTAAATCCATATTGAAAGTCTTCTGCAGCTGTTTTGCAATCCATGCGCCATCTTTCATCTGGTTGGTAGCATCCGATTGGTCTAATGACTATGTATGTGCTATAAACTATGGCCACAGCATGCAACTTAAAAAGCTTAATATTAAGCGGATTCAGTCTGCCTTTCAAGAAGGAAGCCACTCTCTCATTCAAGGGCAGCTTCACTCTGTATCTCTCATCCTTACAGATGTACAGATCTGGATAGTTGATTTCAGCAAACATTGGAGCTTCTTCAGTGGAGGATTCACAGCAGACACTTCTCACATTAAGAATGTCTAAATAGAGAAGAATGAATATTCACAGTGATAATCAAACCACAATATCTCATCTCATACAAAGAGGAAAAAAACATAAAAAGGTTACCGGTCACCCCATACCATGCTTTATGAACATTTCCATTTAAAATATTGTCAATTTTAAATGGCTTTAAATCTTGGTAGTCTACATGCAATTGTAGCTCAGTTGCAGAGTTAAGATGGCTAATTTAAAGCTAGTAGTCTTGGATTCAGCCACCAAGAGTTGGTTCTCTTTCATGTTTTTCTTCTAAACAGATATGTATGTATCTATTAAACATGTAGTTTCTTGAACTAGGTGCATGTACAGTACCTACAGCCATGTACACATTTACAATGTGTCAGTATGTGTTCATTTACCTTTAGGATTCTCCACATTCACAATGATATTGTCTCCTTCCAGAGTCACAGAACAGTCAATTTTTTTCTTGAGCAAACTAATCTGAAGACTGTTATCTTTGGCAGGCTCTGAAGTTAACCAAGTGACTTGCAAAGACTTGACTTTACCCAAGAGAATGGGATTACGATATACTTGCGGTAGCAGTGGCTGAGTTGACATCTTCTTCTGCCATTTTGAAAAGTTATCTATACAAATATAATTGACATATAATAAAAACATGTCATGCAGGAATATTAGCTATCATTTTACAAATGTACCTTGCACAGAGGAATCAAAAAACATCACTGCATTATCGCTGTACAAGTTAATATCAAAGTCTCCATTAACGTGACTTAGCCCTGTTGCGTATTCAACAAATCTAATAAAACGTTCCAGTTTCATTGTATGAGCTTGTGGTAGGTTTGGAATTAGCATTCCAAATTGATAGTCCTCATAGGCTGCAGTAGGAGGTACCAGTGAAGGGTACACTGTATGACCAAGTGATTCAATAGGTCTCTGTTCCCTAACAACCTTCCTTGCATCTACATAAATAAATCAATAATTAGAATATTAAGTGGAAAACATAGCGATGTATACAACAAAGAATGTGCATAGACATGATACACTACATGTGTTAGATAATCGCAATCAGTTGAAAGGATTGCTAAAATCAACATGAAAATCAATTTTTAATACATTGACTTAAATGGAGATATCAGAAGTCCTTAATGGTCCTTAACAGTCCGCTCAGATAAAAGAGGAGTGCATCTTCATTGTAAGCAACAAGCAACAATCAACTACAACAATACATATACGTATAAGATCCACTGACCTTCAAAAGATAAGAACTTGACAAACACCAATTTCTCCAAAGGTCTCCAACTCCGTATCTGAAATTTACAGCCGGGTAATAAATTGTGGATTATATCTCCAATCCATTCTTTTTTAAATTTACTGCTATTCCAAGTCAGTTTTACAATATGTAGCCCAATGTTTGACTGACTCAGATTGGTAGTAGCTAATGACTTGCTCCGAGAAGGCGTAGTCTTTTGTGGTGTTCTGACTTGAGGACTAATGTGGGAGAGCTCTCTTGGTCTTTGAGGTTTGTGTATTGGGTCACAGGTATCTACATCCTGAAGAGACTGGGTATCTGGTGCAGAAGAAGTGCGCTGTGAAGACTGAGTGCTCTTTAGTGGAGTAGAATTGAATGAAGATTCAATTCCGGAGGCTTTTGTGTGAGGCAACTTCTGTAAAATTGTTGAAGGGGACTGTACAGCTACATTAGATTGAGGACCCTTAATGTTACTACAAAAATTGTAAGATGAAAAGTCATCTTGCTCTGACAGAGAAGTGTTAGAGTTGACATCCTCTTGTAGTGACCTTGTAATCTCTCCAGACCTATGCTGTTGCTGGGGAGATAATGATGAGGTCTTAACAAAGGAGGTCCCTGGCTTTGGCTAACTCTGGTTGGATGAAGCAACTTGCGATTCACTTAGAACAGGTGAACTCTTCTTGAGTAGCTTCAGATGGCACATTAACATAGTCATCCCAATATGAATGCGGGGATGATTGTGTGTCTTGATCAACAGTTACAAATGATTTGAAAGACGAAGGGGTACTTATGCTTTTTAGTACAGAATCATCTTCATCAGTGCTATCAGAATATCCAGTAATGTTGATATTTACTGGAATTCCTCCAAGTTGTAAGTTTTCAGGGCAGCTTTCTACATAGTTGATAAAGAGTTAAATAAGCTGTCACTGTTAAAGTTACATCACATATTATATTTATACACCTTGTACATAAAACACAGTGTCCATACACAGTACGTAGATGTGTACATACCTGAGTCAAGTTCACAAGTGACCTTGGCTCGAATTCTTTCTGCGCTATTTTCACGGACAAGTATAATTTCCCGTTCAGGGATCATTGGTAGTTGCGCTTTAATGAATGCTTGAATATCACCATCTGATACTTGCTTAAGGTGACCAGAGGTCGTAGTGATGATGATATAGGAACCAGACATCTCATCCATACGAAGCGTACGTAGTAGCTACATGGGACAACATTAATCATATGAATCATGAATCAAAATATAAACCCTTTTAATAAGTGTTACCTCAATAATCCACCACAATTGGTTCAAGGAAAAATGTGGTAGAAAAGTGGGGTTGGTGGATTAAAGATGTCAGCAGGATATAATTACTTACTAGATCAAAGACATAAATTATTTATATACGTACTAATAACAATACTTATAGATACATGTTTGAAGCAATTATGAATGTTTTATGTATATCTCCCAACACTGGCATGGTTTCAAGCACAAAGGGAAAAAGCACTGTAGCAACGCCAACAAGAATGATCCAGAACCACGTTTTCAATTTTTGATGGAGACAGAATTTCACACAATGAAGGAAGGACACACGCCCATTAACACAGAGAGAAGCACAATTACTGGCATTGTAAATGGTTATTTTACTCCTTCCTCATTTGGGCATGATATAACAGCCCTGTGATGATTATGCTTTTTGTTATACGTATGTCATATCCCAGCTATATCTTGGTACAGTACATACAGCAAACATATAGTCCTCAGGTTGTGAACAATGTGGTGGACTTGAAGTAGAATATTCCTTCAAGCACTTTGATTAGTAGATAGTAGGATAATTGGTGGATTAATACCTAAATGCAGCTATATGATATAGAATCTTACATTGTCTTCAACACCACTCACTTGATGGCTTGTTTCTGTTTGTGTTTCACTATCCCTTGACATCATAAAAGCACACTACATGGAGAGGAGAATATTGAAAACAAATAAATCCATCAATCATACCAATACTCTATGAAATGTTGACAGTTTAATACACTGCTATGATGAGGCATGCATTATGCATGATTTATCATAAATACCTTTTTGTATCAATCTCATTAATTTTGGAAAGGCCTTTCAGATTAGCTTCTCTGTTCCTTAGTTCCTCATCCTTGTGTTTCAGTTTGACTTTGAGGGCTTCAATCTCAATACACTTAGATTCCGCTTCCTCCAGTTCCAAATTCTTAGCCTTCAGCTCACCTTCTAGGTCCTCAATCTTTATACTTTGTTCCTGCATTATACGTACATACTGTAGTAAATGCATTTACATATAGGTTACTATCTACTATACGTAGGTATAGTAAATGATTTGATATATTTAAACTAAATTTCCTTGTTCTATATAAATAGTCAACTGAACATTTGCATGTACGTATGTCACATTATAAATACACTGTATATTTAGTATAATCCAATGGTATTTAATATTAGAAGTTTATCTCTAATTCACAGGAAAATGGAGGACTAATAAAAAATTTCTGTTAAATTATAATCATCGCCCTATGTTTGAGTCTGGTATCTCTGTTGATGAACCCGGCAAGTCACTCAACCAGAGAATGAGTGAACATAAAAGAGCTGTTTCAACAATGGATCCAAACAACTCATTAGCAGCACTTCTACAATCAACATTACACTACATAGACTGGGATGGGACCACAGTGCTACAATGTGGAGGGTGACAGAGAGAGGTAAAGAGGAAGGGAGGGTGACAGAGAGAGGAATGAGAGGAAGGGAGGGTGACAGAGAGAGGTAGAGAGGAATGGAGGGTGACAGAGAGAGGAATGAGAGGAAGGGAGGGTGACAGAGAGAGGTAGAGAGGAAGGGAGGGTGACAGAGAGAGGTAGAGAGGAAGGGAGGGTGACAGAGAGAGGTAGAGAGGAATGGAGGGTGACAGAGAGAGGTAGAGGAAGGGAGGGTGACAGAGAGAGGTAGAGAGGAATGGAGGGTGACAGAGAGAGGTAGAGGAAGGGAGGGTGACAGAGAGAGGTAGAGAGGAATGGAGGGTAACAGAGAGAGGAATGAGAGGAAGGGAGGAAGGGAGGGTGATGGAGAAAGGTAGAGAGGAAGGGAGGGTGACAGAGAGAGGTAGAGAGGAAGGGAGGATGACAGAGAGAGGTAGAGAGGAATGGAGGGTGACAGAGAGAGGTAGAGAGGAAGGGAGGGTGATGGAGAAAGATAAAAGCAAAGAGAGAGTACTAGAGAGGTGACAATTGCTCTCATGACACTACTTAATGACAACATCCAAACATACCTCTTTTGTACAATGAGGTTGATGTTTCTCAAAGCTACATACTGTATTTCTGGCTGTGATGAGAGGAGGGTCACAAGGGGTGGGGCTAGCTTACGGTTTAGCGAGTCCATGTAGCCAGCATCAGATGGAATGAACTCTGCCATCCTCATCAGCACCTTCACAGCCGATAGGACAACAGCTGCATTGGCATGTGACAGTCGAGGTGTCACACGCTCACAAATACTACAAAATGAGATGGTGCTTCAGTGACAGGTTTGTGACAGACTAGCACACATACATACACTACGTACATGCTATCTAGTTGAGGAGCGTAAGCATACGTATATACATATTTATAAAATGACCCAGAATATGTTATGCAACCATTCTGGTGGCTAAAGGCTATATACATACCTACGTACATAATGAAGCAATAAATGAAATGGTTGTCTTGAATTATTCACAGTACACAGGTGTGCTGATGGCATTGCAGTGTGAGTGCAGTGGTGGTAGATGACTCACGCTTGTGCCTCCTTGTCATCCTTTGGAGAGTAGTTTCCGACCGAGTCTAGTATGAATACCTGTCCCCACTCGGTACACTCGTTCAGTGCAGTGAGCAGCTTGTTCACAGAGGGAGTATCCAGGTCTGACAGTGCAGCTGCACTCTGAGAGGTCTCACTGATTTCTGTCAGTGCAGCCACAGCATTGGCAACCACCTACACCAAGTGACAGAATGGACGAGTGACAGAATGGACCAGTGACAGAATGGACCAGTGACAGAATGGACCAGTGACAGAATGGACCAGTGACAGAATGGACCAGTGACAGAATGGACCAGTGACAGAATGGACCAGTGACAGAATGGACGAGTGACAGAATGGACCAGTGACAGAATGGACGAGTGACAGAATGGATGAGTGACAGAATGGACGAGTGACAGAATGGACGAGTAACAGAATGGATACAAGTATTGTAATAGAGAATAGCTAGAAGCTACACAAGTGAGAGATTCAAGTTGGCATCTTACCATTGGGTTTGAATCAGACAACATTTCCTTAAGCAGCTCAAGGAAGCCCTGGTCCTCCACCATGCTCGAATTGATGTCATACAGCTGGGCAACACACACAGCAGCTGTCTTCCTGACATAAGGGTCCTCATCCTGTAAGACAACCAAACATGCTACATAGGTACATGTCAGTAAGATCAAGGGTACCACATATGGACCGGTTACAAGTAACATCTGAATAAGTAAACTCATTGACAATATACTTGGAGTGTGTACAGTTATTCGTGGACCCCCACCAGGGCTGCATAGAGGGGCGGGGCAGCCCTACCTACCTTAAGACACTTCCTGAGCGGTTCACAAAGGTACTCAGTAATCTTGTCCACCCTGATGCATCCCATAGTCCTCACAGCAAGAGCTCTGATGAGTGGATTGGAGTCCTCACAGTCCTATATACGATATGTGTACAGGAGGAAGCGGGCATTTTTCTGATTTACCTATTGAACTAATCTCTGAACTAAAAATGGCAGCTAAATAATGGTTATTCACATTTCAAACATACATACCTATAATACATATTGATGTCCATGCAGGAGGTGTAGAAAGTACTTTCTATGCCATCTTGATATATTTAGGAGTGGCACGTGAGTGTACCACACGTACCTTGGAGAACGTGTTCACAGCCAGAATTGCAAGGTCAGGCTGAGATTTGGCATAGTTCATGATGTAGAGGTAGACAAGCTTCTTTAGCTCAAGATTATCTGTCTGGGTGCAGTTCACCACATCAGGAAACAGAGAACTACAGAAGATACAACACACTAAATGTAAAAATTGAGCAACTTTCAACCAATCTCTTGATTATTGTAGAACCTGAGCCAACGTAATTATTTTAATTTTAAAGTGAGTGAATATGTAACAACTTGCCCAAAGTCAAAGAATCCAAATCTGGTCAAGAGGAAGATTATCAGGGCCGGCGCCTCCGGTGCGGCTGCTACGGCCATGGCCATGACTTTTTACACTTCAACTTAAAATTTTAAAATAGCTAGCTACTGTTGCCACAAGGCAGAATAGAATTACTAGACTATATTTTAATTGAAAAGTGTAGTAACTATTCTACCATAAGTCATTAGTAGTGCACTTACGTACGCAGCCAATATATAGGTGCCTATTCCCTTAGGAAATCGAGTTGATCCACGAATCGACACACGTCGCGATTGAAGACAGCCATTTTGGTATGGACACGTGTGGACGTTAAAATGGCCGTTTCCGTTTATATTATATTCATGAATTCAGGCCGTACCACTCTAATTTTGCTTTCTCCGGGCCTGATTAGAGGTTCATTTTTCATTATAAATTGAGGGGTTTTAATTCATTGCGTGACATTTACTAATAACAGACTCTTAGTCCTAAAGGTTCTGTAATGTTTCTCATGCAGGATCCCTGAATGACCAAATATATTTTTTCCTGTAAATTTTCAATTATCTAGCTCACCAATCTAGGAGCTAAAAATAGCAGCCAAACAATGATTAAACCGCTCGATCACTAGTACGTACCTAACGTCTTTGCCAACTGTCATGTTAGCATTGATCTTCTTGACCGCCTCCTTCTTCTTAATCTTGTTGTCTCCTTGGAGATCAGCTTTAAGCTCGGCAAGCTCACCTGGACGAGAGAGAGAGAGGAGTGCTCTCATCCCATGCTGTTTATTTCAACACATCTTCAGACGAGTTTAAGGAGATATATCTTGATTAGAGATCAGGTCGGTTACTGGAGTACCTTTCTTAGTCGTAGCAAAGTACTTGGCGTCACTCATCTTCGATCGCTCTTCCTCGTCTTCGTGAAGAAACGTACCGCAGTGCGACTTAACGTTAAAAAACGCAAACACAAACTAATGCTAACGGTGCTTATCCCTTTTTGTATGGCTGGGCATGCATATGTGGTGTATATGTGTATGTATCTGTATATGGTTAAGGGATAAAATTACAAAGCAAATGTCTACCTAGGAAAAGGTTATTAAATATTTTGGATACACTTGATGATCCTTGAAGATTGCAAATATTTTGGGTTTGTCCTCATTGTCTACAACAGAGTCATACCATGCCTCCTGTCTCTTCTCGTCCACTGGTGGAGGCTTACTCAAATCCTAATTCCCCTTTACAAACCTTCCTGTGATCACCTTGGCTTGGTGGATATGCTTGAAGTCACCATGGGAAGGCACTCGAGGAGAATATTGATCATTTGCTGAGTAGGAGGCCTCAGAAGCAAAATAGATTCCTTTGCCATAAATAGCACCTTTAGAAAGACAGAAAGTAATTTCTTTAAATGACATGTCTGGTCCAGCGGAGAAGAAGAAAACTTGTATCCTCACTAGGTTTAGTTCCCTATATAGGCCTTTACTCTAAAGTAGATGTAGTATCTAAGAAAATGGTGTTATTACATTTACTTACCAACATTTTCACCTGCCATTCAATAAGGAAATCCATTTCTGTTGATGCTCTTTGTGACTTCTCCTTTGCAGCCATGATACAGAGTTCGCTCAACAGTCACATCACTGAGAGAACGCCGTAATGCTTCAAGGTTTGTCTTAAAAGCTGCCCACAAATGTGGGTTTTGAATTCTTTCTATTTTCTCAATTTTTGACCAAGGACGGTTCATCCCTGATACGTTAGTGTCCTTTGGATGCATGGAACGGCAGAACTCCTTCTCAACCTCTTGGTACTCCTTGTCATTGGGATCCAGTTGAAAGGATACAAAGTGGTCATTCTTCAATGCTTCATAATCCATAGGATCCCAAGATAATGGATAGTCTACAAAATATAGTCATTTCATTAAGTATAGGAAGGTGCTTAGATTGAAATAGACATCTTCACATAGTGGGAGATTTTGGTGGGAGAATATTTTCACAAATTTCATGGATAAATTGCAATTCATCAAAATATTTAGTATATATATAAGGGCAACTGCAGCACAATCTGAATGATTTCAGCAATAAAAGCATCAAATATTCCTGTACTTTGGCCATATATTTTGTAAAAAATATTTCCAAGACTATATATACAGTATTTTCCCTCAATCATAAGATTTGACACTAATAGATTTTCATTAGGGTCTGTTTATCATAAAGACCAACACTCAATATTAAAAAAGCTATTAACTGCATCTATTTACTATTTACTAATGACATGTACGTACATCATCATTGGCCTATGAGTATAATGCCATTCACAAACGGGAAACTTAAACTAACCTTCATTGACACTAGTCCTTTTTATGCAAACATTTGGAAGTTCTATCATCCTCTTTAGATCAAAAGTCACATGCCTATCTTTGAAATGGCCATCGATCTGGCGTCTATTTCCCTCTTTATATGACATTTCTATCCGTAGATTGACTTCAGGAGGATAGCTTAACCATTCTCCTTCTTCTTCTTTCTTGTAGTACCATTTAATTGTTGAATAAAGCTGGTCCATTTGTCGCTTTTCTTTTTGTCGCTCAGTAATTCTAGCAATTGAGCTGTTAAGGCAAGCAATAACCTCCTTGACATCTTCTCTAAGACCCTTTACTGAGATGGGGGGTTTGGTCTGATTGATCTCCAACTTAACATGTGCCTTCTCCGCTAATTGATAAAATTCAGTGATGTAGTTTTGGGGAAGGCTTGGGAGAGCTTCTGTCGGAAATGTTTCATTTTGGTTATTTGGAAAGTTGATATCTCCAAAGAATGCTTCAAGGTCACTTTGAAATTTACCTTGGTAGTGTGTCAGCGCATGGTCTGAGGAAGCATAGATAGTTATCTTGACCTTTGCACCCAGAGGAGGCAGATCATTGGGGAGTGGCTCAAATTTAGGCTTTGGGAGGTCTAAAGTTGCAACTTCATCATCTTCAGTTTCAAAAGGATCCCCATCTGCAGAATCATCAGATTCTATCTCAAAAGGGCCTCCTATAACAAGGCTTTCCAAAGGTCTTACCATCGGCTGTTCCTTTACAATGGAAGAATAAACATCCAGGACTCCAATAGAAGAATGTACGATTCTGACATTCCTCGGGTTGGTAAATTTCTCATTTCTGATGACTTTAAAGACTGTGGTTGCAGCATCTCTACTGTTAAATTTGGGTATAGCTGGAATAGAGATACTAACGCAACCTTTGCTATCAGCTGCTTTAAGCAGTGATTCAATACACTGCCCCATCTGGGCCAGGTCTTCTGGTCATCTGAAGTGGAAGACATGTTTAAAAGAGCAGTCAGCAGGGGCTGGACTGGCTAGGAAGTCACCAACTGCGACTGCATTGTTAATGGTCTGAGCTTCACTGTCGCTTATTATGTGAACAACTGCATCTGTATCATGCTCACAATCAAGTCGTCCTTTCACTGTGCTAAATGTCAAATTTCCAACCTTTTTAGAAGCTAAGGTTTCATTAATAAGGGAGACTCTCAAGGCATATTCAAAGGCCTCCTTTACCTTCTCATCAAAGGCTACAAGGAAGATGCTTTAAATAGAAGTGCTATCCTTGTGACTGTGACAGTAAGTGATGGCAGAGCGCACTATATTGAGAGCCACTTCCTTGGGAGAGAGCCTCAAGTTGCCCGTTTCTATTCCAGGAAAAGCAATAGATTCAGCATTTTTAAGATCAGCCTGTTCCATTATCTACCAAACAACATCCTTCAAGTCCTATAATGCAAGAAATACAAATTAAGTACTGGCATATGTATGTACAGATACACTTGTGCATATACCGTATAGCAGGAAAGTTTGACAGGGATTTTAATTTGTTGGTTAGGTATATAGTCATGACTTCGTTGGGGGTAACTACAACATATTAGTGATACTATGAGAGGAATGGGAGTGGTACAATGAGAGGAATGGGAGTGGTACTATGAGATGAATGGGAGTGGTACAATGAGAGGAATGGGAGTGGTACAATGAGATGAATCGGAGTGGTACAATGAGAGGAATAGGAGTGGTACAATGAGAGGAATGGGAGAGCTTATTACAGTTGGTTTAATGACAGCTTATGCATGTTAGAATCTTTTTATATACACACATGCCTGCAATATACGTATTTCAATTACTCACTGGAACAGTGTCTGAGGAAGTGTTTTGTGGCAAGATGGCATGAGCCACAAACTTGGCAGGCAGGTTAGGAGACTCAATCATGACCACGTCCCCTTCATGCAGTACCCTGCTTGCCTTTACATCATTACACTTTCCTTGTAATGTAGGGTCTGCGTCGCTGAGAGCTTTGGAAATATAACCTGACTTAAGAGTTAAGTTTCGGTTTGTTGAGCTCACCAAAACATCAGCCTGGTTGTAAGGGAAGAAAAGTAGCTAAACTATAGGTACATTAAAATACTCCATACATCTGTATGTGTATTTCAGCTTTACATATGCACATACCAAATAGAATTTTGTCTAAAAAGGAGGAGAGAAGGAGAAATTTTAACTGTGTTAGACTTATCATTGTCTTTCAATTTGTAAGGAAGACTCACGGGATTGAAATGTCTAATAACAAAAGAGTTGCCAAAAGACATTCGATCAAAAGTCAAAAAATGAACCACACAATGATACTTGAATAGGCTGAATATTAATCCATGATGATCAGGAGTGTCCCACACTAAACTACTTATACATACATGATATGTTTACATTGTGATTTTGCTATGTATACGTACATTGACTTTACAAATGTCTTCCTCGATGATGCTAAACTTATCAAGAAACACTCCAACATTACCAAGGCCTTCCTTAGGGAGCTCTGGAATGGGAACACCTGCACCAATGCGCCCAATCAATGCCTCTTTGAAGAAGTGAGTTATATTGTCTTTTGCAAGTAGTACTATGAAGACCGATTCAATGGAAACACTACAGTTTTGAAGAAATTCCAAGATTGTAGTTACCATAACCTCGGCGCATATTTCAGGTGGACACCGAAATACTCCAGTACTGATAGCTGGTAGGGCAATGGATTGATATTCTCTTGATTTCGTACGAGAGTTTTTTACAGCATCTCGTAGCCAACCTCTCTTAGCCTGCTCTGGTTTTTCACTCTGCCATCTTGGCCCAACCACATGAACAAGTGCCTTACATTTCAGGTTGCCCACTGCTTCCATCAACACAGCTTCTCCTACTTTTAGTTTGCCATGCTGAAAGATATATTCACTAGATTTCTGCTGGATTATGGGTCCCCCTCTGAGCAGTATTGCCCTGGCTAATCCTCCACCATGCTTCAGTTCTTCGTTGGCTGCATTGACTATAATATCAGTCTGCATCTCAGTGAGGTCTCCAGTCACAAGAAATACCTTCTTATTCTGACCAGGTATGTAACCAGAAAACAAGATTTTGTGTTTTAATTCAACCAGTTCGGGAACTAAACCCATCTTTTGGGAATGTTCAGCCTCATTTATGATTACCCTAACCTTGTTCTTTTCCTCAAATGCTGGTATAGTGCCTGCAGCCCTACCTTTTGGGTCCAGTAGAAGCTTAATTATGCCTGGACGCAAAAGAGAGAAGTTCACCTTTGGTAACTGCTCGAGTGCTTCAACTATTCTTTCTCGAAGAGGTTTTAGTACATTCTTGTGTCCCGACAGGTGAATGACTTTGTCCAAGTTTGTTACTGTGATTTCCAAATTGTGTTTACTGGCCTCAGCTCTTATCTGTTGCCATTTCTCTGTTTCTTTCAGCATTTCCCATTTTATCAGAGACGTGAGAACGGATGCCTCATCAGCATAGGCCTTCTCAAGGAACTCCATTATCTTTTCTTTTGCTGCGAGTACATGATGCCTCTCTCCCCAGCTATGACTATTTCACTTTGCGTCTGCTTCAAATGAATGGGCTCATCCACCAAGACCCTCTGGAATTTGTCCCAGGATGGGCCAGCAACAAAAGAGAAATCCTCTTGGATATCAATGGATACAGCAATAAAGGTTTTCTGCAATTGAGCTCCCATTTCTGCTACTTCTTCCTTACTTTCTGAAGCAAGGAACAAGTGACTGAATGATGATTCATCTGGAGGCACTTTATATTCATCATTTGTGAAGACAGAGACCACCTGATTGTTTGACAAAGCAAGTGTCTGCCTCAATCTCCTTCTTCCAGCTATAGTAGTCAGAAACGCTATTACTTCAGGAGGCAGTTTCACCAGCTTTCCCTTTACCTTGCAATTCCTCAGAGCATCTGTTGCTTGGATACAGGATTTCTCAGTTCCTTGACAAGTGACCTCTCCAGAAGTGACATTCAGAAGGAAAGTAACTCCAAATCTGCCTTGCAAGTCTCTCTTAAGGTTGCTAGCCTCAAAATAAGCAGTGTGAGCTAGGGGCAGAGAAATGGTTTGTGATATAATACCATGTGGCTTCACAACTTCCACAAGTCTAGCTGAGCCATTTTTTACTATGGCAGCTTTACCAACCAAGACTATCAAATTCCCTTCAAAATACACTTTAAGAGATGAGGCATCATCAGCTTCTAATTTTCTTGCTATTTGTTCAGCTTCCGTCTTGGCAGCTTGTGGAAAGGGTACTTCCAATTGGCTAAATCCATATTGAAAGTCTTCTGTAGCTGTTTTGCAATCCATGCGCCATCTTTCATCTGGTTGGTAGCATCCGATTGGTCTAATGACTATGTATGTGCTATCAACTATGGCCACAGCATGCAACTTAAAAAGCTTAATATTAAGCGGATTCAGTCTGCCTTTCAAGAAGGAAGCCACTCTCTCATTCAAGGGCAGCTTCACTCTGTATCTCTCATCCTTACAGACGTACAGATCTGGATAGTTGATTTCAGCAAACATTGGAGCTTCTTCAGTGGAGGATTCACAGCAGACACTTCTCACATTAAGAATGTCTAAATAGAGAAGAATGAATATTCACAGTGATAATCAAACCACAATATCTCATCTCATACAAAGAGGAAAAAAACATAAAAAGGTTACCGGTCACCCCATACCATGCTTTATGAACATTTTCCATTTAAAATATTGTCAATTTTAAATGGCTTTAAATCTTGGTAGTCTACATGCAATTGTAGCTCAGTTGCAGAGTTAAGATGGCTAATTTAAAGCTAGTAGTCTTGGATTCAGCCACCAAGAATTGGTTCTCTTTCATGTTTTTCTTCTAAACAGATATGTATGTATCTATTAAACATGTAGTTTCTTGAACTAGGTGCATGTACAGTACCTACAGCCATGTACACATTTACAATGTGTCAGTATGTGTTCATTTACCTTTAGGATTCTCCACATTCACAATGATATTGTCTCCTTCCAGAGTCACAGAACAGTCAATTTTTTTCTTGAGCAAACTAATCTGAAGACTGTTATCTTTGGCAGGCTCTGAAGTTAACCAAGTGACTTGCAAAGACTTGACTTTACCCAAGAGAATGGGATTACGATATACTTGCGGTAGCAGTGGCTGAGTTGACATCTTCTTCTGCCATTTTGAAAAGTTATCTATACAAATATAATTGACATATAATAAAAACATGTCATGCAGGAATATTAGCTATCATTTTACAAATGTACCTTGCACAGAGGAATCAAAAAACATCACTGCATTATCGCTGTACAAGTTAATATCAAAGTCTCCATTAACGTGACTTAGCCCTGTTGCGTATTCAACAAATCTAATAAAACGTTCCAGTTTCATTGTATGAGCTTGTGGTAGGTTTGGAATTAGCATTCCAAATTGATAGTCCTCATAGGCTGCAGTAGGAGGTACCAGTGAAGGGTACACTGTATGACCAAGTGATTCAATAGGTCTCTGTTCCCTAACAACCTTCCTTGCATCTACATAAATAAATCAATAATTAGAATATTAAGTGGAAAACATAGCGATGTATACAACAAAGAATGTGCATAGACATGATACACTACATGTGTTAGATAATCGCAATCAGTTGAAAGGATTGCTAAAATCAACATGAAAATCAATTTTTAATACATTGACTTAAATGGAGATATCAGAAGTCCTTAATGGTCCTTAACAGTCCGCTCAGATAAAAGAGGAGTGCATCTTCATTGTAAGCAACAAGCAACAATCAACTACAACAATACATATACGTATAAGATCCACTGACCTTCAAAAGATAAGAACTTGACAAACACCAATTTCTCCAAAGGTCTCCAGCTCCGTATCTGAAATTTACAGCCGGGTAATAAATTGTGGATTATATCTCCAATCCATTCTTTTTTAAATTTACTGCTATTCCAAGTCAGTTTTACAATATGTAACCCAATGTTTGACTGACTCAGATTGGTAGTAGCTAATGACTTGCTCCGAGAAGGCGTAGTCTTTTGTGGTGTTCTGACTTGAGGACTAATGTGGGAGAGCTCTCTTGGTCTTTGAGGTTTGTGTATTGGGTCACGGGTATCTACATCCTGAAGAGACTGGGTATCTGGTGCAGAAGAAGTGCGCTGTGAAGACTGAGTGCTCTTTAGTGGAGTAGAATTGAATGAAGATTCAATTCCGGAGGCTTTTGTGTGAGGCAACTTCTGTAAAATTGTTGAAGGGGACTGTACAGCTACATTAGATTGAGGACCCTTAATGTTACTACAAAAATTGTAAGATGAAAAGTCATCTTGCTCTGACAGAGAAGTGTTAGAGTTGACATCCTCTTGTAGTGACCTTGAAATCTCTCCAGACCTATGCTGTTGCTGGGGAGATAATGATGAGGTCTTAACAAAGGAGGTCCCTGGCTTTGGCTAACTCTGGTTGGATGAAGCAACTTGCGATTCACTAAGAACAGGTGAACTCTTCTGAGTAGCTTCAGATGGCACATTAACATAGTCATCCCAATATGAATGCGGGGATGATTGTGTGTCTTGATCAACAGTTACAAATGATTTGAAAGACGAAGGGGTACTTATGCTTTTTAGTACAGAATCATCTTCATCAGTGCTATCAGAATATCCAGTAATGTTGATATTTACTGGAATTCCTCCAAGTTGTAAATTTTCAGGGCAGCTTTCTACATAGTTGATAAAGAGTTAAATAAGCTGTCACTGTTAAAGTTACATCACATATTATATTTATACACCTTGTACATAAAACACAGTGTCCATACACAGTACGTAGATGTGTACATACCTGAGTCAAGTTCACAAGTGACCTTGGCTCGAATTCTTTCTGCGCTATTTTCACGGACAAGTATAATTTCCCGTTCAGGGATCATTGGTAGTTGCGCTTTAATGAATGCTTGAATATCACCATCTGATACTTGCTTAAGGTGACCAGAGGTCGTAGTGATGATGATATAGGAACCAGACATCTCATCCATACGAAGCGTACGTAGTAGCTACATGGGACAACATTAATCATATGAATCATGAATCAAAATATAAACCCTTTTAATAAGTGTTACCTCAATAATCCACCACAATTGGTTCAAGGAAAAATGTGGTAGAAAAGTGGGGTTGGTGGATTAAAGATGTCAGCAGGATATAATTACTTACTAGATCAAAGACATAAATTATTTATATACGTACTAATAACAATACTTATAGATACATGTTTGAAGCAATTATGAATGTTTTATGTATATCTCCCAACACTGGCATGGTTTCAAGCACAAAGGGAAAAAGCACTGTAGCAACGCCAACAAGAATGATCCAGAACCACGTTTTCAATTTTTGATGGAGACAGAATTTCACACAATGAAGGAAGGACACACGCCCATTAACACAGAGAGAAGCACAATTACTGGCATTGTAAATGGTTATTTTACTCCTTCCTCATTTGGGCATGATATAACAGCCCTGTGATGATTATGCTTTTTGTTATACGTATGTCATATCCCAGCTATATCTTGGTACAGTACATACAGCAAACATAGTCCTCAGGTTGTGAACAATGTGGTGGACTTGAAGTAGAATATTCCTTCAAGCACTTTGATTAGTAGATAGTAGGATAATTGGTGGATTAATACCTAAATGCAGCTATATGATATAGAATCTTACATTGTCTTCAACACCACTCACTTGATGGCTTGTTTCTGTTTGTGTTTCACTATCCCTTGACATCATAAAAGCACACTACATGGAGAGGAGAATATTGAAAACAAATAAATCCATCAATCATACCAATACTCTATGAAATGTTGACAGTTTAATACACTGCTATGATGAGGCATGCATTATGCATGATTTATCATAAATACCTTTTTGTATCAATCTCATTAATTTTGGAAAGGCCTTTCAGATTAGCTTCTCTGTTCCTTAGTTCCTCATCCTTGTGTTTCAGTTTGACTTTGAGGGCTTCAATCTCAATACACTTAGATTCCGCTTCCTCCAGTTCCAAATTCTTAGCCTTCAGCTCACCTTCTAGGTCCTCAATCTTTATACTTTGTTCCTGCATTATACGTACATACTGTAGTAAATGCATTTACATATAGGTTACTATCTACTATACGTAGGTATAGTAAATGATTTGATATATTTAAACTAAATTTCCTTGTTCTATATAAATAGTCAACTGAACATTTGCATGTACGTATGTCACATTATAAATACACTGTATATTTAGTATAATCCAATGGTATTTAATATTAGAAGTTTATCTCTAATTCACAGGAAAATGGAGGACTAATAAAAAAATTTTGTTAAATTATAATCATCGCTCTATGTTTGAGTCTGGTATCTCTGTTGATGAACCCGGCAAGTCACTCAACCAGAGAATGAGTGAACATGAAAGAGCTGTTTCAAGAATGGATCCAAACAACTCATTAGCAGCACATCTACAATCAACATTACACTACATAGACTGGGATGGGCCACAGTGCTACAATGTGAACAAAACAGAACAAGAAGGAAGATCAAAGAGGCCATACACATCAGAACCACACCATGCATGAACATGGATCAGGGGATGCACTTTGATTCCATTTGGGACGACATCATCGCCAACTAACTCATTAACACTCTATTCAGTCCACTAATTACCCACTCATTAACCACTTAAATCATTTTTTGGGGCACGGCAGGCACCCCTATATTGTTTTCAGAAATTATGTTAACGTATGGCTTCCTGTTCGTAGTCTTGTATATATATATATATAATACACAGGAAGTGCTTTACATTAAACATTGTAAGTCATATAGGGAGGATTCCTTAATGGAATGCTGTACAAACAAGGAACAGGAAGTGGTACATCCTGAAAACATAAAATATAAATCAAGCAGAAAGTACATATCAAAAGTCAGTGATGGATACTACATACATGTACATCGTACATATATCCACTGCCCAATAAGGTGATATACATATTGAAAACCATTTGGGGGCAATCTATCACAGTAAAAGCATTTAAACAACAATTTGTCTTATCTTAGACACACATCTCCATTATATCACTCTGACTTCCTTGGCTTAACTAGCCTATTCTATAAATTATTCAAGACATTCTTTTGGTGATGTGGGCATAATGACATGACTGCATACAAGTACAAAGACATATTTAACCATGATTTCAAACACCATAAATCCCACATTCACTCCTAAACCTTTGCAGCTGGTGAGCATATACTCAAGTGACAGGAACAAATTGCATTAAAGAGATAGTTATCACAATGAATAATTGAAGTCATAATCGAGGAGTTCTAATCCTTCTCAGTCATCATAAGGAGGAAAAACCATGTAATAAGCAATTTCTGAGAACTGAACCCAACTGCTTATGACTCTGTCACTGATCTACAATAGCTACAACAATTCTCCATACATATTATTTATTTCCCTTCTTGTAATAACTACAAGGATTTAGTCTTTATTCACCAACTAGTGGTGATTCTCTTTCAGAACAAGATGGCAATCAAGATCAACATTTAATGCATACTGTATGCACACTACATCGGAAGAAACAATAGGAGGTATTTTGTTGCATTCATAATGGATGAAAAGGTAGGTATATCAGCAACACTTATATTTGAGAAACAAGAGATTTGAATGTTTTGACCTGTAGGTCTTCTTCAGCACTGATGCTCAAATATATACCTACGTTTTCACTACATTGGAAGCATATGTGTTATGAGAGCTTATATAAATAGTTTAATGACAAGGAAGGAAGCACTCATGAAGTATCACATGTTTCTGATTCCTGTTACTTCACAGTTACTAAAGCTACCTACCATTATATCAAAACCACAGTAGTTTTCTGGGTACAGTTGCATCACTGCTAGCAAATAGAGACAGTTCCAAAAGCATGAAACATTTAATATACCATTTTCTGACATGCTATACCTATTCTGTAAAAAAGCCTATAGGGGAACTAAACCTTAAGAGAGCTTTGGATGAAGATACAGGAGTCTTTTCTTAATTCTTTCATCTTCTCTTTATCTTGATCTTCTGTGAATCCTTGGCATGCTTTTTAAATAAACATATGTATGTCTAACCTTTAAGTGGATAGATAAAATCATATAGGCTTATTGTTAACTGTGTACTTTGTAAATGTTAAAGACCATGTTTTGATAATTAGAAAAGCACTTAAATCATGGGTATGCAACCCAAATACGTAGCCTCTTTGTTAATTTATGAGCTGTTAATTGATAATACATAGAACAGGGCAGCCATGTTTCTTTTGGTCATTCCTAGTGAGTGCACTTAAAGAAACACAATCTTAATTACATTCCAATGTCCATACCAGCAATAGAAATATAAAAATCATTTAAAAAGAATACATACCTACAGTACTTTAAGTATCAAATATTAGGTGTATTTCATTTTAACTGGTAAGACTTATATAGTCAATGCCTTCTATAAATGTAGAGGCATTCTAATTAGTCAGTATGTAACATACAACAGGAAATGATATCCTCTTCATACAGAAGTTCCAGATCAATTGCTGTGGACTGTAACACTGAACAGCACATTGTACGTACGTATTGGTATATCTTGTGAAAATCCAACAACAAAGATTTTTATGCATGCATGCAAGGATTCACAGAAGATCAAGATAAAAAAGACAAAGACTCCCAGGATCACTGATGAAGGGTGGAATTCCCAGAAACAGCTGTCTGACCCAGTGGAGATGAAAGAGAGGAAGAGAAGAAAGAAAAGACTCCTGTATCTTCATCCAAAGCTCTCTTCAGGTTTAGTTCCCCTATAGGCTTTTTTTATATAATAGGCATAGCATGTCGGAAAATGGTATATTAAATGTTTCATAGTCTGTGTAGCTTGACATAAAAATGCTTTAAATTTAGAGTGTGTTCCAGTGTTAAATATTAGCAGAGTTGTTACATGACATAAAAAAGAATACAGCATATAAAAAGATATATACATACTTTGTGTTCAGCAAAATCAACTTGTGGCTAAGAAAGTGGCATACGTACATACATATATTTATGTAAATGAAATTTATGTAAACACTAGAGTTGCGTGTAAAAAGCCTTTAAAATAATATAAAATGCCTTCATCTAGGAAATGAAATTATCTATGTAGAATCTACTTTAGTAACTGAAACCCATTTAGGGGCTTTCAAGTGAAAATGGAAAATCCCCAAATTCATTGATTAGGTGGTAACAGTTATTGGGCATGGGAGCAAGGAAGAGAAGAAGATTGTATTCTCATTGTGTGATTGTATTTTGCGTGCACACTAGCTCTAGCAGTAAGCCTAGAAAGGAAATGGCGTCCTTAGAAATACACATACATACTTAGGTACAGTATTGTAGCTAATAATCAGGAACTATGTAATATATAGTATATAGCCAGTTTGCTAGCATTAAGTCATGAAAAGATACAGATGTACTGTTATTATGAACTTTATAAAGATCACCCTACAATAAAACTATTTCCGATGCTCGCAATTTGGCCCTATTCCAATGAAAGTTCAAATTTCCTACAACCAGATATAGCACTACGCCAAATATCCTATTTGTGATGTGATATATACAGAGAGATTTTAGTTCAAGTAACTTCACTGTGTTCTCAAAAATCTATTAAATGAATCCCATAATATGGGGTCAAAGGATAATCATAGAAACTAGAAAGATTTTGTACAAAGCAACATTGACACTAAGATTTCAAGATCATTAGGATTTGCACATAACTTAAAGATATTCCTTTCTAACAACAAAGCACCTTAATGGGACACCAAAACACATATAAGTAAACTTTTTGGACAAGGATCTAGTTAAGGAGCTTCTACAAACAGTTTACATAACAAGTAGGAATCTGGTAACCTAGACAACATAAGATCACAGTTCAAGCCCTATAAAGACATTTTCAATATACACACATGACCAATACAAATCTCCATTGGTCGCCAAGGAAACCCATACAAAGTCTCCATTGGTTGCCAAGGAAACCCTTACAAAGTCTCCATTGGTCACCAAGGAAACCTATGGATCATATATAATCACATGTGGTTGAACTAACATGTGCCTAGCAACGTCTCAGTAGCAGGGTGGTTGCTAAGAGCCTAATGGGTAGTTCAGCCAGGGTTACCTATTAACTACACAAAAATGAAATGCCCACACAATAACAATATGTGGATAATAATAGGACGTGTGTGATTGATGTCTAATGACACTATAAGTCAACAGCTGGACTAACAGAAGGTACCTGTACAAGAACTATAGATACGTACGTCCATCTGTTCCTAGAATTAGCACTCAGTTCAAATGTGATACCTTCACATTCATATATGAGTTCACACGAAATAGTGAAGGCCAATTGTTCCATTCATCATGAATACGTACATATATTTTAGCATCAGCAAAAGAACACTTCAAAAAACCGAAATTTGAATGTCTCAAGCCGCTGGTCTTCTTCACCACTGAAGGAGATGATTAGATGTAATAAAAAGACACCAGAAGATATACAAGGATAGACATAAACACACGCTATCTGAATGCAAGCGGATCCTTTGTATTACTATTGTTACATTCAGAGCAAACTATTTAATACTTACTTACAGCATTTATATAACTGTACAGACGTTAGCAAAACCTTGGAGTATCAGCTATAGTACACACACACATAAATAGCTATATATGTACATGTTCACATATGAAAGGGCGTCTCCTAGTTTTCAACTTCCTCATACAACTTCTGAAGTGAAAGTAAAGTAACTCCAATAAAAATCAAATCTGACATTATACACTATATGGTTTCAAACTACTGTATGCCACAAGTTACAGGAATATTCCGTGAGAAACTTTTAAGACCAAGTGACACTATTGATTAGAGATCATTAGTCTATTTTGAACTGAAATTCAAATTCTACCAACGTAATTATTTAGCTGTATACATGTGGTGCAAATGTAGAAAATAAAGACTCCTGCTGCATCTTGATCCAAAGCTCTCTACAGGTTTAGTTCCCTATAGGCTTTTTTAATTTATTATAGAGTAGGCATAGCATGTATTATTAGACTATTTATGTACCCTGGATGTATGTACTATATACGTACACCTACGTATAAGTCTCCTAACTATAATTCTATAACTGATAGAAGCAATACTATTACATAATCTCCTTCAGGCATAAGATAACCACTGCTTCAATGCTATATGTACAAACAGTAGGAATCACAAATTGCATAATCAGAACTAAGCATTACATTTAGTCCTGACAAATTAGTTTAGGATTGTATTTCAAACTGCTACAATATCAAATTACATATAAATTATAGAAGTACAAACTCAGTGGTCAGTTCCATTTAGCTTATGCAATCAACACAACCCAGTGTAAACAGAAAACAGTAGACATTGTGTTACTGAAAAGGTACTGAAAGTTTAGGGGAACTTTCAATGTATATAGCTCGTATAACCATCTACAAGTTAAATAAAAAATCTTTTAAAATGATTTTAGAAGTAGGGATGGCAGAGCTGCAACAGCATGACTAGCACATCTGGAAGAAGTAATGAAATAAGATAATGATCATGTGATAAGGCTAACCATACAGAAGTGGCGTACTGAAATTTAAGCGACTTTAAACCAACACACCATTTCCGTGCTTAGGCATACCATGATAGCTGAAGTATGGTTGGATGATCTGCCAAAGTGAATCGGGGAATCTTTCAATGTAAATAGCTAACATATACATCTGTAGACATACACTCTCTTAACTGGAAATAGATTTTTATTCAATACATATAAACTGTAAAACAAGGAGTTCGAGTTTAAAAATCTCGTGGGGCGCCAGGGCCCCCTAAGTAAACTTGAACTACTTGGCTGGTTCTCATAGATATACGGTTAACCGATTTCCGATCGACTCTTGCTGGCCGTCAATTTTTCAAGGCCATATCTCGTAGAAAACGTTTTTGCGCAAGCTTTACGTTACATAGTATTAGTAAGGGTGGTTTTTAAGTCCATTTCGTTCGTTCAAGGTTCTACGCTAAGGAAGAGAAAGCTAATTTTAAGCTAGAAAACGAAAGCTAGCCGAACGTCCGCCATTTTTTGACAGATATATACATATATATACAGTAACGAAATTGCTTATAGCGAATGTCTATAAGTATAGTGAAATACTTTGTTAGCTAATTACACTCAAGTACACTACACAGTGCAAGTTACTAGCAAATATATAAAATATTAAATTACAATCAAGTACTACACAGTACAAGTTACAAATTTAAGAGATCCAAGTGACTATGTAATATTAAAATTACAATCAAGTACTAGCTACACAGTGCAAGTTACAAATTTAAAGAGATCCAAGTGACCCCTAGGATAATCAGTATTTTAAACAGTACAAGACTTTAGTCACACTAGTACTGTTGCAGGCTTTGAAATCCTCAACTACTGCATAGAGAGTAGTAATTGATACAGATCATCCAATTGCAAGGTAGAACACATGGCCTACCAATTACCTTTTCACACCTTAGTATAGACTGAAGATGATGCATCTGCATGCCATATATCAACAAAGGCTTCAGTATTAAAGGGGTCTCAGCTAATAACCACAGCAGATTTGATTTGCCTTGTGAGGGAGCTAAGAACACCGACGGTTGGTTGCATGCATTGGCATAATCAACAGGGTTAGAGACCATTTTGTAACTTGTACACAAGGGACATAAAAGGCCAAGGCCTTTATATACGTATGTGATGTCCCTTGTTGAACATCAGTAACATAAATTTACTAATTCTGGACGTTTCAACCAGGAAGTCTTCATCAGTAATAGAGGAATGGGAATATCAAGTAGGAAATTAGTAAATTCTTGTTCCTGAAGCTCAACAAGGCTTTATTCTCATAATGATCGCAACAAACACTCCTAATTCCTACACATGGACAAGTAAAAATATGAACAAAAAGCGTAAGAAGAGAAGACAGAGCTTCAATTACCAAAGTTTTATTAAGGTCGACTAAACGAATTTCTTTTGCATCAATATAGGGACAATTCTGCCTCAAACTTAACGGAAACGTACACATATACGCTTTATCTAACCTTCGCTACAACACGTTTATTCCGTAGCTCCTTCTCGTAGTAGAGCGTCGACTTGTCATAGCCGTTCTCGAAAGGATGATCTTCTTTTGCAACGAGCCCTGACGTTTTCCCAACGTCACATGATAATCCATTAAATATGTACCGAGCGACATACGAGAGGTGTTGGTGACGCACTAGGGGAACATCATAATACATCACCAGATTGCGCAATAGTAAACTTGTATTCTTCATTATATCTTGATTGTTTTGCAACTTTAATTAAGCAAAACTTCGCCAGACGTTTGTCATACACATGTACCATGATATATGTCGGTTTCACAGTGATCTGATCCATTGATAATTTTTATTAATATAACACTTGGTTTCAATATAAATTTCATATAGGTTTTCTATAGTCCTATGGCATTTTATATGCAGACTTTGTCCTCCGTTTTCTACCAAACGGAGACCTAAATGAAAAATCCCTTATTTAAAAATGAGTTTTATACCCTAAACTTTATGATACTATGCCCATTCTGTTGCTAGGTCCTTTCCTGGAGTCAAATGAATTATTTATATTATATTATTTATTTATATTATTTATATTATATTAGATTATCTTAGTATATTGTAACTTGTACTGTATATATCCGTAACATGAAGCCATACATAAATCGCGTTATGAAAACAATAGAGGGGCTGCTTAAAAAGGGTCCAATGTATAGCAATAGCACATATGTCAAGTAACATAAATTAAAGGAACACTTAAACCATGATACATAATACAAACAGCAGCATACACATACCAAGCTAGCTATCAGTGTATATACTCACGAACCTTTCACTCAATCACTCCTTACTACTATTATTAGGGTTTCTCTGAGAAATATATCACCAAGGTGGGAAAATACAACATAGCAAAGCTTTGAGGAGCCATCCTAGTTTAATTTGCTAATAGTAATTATTGATAATTGACTTTCTTCAAGGGGGAGGGGGAAATATTGAAATTACCCTCACTAAAATGAACCATGAGTACACTGACGTACCTTTCGTTCAATCAGATGGTCCTTACTATCAGCTTTCAGAAGAACAGGTGTCAGCAAACGGTGCAATACACTTTCAAACATTTCATCGGAGTCGGCTAGGGCAATCTGCCAAAACGCTCTTTCAACTAGTTCTAAAAGTATTCAATGCACGTAACCATAAATATAAACAGAGAAAATGTAGCCTCAGATATATCCTCTCCTTCGGTCATACACTGAAGAGTAGCGAGGATGTCTTTCAGAGAAGCTTACCTATTTCACTTGTCACTGGCTCAGGTTGCCTAAATATACATAAAATGAAACATTCGCAGTACTGATAGTAATTTTCGTGCACAATAATGCTTTAGAAATAAAGATCTAAATATGCAACGTACTTCGTATTTGTTTGGCCGGCCATTTTCTGCTACATGTACTAGGGCATACACTGAGGTGCAGAAGAAGCCTCGCTGTGAGGTCTGACAGTCTGAAGTGTATATGTAGCCCTGAAGAGTGATCAGAGCACACATATGTAATGCTATTCCAGACAGACTAAGCGCACAAAGCAAGATGACTACAGCTACGCCCCCCTGTGCAGCTGCTGGCCGTTTTGTGCCCGTGTAACGCAACCTTTCCGCCAGGAAGTTGCGGGAAACGCACAAACACAGGTCCAGCGAGGAAGCATTCCCAGCGTGAAACGATATCTCAACGATCTGAGCCGATGTGTAGCCACTGCGGGCAATAAGCTCCTTGTGAGCTCGTGGCAATCACGCGTAAACTGTTTACACATTCCTTCGCTAATCCGTCTGGCTAGTTATACGCATGCGCAAGTGGCTAGCCAGGTGTGATCTGTCTCTAGTGTGAACAAAGCGGACAAAGTTGTTCCGAGTCCGCGTGCCATGAGACATAAAAGGCCAAGGCCTTTACATACGTACGTATGTCATATGATGTCCCTTGTGTACAAGTTACAAAATGGTCTCCAACCCTGTTGATTATGTGAATGCATGCAACCAACTGTCGGTATTCTTAGCTCACTCACAAGGCAAATCAAATCTGCTGTGGACGTGGTTATTAGCTGAGACCCCTTTAAGACTGGAACCTTTGTTGATAATGGCATGCAGATGCATCATCTTCAGTCTATATACCAAGGTGTGAAAAGGTAATTGGTAGGCCATGTGTTCTACCTTGCAATTGGATGATCTGTATCAACTACTACTCTCTATGCAGTAGTTGAGTATTTTGAAAGTCTGCAACTATACGTACTATTCAAAATACTGATTATCCTATAGGGGTCACTTGGATCTCTTTAAATTTGTAACTGGAACTGTGTAGCTAGTACTTGATTGTAATTTTAATATTGTATAGTCAGTTGGCTCTCATAAATTTGTAACTTGTACTGTGTAGTATTTGATTGTAATATATATATATATATATACATACAGACGCACAGTGAGACTGGCATCCAGATTACTTGCCTCGCCTTCCGGCTCGGCAATAAAGGGAACAATCCCTTGGTGCTCGAGCATTGGTGCTTTGATCTTGAGCTTTGAAAGTAAGTCATTTACCGTGCTGCAGTGGTCCCAGCTACACTCTATAGTCATGCTATTAGAAGACTTAGCTAGTCATATACATAACAATACCATATCTAGTCGAAGAGGAATTTTTAGCGATCAAATATAAACTAAATCTTCTTATCTCCTTTTAGGATATAGTGTTGCAAGGGTTAGAGGACTCGTTCAAAGTAATTTTGTACCTCTATTAAAATCATAGCCATGGCAAGTTGAGATGGGACTTAACTATATATGTATGATTACATACGTAGTATACGGTGCACAGAACTGTAAAGTGTATGGAGTAATATTGTTAGTAACTTGTTCATGATTGTTATTCAAATAATCCAACACACGCAAAACACTCTAATTTAGTAATTTAGCAATGATACAAACCAGTTCAACTAGTAATCAAGCAAATTGTCAAGTATATAGAAGGTAGTTCACACTCAACCTATATAGTTTACAATTAACTACCATATCAAACAGTCCAGTGTTTATTGTCACCATCTTGCAATTGGTTACTTGAAATTGGCATATGTGTCAAAAGACTCCAGATAGCTAAGAAGTATTTCATGGCACACCTCATAATCGACCTACATTTAATATTCAAGGCATATACGTACATCATGTACTGTTAGTACATGAGTTGTCTAAAAACGTTTTCCTACATACGTACTCCATCCATTCTATAATGAAAGGCCTGTAGGGAACTAAACCTAGTGAGAGCTTTGGATGAGGATACAGGAGTCTTCTCTTTCTTCTTCTGCCCTACTGGGTCACAGAGCTTTTTCAAATACCAAGATGAATTATATGTAAAATAGGTTGATTACTATGGACCATAATTTATTTATAATAATTATATAAATTACCAGACATGTTACACTATACATATCTTACAGCTGATGACACCATGTGTGATCTGCTAGCACGGAGAGACTTAACCCTCTGAAATATGTCCATCATTCCTTCCACTTTGATCCTCTCAATTTCAGACATTGCACATAGGAATACCCCAGTCCTTGACATACCATCACTGAAGGAATAAATGTTATGTCAGGCTGTATTATACATACCTGTTCATGTTAAATTTATACTAACCAATTAGAATAGGAAATATGTATATATAGCATTATTGAAAAGGAGGTATGTGTTTTTAGAGTTGTATATGGAATATACATATATTAGTCTAGAAAACATCTATTCTAAGTTTCTTTCCTCAGCCTTAATGATGTCAACTGTAGGAAAATGCATATGGCTTTGTAGATTATTCATGGCTTATGTTTAGTGCCTAAAAATACACTGAGATACAATATGCATAGAAAGCTATATACATATATATGTAGGTTGTTATTGTTTAATTGCAATGTATCTAGGTTCAGTGTGTGTGCTTGCTCTACTGTGTATGTATGTATAAGAGACGTACTCGCACATGATGATCACTGGAGCATGTGTTTTGTAGTGTGTCCTCTCAATGTCACCAATCATTGTCAGAAGACCTGGTGTCCTTGGATGACCATCCCTTGGCCAACCATAGTAATGGTACAGATGCACAGTCAGTGTCACCTTCTCGGTAGTCCTCTATATACGTATTTATGTAGGTAAATATAATTTATTCATATTTATGTACGTACATACTGTATATTTGTACGTACATACATATGTACCATTTATATGAGTGTACAGCTACATATCAGTATTTATGGAGTCAGTTTAATGTGCATTATATGTTTGGGCTTCATTTAGGGGACAGGGGCATTCCTACCCTGTTAAATCTGATACCCCCTTGGTATAAGTAAGTACACTTGGATACCTCCCAGTAACAAGTTTTGTCCATTATTGATTGGTGAAATATGTACTTGTGTGAAGTTACAAGCTTATACAGTGTAATTTAAAACTTTTCTCAGGAACCCATGCCCCAGACCTCCTTATACGTAAGGACAACAAGGGAATCCCCCCTCCCAACATTTTCATGAAAACTGTTTTCACCCCTCCACCCTTGATATTTTTGTTAATAAAGCCCTGATTATACACTTACATTTGAATAATCTGTTACTGTCAGCTTATACATATTAAAGTCTATTTCTTTGCTTTTAAAATTTAGATCAACTTCTATGTCACCAAACTGCATCTTATTAGTCTCTTCCACTGGCCAAAAGTGATTACAAGTTGACTGTATGGAAACAAAGTGAGTCCCTATAATAGTCTCTGCAGTACATTACAGTGCAGTTATTAGGATAGGAATTGGATGCAGGAGTAGTATTTCACAAGCAACTGTGTATTCTCTCACTTACCTCCTCTGCTTCAACAAAGTTGGCCAGTACAATTATAGTTGGACATTTGTTGTTTGCAATGACTTTCCAGACATCTTCTGTGTGTTTCATTGGTGCTTGTGCAGCAATATATTTCTTCCCACCATATCCCTTCCTAGTACGTAGTGTAATGGGTACAGTACGTATATATACAAAATGGTTTATGTGTAGATACAGTTCTGTCAATTGCATATAAATATGTACGTATATACTTATTATTTGATTAGTGGATTCCATATAAGCATCCAGAGAGATATCCTTTTGCTGATGAAGACTTTCATGGTCTAAATCTTCAATAACTTGTATGAAAGATACTGTTGCTGATGCTCATATGAAATCCACTGATCAACAATGAAAGCAACAAATAAGCCATATCACTACATTGTTAGTTATATTATACGTATGTACATACGTATGTCATAATCTTTATTATTCCCATGTAACATACGTACATACGTGCATAGTTGCTTCTGTTAACGTTAATATTAATATCTGAACACACAGTGTCTATATGTAGCAAATCCTACGTAGTGTGTATACGTATTTATATGTTTACCTTAGATAATATTATAGGAATAATTAGGTGATGTACTCTGCTAACTTTACATGTATACCTAGTAAGTTATACATAGAGCCAAACCTCAATTAAAGTAGCATTCACATAGTTCTCCCCCTCATTCTCACTTTCTTCATCAATTAACACAAACTTGTTAGCATCTTTATAGATGATACATGTATTGTACATACAATTCATAAGTGTCTACAGCCACAATAAACTCACAAGGAAGTTTGTCTTGGTACCTATTCCTTGTTGATATCAACTCTGATGAAGCAAACTTTTTATATTCATCAGAAATGTCTAATGACAAGCTTTCAACCAACTGAACACAAAATGATGAAACTTTGACACTATAATGTATTTACATATATATAATGAATTATAGTCACTTTGTAGTACTGCACTGTATACAGTAACAGACATATATGTATATATAGCTGGCAACAGACATTTTCAAAGAAGCGAATCATTTTACCAAATGCATTTTGTATTCTATGAAAAAATAGGGAACTTTAAGATCACTATAAGATGTAGCATAAACTACATGTTCCAAATTCCTTGTGTCCCTATGTGTGTATGCATGTATGTGTGTGTGCATGTATGTGTGTATGTGTATTCACTTCAAAGTGCTTCTGAAATCCACTTAACAGTTTCATTGTCAGTAACTTGTAAAAGACTGATTGTATTCTGCAGATCCCTCACAGGCATGGATGTGTCTCCAATAGTTAGAAAGTCATTAATGCCATTGTGGACATAAATATATTGAATCTATTTAGGGAATTGAAAGAGGTGCACATTTCTTAGGTATATTTTAGGTATATTATATATACAACAAACCAGATATGCTTACATTCAGCAGCTTATACAATTAAATAATGGTTCTCAAATCTACCAGAATTGACACTTTCACAATCTCCTTACTTTACTTTGATTATGTGATACATACAGTATAGATAAATATAGTTAATAAGATGACCGACTATTTGTAGTAATGCAACCATGCCACTGTCTGTACGTACCACATTCTGAATCATGTATGTCCTTCTAGTCCTCATGTACTGGACATAGTTATAAATGTCAAGCTTCCAACTTTTGAAGCATGTAATCAGTGGATATGAATATACCTGTTCTGCCAACTCCAGCGCTATCAAGAAAGTTTAGATTAACTGTACCAAAAATACTGTAATATTAAATCCATCATGCTGTAATAGTATGTAGCAGAGAATATTAATGGGTTATATATTATACTGACTATTCAATAATAAAATGATATACTCATGCACGTACATACGTATGTAATTTCCTAACTGTTCAAGATATATAGATGACTGTTTGCATGGGTTCCACTGTTTATATACGTACATACGTACATGTATAAGTTGTGTTAAAGATATGCAGTAAATTTATGTACGTATGTACATACCTGCAATGTACTACCATTGGTGCTGTACTGTTTCCATATGCAGGTCGGATTTGTTGTCTAATGAATCTGACAATTGCTGAAGAAAGTTTAGGTACACCATGATCAGGCCAAGCTGTGTAGAGAAAGTGTTTCACTTCAAGTGGCTCCACCGATCCCTGCTTTCTCTAATATAAAAACCAGAAGGATATGTGGTAATAGCTACAGTATGTATAATCTTACATTTGGTATACAGTATATATAGTCATTTGTGTTATACCTAATAGTTATTGCTTGGACATGGTTAATCTTGTAAACTTCATTGTACAAATTATCCTTTAATGTTTTCCTTAAGTTCTACACAGATACATAGCAGAGTAACCTACTTACAACTCTAAATGTTCTCAGGTCGTACTCTGGAAATACTTCATACTTGACAGTCATAATCTCCAGATTACTATCTGGTTTGTATACTGCATTTATTTCATCTTCCCAATATTGAGCACATTTGTTCTAAAAAAACAGATAGTAGATAATTATGCCACTACATTAGCTCAAACGATAGACTACAGAAAGATTTTTCATTCTATTTTGTATAAATGCAGGTATATAGACAATGTAGCTATTAGGTATTGGCTTTCAATATGAACTTGGAAAGAATTTTAATAATTATATACATGTGGTTACATGTTTGGTTGGTACTTTAAGTTTGTCAGGGTGCAGATGATAAATACTGAAGTGGCCTTACTCGATTGTTCTCTACCAGTCCTGTCAACATGACAATTACTGTTGATCTCTGTTCCCAAATCATTTGCCAAAAGTCAGCTGTTGTGTCAGGAGTTGCACCTACGTACGTATATTACATGAGTAATCAATACATTATTTATTTTTCTTACATGCTTCGTATACATAGTAAAAGGCCTATGGGTATATAGGTTCCAAAAATATATGTTGTAAATGAAGTCCTATTTATATACCACTCACTTTTGACTCTACATATATATGCAATATATAAGATATATAATATGCATATAAGATATATAATATGCATATAAGATATATACAATATATATTACATATAAGATATATAATACATATATAAGATGTATGCTTTTTTTTCTTTTTTTCTTTTTTCAGGACCCAACCTGGTATTGAACCAGGGCATCCACGCACCTTGTATCCAGACGATGTCATCTGTAACACCATCAGTCACGTAGGTCCCACAATTTATGTTGTAAATGAAGTCCTATTTATATGCCACTCACTTTTGACTCTACATATATATGCAATATATAAGATATATAATATGCATATAAGATATATAATATGCATATAAGATATATAATATGCATATAAGATATATACAATATATATTACATATAAGATATATAATACATATATAAGATGCTTTTTTTTCTTTTTTCGGAACCCAACCTGGTATTGAACCAGGGCATCCTCATACCTTGTATCCAGACGATGTCATCCGTAACACCATCGGTCACGTGGGTAACACAATATATGTTGTAAATGAAGTCCTATTTATATATTACTCACTTTTGACTCTACATATATGTAATATGTAAGATATATAATATGCATATAAGATATATACCATATATATTATATATGATATATAATACATATATAAGATATATGCTTTTTTTTCTTTCTTCAGGACCCAACCTGGTATTGAACCAGGGCATCCTTGCACCTTGTATTCAGACAATGTCATCCGTAACACCATCAGTCACGTGGGTAACACAATATATGTTGTAAATGAAGTCCTATTTATATACCACTCACTTTTGACTCTACATATATGTAATATGTAAGATGTATAATATGCATATAAGATATATACCATATATATTAAATATGATATATAATACATATATAAGATATATGCTTTTTTTCTTTCTTCAGGACCCAACCTGGTATTGAACCAGGGCATCCTCGTACCTTGTATCCAGACAATATTATCCGTAACACGATTGGTCACGTGGGTTCCACAATATATGTTGTAAATGAAGTCCTATTTATATACCACTCACTTTTGACTCTACATATATATATAATATATAAGATATATAATATGCATATAAGATATAAACAATATATATTACATATAAGATATATATTACATATATATGTTGTATGCATTTTTTCTTTTTTTTCTTTTTTCAGGACCCAACCTGGTATTGAACCAGGGCATTCTCGTACCTTGTATCAAGACGATGTCATCCGTAACACCATCGGTCACGTGGGTCACCCAATATATGTTGTAAATGAAGTCCTATTTATATGCCACTCACTTTTGACTCTACGTATATATGCAATATATAAGATATATAATAGGCATATAAGATCTATACAATATATATTACACAAAAGATATATTATACATATATAAGATTAGTCAGGACCAAACCTGGTATTGAACCAGGGCATCCTCGTACCTTGTATCCAGACGATGTTATCCGTAACACGATCGGTCACGAGGGTTCCACAAAATATGTTGTAAATGAAGGCCTATTTATATACCACTCACTTTTGACTCTACATATATATGCAATATATAAAATATATAATATACTTATAAGATATAAACAACATATAAGATATATAATACATATATAAGTTGTATGCTTTTTTTCTTTTTTCTTTTTTTCAGGACGCAACCTGATATTGAACCAGGGCATCCTCGTGCCTTGTATCCAGACGATGTCATCCGTAACACCATCGGTCACGTGGGTCACCCAATATATGTTGTAAATGAAGTCCTATTTATATACCACTCACTTTTAAATCTACATATATATGCAATATATATATATATATATAATATGCATATAAGATATATATAATACATACATAAGATGTCTGCTCTTTTTTCTTTTTTCGGGACCCAACCTGGTATTGAACCAGGGCATCCTCGTATCTTGTATCAAGACGATGTCATCCGTAACACCATCGGTCACGTGGGTCACCCAATATATGTTGTAAATGAAGTCCTATTTATATACCACTCACTTTTGACTCTACATATATATGCAATATATAAGATATATAATATGCTTATAAGATATAAACAATATATAATATGCATATAAGATATCTATAATACATACATAAGATGTCTGCTCTTTTTTCTTTTTTCGGGACCCAACCTGGTAATGAACCAGGGCATCCTCGTACCTTTTATCCAGACGATGTCATCCGTAACACCATCGGTCACGTGGGTCACCGAATATATGTTGTAAATTAAGTCCTCTTTATATACCACTCACTCTTGACTCTACATATATATGCAATATATACATATATATAATATGCATATGAGATATATACAATATATATTACATATAAGATATATAATATATATATAAGATGTATGCTTTTATTTCTTTTTCGGGACCCAACCTGGTATTAAACCAGGGCATCCTCGTACCTTGTATCAAGACGATGTCATCCGTAACACCATCGGTCACGTGGGTTCCACAATATATGTTGTAAATGAAATCCTATTTATATACCACTCACTTTTGACTCTACATTTATATGCAATATATAAGATATATAATATGCATATAAGATATATACAATATATATTACATATAAGATATATAATATGCATATAAGATATAAACAATATATATTACATATAAGATATATAATACATATATAAGATGTATGCTTTTTTTCTTTTTTCAGAACCCCACTTGGTATTGAACCAGGGTATCCTCGTCCCTTGTATCCAGACGATGTCATCCGTGACACCATCGGTCACGTGGGTCACCCAATATAGTTTGTAAAAGAAGTCCTATTTATATACCACTCACTTTTGACTCTACATATATATGCAAATTATAAGGTATATAATATCCATATAAGATAGATATAATATATACTACATATAAGATATATAATACATATATAAGATGTATGCTTTTTTTCTTTTTTCAGGACCCAACCTGGTATTGAACCAGGGCATCCTCGTACCTTGTATCCGACGATGTCATCTGTAACACCATCGGTCACGTGGGTTCCACAATATATGTTGTAAATGAAGTCCTATTTATATACCACTCACTTTTGACTCTACATATATATGCAATATATAAGATATATAATAGGCATATAAGATATTTACAATATATATTACATAGAAGATAAATAATACATATATAAGATGTATGCTCTTTTTTCTTTTTTCAGGACCCAACCTGGTATTGAACCAGGACATCCTCGTACCTTATATCCAGACGATGTCATCCGTAACACCATTGGTCACGAGGGTTCCACAATATCTGTTGTAAATGAAGTGCTATTTATATACCACTCACTTTTGACTCTACATATATATGCAATATATTAGGTATTTAATATGCATATAAGATATATACAATATATATTACATATAAGATATATAATACATATATAAGATGTATGCTTTTTTTCTTGTTTCAGGACCCAACCTGGTATTGAACCAGGGCATTCTCGTACCTTGTATCCAGATGATGTCATCCGTAACACCATCAGTCACGTGGGTCACCCAATATATTTTATAAATGAAATCCTATTTATATACCGCTCACTTTTGACTCTACATATATATGCAATATATAAGATATATAATATGGATATTAGATATATACAATATATATTACATATAAGTTATATAATACATATATAAGATGTATGCTTTTTTTATTTTTTCAGGACCCAACCTGGTATTAAACCAGGGCATTCTCGTACCTTGTATCCAGATGATGTCATCCGTAACACCAGCGGTCACGGGGATTCCACAATATATGTTGTAAATGAAGTCCTATTTATATACCACTAACTTTTGACTCTACATATATATGCAATATATAAGATATATAATATGCATATAAGATATTTACAATATATATTACATATAAGATATATAATACATATATAAAATGTATGCTATTTTTTCTTTTATCAGGACCCAACCTGGTATTGAATCAGGGCATCCTCGTACCTTGTATCCAGACAATGTCATCCGTAACACCATCGGTCACGTGGGTTCCACAATATATGTTGTAAATGAAGTCCTATTTATATACCACTCACTTTTGACTCTACATATATATGCAATATATTAGGTATTTAATATGCATATAAGATATATACAATATATATTACATATAAGATATATAATACATATATAAGATTTATGCTTTTTTTCTTGTTTCAGGACCCAACCTGGTATTGAACCACGGCATCCTCGTACCTTGTATCCAGACGATGTCATCCGTAACACCATCGGTAACGTGGGTTCCACAATATATGTTGTAAATGAAGTCCTATTTATATACCAATCACTTTTGACCCTACGTATATATGCAATATATAAGGATAGTAAATGTCAGATATAATACATTTTATAATAAAAAAATTAAATATATCATTTAGTATGATATGTGCATAATCATTCTAAATAGTCAAATAGTCAAATAAAAACATTGGCTGTTGGGGGAGAGGTACCCCTCACTGCGGCCGCGTTGCCCCGCTGGACAGCCACCGCATTACTTTGCATCAGGCACTGCAAGGAGCGTGGCTCCCCTGTCTCAGCCCTGATCCTGTGACCCAGCTCCTTGATGAAAGTAATGGCCTCTTGCCCAAAAACCCCTGATGTTTCGATTGCAAATGGTACGAAATGGTGGCTGGAACCAAGAAGGGCGTACTTCTGGGTTTTTGCCTTCTCTGCTTGGCTGGCCACCAGCCCTGCAGCGAGGGCTACGTGGAAAGGGGCGAATGTATCAGGACAAGTGACATCCCATACCAGTGTCCGTCCGTTCCTCCAGGGCATCACTGAGATCCCATCCGGCCTTCTTCCATCAGAGCGTGCGATGCCCGTGGGCTCCAGGAGAGAGGGGATCTTTGCTGAGGCCAGTGACCGTTTGAGAAGGTCATTCACTGCTGCATGTCTTGGGTGCCGGCCCTAACTCCTCCTGCAGCTAAGGCCGTGCAAACTCAAATGGTCCACTTCAGCGCCACACTGATGACATTTGTGGGGTCTGCAAAGGGCAACCCCTAGGCGGAGCCCCACTGCTACTCGAAGCACCTCATCGTCCATTCGGAGACCAATAGCCGACATTGGAGGTGCATGTAGCCATTCACCCGACTCCTTCCTCTGAGATGCCAGCAGACGAGCTTGAGCTAACTCATCAGGAGATTCCCTCACAAGGGCTTCTGCTGCTGCTGTCACCACGGGGCCATCCCAAGCCTTCTAATGAGAAGAGTCAGGGGCACATGGAGCTGGTTCTTTGTGGCCCTGATGCCAGACTACCAATGCCTCTGTGGCTGCTGGGAATGGGGAGTTAAGCAGTCTTTGGGGCAAGATCTGCTGGACAAGCTGTGCACAACCCGCAGCCGATGCTAAATAAGCAGAAGGTGCAAGCTGGGTTGTGCTACGAACTCCCAGCCCACCAACTCGGACTGGGAGAGACGCTTGGGTCCATGCAGAGTCAGAGAGGTTGACATTTAGGATGGTGCCCAGCAAAAATCTAAGGAGGGAGTCAAAATCATGCAGGGCCGGGACGAGGAAGCATGGTGAGGTGCGCAGGATGTATAGCAACTTGGGGATGGCCAGGGCATTACGTAGAAGACAGAAGGCATTGTGGGCACGTAAAAGCTGTAACCTGCTCCCCAGGGTCTGAAGTGACTTTGTTCTCTTTAGGATGGTGTCTTGAATGCCACTGGCAGTGCCAATGGGAGACCCAAGCAAAGTGGAATGGTCTCGCTCTGTCACACTGAGACCTGGGACAGCACGAAGCATGGCTGACCTTGTGGTGCTGTCATCACAAATGACTTCTGACTTGTCTCGATTGAGTTGGAGACCTAGCTCCCCCGCCATTCGTTCCACAGTGCTGAAATCCTCAAGGACCTCCTCCAAGCTGCCACCAAGTGTGCCATCATCTAAGAAGAAAACATTGAACTCGCTCTGCAACTGTTGCACCAAGTCATGGATAGCAAGGCAGAAGAGCAATGGGCCGAGGGGGTCACCCTGTTGCACACCTTCTGAGGATGGTATAATGTCTTCCCCAAAGAAAAGGAAGGAAGGAGCACTGTAGGCACAGGTGACCAAAGGGAGCAACTCAGGTGCCAGCTGCTTCACAGCAGCAATCATCTTATCTCGACGAAGGCAGTTAAAAGCATTCCTGAAATCAAGCTTCAAGATGAGGTGCCCAGGCTGCAGGTTGTAGAGGAAGATGCAGCTGGCATGAACAGCGGCCTCCGCTCCCAAGGGTACACCAAATCCCAATTGGTGAGGTGCCAGGAGTGCTCCCATGGCTTCCTTCACGCAGGCACCTGCGTACTTTGCCACAAGGCGACGCAATGTGCACCCAACGGCGATTGGTCTCAAACCTCCACCTTTTTGTTCAAAGCAATCAGGGTGGCTCCAAAGAAGGAGGCCCGCGCCGGGACAGCAGTTTCACCTCTCAGCACACAATTCACAAAAAAGGTGACAGATCGAAGCAACATCTGCCCACCCCCCCAGGGCTGACTTACTTATCATGTCCTTCAGGTGTTGCGGACGCAGGGCATCTGGGCCACCAGCGCAACCACAAGGGAAAGAGCAGATGGCTCTTGCTACCTCGTCCTCTGATACCTGGACTGGCATTGGTTGATCCTCGGTGGACACTAGTGGAATAGCAGAATCCGGGTGGGGCAGAGGATACTTTTCCCAAAGGGTGGCAAGCGTTTCACTGCTAGGGACTGCAATACTGTCTTCAGAAGAGGCAAGACGAACTGCCCCTTTAAAATCTCCTTCCTCTAGTTTAGCAGAAACTCTCCCTGCTAAAGTGTCTACTGGATCGCGAGTGAATTTACCTGTTCGTCTGTTAGGGGCAGACTGGACGAAGGTAGGGTCCGCTTCCTCTTTGATCAGCTGGTTGGTGTGTGAAGCCAAGCTTCTGCGATGGCCGCCTCTATCTGGCACTCGTAGGCATCGGCCAGGGAAACAGAACAGGCAATCCCAGGAAGACTCCGAGCCATCTGATGAGACGCAATCGAGGATTGCGGCCAATTTTCTCACCGACAGATCACGGGAGGCGCGAGGGACTCTCTGCAGGATCTTTACTGAGAACCTGCGTAGCTTGAAGGCCTGCGCGGTATCCGCGATTTCAGGGATGTTACCGCGATGACAGGTGCTGAATTAACACTTGGCCATGAACGCGGATAAGTCCCAATCTAGTAACGGGCATTGATCGGTGACAAACTGTACATTGGGAGCGGAAAGAGGCAGACTCTTCTGGAGCTTCATCCTTAATCAGCGCGGTCTCACCCTCACCGTCATCCGCCATCTTATTTCTCTTTTATATATCAAATTAAATCATATAAGATATATAATATGCATATAAGATATATACAATATATATTACATATAAGATATATAATATGCATATAAGATATATACAATATATATTATATATAAGATATATAATACATATATAAAATATATTCTTTTTTTCTTTTTTCTGGACCCAACCTGGTATTGAACCAGGGCATCCTCGTACCTTGTATCCCGAAGATAACATCCGTAACACCATCGGTCACGTGGGTTCCACAATATATGTTGTAAAAAAAGTCCTATTTATATACCACTCACTTTTGACTCTACATATATATGCAATATATAAGATATATAATATGCATATAAGATATATACCATATATATTACACATTAGATATATAATACATATATAAGATGTATGTTTTTTTCTTTTTTCAGGCCCCAATCTGGTATTGCACCAGGGCATCCTGGTACCTTGTATCCAGACGATGTCATCCGTGACACCATCGGTCACGTGGGTCACCCAATATAGTTTGTAAAAGAAGTCCTATTTATATACCACTCACTTTTGACTCTACATATATATGCAATATATAAGATATATAATATGCATATAAGATATATATATTACATATAAGATATATAATACATATATAAGATGTATGCTTTTTTTCTTTTTTCAGGACCCAACCTGGTATTGAACCAGGGCATCCTCGTACCTTGTATCCAGACGATGTCATCAGTAACACCATCGGTCATGTGGGTCACCCATTATATGTTGTAAATGAAGTCCTATTTATATACCACTAACTTTTGACTCTACATATATATGCAATATATAAGATATATAATATGCATATAAGATATATACGAAATATATTACATATAAGATATATAATACATATATAAGGTGTATGCTTTTTTTCTTTTTTCAGGACCCAACCTGGTATTGAACCAGGGCATCCTCGTACCTTGTATCCAGACGATGTCATCCGTAACACAATCGGTCACGTGGGTTCCATAATATATGTTGTAAATGAAGTCCTATTTATATACCACTCACTTTTGACTCTACATATATATGCAATATATAAGATATATAATATGCATATCAGATATATACAATATATATTACATATAAGATATATACAATATATATTACATATAAGATATATAATACATATATAAGATGTATCCTTTTTTTCTTTTTCTGCACCCAACCTGGTATTGAACCAGGGCATCCTCGTACCTTGTATCCAGACGATGTCATCCGTAACACCATCGGTCACGTGGGTCACCAAATATACTTTGTAAATGAAGTCCTTTTATATACCACTCACTTTTGACTCTACATATATATGCAATATATAAGATATATAATATGCATATCAGATATATACAATATATATTACATATAAGATATATAATACATATATAAGGTGTATGCTTTTTTTTTCAGGACCCAACCTGGTATTGAACCGCCCTGGTTCAATACCAGGTTGGGTCCTCAAAAAAAATAAAAATTATGATAGGGCATGCTCGTACCTTTTATCCATACGATGTCATCCATAACACCATCGGTCACGTGGGTTCCATAATATATGTTGTAAATGAAGTCCTATTTATATACCACTCACTTTTGACTCTACATATATATGCAATATATGAGATATATAATATGCATATCAGATATATACAATATATATTACATATAAGATATATACAATATATATTACATATAAGATATATAATACATATATAAGATGTATCCTTTTTTTCTTTTTCTGCACCCAACCTGGTATTGAACCAGGGCATCCTCGTACCTTGTATCCAGACGATGTCATCCGTAACACCATCGGTCACGTGGGTCACCAAATATACTTTGTAAATGAAGTCCTTTTATATACCACTCACTTTTGACTCTACATATATATGCAATATATTATATGCATATAAGATATATGCAATATCTATTACATATAAGATATATAGTACATATATAAAATATATTCATTTTTTCTTTTTTCTGGATCCAACCCTGTATTGAACCAGGGCATCCTCGTACCTTGTATCCAGAAGATAACATCCGTAACACCATTGGTCACGTGGGTTCCACAATATATGTTGTAAAAAAAGTCCTATTTATATACCACTCACTTTTGACTCTGCATATATATGCAATATATAAGATATATAATATGCATATAAGATATATACCATATATATTACATATAAGATATATAATACATATATAAGATGTATGTTTTTTTTCTTTTTTCAGGACCCAACCTGGTATTGAACAAGGGCATCCTCGTACCTTGTATCCAGACGATGTCATCCGTAACACCATCGGTCATGTGGGTCACCCATTATATGTTGTAAATGAAGTCCTATTTATATACCACTCACTTTTGACTCTACGTGTATATGCAATATATAAGATATATGATATGCATATAAGATGTATACAATATATATTACATATAAGATATATAATACATATATAAGATGTATGCTTTTTTTCTTTTTTCAGGACCCAACCTGGTATTGAACCAGGGCATCCTCGTACCTTTTATCCAGACAATGTCTTCCGTAACACCATGGGTCACGTGGCTTCCATAATATATGTTGTAAATGAAGTCCTATTTATATACCACTCACTTTTGACTCTACATATATATGCAATATATAAGATATATAATATGCATATAAGATATATACAATATTTATTACATATAAGATATATAATACATATATAAGAGGTATGATCTTTTTTCTTTTTTCAGGACCCAAACTGGTATTGAATCAGGGCATCCTCGTACCTCGTATCCAGACGATGTCGTCCGTAACGCCATCGGTCACGTGGGTCACCCAATATATGTTTCATATGAAGTCCTATTTATATACCACTCACTTTTGACTCTACGTATATATGCAATATATAAGATATATCATATGCATATAAGATATATACAATATATATTATATATAATATATATCATACATATATAGGATGTATGTTTGTTTTTCTTTTTTCAGGTGACCCACCTTGGTATTGAACAAGGGCATCCTCGTACCTTGTATCCAGACGATGTCATCCGTTACACCATCGGTCATGTGGGTCACCCATTATATGTTGTAAATGAAGTCCTATTTATATACCACTCACTTTTGACTCTACGTATATATGCAATATATAAGATATATCATATGCATATAAGATATATACAATATATATTATATATAATATACATAATACATATATAAGATGTATGCTTGTTTTTCTTTTTTGAGGTGACCCAACTTGGTATGGAACCAGGGCATCCTCGTACCTTTTATCCAGACAATGTCTTCCGTAACACCATGGGTCACGTGGCTTCCATAATATATGTTGTAAATGAAGTCCTATTTATATACCACTCACTTTTGACTCTACATATATATGCAATATATAAGATATATAATATGCATATAAGATATATACAATATTTATTACATATAAGATATATAATACATATATAAGAGGTATGATCTTTTTTCTTTTTTCAGGACCCAAACTGGTATTGAATCAGGGCATCCTCGTACCTCGTATCCAGACGATGTCGTCCGTAACGCCATCGGTCACGTGGGTCACCCAATATATGTTTCATATGAAGTCCTATTTATATACCACTCACTTTTGACTCTACGTATATATGCAATATATAAGATATATCATATGCATATAAGATATATACAATATATATTATATATAATATATATCATACATATATAGGATGTATGTTTGTTTTTCTTTTTTCAGGTGACCCACCTTGGTATTGAACAAGGGCATCCTCGTACCTTGTATCTAGACGATGTCATCCGTTACACCATCGGTCATGTGGGTCACCCATTATATGTTGTAAATGAAGTCCTATTTATATACCACTCACTTTTGACTCTACGTATATATGCAATATATAAGATATATCATATGCATATAAGATATATACAATATATATTATATATAATATACATAATACATATATAAGATGTATGCTTGTTTTTCTTTTTTGAGGTGACCCAACTTGGTATGGAACCAGGGCATCCTCGTACCTTTTATCCAGACGATGTCATCCGTAACACCTTCGGTCATATGGGTCACCCATTATATGTTGTAAATGAAGTCCTATTTATATACCACTTACTTTTGACTCTACGTATATATGCAATATATAACATATATAATATGCATATAAGATATAAACAATATATATTACATATAAGATATATAATACATATATAAGATGTATTCTTTTTTTTCTTTTTTCAGGACCCAACCTGGTTTTGAACCACGGCATCCTCGTAACTTGTATCCAGACGATCTCATCCGTAACACCATTGGTCACGTGGCTTCCATAATATATGTTTTAAATGAAGTCCTATTTAACTTTTGACTCTACATATATATGCAATATATAAGATATATAATATGCATATAAGATATATAACATATATATTACATATAAGATATATATTACTTATATAAGATGTATGCTCTTTTTTCTTTTTTCAGGACCCAAACTGGTATTGAATCAGGGCATCCTCGTAACTTGTATCCAGACGATGTCATCCGTTACACCATCGGTCACGTGGGTCACCCAATATTTGTTGTAAATGAAGTCCTATTTATAAACCACTCACTTTTGACTCTACATATATATGCAATATATAAAATATATAATATACATATAAGATATATACAATATATATTACATATAAGATATATAATATATATATAAGATGTATGCTTTTTACTTTTTTCAGGGCCCTACCTGGTATTGAACCAGGGCATCCTCATACCTTGTATCCAGACGTTGTCATCCGTAACACCATCGGTCATGTGGGTCACCCATTATTGTTGTAAATGAAGTCCTATTTATATACCACTTACTTTTGACTCTACATATATATGCAATATATAAGATATATAATATGCATATAAGATATATACAATATATATTACATTTAAGATATATAATACACATATAAGATGTATTCTTTTTTTTCTTTTGTCAGGACCCGACTTGGTATTGAACCAGGTTATCCTCGTACCTTGTATCAAGACGATGTCATCCGTAACACCATTGGTCACGTGGCTTCCATAATATATGTTTTAAATGAAGTCCTATTTAACTTTTGACTCTACATATATATGCAATATATAAGATATATAATATGCATATAAGATATATAACATATATATTACATATAAGATATATATTACTTATATAAGATGTATGCTCTTTTTTCTTTTTTCAGGACCCAAACTGGTATTGAATCAGGGCATCCTCGTAACTTGTATCCAGACGATGTCATCCGTTACACCATCGGTCACGTGGGTCACCCAATATTTGTTGTAAATGAAGTCCTATTTATAAACCACTCACTTTTGACTCTACATATATATGCAATATATAAAATATATAATATACATATAAGATATATACAATATATATTACATATAAGATATATAATATATATATAAGATGTATGCTTTTTTCTTTTTTCAGGGCCCTACCTGGTATTGAACCAGGGCATCCTCATACCTTGTATCCAGACGTTGTCATCCGTAACACCATCGGTCATGTGGGTCACCCATTATTGTTGTAAATGAAGTCCTATATATTTATATACCACTTACTTTTGACTCTACATATATATGCAATATATAAGATATATAATATACATATAAGATATATACAATATATATTACATATAAGATATATAATACACATATAAGATGTATGCTTTTTTTTCTTTTTTCAGGACTCAACTTGGTATTGAACCAGGTTATCCTCGTACCTTGTATCAAGACGATGTCATCCGTAACATCGTCGGTCACGTGGCTACCATAATATATGTTTTAATGAAGTCCTATTTATATACCCCTCACTTTTGACTCTACATATATATGCAATATATAAGATATATAATATGCATATAAGATATATAATACATATATAAGATGTATGCTCTTTTTTCTTTTTTCAGGACCCAAACTGGTATTGAATCAGGGCATCCTCGTACCTTGTATCAAGACGATGTCATCCGTAACACCATCAGTCACGTGGGTCACCCAATATATGTTGTAAATGAAGTCCTATTTATATACCACTCACTTTTGACTCTACATATATATATATATACAATATATAACATATATATTATGCATATAAGATATATACAATATATATTACATATAATGTATATAATACATATATAAGATGTATCCTTGTTTTTCTTTTTTCAGGTGACCCAACTTGGTATTGAACCAGGGCATCCTCGTACCTTATATCCTGACGATGTCATTCGTAACACCATCGGTCACATGGGTCACCCAATATTTGATGTTAATGAAGTCCCATTTATATACCACTCACTTTTGACTCTACATATATATGCAATATATAAGGTATATAATATGCATATAAGATATATACAATATATATTACATATAATATATATAATACATATATAGGATGTATGCTTGTTTTTCTTTTTTCAGGTGACCCAACTTGGTATTGAACCAGGGCATCCTCGTACCTTGTATCCAGACAATGTCATCCGTAACACCATCGGTCATGTGGGTTCCATAATATATGTTGTAAATGAAGTCCTATTTATATACCACTCACTTTTGACTATACATATATATGCAATATATAAGATATATAATATGCATATAAGATATATTACATATATATTACATATAAGATATATAATACATATATAAGATGTACGCTTGTTTTTCTTTTTTCAGGTCACCCAACTTCGTATTGAACCACGGCATCCTCGTACCTTGTATCCCGACGATGTCATCCGTAACACCATTGGTCACGTGGCTTCCATAATATATGTTTTAAATGAAGTCCTATTTAACTTTTGACTCTACATATATATGCAATATATAAGATATATAATATGCATATAAGATATATAACATATATATTACATATAAGATATATAATACATATATAAGATGTATGCTCTTTTCTCTTTTTTCAGGACCCAAACTGGTATTGAATCAGGGCATCCTCGTAACTTGTATCCAGACGATGTCATCCGTTACACCATCGGTCACGTGGGTCACCCAATATTTGTTGTAAATGAAGTCCTATTTATAAACCACTCACTTTTGACTCTACATATATATGCAATATATAAAATATATAATATACATATAAGATATATACAATATATATTACATATAAGATATATAATATATATATAAGATGTATGCTTTTTTCTTTTTTCAGGGCCCTACCTGGTATTGAACCAGGGCATCCTCATACCTTGTATCCAGACGTTGTCATCCGTAACACCATCGGTCATGTGGGTCACCCATTATTGTTGTAAATGAAGTCCTATTTATATACCACTTACTTTTAACTCTACATATATATGCAATATATAAGATATATAATATACATATAAGATATATACAATATATATATTACATATAAGATATATAATACACATATAAGATGTATGCTTTTTTTTCTTTTTTCAGGACCCAACTTGGTATTGAACCAGGTTATCCTCGTACCTTGTATCAAGACGATGTCATCCGTAACATCGTCGGTCACGTGGCTACCATAATATATGTTTTAATGAAGTCCTATTTATATACCCCTCACTTTTGACTCTACATATATATGCAATATATAAGATATATAATAGGCATATAAGATATATATCTTATATATTACATATAAGATATATAATACATATATAAGATGTATGCTTTTTTCTTTTTTCAGGACCCAACTTGGTATTGAACCAGGTTATCCTCGTACCTTGTATCAAGACGATGTCATCCGTAACATCGTCGGTCACGTGGCTACCATAATATATGTTTTAATGAAGTCCTATTTATATACCCCTCACTTTTGACTCTACAAATATATGCAATATATAAGATATATAATATGCATATAAGATATATAATACATATATAAGATGTATGCTCTTTTTTCTTTTTTCAGGACCCAACCTGATATTGAACCAGGGCATCCTCGTACCTTGTATCCAGACGATATCATCTGTAACACCATCGGTCGGGTTCCACAATATATGTTGTAAATGAAGTCCTATTGATTTACCACTCACTTTTGACTCTACATATATATGCAATATATAAGATATATAATATGCATATAAGATATATACAATATATATTACATATAAGATATATAATACATATATAAGATGTATCCTTTTTTTTCTTTTTTCAGGACCCAACCTTGTTTTGAACCACGGCATCCTCGTACCTTGTATCCCGACGATGTCATCCGTAACACCATTGGTCACGTGGCTTCCATAATATATGTTTTAAATGAAGTTCTATTTAACTTTTGACTCTACATATATATGCAATATATAAGATATATAATATGCATATAAGATATATAACATATATATTACATATAAGATATATAATACATATATAAGATGTATGCTCTTTTCTCTTTTTTCAGGACCCAAACTGGTATTGAATCAGGGCATCCTCGTAACTTGTATCCAGACGATGTCATCCGTTACACCATCGGTCACGTGGGTCACCCAATATTTGTTGTAAATGAAGTCCTATTTATAAACCACTCACTTTTGACTCTACATATATATGCAATATATAAAATATATAATATACATATAAGATATATACAATATATATTACATATAAGATATATAATATATATATAAGATGTATGCTTTTTTCTTTTTTCAGGGCCCTACCTGGTATTGAACCAGGGCATCCTCATACCTTGTATCCAGACGTTGTCATCCGTAACACCATCGGTCATGTGGGTCACCCATTATTGTTTTAAATGAAGTCCTATTTATATACCACTTACTTTTGACTCTACATATATATGCAATATATAAGATATATAATATACATATAAGATATATACAATATATATATTACATATAAGATATATAATACACATATAAGATGTATGCTTTTTTTTCTTTTTTCAGGACCCAACTTGGTATTGAACCAGGTTATCCTCATACCTTGTATCAAGACGATGTCATCCGTAACATCGTCGGTCACGTGGCTACAATAATATATGTTTTAATGAAGTCCTATTTATATACCCCTCACTTTTGACTCTACATATATATGCAATATATAAGATATATAATATGCATATAAGATATATATCTTATATATTACATATAAGATATATAATACACATATAAGATGTATGCTTTTTTTTCTTTTTTCAGGACCCAACTTGGTATTGAACCAGGTTATCCTCGTACCTTGTATCAAGACGATGTCATCCGTAACATCGTCGGTCACGTGGCTACCATAATATATGTTTTAATGAAGTCCTATTTATATACCCCTCACTTTTGACTCTACATATATATGCAATATATAAGATATATAATATGCATATAAGATATATATCTTATATATTACATATAAGATATATAATACATATATAAGATGTATGCTCTTTTTTCTTTTTTCAGGACCCAAACTGGTATTGAATCAGGGCATCCTCGTACCTTGTATCAAGACGATGTCATCCTTAACACCATCGGTCACGTGGGTCACCCTATATATGTTGTAAATGAAGTCCTATTTATATACCACTCACTTTTGACTCTACATATATATATATATACAATATATAAGATATATAATATGCATATAAGATATATACAATATATTACATATAATATATATAATACATATATAAGATGTATGCTTGTTTTTCTTTTTTCAGGTGACCCGACTTGGTATTGAACCAGGGCATCCTCGTACCTTATATCCTGACGATGTCATTCGTAACACCATCGGTCACATGGGTCACCCAATATTTGATGTTAATGAAGTCCTATTTATATACCACTCACTTTTGACTCTACATATATATGCAATATATAAGATATATAATATGCATATAAGATATATACAATATATATTACATATAATATATATAATACATATATAGGATGTATGCTTGTTTTTCTTTTTTCAGGTGACCCAACTTGGTATTGAACCAGGGCATCCTCGTACCTTGTATCCAGACGATGTCATCCGTAACACCATCGGTCACGTGGGTCACCCAATATATGTTGTAAATGAAGTCCTATTTATATACCACTCACTTTTGACTCTACATATATATATATATATACAATATATAAGATATTTGATATGCATATAAGATATATATACAATATATATTACATATAAGACATATAATACATATATAAGATGTATGCTTTTTTTTTGTCTGGACCCAACCTGGTATTAAACCAGGGCATCCTCGTACCTTGTATCCAGACGATGTCATCTGTAACACCATCGGTCACGTGGGTTCCACAATATATGTTGTAAATGAAGTCCTATTGATTTACCACTCACTTTTGACTCTACATATATATGCAACATATAAGATATATAATATGCATATAAGATATATACAATATATATTACATATAAGATATATAATACATATATAAGATGTATGCTCTTTTTTCTTTTTTCAGGACCCAAACTGGTATTGAATCAGGGCATCCTCGTACCTTGTATCCAGACGATGTCATCCGTAACACCATCGGTCACGTGGGTCACCCAATATATGTTATAAATGAAGTCCTATTTATATACCACTCACTTTTGACTCTACATATATATATATATATACAATATATAAGATATATAATATGCATATAAGATATATACCATATATATTACATATAAGATATATAATACATATATAAGATGTATGCTTTTTTCTTTTTTCAGGACCCAACTTGGTATTGAACCAGGTTATCCTCGTACCTTGTATCAAGACGATGTCATCCGTAACATCGTCGGTCACGTGGCTACCATAATATATGTTTTAATGAAGTCCTATTTATATACCCCTCACTTTTGACTCTACAAATATATGCAATATATAAGATATATAATATGCATATAAGATATATATCTTATATATTACATATAAGATATATAATACATATATAAGATGTATGCTCTTTTTTCTTTTTTCAGGACCCAACCTGATATTGAACCAGGGCATCCTCGTACCTTGTATCCAGACGATATCATCTGTAACACCATCGGTCGGGTTCCACAATATATGTTGTAAATGAAGTCCTATTGATTTACCACTCACTTTTGACTCTACATATATATGCAATATATAAGATATATAATATGCATATAAGATATATACAATATATATTACATATAAGATATATAATACATATATAAGATGTATCCTTTTTTTTCTTTTTTCAGGACCCAACCTTGTTTTGAACCACGGCATCCTCGTACCTTGTAGCCCGACGATGTCATCCGTAACACCATTGGTCACGTGGCTTCCATAATATATGTTTTAAATGAAGTCCTATTTAACTTTTGACTCTACATATATATGCAATATATAAGATATATAATATGCATATAAGATATATAACATATATATTACATATAAGATATATAATACATATATAAGATGTATGCTCTTTTCTCTTTTTTCAGGACCCAAACTGGTATTGAATCAGGGCATCCTCGTAACTTGTATCCAGACGATGTCATCCGTTACACCATCGGTCACGTGGGTCACCCAATATTTGTTGTAAATGAAGTCCTATTTATAAACCACTCACTTTTGACTCTACGTATATATGCAATATATAAGATATATCATATGCATATAAGATATATACAATATATATTATATATAATATACATAATACATATATAAGATGTATGCTTGTTTTTCTTTTTTGAGGTGACCCAACTTGGTATGGAACCAGGGCATCCTCGTACCTTGTATCCAGACGATATCATCTGTAACACCATCGGTCGGGTTCCACAATATATGTTGTAAATGAAGTCCTATTGATTTACCACTCACTTTTGACTCTACATATATATGCAATATATAAGATATATAATATGCATATAAGATATATACAATATATATTACATATAAGATATATAATACACATATAAGATGTATGCTTTTTTTTCTTTTTTCAGGACCCAACTTGGTATTGAACCAGGTTATCCTCATACCTTGTATCAAGACGATGTCATCCGTAACATCGTCGGTCACGTGGCTACAATAATATATGTTTTAATGAAGTCCTATTTATATACCCCTCACTTTTGACTCTACATATATATGCAATATATAAGATATATAATATGCATATAAGATATATATCTTATATATTACATATAAGATATATAATACACATATAAGATGTATGCTTTTTTTTCTTTTTTCAGGACCCAACTTGGTATTGAACCAGGTTATCCTCGTACCTTGTATCAAGACGATGTCATCCGTAACATCGTCGGTCACGTGGCTACCATAATATATGTTTTAATGAAGTCCTATTTATATACCCCTCACTTTTGACTCTACATATATATGCAATATATAAGATATATAATATGCATATAAGATATATATCTTATATATTACATATAAGATATATAATACATATATAAGATGTATGCTCTTTTTTCTTTTTTCAGGACCCAAACTGGTATTGAATCAGGGCATCCTCGTACCTTGTATCAAGACGATGTCATCCTTAACACCATCGGTCACGTGGGTCACCCTATATATGTTGTAAATGAAGTCCTATTTATATACCACTCACTTTTGACTCTACATATATATATATATACAATATATAAGATATATAATATGCATATAAGATATATACAATATATTACATATAATATATATAATACATATATAAGATGTATGCTTGTTTTTCTTTTTTCAGGTGACCCGACTTGGTATTGAACCAGGGCATCCTCGTACCTTATATCCTGACGATGTCATTCGTAACACCATCGGTCACATGGGTCACCCAATATTTGATGTTAATGAAGTCCTATTTATATACCACTCACTTTTGACTCTACATATATATGCAATATATAAGATATATAATATGCATATAAGATATATACAATATATATTACATATAATATATATAATACATATATAGGATGTATGCTTGTTTTTCTTTTTTCAGGTGACCCAACTTGGTATTGAACCAGGGCATCCTCGTACCTTGTATCCAGACGATGTCATCCGTAACACCATCGGTCACGTGGGTCACCCAATATATGTTGTAAATGAAGTCCTATTTATATACCACTCACTTTTGACTCTACATATATATATATATATACAATATATAAGATATTTGATATGCATATAAGATATATATACAATATATATTACATATAAGACATATAATACATATATAAGATGTATGCTTTTTTTTTGTCTGGACCCAACCTGGTATTAAACCAGGGCATCCTCGTACCTTGTATCCAGACGATGTCATCTGTAACACCATCGGTCACGTGGGTTCCACAATATATGTTGTAAATGAAGTCCTATTGATTTACCACTCACTTTTGACTCTACATATATATGCAATATATAAGATATATAATATGCATATAAGATATATACAATATATATTACATATAAGATATATAATACATATATAAGATGTATGCTCTTTTTTCTTTTTTCAGGACCCAAACTGGTATTGAATCAGGGCATCCTCGTACCTTGTATCCAGACGATGTCATCCGTAACACCATCGGTCACGTGGGTCACCCAATATATGTTATAAATGAAGTCCTATTTATATACCACTCACTTTTGACTCTACATATATATATATATATACAATATATAAGATATATAATATGCATATAAGATATATACCATATATATTACATATAAGATATATAATACATATATAAGATGTATGCTTTTTTCTTTTTTCAGGACCCAACTTGGTATTGAACCAGGTTATCCTCGTACCTTGTATCAAGACGATGTCATCCGTAACATCGTCGGTCACGTGGCTACCATAATATATGTTTTAATGAAGTCCTATTTATATACCCCTCACTTTTGACTCTACAAATATATGCAATATATAAGATATATAATATGCATATAAGATATATATCTTATATATTACATATAAGATATATAATACATATATAAGATGTATGCTCTTTTTTCTTTTTTCAGGACCCAACCTGATATTGAACCAGGGCATCCTCGTACCTTGTATCCAGACGATATCATCTGTAACACCATCGGTCGGGTTCCACAATATATGTTGTAAATGAAGTCCTATTGATTTACCACTCACTTTTGACTCTACATATATATGCAATATATAAGATATATAATATGCATATAAGATATATACAATATATATTACATATAAGATATATAATACATATATAAGATGTATCCTTTTTTTTCTTTTTTCAGGACCCAACCTTGTTTTGAACCACGGCATCCTCGTACCTTGTAGCCCGACGATGTCATCCGTAACACCATTGGTCACGTGGCTTCCATAATATATGTTTTAAATGAAGTCCTATTTAACTTTTGACTCTACATATATATGCAATATATAAGATATATAATATGCATATAAGATATATAACATATATATTACATATAAGATATATAATACATATATAAGATGTATGCTCTTTTCTCTTTTTTCAGGACCCAAACTGGTATTGAATCAGGGCATCCTCGTAACTTGTATCCAGACGATGTCATCCGTTACACCATCGGTCACGTGGGTCACCCAATATTTGTTGTAAATGAAGTCCTATTTATAAACCACTCACTTTTGACTCTACGTATATATGCAATATATAAGATATATCATATGCATATAAGATATATACAATATATATTATATATAATATACATAATACATATATAAGATGTATGCTTGTTTTTCTTTTTTGAGGTGACCCAACTTGGTATGGAACCAGGGCATCCTCGTACCTTGTATCCAGACGATATCATCTGTAACACCATCGGTCGGGTTCCACAATATATGTTGTAAATGAAGTCCTATTGATTTACCACTCACTTTTGACTCTACATATATATGCAATATATAAGATATATAATATGCATATAAGATATATACAATATATATTACATATAAGATATATAATACATATATAAGATGTATCCTTTTTTTTCTTTTTTCAGGACCCAACCTTGTTTTGAACCACGGCATCCTCGTACCTTGTATCCCGACGATGTCATCCGTAACACCATTGGTCACGTGGCTTCCATAATATATGTTTTAAATGAAGTCCTATTTAACTTTTGACTCTACATATATATGCAATATATAAGATATATAATATGCATATAAGATATATAACATATATATTACATATAAGATATATAATACATATATAAGATGTATGCTCTTTTCTCTTTTTTCAGGACCCAAACTGGTATTGAATCAGGGCATCCTCGTAACTTGTATCCAGACGATGTCATCCGTTACACCATCGGTCACGTGGGTCACCCAATATTTGTTGTAAATGAAGTCCTATTTATAAACCACTCACTTTTGACTCTACATATATATGCAATATATAAAATATATAATATACATATAAGATATATACAATATATATTACATATAAGATATATAATATATATATAAGATGTATGCTTTTTTCTTTTTTCAGGGCCCTACCCGGTATTGAACCAGGGCATCCTCATACCTTGTATCCAGACGTTGTCATCCGTAACACCATCGGTCATGTGGGTCACCCATTATTGTTTTAAATGAAGTCCTATTTATATACCACTTACTTTTGACTCTACATATATATGCAATATATAAGATATATAATATACATATAAGATATATACAATATATATATTACATATAAGATATATAATACACATAAAAGATGTATGCTTTTTTTTCTTTTTTCAGGACCCAACTTGGTATTGAACCAGGTTATCCTCATACCTTGTATCAAGACGATGTCATCCGTAACATCGTCGGTCACGTGGCTACAATAATATATGTTTTAATGAAGTCCTATTTATATACCCCTCACTTTTGACTCTACATATATATGCAATATATAAGATATATAATATGCATATAAGATATATATCTTATATATTACATATAAGATATATAATACACATATAAGATGTATGCTTTTTTTTCTTTTTTCAGTACCCAACTTGGTATTGAACCAGGTTATCCTCGTACCTTGTATCAAGACGATGTCATCCGTAACATCGTCGGTCACGTGGCTACCATAATATATGTTTTAATGAAGTCCTATTTATATACCCCTCACTTTTGACTCTACATATATATGCAATATATAAGATATATAATATGCATATAAGATATATAATACATATATAAGATGTATGCTCTTTTTTCTTTTTTCAGGACCCAAACTGGTATTGAATCAGGGCATCCTCGTACCTTGTATCAAGACGATGTCATCCTTAACACCATCGGTCACGTGGGTCACCCTATATATGTTGTAAATGAAGTCCTATTTATATACCACTCACTTTTGACTCTACATATATATATATATACAATATATAAGATATATAATATGCATATAAGATATATACAATATATATTACATATAAGATATATAATACACATATAAGATGTATGCTTTTTTTTCTTTTTTCAGTACCCAACTTGGTATTGAACCAGGTTATCCTCGTACCTTGTATCAAGACGATGTCATCCGTAACATCGTCGGTCACGTGGCTACCATAATATATGTTTTAATGAAGTCCTATTTATATACCCCTCACTTTTGACTCTACATATATATGCAATATATAAGATATATAATATGCATATAAGATATATAATACATATATAAGATGTATGCTCTTTTTTCTTTTTTCAGGACCCAAACTGGTATTGAATCAGGGCATCCTCGTACCTTGTATCAAGACGATGTCATCCTTAACACCATCGGTCACGTGGGTCACCCTATATATGTTGTAAATGAAGTCCTATTTATATACCACTCACTTTTGACTCTACATATATATATATATACAATATATAAGATATATAATATGCATATAAGATATATACAATATATTACATATAATATATATAATACATATATAAGATGTATGCTTGTTTTTCTTTTTTCAGGTGACCCGACTTGGTATTGAACCAGGGCATCCTCGTACCTTATATCCTGACGATGTCATTCGTAACACCATCGGTCACATGGGTCACCCAATATTTGATGTTAATGAAGTCCTATTTATATACCCCTCACTTTTGACTCCACATATATATGCAATATATAAGATATATAATATGCATATAAGATATATACAATATATATTACATATAATATATATAATACATATATAGGATGTATGCTTGTTTTTCTTTTTTCAGGTGACCCAACTTGGTATTGAACCAGGGCATCCTCGTACCTTGTATCCAGACGATGTCATCCGTAACACCATCGGTCACGTGGGTCACCCAATATATGTTGTAAATGAAGTCCTATTTATATACCACTCACTTTTGACTCTACATATATATATATATATACAATATATAAGATATTTGATATGCATATAAGATATATATACAATATATATTACATATAAGACATATAATACATATATAAGATGTATGCTTTTTTTTGTCAGGACCCAACCTGGTATTGAACCAGGGCATCCTCGTGCCTTGTATCCAGACGATGTCATCTGTAACACCATCGGTCACGTGGGTTCCACAATATATGTTGTAAATGAAGTCCTATTGATTTACCACTCACTTTTGACTCTACATATATATGCAATATATAAGATATATAATATGCATATAAGATATATACAATATATATTACATATAAGATATATAATACATATATAAGATGTATGCTCTTTTTTCTTTTTTCAGGACCCAAACTGGTATTGAATCAGGGCATCCTCGTACCTTGTATCCAGACGATGTCATCCGTAACACCATCGGTCACGTGGGTCACCCAATATATGTTATAAATGAAGTCCTATTTATATACCACTCACTTTTGACTCTACATATATATATATATATACAATATATAAGATATATAATATGCATATAAGATATATACCATATATATTACATATAAGATATATAATACATATATAAGATGTATCCTTTTTTTTCTTTTTTCAGGACCCAACCTTATTTTGAACCACGGCATCCTCGTACCTTTTATCCAGACGATGTCATCCGTAACACCATTGGTCACGTGGCTTCCATAATATATGTTTTAAATGAAGTCCTATTTAACTTTTGACTCTACATATATATGCAATATATAAGATATATAATATGCATATAAGATATATAACATATATATTACATATAAGATATATATTACATATATAAGATGTATGCTTTTTTCTTTTTTCAGGGCCCTACCTGGTATTGAACCAGGGCATCCTCATACCTTGTATCCAGACGTTGTCATCCGTAACACCATCGGTCATGTGGGTCACCCATTATTGTTGTAAATGAAGTCCTATTTATATACCCCTCACTTTTGACTCTACATATATATGCAATATATAAGATATATAATATGCATATAAGATATATATCTTATATATTACATATAAGATATATAATACATATATAAGATGTATGCTCTTTTTTCTTTTTTCAGGACCCAAACTGGTATTGAATCAGGGCATCCTCGTACCTTGTATCAAGACGATGTCATCCGTAACACCATCGATCACGTGGGTCACCCAATATATGTTGTAAAGGAAGTCCTATTTATATACCACTCACTTTTGACTCTACATATATATATATATACAATATATAAGATATATAATATGCATATAAGATATATACAATATATATTACATATAATATATATAATACATATATAAGATGTATGCTTGTTTTTCTTTTTTCAGGTGACCCAACTTGGTATTGAACCAGGGCATCCTCGTACCTTATTTCCTGACGATGTCATTCGTAACACCATCGGTCACATGGGTCACCCAATATTTGATGTTAATGAAGTCCTATTTATATACCACTCACTTTTGACTCTACATATATATGCAATATATAAGATATATAATATGCATATAAGATATATACAATATATATTACATATAATATATATAATACATATATAGGATGTATGCTTGTTTTTCGTTTTTCAGGTGACCCAACTTGGTATTGAACCAGGGCATCCTCGTACCTTGTATCCAGACGATGTCATCCGTAACACCATCGGTCATGTGGCTTCCATAATATATGTTGTAAATGATGTCGTATTTATATACCCCTCACTTTTGACTCTACATATATATGCAATAAATAAAATATATAATATGCATATAAAATATATACAATATATATTACATAAAAGATATATAATACATATATAAAATGTATTCTCTTTTTTCTTTTTTCAGGACCCAAACTGGTATTGAATCAGGGCATCCTCGTACCTTGTATCCAGACGATGTCATCCGTAACACCATCGGTCACGTGGGTCACCCAATATTTGTTGTAAATGAAGTCCTATTTATATACCACTCACTTTTGACTCTACATATATATGCAATATAGAAAATATATAATATGCATATAAGATATATACAATATATATTACATATAAGATATATAATATATATATAAGATGTATGCTTTTTTCTTTTTTCAGGACCCAACTTGGTATTGAACCAGGTTATCCTCGTACCTTGTATCCAGACGATGTCATCCGTAACATCGTCGGTCATGTGGGTCACCCAATATTTGTTGTAAATGAAGTCCTATTTGTAAACCACTCACTTTTGACTCTACATATATATGCAATATATAAGATATATAATATGCATATAAGATATATACAATATATATTACATATAAGATATATAATACACAAATAAAATGTATGCTTTTTTTTCTTTTTTCAGGACCCAACCTGGTATTGAACCTGGTTATCCTCGTACCTTGTATCAAGACGATGTCATCCGTAACATCATCGGTCACGTGGCTACCATAATATATGTTTTAATGAAGTCCTATTTATATACCCCTCACTTTTGACTCTACATATATATGCAATATATAAGATATATATATACAATATATGTTACATATAAGATATATAAGATGTATGCTCTTTTTTCTTTTTTCAGGACCCAAACTGGTATTGAATCAGGGCATCCTCGTAACTTGTATCCAGACGATGTCATCCGTTACACCATCGGTCACGTGGGTCACCCAATATTTGTTGTAAATGAAGTCCTATTTATAAACCACTCACTTTTGACTCTACATATATATGCAATATATAAAATATATAATATACATATAAGATATATACAATATATATTACATATAAGATATATAATATATATATAAGATGTATGCATTTTTCTTTTTTCAGGGCCCTACCTGGTATTGAACCAGGGCATCCTCATACCTTGTATCCAGACGTTGTCATCCGTAACACCATCGGTCATGTGGGTCACCCATTATTGTTGTAAATGAAGTCCTATTTATATACCCCTCACTTTTGACTCTACATATATATGCAATATATAAGATATATAATATGCATATAAGATATATATCTTATATATTACATATAAGATATATAATACATATATAAGATGTATGCTCTTTTTTCTTTTTTCAGGACCCAAACTGGTATTGAATCAGGGCATCCTCGTACCTTGTATCAAGACGATGTCATCCGTAACACCATCGATCACGTGGGTCACCCAATATTTGATGTTAATGAAGTCCTATTTATATACCACTCACTTTTGACTCTACATATATATGCAATATATAAGATATATAATATGCATATAAGATATATACAATATATATTACATATAATATATATAATACATATATAGGATGTATGCTTGTTTTTCTTTTTTCAGGTGACCCAACTTGGTATTGAACCAGGGCATCCTCGTACCTTGTATCCAGACGATGTCATCCGTAACACCATCGGTCATGTGGCTTCCATAATATATGTTGTAAATGAAGTCGTATTTATATACCCCTCACTTTTGACTCTACATATATATGCAATAAATAAAATATATAATATGCATATAAAATATATACAATATATATTACATAAAAGATATATAATACATATATAAAATGTATTCTCTTTTTTCTTTTTTCAGGACCCAAACTGGTATTGAATCAGGGCATCCTCGTACCTTGTATCCAGACGATGTCATCCGTAACACCATCGGTCACGTGGGTCACCCAATATTTGTTGTAAATGAAGTCCTATTTATATACCACTCACTTTTGACTCTACATATATATGCAATATAGAAAATATATAATATGCATATAAGATATATACAATATATATTACATATAAGATATATCATATAGATATAAGATGTATGCTTTTTTCTTTTTTCAGGACCCAACTTGGTATTGAACCAGGTTATCCTCGTACCTTGTATCCAGACGATGTCATCCGTAACATCGTCGGTCATGTGGGTCACCCAATATTTGTTGTAAATGAAGTCCTATTTGTAAACCACTCACTTTTGACTCTACATATATATGCAATATATAAGATATATAATATGCATATAAGTTATATACAATATATATTACATATAAGATATATAATACACAAATAAAATGTATGCTTTTTTTTCTTTTTTCAGGACCCAACCTGGTATTGAACCTGGTTATCCTCGTACCTTGTATCAAGACGATGTCATCCGTAACATCATCGGTCACGTGGCTACCATAATATATGTTTTAATGAAGTCCTATTTATATACCCCTCACTTTTGACTCTACATATATATGCAATATATAAGATATATATATACAATATATGTTACCTATAAGATATATAAGATGTATGCTCTTTTTTCTTTTTTCAGGACCCAAACTGGTATTGAATCAGGGCATTCTCGTACCTTGTATCCAGACGATGTCATCCGTAACACCATCGGTCACGTGGGTTCCACAATATATGTTGTAAATGAAGTCCTATTGATTTACCACTCACTTTTGACTCTACATATATATGCAATATATAAGATATATAATGTGCATATAAGATATATTACATATAAGATATATAATACATATATAAGATGTATGCTTGTTTTTCTTTTTTCAGGTCACCCAACTTCGTATTGAATCAGGGCATCCTCGTAACTTGTATCCAGACGATGTCATCCGTTACACCATCGGTCACGTGGCTTCCATAATATATGTTGTAAATGAAGTCGTATTTATATACCCCTCACTTTTGACTCTACATATATATGCAATAAATAAAATATATAATATGCATATAAGATATATACAATATATATTACATATAAGATATATAATATATATATAAGATGTATGCTTTTTTCTTTTTTCAAGGCCCTACCTGGTATTGAACCAGGGCATCCTCGAACCTTGTATCCAGACGATGTCATCCGTAACACCATCGGTCATGTGGGTCACCCATTATTGTTGTAAATGAAGTCCTATTTATATACCACTTACTTTTGGCTCTACGTATATATGCAATATATAAGATATATAATATGCATATAAGATATATACAATATATATTACATATATATAAGATATATAATACACATATAAGATCTATGCTTTTTTTTCTTTTTTCAGGACCCAACCTGGTATTTAACCAGGTCATCCTCGTACCTTGTATCAAGAAGATGTCATCCGTAACACCATCGGTCACGTGGGTCACCCAATATTTGATGTTAATGAAGTCCTATTTATATACCACTCACTTTTGACTCTACATATATATGCAATATATAAGATATATAATATGCATATAAGATATATACAATATATATTACATATAATATATATAATACATATATAAGATGTATGCTTGTTTTTCTTTTTTCAGGTGACCCAACTTGGTATTGAACCAGGGCATACTCGTACCTTGTATCCAGACGATGTCATCCGTAACACCATCGGTCATGTGGGTTCCATAATATATGTTGTAAATGAAGTCCTATTTATATACCACTTACTTTAGACTCTACATATATGCAATATATAAGATATATAATATGCATATAAGATATATACAATATATATTACATATAAGATATATAATACATATATAAGATGTATTTTCTTTCTTTTTTCAGGATGCAACCTGGTTTTGAACCAGGGCATCCTCGTACCTTGTATCCAGACGATGTCATCCGTAACACCATCGGTCACGTGGCTTCCATAATATATGTTGTAAATGAAGTCATATTTATATACCCCTCACTTTTGACTCTACATATATATGCAATATATAAAATATATAATATGCATATAAGGTATATACAATATATATTACATATAAGATATATAATATATATATAAGATGTATGCTTTTTTCTTTTTTCAAGGCCCTACCTGGTATTGAACCAGGGCATCCTCGAACCTTGTATCCAGACGATGTCATCCGTAACACCATCGGTCATGTGGGTCACCCATTATTGTTGTAAATGAAGTCCTATTTATATACCACTTACTTTTGGCTCTACGTATATATGCAATATATAAGATATATAATATGCATATAAGATATATACAATATATATTACATTTATATAAGATATATAATACACATATAAGATCTATGCTTTTTTTTCTTTTTTGAGGACCCAACCTGGTATTTAACCAGGTCATCCTCGTACCTTGTATCAAGAAGATGTCATCCGTAACACCATCGGTCACGTGGGTCACCCAATATTCGATGTTAATGAAGTCCTATTTATATACCACTCACTTTTGACTCTACATATATATGCAATATATAAGATATATAATATGCATATAAGATATATACAATATATATTACATATAATATATATAATACATATATAAGATGTATGCTTGTTTTTCTTTTTTCAGGTGACCCAACTTGGTATTGAACCAGGGCATACTCGTACCTTGTATCCAGATGATGTCATCCGTAACACCATCGGTCATGTGGGTTCCATAATATATGTTGTAAATGAAGTCCTATTTATATACCACTTACTTTAGACTCTACATATATGCAATATATAAGATATATAATATGCATATAAGATATATACAATATATATTACATATAGGATATATAATATATATATAAGATGTATTTTTTTCTTTTCTCAGGACGCAACCTGGTTTTGAACCAGGGAATCCTCGTACCTTGTATCCAGACGATGTCATCCGTAACACCATCGGTCACGTGGCTTCCATAATATATGTTGTAAATGAAGTCATATTAATATACCCCTCACTTTTGACTCTACATATATATGCAATATATAAAATATATAATATGCATATAAGGTATATACAATATATATTACATATAAGATATATAATATATATATATAAGATGTATGCTTTTTTCTTTTTTCAAAGGCCCTACCTGGTATTGAACCAGGGCATCCTCGAACCTTGTATCCAGACGATGTCATCTGTAACACCATCGGTCATGTGGGTCACCCATTATTGTTGTAAATGAAGTCCTATTTATATACCACTTACTTTTGGCTCTACGTATATATGCAATATATAAGATATATAATATGCATATAAGATATATACAATATATATTACATATATATAAGATATATAATACACATATAAGATCTATGCTTTTTTTCTTTTTTCAGGACCCAACCTGGTATTTAACCAGGTCATCCTCGTACCTTGTATCAAGAAGATGTCATCCGTAACACCATCGGTCACGTGGGTCACCCAATATTTGATGTTAATGAAGTCCTATTTATATACCACTCACTTTTGACTCTACATATATATGCAATATATAAGATATATAATATGCATATAAGATATATACAATATATATTACATATAATATATATAATACATATATAAGATGTATGCTTGTTTTTCTTTTTTCAGGTGACCCAACTTGGTATTGAACCAAGGCATACTCGTACCTTGTATCCAGACGATGTCATCCGTAACACCATCGGTCATGTGGGTTCCATAATATATGTTGTAAATGAAGTCCTATTTATATACCACTTACTTTAGACTCTACATATATGCAATATATAAGATATATAATATGCATATAAGATATATACAATATATATTACATATAAGATATATAATACATATATAAGATGTATTTTTTCCTTTTTTCAGGACGCTACCTGGTTTTGAACCAGGGCATCCTCGTACCTTGTATCCAGACGATGTCATCCGTAACACCATCGGTCACGTGGCTTCCATAATATATGTTTTAAATGAAGTCATATTTATATACCCCTCACTTTTGACTCTATATATATATGCAATAAATAAAATATATAATATGCATATAAGATATATACAATATATATTACATAAAAGATATATAATACATATATAAAATGTATGCTCTTTTTTCTTTTTTCAGGACCCAAACTGGTATTGAATCAGGGCATCCTCGTACCTTGTATCCAGACGATGTCATCCGTAACACCATCGGTCACGTGAGTCACCCAATATTTGTTGTAAATGAAGTCCTATTTTTATACCACTCACTTTTGACTCTACATATATATGCAATATATAAAATATATAATATGCATATAAGATATATACAATATATATTACATATAAGATATATAAGATATATATAAGATGTATGCTTTTTTCTTTTTTCAAGGCCCTACCTGGTATTGAACCAGGGCATCCTCGAACCTTGTATCCAGACGATATCATCCGTAACACCATCGGTCATGTGGGTCACCCATTATTGTTGTAAATGAAGTCCTATTTATATACTTTTGGCTCTACGTATATATGCAATATATAAGATATATAATATGCATATAAGATATATACAATATATATTACATATATATAAGATATATAATACACATATAAGATCTATCCTTTTTTTTCTTTTTTCAGGACCCAACCTGATATTTAACCAGGTCATCCTCGTACCTTGTATCAAGACGATGTCATCCGTAACACCATCGGTCACGTGTCTACCATAATATATGTTTTAAATGAAGTCCTATTTATATACCCCTCACTTTTGACTCTACATACATATGCAATATATAAGATATATAATATGCATATAAGATATATACAATATATATTACATATAAGATATATAATATATATATAAGATGTATGCTCTTTTTTCTTTTTTCAGGACCCAAACTGGTATTGAATCAGGCCATCCCTGTACCTTGTATCCAGACGATGTCATCCGTAACACCATCGGTCACGTGGGTCACCCAATATTTGTTGTAAATGAAGGCCTATTTATATACCACTCACTTTAGACTCTACATATATATGCAATATATAAGATATATAATATGCATATAAGATATATACAATATATAAAACATATAAGATATATAATATATATGTAAGATGTATGCTTTTTTCTTTTTTCAAGACCCTACCTGGTATTGAACCAGGGCATCCTCATACCTTGTATCCAGACGATGTCATCCGTAACACCTTCGGTCACGTGGGTCACCCAATATTTGTTGTAAATGAAGTCCTATTTATATACCACTCACTTTTGACTCTACATATATATGCAATATATAAGATATATAATATGCATATAAGATATATACAATATATAAAACATATAAGATATATAATATATATGTAAGATGTATGCTTTTTTCTTTTTTCAAGACCCTACCTGGTATTGAACCAGGGCATCCTCGTACCTTGTATCCAGACGATGTCATCCGTAACACCTTCGGTCACGTGGGTCACCCAATATTTGTTGTAAATGAAGTCCTATTTATATACCACTCACTTTTGACTCTACATATATATGCAATATATAAGATATATAATATGCATATAAGATATATACAATATATAAAACATATAAGATATATAATATATATGTAAGATGTATGCTTTTTTCTTTTTTCAGGACCCAAACTGGTATTGAATCAGGCCATCCCTGTACCTTGTATCCAGACGATGTCATCCGTAACACCATCGGTCACGTGGGTCACCCAATATTTGTTGTAAATGAAGGCCTATTTATATACCACTCACTTTAGACTCTACATATATATGCAATATATAAGATATATAATATGCATATAAGATATATACAATATATAAAACATATAAGATATATAATATATATGTAAGATGTATGCTTTTTTCTTTTTTCAAGACCCTACCTGGTATTGAACCAGGGCATCCTCGTACCTTGTATCCAGACGATGTCATCCGTAACACCTTCGGTCACGTGGGTCACCCAATATTTGTTGTAAATGAAGTCCTATTTATATACCACTCACTTTTGACTCTACATATATATGCAATATATAAGATATATAATATGCATATAAGATATATACAATATATAAAACATATAAGATATATAATATATATGTAAGATGTATGCGTTTTTCTTTTTTCAAGACCCTACCTGGTATTGAACCAGGTCATCCTCGTACCTTGTATCAAGAAGATGTCATCCGTAACACCATCGGTCACGTGGGTCACCCAATATTTGATGTTAATGAAGTCCTATTTATATACCACTCACTTTTGACTCTACATATATATGCAATATATAAGATATATAATATGCATATAAGATATATACAATATATATTACATATAATATATATAATACATATATAAGATGTATGCTTGTTTTTCTTTTTTCAGGTGACCCAACTTGGTATTGGATTCCCAATACTTATTATTGTGTGATTAACTAAGAATTGTATCTGTACAATCCACTATATGTAAATTGCTTCCCTCAATTTTTAGGTTAACTTCACGATAGATCAAGTTCGAGCTATCATGGAAAAGCGTACCAATATACGCAACATGTCTGTAATAGCACACGTAGATCACGGCAAGTCCACCTTGACGGATTCTTTGGTCACAAAAGCCGGTATTATTACGGGAGCTAAGGCGGGTGAAATGCGCTACACAGACACAAGAAAGGACGAACAGGAGCGATGCATCACAATCAAATCGACGTATGTAATTGTTAAGTGTTGTCACTGCTACCTTTAAAAGGTCCTTCGTTTTTCTAGTGCCATTTCACTGTATTATGAATTGAAGGACTCCGACTTGAAGAGTGTAAAGCAGAAAGTAGATGGAAATGGCTTTCTGATCAATCTGATTGATTCCCCTGGTCACGTGGACTTTTCCTCTGAGGTTACGGCAGCCCTCCGTGTTACTGATGGAGCTCTTGTAGTCGTGGATTGTGTCAGTGGTAAGTGTTGCTGTATCCGATCACAATGCACCAGGCTGGAGTAAATCTATCTTGAACATAAATTGAATGGATTTACCATTTTTAAGGTGTGAGTGTACAAACTGAAACTGTACTACGTCAGGCATTGGTAGAGAGGATTAGGCCAGTTCTCTTCATGAACAAGATGGACCGTGCCTTGCTGGAACTGCAGTTGGAGATGGAAGACCTGTATCAGAAATTTAACAAGATTTTGGAAAGCACAAATGTGATCATTGCCACCTATGGGAGTGAGGACAGCCCAATGGGAGATGCGCAGGTTGGTTGACTAATAATTAACCCTTGTATGGCCCTTATTAACTGATTCCCCAAAGCTTGTGCAATAACGTGCAAGTTTTTTGTTCCTCAGGTTCAAGCAGTTAATGGTACAGTGGGGTTCGGTTCCGGTCTTCATGGATGGGCTTTCACCCTGAAGCAATTTGCAGAGATGTATTCAGCAAAGTTTAAAATTGAGCCAGAAAAGTTAATGAAGAGATTCTGGGGAGACCAGTTTTACAATGCCAAGGAGAAGAAATGGTCCAAGACTAAGAGTGACAACTATGTTAGGGGCTTCTGTCAGTTCATCCTGGACCCAATCTACAAAGTATTTGATGCTGTCATGAATTTCAAAAAGGAAGAAACGCAGAAACTTATTGAAAAATTGCAGATTAAACTGGAAGGAGAAGAAAAGGTTTTCTTTACGTTTAGTGTGTTTTATTTGTCAATTTTACTCCTAGTTATTTATTTGTTTAGCACTTAGAAGGAAAACCGCTGTTGAAAACCATGATGCGCAAATGGCTCCCAGCCGGGGAGGCCTTGCTTCAAATGATTACCATCCACCTTCCTTCCCCAGTTACAGCTCAAGGCTACAGAATGGAGCTATTGTATGAAGGACCTCATGACGATCCATGTGCGCTTGGAATCAAAAATTGTGATCCAAAGGTATGTTTGTGTAAATGTGTAGTTACCTCTTATTTGCTGATAAGGAACCACAAGCTTTTTAGCTTTTGGGAGTACCTATGAGCAGAGTGACTGCTTAAACTTCCATACTATGCCATACTGATAAGTCCTAATAAGGAAGAAACAGTTTTCTGTGTCTTGACCATGTTGTGATTGGCTATAAGAGCAGACTAGTTCCCATCAAGTGAACTTTGGTTCCACCCATTGCTCATTGTGCTCCTCAGGAGACATGAGTGGGCGGGGTAAATCCAGAGTTCTTTGTTGATGGCATCTGAGGTTAGGAACAGCTTTTGATCTTAAGTCTCCAATTTTTCCTCTTCAAAAAATATGCCAACAAAAGGTTCCTTTAATCATTTTCTTAAGGCTCCGTTAATGATGTACATCAGCAAGATGGTACCCACATCAGACAAGGGGAGATTCTATGCATTTGGTCGTGTTTTCTCTGGTACTGTTGCAACAGGTCAGAAGGTCAGAATCATGGGGCCTAATTATGTTCCTGGCAAGAAGGAAGATCTCTACACAAAGTCAATTCAGAGAACTATTCTTATGATGGGTAGGTACGTGGAAGCTATAGAAGATGTGCCCTGCGGCAACATTGCTGGGCTTGTGGGCGTTGACCAGTTCTTGGTCAAGACTGGGACTCTATCCACCTATGATCATGCCCATAATCTCAAGGTGAGACCTCTAAATGGGACTATATACCGTAATTTGGGAAATTTTCTTGTGATAAATTTTCTTGTTGAAATATTTTCATGGTCTAATCCAACTGCACTTCTTGATTTACACAAACAAATGAACGAGGAGACAACCATGAAAATATTTTAATAATGAAATTTCCTGAATTTGCGGTACTTCAATTGTACGATTGTTGTACATGCGAACATCAGTATTATTGGGATGGAGGCTACATTTTTTTAATTTCTGAAATCAGAGCAGTCTATTTGTAAGAGATAGATTACAGTGGGCCCTGGTTTAACTGACAGCGTTTGTTTCAACCAAAAATGTTGGATAAATCAGGTGTCAGAAAAGAAAGGGTTGCAAAATAATGAATAAGATAGAGCAACCTTTAGCACGAATATAAAAAACGCTTATTTCATCTTCTCGTGGCGTGGTAGTCTCTTTTTTGTGCCATGATGTTAATGAAGTCCTATTTATATACCACTCACTTTAGACTCTACATATATGCAATATATAAGATATATAATATGCATATAAGATATATACAATATATATTACATATAAGATATATAATACATATATAAGATGTATTTTTTCCTTTTTTCAGGACGCTACCTGGTTTTGAACCAGGGCATCCTCGTACCTTGTATCCAGACGATGTCATCCGTAACACCATCGGTCACGTGGCTTCCATAATATATGTTTTAAATGAAGTCATATTTATATACCCCTCACTTTTGACTCTATATATATATGCAATAAATAAAATATATAATATGCATATAAGATATATACAATATATATTACATAAAAGATATATAATACATATATAAAATGTATGCTCTTTTTTCTTTTTTCAGGACCCAAACTGGTATTGAATCAGGGCATCCTCGTACCTTGTATCCAGACGATGTCATCCGTAACACCATCGGTCACGTGGGTCACCCAATATTTGTTGTAAATGAAGTCCTATTTTTATACCACTCACTTTTGACTCTACATATATATGCAATATATAAAATATATAATATGCATATAAGATATATACAATATATATTACATATAAGATATATAAGATATATATAAGATGTATGCTTTTTTCTTTTTTCAAGGCCCTACCTGGTATTGAACCAGGGCATCCTCGAACCTTGTATCCAGACGATATCATCCGTAACACCATCGGTCATGTGGGTCACCCATTATTGTTGTAAATGAAGTCCTATTTATATACTTTTGGCTCTACGTATATATGCAATATATAAGATATATAATATGCATATAAGATATATACAATATATATTACATATATATAAGATATATAATACACATATAAGATCTATCCTTTTTTTTCTTTTTTCAGGACCCAACCCAATATTTAACCAGGTCATCCTCGTACCTTGTATCAAGACGATGTCATCCGTAACACCATCGGTCACGTGTCTACCATAATATATGTTTTAAATGACGTCCTATTTATATACCCCTCACTTTTGACTCTACATACATATGCAATATATAAGATATATAATATGCATATAAGATATATACAATATATATTACATATAAGATATATAATATATATATAAGATGTATGCTCTTTTTTCTTTTTTCAGGACCCAAACTGGTATTGAATCAGGCCATCCCTGTACCTTGTATCCAGACGATGTCATCCGTAACACCATCGGTCACGTGGGTCACCCAATATTTGTTGTAAATGAAGGCCTATTTATATACCACTCACTTTAGACTCTACATATATATGCAATATATAAGATATATAATATGCATATAAGATATATACAATATATATTACATATAAGATATATAATATATATGTAAGATGTATGCTTTTTTCTTTTTTCAAGACCCTACCTGGTATTGAACCAGGGCATCCTCGTACCTTGTATCCAGACGATGTCATCCGTAACACCTTCGGTCACGTGGGTCACCCAATATTTGTTGTAAATGAAGTCCTATTTATATACCACTCACTTTTGACTCTACATATATATGCAATATATAAGATATATAATATGCATATAAGATATATACAATATATAAAACATATAAGATATATAATATATATGTAAGATGTATGCTTTTTTCTTTTTTCAGGACCCAAACTGGTATTGAATCAGGCCATCCCTGTACCTTGTATCCAGACGATGTCATCCGTAACACCATCGGTCACGTGGGTCACCCAATATTTGTTGTAAATGAAGGCCTATTTATATACCACTCACTTTAGACTCTACATATATATGCAATATATAAGATATATAATATGCATATAAGATATATACAATATATAAAACATATAAGATATATAATATATATGTAAGATGTATGCTTTTTTCTTTTTTCAAGACCCTACCTGGTATTGAACCAGGGCATCCTCGTACCTTGTATCCAGACGATGTCATCCGTAACACCTTCGGTCACGTGGGTCACCCAATATTTGTAGTAAATGAAGTCCTATTTATATACCACTCACTTTTGACTCTACATATATATGCAATATATAAGATATATAATATGCATATAAGATATATACCATATATATTACATATAAGATGTACAATACATATATAAGATGTATTCTCTTTTTTCTTTTTTCAGGAACAAAACTGGTATTGAACCAGGGCATCCTCGTACCTTGTATCCAGACAATGTCATCCGTAACACCATCGGTCACGTAGGTTCAACAATATATGTTGTAAATGAAATCCTATTTATATACCACTCACTTTTTACTCTTCATATATTTGCAATATATAAGATATATAATAGGCATATAAGATATTTTAAATATACATTACATATAAGATATATAATACATATATAAGATGTATGCTTTTTTTCTTTTTTCAGGACCCAAACTGGTATTGAATCAGGGCATCCTCGTACCTTGTATCCAGACGATGTCATCCGTAACACCTTCGGTCACATGGGTCACCCAATATTTGTAGTAAATGAAGTCCTATTTATATACCACTCACTTTTGACTCTACATATATATGCAATATATAAGATATATAATATGCATATAAGATATATACCATATATATTACATATAAGATGTACAATACATATATAAGATGTATTCTCTTTTTTCTTTTTTCAGGAACAAAACTGGTATTGAACCAGGGCATCCTCGTACCTTGTATCCAGACAATGTCATCTGTAACACCATCGGTCACGTAGGTTCAACAATATATGTTGTAAATGAAATCCTATTTATATACCACTCACTTTTTACTCTTCATATATTTGCAATATATAAGATATATAATAGGCATATAAGATATTTTAAATATACATTACATATAAGATATATAATACATATATAAGATGTATCCTTTTTTTCTTTTTTCAGGACCCAACCTGGTATTGAACCAGGGCATCCTCGTACCTTGTATCCAGACGATGTCATCCGTAACACCATCGGTCACATGGCTACCATAATATATTTTGTAAATGAAGTCCTATTTATATACCACTCACTTTTGACTCTACATATATATCCAATATATAAGATATATAATATTCATATAAGATATATACAATATATATTACATATAAGATGTATAATACATATATAAGATGTATTCTCTTTTTTCTTTTTTCAAGACCCTACCTGGTATTGAACCAGGGCATCCTCGTACCTTGTATCCAGACGATGTCATTCGTAACACCATCGGTCACGTGGGTCACCCAATATATTTTGTAAATTAAGTCCTATTCATATACCCCTCACTTTTGACTCTGCATATATATGCAATATATAAGATATATACAATATATATTACATATAAGATGTATAATACATATATAAGATGTATTCTCTTTTTTCTTTTTTCAAGACCCTACCTGGTATTGAACCAGGGCATCCTCGTACCTTGTATCCAGACGATGTCATTCGTAACACCATCGGTCACGTGGGTCACCCAATATATTTTGTAAATTAAGTCCTATTCATATACCCCTCACTTTTGACTCTGCATATATATGCAATATATAAGATATATACAATATATATTACATATAAGATATATAATACATATATAAGATGTATTCTCTTTTTTCTTTTTTCAGGACCCAACCTGGTATTGAACCAGGGCATCCTCGTACCTTGTATCCTGACGATGTCATTCGTAACACCATCGGTCACATGGGTCACCCAATATAAGTTGTAAATTAAGTCCTATTTATATACCACTCACTTTTGACTCTACATATATATGCAATATATAAGATATAATATGCATATAAGATATATACAGTATATACAGTGGAACCTCCCTTAACGGACACCTCCTGATAGCGGACACCTCACTAGTGCGGACACATTGTTGCGGTCCCGATTGAAAAGCCATTAACCACGATACAATGGCACCCTCCCAAATACGGACACCTCTCTATTCCGTATTGCGGACACGTAAATAGGTCCCAACGTATTTATTATTATACAAAATAAACTATATAATATGGACAGTATAAATAAGTGTAAGTTTCAGTCAGATGATTCTGGCAAGAGCGATCTTTCTCTGAGTCTTGACAGCATCCCTTCGAGCCGTTGAATATACTTTTGTGGCCCATACAGACGATAAACACAAGGGACTTCCAGTCCATACCCAGCGCCGCGATTGACCCTTTCCCCAGTAATTTCGACCATACCTTTGTTGCAGTCTCTCGCAAGGAATGACGAGATAAGCGGAGCAAAATTGTATGGAATATACCCGACTATTGTACCGTCCGCCTTTAATATTGCAACAGCGCACTTATCCCGACAATTTTCGGGCTCTCTCTTCAGGTTTAACATCTGTCCAGTTCTTGGTTGCCAGTGTTCTTGGTAGGCATGAGCTCCTCTTACAAAAGTACGAATCTCGCAGAAATCTGAAGTCACTTCTGCTGGCTGACTTGCCATAGTCGTGGTTCCTTTGTGGTACACACAATCAAAGGGCAAGGGCAAGGTGATTGACCTAGGCCTTGCCCTTTGACTGTTCAACACGTGTATGTTAGTGCAAAATGGCTCTTTCCACCACAAAAAAGCGCAATGAACTGTCACTTCAGAAAAAGTATGAGTTACTGCAGATGGCAGAGAAGAACCCAACACTGGGAGTTAGAAAACTGGCTGAATACTTTAGCATTGGCAAGACACAGGCATCCACCATCCTGAAAAACAAGGTTACCATTCTTGAAAGTTATGAGGGTAATGCCTCCAGTGACATATGTCGTTCTCTAAAGAGGGCACGTACCTCACAATTTGCTGATGTCAATGATCGGCTGTACGATTGGTACCTCATGGCTGTTCATAAGAACATCTATCCTGATGGTCCCAAGATATGTCAAAAAGCCAAGGAGATTGCACAGCACCTGGACATCTCTGACTTCAAGGCATCCAATGGGTGGCTAGAAAAATGGAAATTGAAACACAACATTCGACAGATGACCATTAGTGGGGAGTCAGGCGAAGTCAAAGGTGAAACGGTTGACTCTTGGAAAGAGCGCATCCCAGAGATAATTCATGGTTACAGTGCCAAGGATATCTGGAACATGGACAAAACAGGCTGCTTCTGGAGGGCTTTGCCAGACAAAGGCTTAGGACAGAAGGGGAAGTTATGCAAAGGGGGCAAGAGGGTGACAGTAGCATTTTTTGTAAATGCTGCAGGAGGCAAAGAAGGTATCAAACCAATTGTTGTCTGGACATCTGAAAACCTTCGATGCTTCAAGGGAGTGGATAAAAGTTGCTTACCAGTGAGGTTTTACAGCCAGGCAAAGTCCTGGATGACAGGAGACATTATGCACCGTGTCCTTCTCAAGGTAAACAATCAATTGAAGTCACAAAGCCGCTCAATTGCACTGCTAATGGATAATGCTGGATGCCACCCACAAAATCTTTTAGGAAAATACAGCAACATCAAAATCCTGTTTCTTCCTCCTAACACCACCTCAGTTCTTCAGCCCCTTGACTTTGGAATCATCAAGAACTTCAAGGTACACTATCGTAAGCTTCTCATGCAGCATGTCCTTGCCAAAATTGAGGAGTGCTCAAGCGCTCATGAAGTGGTCAAGTCAGTCAACATCCTACTAGCATGCAGATGGGTTGCACAGGCATGGGAGTTGGTGTCATCTGACACCATTAAAAATGCTTCCGAAAGGCTGGGGTTGTCAACTCTGATTTTGATCCAGTCTCACGTGATGTCAATATAGCTGATGACCCATTTGCAGATCTGGAAGTAGACAGTGAGACAGGAGAGCTAGAAGACATGATCAAAGGGATCAGATCTAGAGATTGCTGCTCTGCGGATGAGTTTACCACTGCTGATGAAGACCTACCTGTTTGTCAGGACTATGCTGATGACAGCTGGGAGGATGACTTCCTAGCTGATATTGCTCCAAGCAAGAAGAAGAAAGATTCTGAGAGCCAAGAACAGGAAGATGAGGAGGAGGAGGAGGAAGAGGAGAATGGGGAGGGAGATTCTTTCTGCACGCCTGTGCTACCCAAGCTAACAACCTTTCACCAAGCAATGCAGAGCCTAGATGATGTTGCTGCATTTTTAGATTACAAGGGGTACACTTCTGAAGCAACAGAAATTAGCCGTGTAACAAATGTGGTTGCAGCACTTCACTACTCTGCGCTTACTAAAGCCAGGCAGACAACATTGGATGATTATTTCCATAAATAGTGTGGTTTAGCAGTGTATCATGACAGTAGCATTTCTGTGTTTACTAAATGCATATATTTTGGCTACACTATAGAATATTAACAATATGTTTGTAATTACATTGCCAATCTTTGCATATAAATGTAATTAATACATATTTAATGGCAAACCTCTGAAATCAGGACACCTCCATAATCAGGACACTTGGATCTGGTCCCGAGGGTGTCCTTATTATGGAGGTTCCACTGTATTACATATAAGATATATAATACATATATAAGATGTATGCTTTTTTCTTTTTTCAGGACCCAACCTGGTATTGAACCAGGTCATCCTCGTAACTTGTATCCAGACGATGTCATCCGTAAACACCATCGGTCACGTGGGTACCCAATATATGTTGTAAATGAAGTCCTATTTATATACCACTCACTTTTGACTCTACATATATATGCAATATATAAGATATATAATGTGCATATAAGATATTTACAATATATATTACATATAAGATATATAATATATATATAAGATGTATGCTTTTTTTCTTTTTTCAGGACCCAACCTGGTATTGAACCAGGGCATCCTAGTACCTTGTATCCAGACGATGTCATCCGTAACACCATCGGTCACGTGGGTTCCACAATATATGTTGCAAATGAAGTCCTATTTATATACCACTCACTTTTGACTCTACATATTTATGCAATATATAAGATATATAATATGCATATAAGATATATAATATGCATATAAGATATATAATATGCATATAATATGATATATACAATATATATTACACATTAGATATTTAATACATATATAAGATGTATGCTTTTTTCTTTTTTCAGGACCCAATCTGGTATTGAACCAGGGCATACTCGTACCTTGTATCCAGACGATGTCATCCTCGACACCATCGTTCACATGGTTCAACCAATATTAATGAAGTCCTATTTATACATATTATTTATAAGATATATGATACAGATATAAAATTTAAAAATTTTTTTTTTCAGGTGACCCACCTTGGTATTGAACCAGGCCATCCTCGTACTTTGTATCCAGACGATGTCATCCGTAACACCATCGGTCACGTGGGGCACCAAATATATGTTGTAAATGAAGTCCTATTTATATATCACCCACTTTTGACTCTACATATATTTGTAATATATAAGATATATAATATACATATAAGATATATACAATATATATTATATATAAGATATATAATACGTAAATAAGATGTATACTTTTTTCTTTTTTCAGCTGACCCAGCCTGGTATTGAACCAGGGCATCCTCGTACCTTGTATCCAGACGATGTTATCCGTAACTCGATCTGTCACGTGGGTCCTCCAATATAAATTGGAAATGAAGTCCTATTTATATAACACAAATTTTGACCCTATATATATATGTAATATATAAGATATATAATATGCATATAACATAAATACTATATATATAATATATACATATGATATAGAATACAAATATATGATGTATATATTTTTTTTTAGGTGACCCAGTCTGGTATTGAACCAGGGCATCCTCGTATCTTGTATCCAGACGATGTCATCCGTAACACCATCAGTCACGTGGGTCACCCAATATATATTGTAAATTAAGTCCTTTTTATATCACTCACTTTTGACCCTACATATATATGTAATGTATAAGATATATAATATGCATATAAGATAGGTACAATATATATAATATATAGGATGTTTTAAACATATATAAGATGTATACATTTTTTTCCTTTTCAAATGACCCAGCCTGGTATTGAACCACGGCATCCTCGTACCTTGTATCCAGACGATGTCATCCGTAACACCATCGGTCTCATGGGTCACACAATATATGTTGTTAATTAAGTCCTTTTTTATATCACTAACTTTTACTCTACATATATAAGTAATATATAAGATATATAAAATACATGCAAGATATATACAATCTATATTATATATAAGATATATAATACATATATCAGATGTCTGCTTTTTTCTTTTTTCAGGTGACCCATCCTAGTATTTAACCAGGGCATCCTCGTACCTTGTATCCGGACGATGTCATCCGTAACACCACCGGTCACGTGGGTCAACCAATATATTTGTAAATGAAGTCCTATTTATATATCACTCACTTTTGACTCTACATATATATGTAATATATAAGATATATACAATATATATTATATATAAGATATATACTATATATATCAGATGTACACTTTTTTCTTTTTTCAGTTTACCCAGCCTGGTATTGAACCAGGGCATCCCAGTACCTTGTATCCAGACGATGTCATCCGTAACACCATCGGTCACGTGGGTCACCCAATATATGTTGTAAATCAAGTCCTATTTATATAACACACACTTTTGACTCTACATATATATGTAATATATAAGATATATAGTATGCATAAAAGATAAATACTATATATATTATATATATATACATGATATATAATACATATAGAAGATGTATACTTTTTTTTTTCAGGTGACCTAGCCTGGTATTGAACCAGGGCATCCTCGTACCTTGTATCCAGACGATGTTATCAGTAACACCATCCCTCACGTGGGTCCCCCAATATATGTTGTAAATGAAGTCCTATTTTTATAACACACACTTTTGACTCTACATATATATGTAATATATAAGATATATAATATCCATATAAGATATATATGCAATATATATTATATATAAGATAGATAATACATATATAACATGAATACTTTTTTCTTTTTCAGGTGACCCAGCCTGGTATTGAACCATGGCATCCTCGTACCTTGCATCCAGACGATGTCATCCGTAACACCATCGGTGACGTGGGTCACCCGATATATGTTGTAAATGAAGTCCTATTTATATAACACACACTTTTGACTCTACATATATATGTAATATATAAGATATATAGTATGCATAAAAGATAAATACTATATATATATTATATATATATATGATATATTATACATATAGAAAATGTATACCTTTTTTTTCAGGTGACCCAGCCTACCTCGTACCTTGTATCCAGACGATGTCATTCGTAACACCATCCGTCACGTGGGTCCCCAAATCGTCTTTATATAACACACACTTTTGACTCTACCTATATATGTAATATAAAAGATATATAATATGCATATAAGATATATGCAATATATATAATAATAAGATATATAATACATATATAAAATGAAGACTATTTTTTTTCAGGTGACCCAGCCTGCTATTGAACCAGGGCATCCTCGTACCTTGCAACCAGACGATGTCATCCGTAACACCGTCGGTCACATGGGTCACCCAATATATGTTGTAAATCAAGTCCTATTTATATAACACAAATTTTGACCCTACATATATATGTAATATATAAGATATATAATATGCATATAAGATAAATACTATACATATAATATATATATGATATATAATACGAATATAAGATGAATACTTTTTTCTTTTTTCAGGTGACCCAGCCTGGTATTGAACCAGGGCCTCCTCGTACCTTGTATCCAGACGATGTCATCCGTAACCCCATCAGTCACGTGGGTCACTCAATATATATTGTAAATGAAGTCCTATTTATATAACACACACTTTTGACTCTACCTATATATGTAATATATAAGATATATAATATACATATAAGATATATGCAATATATATTATATATAAGATATATAATACATTTATAACATGAATACTTTTTTCTTTTTACAGGTGACCCAGCCTGGTATTCAACCAGGGCATCCTCGTACCTTGTATCCAGACGATGTCATCCGTAACATCATCGGTCACTTGGGTCACCCAATATATGTTGTAAATCAAGTCCTATTTATATAACACAAATTTTGACCCTACATATATATGTAATATATAAGATATATAATATGCATATAAGATAAATACTATACATATAATATATATATGATATATAATACAAATATAAGATATATACTATTTTCTTTTTACAGGTGACCCAGCCTGGTATTGAACCAGGGCCTCCTCGTACCTTTTATCCAGACGATGTTATCCGTAACCCCATCAGTCACGTAGGTCACCCAATATATGTTGTAAATGAAGTCCTATTTATATAACACACACTTTTGAACTTACATATATAAGTAAAATATAAGATATATAATATGCATATAAGACAAATACAATATATTTTATTTATAAAATATATAATACGTATATGAAATGTGTACTTTTATCTTTTTTCAAATGACCCAGCCTGGTATTGAACCAGGGCATCCTCATACCTTGTATCCAGATGATGTAATCCGTAACACCATCGGTCACGTGGGTTACATGTAAATGAAGTCCTATTTATATATCACTCACTTTTGACTCTACATATATATGTAATATATAAGATATATAATATGCATATAAGATATGTACTTTATATATTATATATAAGATATTTTATAAAATATATAAGATGTATACTTTTTTCTTTTTTCAAATGACCCAGCCTGGTATTGAACCAGGGCATACTCGTACCTTGTATCCAGACGATTTTATCCGTAACACCATCGGTCACGTGAGTCACCCCATATATGTTGTAAATTAAGTCCTATTTATATATCACTCACTTTTTACTCTACATATGTGTAATGTATATATATATAGGATAAATAACACACATATCAGATATATGCTATATATATTATATATAAGATATATAATAATTATTTAAAATGAATATTTTTTTCTTTTTTCAGGTGACCCAGCCTGGTATTGAACCAGGGCATCCTCGTACCCTGTCTCCAGACGATGTCATCCGTAACACCATCGGCCATGTAGGTCACCCAATATATGTTTTAAGTGAAGTCCTATTTATATAACAAAAATTTAGACCCTACATATATATGTAATATATAAGATATATAATATGCATATAAGATAAATACTATATATATATTATATATATATGATATATAATACAAATATAAGATGCATACTTTTTCTTTTTTCAGGTGACCCAGCCTTGTTTTAAACCAAGGCCTCCTCGTACCTTGAATCCAGACGATGTCATCCGTAACACCATCGGTCACGTGGGTCACCCAATATATGTTGTAAATGAAGTCCTATTTATATATCACTCACTTTTGACTCTACATATGTGTAATATATATATAAGATATATAACAAACATATCAGATATATGCAATATATTATATATAAGATATATAATACATATATAAGATGTATACTTTTTTCTTTTTTCAGGTGACCCAGCCTGGTATTGAACCAGGGCATCCTCGTACCTTGTATCCAGACGATGTCATCCGAAACACCATTGGTCCCGTGGGTCACCCAATATATGTTATAAATGAAGTCCTATTTATATATCACTCACTTTTGACTCTACATATATATGTAATATATAAGATATATAATATGCATATAAGATATAAGCAATATATATTACATAAAAGATAAATAAAACGTATATAAGATTTATACTTTCTTTCTTTTTTCAGGTGACCCAGCCTGGCATTGATTCAGGGCATCCTCGTACCTTGTATCCAGACAATGTCATCCGTAACACCATCGGTCACGTGGGTCACTCAATATATATTGTAAATTAAGTCCTTTTTATATCACTCACTTTTGACCCTACATATATATGTAATGTATAAGATATATAATATGCATATAAGATAGGTACAATATATATAATATATAGGATGTTTTATACATATATAAGATGTATACATTTTTTTCCTTTTCTAATGACCCAGCCTGGTATTGAACCAGGGCATCCTCGTACATTGTATCCAGACGATGTCATCCGTAACACCATCGGTCTCGTGGGTCACACAGTATATGTTGTTAATTAAGTCCTTTTTTATATCACTCACTTTTACTCTGCATATATAAGTAATAGATAAGATATATAAAATACATGCAAGATATATACAATATATATTATATATAAGATATATAATACATATATCAGATGTCTGCTTTTTTCTTTTTTCAGGTGACCCAGCCTGGTATTGAACCAGGGCCTCCTCGTACCTTGTATCCAGACGATGTTATCCGTAACCCCATCAGTCACGTGGGTCACCCAATATATGTTGTAAATGAAGTCCTATTTATATAACACACACTTTTGACCTTACATATATATGTAAAATATAAGATATATAATATGCATATAAGATAAATGCAATATATTTTATTTATAAAATATATAATACGTATATGAAATGTGTACTTTTATCTTTTTTCAAATGACCCAGCCTGGTAATGAACCAGGGCCTCCTCGTACCTTTTATCCAGATGATGTAATCCGTAACACCATCGATCACGTGGGTCACCCAATATATATTGTAAATTAAGTCCCTTTTATATCACTCACTTTTGACCCAACTTATATATGTAATGTATAAGATATATAATATGCATATAAGATAGGTACCATATATATAATATATAGGATGTTTTATACATATATAAGATGTAAACATTTTTTTCCTTTTCAAATGACCCAGCCTGGTAATGAACCAGGGCATCCTCGTACCTTGTATCCAGACGATGTCATCCGTAACACCACCGGTCACGTGGGTCAACCCATATATTTGTAAATGAAGTCCTATTTATATATCACTCACTTTTGACTCTACATATGTGTAATATATATATATAGGCTAAATAACACACATATCTTATATATGCTATATATATTATATATAAGATATATAATACATATATAAAATGTATACATTTTCTTTTTTCAGGTGACCCAGCCTGGTTTTGAACCAGGGCCTCCTCGTACCTTGAATCCAGACGATGTCATCCGTAACACCATCGGTCACGAGGGTCCCCCAATATATGTTGTAAATGAAGTCCTATTTATATAACACACACTTTTGACTCTACATTTATATGTAATATATAACATATATAATATGCTTATAAGATATGTACATTACATATTATATATAGGATATATTATACATATATAAGATGTATACTTTTTTCTTTTTTCGGGACCCAACCTGGTATTGAACCAGGGCATCCTCGTACCTTGTATCCAGACGATGTCATCCGTAACACCATCGGTCTCATGGGTCACACAATATATGTTGTTAATTAAGTCCTTTTTTATATCACTAACTTTTACTCTACATATATAAGTAATATATAAGATATATAAAATACATGCAAGATATATACAATATATATTATATATAAGATATATAATACATATATCAGATGTCTGCTTTTTTCTTTTTTCAGGTGACCCAGCCTGGTATTGAAGCAGGGCCTCCTCGTACCTTGTATTCAGACGATGTTATCCGTAACCCCATCAGTCACGTGGGTCACCCAATATATGTTGTAAATGAAGTCCTATTTATATAACACACACTTTTGACCTTACATATATATGTAAAATATAAGATATATAATATGCATATAAGATAAATGCAATATATTTTATTTATAAAATATATAATACGTATATGAAATGTGTACTTTTATCTTTTTTCAAATGACCCAGCCTGGTAATGAACCAGGGCCTCCTCGTACCTTTTATCCAGATGATGTAATCCGTAACACCATCGATCACGTGGGTCACCCAATATATATTGTAAATTAAGTCCCTTTTATATCACTCACTTTTGACCCAACATATATATGTAATGTATAAGATATATAATATGCATATAAGATAGGTACAATATATATAATATATAGGATGTTTTATACATATATAAGATGTAAACATTTTTTTCCTTTTCAAATGACCCAGCCTGGTAATGAACCAGGGCATCCTCGTACCTTGTATCCAGACGATGTCAGCCGTAACACCACCGGTCACGTGGGTCAACCCATATATTTGTAAATGAAGTCCTATTTATATATCACTCACTTTTGACTCTACATATGTGTAATATATATATATAGGCTAAATAACACACATATCTTATATATGCTATATATATTATATATAAGATATATAATACATATATAAAATGTATACATTTTCTTTTTTCAGGTGACCCAGCCTGGTATTGAACCAGGGCATCCTCGTACCTTGTATCCAGACGATGTCATCCGTAACACCATCGGCCACGTGGGTCACCCAATATATGTTGTAAAAGAAGTCCTGTTTATATACCACTCACTTTTGACTCTACATATTTATGCAATATATAAGATATATAATGTGCATATAAGATAATTACTATATATATAATGTATATATATGATATATAATACAAATATAAGATGTATACTTTTTTCTTTTTTCAGGTGACCCAGCCTGGTTTTGAACCAGGGCCTCCTCGTACCTTGAATCCAGACGATGTCATCCGTAACACCATCGGTCACGAGGGTCCCCCAATATATGTTGTAAATGAAGTCCTATTTATATAACACACACTTTTGACTCTACATTTATATGTAATATATAAGATATATTATATGCATATAAGATAAATACAATATATATTATATATAAAATATATAAAACGTATATAAGATGTGTACTTTTTTTCTCTTTGAAAGTGACCCAGCCTGCTATTGAACCAGGGCATCCTCGTACCTTGTATCGAAACGATGTCATCCGTAAAACCATCGGTCACGTGGGTAACACAATGTATGTTGTAAATGAAGTCCTATTTATATATCACTCCCTTTTGACTCTACATATATATGTAATATATAACATATATAATATGCTTATAAGATATGTACATTACATATTATATATAGGATATATTATACATATATAAGATGTATACTTTTTTCTTTTTTCGGGACCCAACCTGGTATTGAACCAGGGCATCCTCGTACCTTGTATCCAGACGATGTCATCCGTAACACCATCGGTCTCATGGGTCACACAATATATGTTGTTAATTAAGTCCCTTTTTATATCACTCACTTTTACTCTACATATATAAGTAATATATAAGATATATAAAATACATGCAAGATATATACAATATATATTATATATAAGATATATAATACATATATCAGATGTCTGCTTTTTTCTTTTTTCAGGTGACCCAGCCTGGTATTGAACCAGGGCCTCCTCGTACCTTGTATCCAGACGATGTTATCCGTAACCCCATCAGTCACGTGGGTCACCCAATATATGTTGTAAATGAAGTCCTATTTATATAACACACACTTTTGACCTTACATATATATGTAAAATATAAGATATATAATATGCATATAAGATAAATGCAATATATTTTATTTATAAAATATATAATACGTATATGAAATGTGTACTTTTATCTTTTTTCAAATGACCCAGCCTGGTAATGAACCAGGGCCTCCTCGTACCTTTTATCCAGATGATGTAATCCGTAACACCATCGATCACGTGGGTCACCCAATATATATTGTAAATTAAGTCCCTTTTATATCACTCACTTTTGACCCAACATATATATGTAATGTATAAGATATATAATATGCATATAAGATAGGTACAATATATATAATATATAGGATGTTTTATACATATATAAGATGTAAACATTTTTTTCCTTTTCAAATGACCCAGCCTGGTAATGAACCAGGGCATCCTCGTACCTTGTATCCAGACGATGTCATCCGTAACACCACCGGTCACGTGGGTCAACCCATATATTTGTAAATGAAGTCCTATTTATATATCACTCACTTTTGACTCTACATATGTGTAATATATATATATAGGCTAAATAACACACATATCTTATATATGCTATATATATTATATATAAGATATATAATACATATATAAAATGTATACATTTTCTTTTTTCAGGTGACCCAGCCTGGTATTGAACCAGGGCATCCTCGTACCTTGTATCCAGACGATGTCATCCGTAACACCATCGGCCACGTGGGTCACCCAATATATGTTGTAAAAGAAGTCCTGTTTATATACCACTCACTTTTGACTCTACATATTTATGCAATATATAAGATATATAATGTGCATATAAGATAATTACTATATATATAATGTATATATATGATATATAATACAAATATAAGATGTATACTTTTTTCTTTTTTCAGGTGACCCAGCCTGGTTTTGAACCAGGGCCTCCTCGTACCTTGAATCCAGACGATGTCATCCGTAACACCATTGGTCACGAGGGTCCCCCAATATATGTTGTAAATGAAGTCCTATTTATATAACACACACTTTTGACTCTACATTTATATGTAATATATAAGATATATTATATGCATATAAGATAAATACAATATATATTATATATAAAATATATAAAACGTATATAAGATGTGTACTTTTTTTCTCTTTGAAAGTGACCCAGCCTGCTATTGAACCAGGGCATCCTCGTACCTTGTATCGAAACGATGTCATCCGTAAAACCATCGGTCACGTGGGTAACACAATGTATGTTGTAAATGAAGTCCTATTTATATATCACTCCCTTTTGACTCTACATATATATGTAATATATAACATATATAATATGCTTATAAGATATGTACATTACATATTATATATAGGATATATTATACATATATAAGATGTATACTTTTTTCTTTTTTCGGGACCCAACCTGGTATTGAACCAGGGCATCCTCGTACCTTGAATCCAGACGATGTCATCCGTAACACCATCGGCCACGTGGGTCACCCAATATATGTTGTAAAAGAAGTCCTGTTTATATACCACTCACTTTTGACTCTACATATTTATGCAATATATAAGATATATAATGTGCATATAAGATAATTACTATATATATAATGTATATATATGATATATAATACAAATATAAGATGTATACTTTTTTCTTTTTTCAGGTGACCCAGCCTGGTTTTGAACCAGGGCCTCCTCGTACCTTGAATCCAGACGATGTCATCCGTAACACCATCGGTCACGAGGGTCCCCCAATATATGTTGTAAATGAAGTCCTATTTATATAACACACACTTTTGACTCTACATTTATATGTAATATATAAGATATATTATATGCATATAAGATAAATACAATATATATTATATATAAAATATATAAAACGTATGTAAGATGTGTACTTTTTTTCTCTTTGAAATTGACCCAGCCTGCTATTGAACCAGGGCATCCTCGTACCTTGTATCGAAACGATGTCATCCGTAAAACCATCGGTCACGTGGGTAACACAATGTATGTTGTAAATGAAGTCCTATTTATATATCACTCCCTTTTGACTCTACATATATATGTAATATATAACATATATAATATGCTTATAAGATATGTACATTACATATTATATATAGGATATATTATACATATATAAGATGTATACTTTTTTCTTTTTTCGGGACCCAACCTGGTATTGAACCAGGGCATCCTCGTACCTTGTATCCATACGATGTCATCCGTAACACCATCGGTCTCATGGGTCACACAATATATGTTGTTAATTAAGTCCTTTTTTATATCACTCACTTTTACTCTACATATATAAGTAATATATAAGATATATAAAATACATGCAAGATATATACAATTTTATATTATATATAAGATATATAATACATATATCAGATGTCTGCTTTTTTCTTTTTTCAGGTGACCCAGCCTGGTATTGAACCAGGGCCTCCTCGTACCTTGTATCCAGACGATGTTATCCGTAACCCCATCAGTCACGTGGGTCACCCAATATATGTTGTAAATGAAGTCCTATTTATATAACACACACTTTTGACCTTACATATATATGTAAAATATAAGATATATAATATGCATATAAGATAAATGCAATATATTTTATTTATAAAATATATAATACGTATATGAAATGTGTACTTTTATCTTTTTTCAAATGACCCAGCCTGGTAATGAACCAGGGCCTCCTCGTACCTTTTATCCAGATGATGTAATCCGTAACACCATCGATCACGTGGGTCACCCAATATATATTGTAAATTAAGTCCCTTTTATATCACTCACTTTTGACCCAACATATATATGTAATGTATAAGATATATAATATGCATATAAGATAGGTACAATATATATAATATATAGGATGTTTTATACATATATAAGATGTAAACATTTTTTTCCTTTTCAAATGACCCAGCCTGGTAATGAACCAGGGCATCCTCGTACCTTGTATCCAGACGATGTCAGCCGTAACACCACCGGTCACGTGGGTCAACCCATATATTTGTAAATGAAGTCCTATTTATATATCACTCACTTTTGACTCTACATATGTGTAATATATATATATAGGCTAAATAACACACATATCTTATATATGCTATATATATTATATATAAGATATATAATACATATATAAAATGTATACATTTTCTTTTTTCAGGTGACCCAGCCTGGTATTGAACCAGGGCATCCTCGTACCTTGTATCCAGACGATGTCATCCGTAACACCATCGGCCACGTGGGTCACCCAATATATGTTGTAAAAGAAGTCCTGTTTATATACCACTCACTTTTGACTCTACATATTTATGCAATATATAAGATATATAATGTGCATATAAGATAATTACTATATATATAATGTATATATATGATATATAATACAAATATAAGATGTATACTTTTTTCTTTTTTCAGGTGACCCAGCCTGGTTTTGAACCAGGGCCTCCTCGTACCTTGAATCCAGACGATGTCATCCGTAACACCATTGGTCACGAGGGTCCCCCAATATATGTAGTAAATGAAGTCCTATTTATATAACACACACTTTTGACTCTACATTTATATGTAATATATAAGATATATTATATGCATATAAGATAAATACAATATATATTATATATAAAATATATAAAACGTATGTAAGATGTGTACTTTTTTTCTCTTTGAAAGTGACCCAGCCTGCTATTGAACCAGGGCATCCTCGTACCTTGTATCGAAACGATGTCATCCGTAAAACCATCGGTCACGTGGGTAACACAATGTATGTTGTAAATGAAGTCCTATTTATATATCACTCCCTTTTGACTCTACATATATATGTAATATATAACATATATAATATGCTTATAAGATATGTACATTACATATTATATATAGGATATATTATACATATATAAGATGTATACTTTTTTCTTTTTTCGGGACCCAACCTGGTATTGAACCAGGGCATCCTCGTACCTTGAATCCAGACGATGTCATCCGTAACACCATCGGCCACGTGGGTCACCCAATATATGTTGTAAAAGAAGTCCTATTTATATACCACTCACTTTTGACTCTACATATTTATGCAATATATAAGATATATAATGTGCATATAAGATAATTACTATATATATAATGTATATATATGATATATAATACAAATATAAGTTGTATACTTTTTTCTTTTTTCAGGTGACCCAGCCTGGTTTTGAACCAGGGCCTCCTCGTACCTTGAATCCAGACGATGTCATCCGTAACACCATTGGTCACGAGGGTCCCCCAATATATGTTGTAAATGAAGTCCTATTTATATAACACACACTTTTGACTCTACATTTATATGTAATATATAAGATATATTATATGCATATAAGATAAATACAATATATATTATATATAAAATATATAAAACGTATATAAGATGTGTACTTTTTTTCTCTTTGAAAGTGACCCAGCCTGCTATTGAACCAGGGCATCCTCGTACCTTGTATCGAAACGATGTCATCCGTAAAACCATCGGTCACGTGGGTAACACAATGTATGTTGTAAATGAAGTCCTATTTATATATCACTCCCTTTTGACTCTACATATATATGTAATATATAACATATATAATATGCATATAAGATATGTACATTACATATTATATATAGGATATATTATACATATATAAGATGTATACTTTTTTCTTTTTTCGGGACCCAACCTGGTATTGAACCAGGGCATCCTCGTACCTTGAATCCAGATGATGTCATCCGTAACACCATCGGTCACGTGGGTCACCCAATATATGTTGTAAATGAAGTCCTATTTATATATCACTCACTTTTGACTCTACATATGTGTAATATATATATAAGATATATAACAAACATATCAGATTTATGCAATATATTATATATAAGATATATAATACATATATAAGATGTATACTTTTTTCTTTTTTCAGATGACCCAGCCTGGTATTGAACCACGGCATCCTCGTACCTTGTATCCAGACGATGTCCTCCGAAACACCATTGGTCACGTGGGTCACCCAATATATGTTATAAATGAAGTCCTATTAATATATCACTCACTTTTGACTCTACATATATATGTAATATATGAGATTTATAATATGCATATAAGATATAAACAATATATATTACATATAAGATAAATAAAACGTATATAAGATTTATACTTTCTTTCTTTTTTCAGGTTACCCAGCCTGGCATTGAACCAAGGCATCCTCGTACCTTGTATCCAGACGATGTCATCCGTAACACCATCGGTCACGTGGGTCACCCAATATATGTTGTACACACAAATAGTATATGCAATTAGTACATACAACTATTACATTCAACTAGTACATATAACTAGTACCTACAACTGGTTCATTTTATTAGTATTAGTATATACAACGAGTACCTACTTAGTACGTAGTTTTACTAATACTAGAACCTGTAACTAGTACATAAAACCAGTATATACAACTAGTACATCAAACAAGTACCTATAACTAGTACCCAACTACTACATATAACTAGTACATACACATATAACTGGTACCTATAAATAGTACATACACCTAGCACATACAAATAGTACATACAACTAGTACGTACAAGTAGTATACAATTAGTACATACAACTAGTACACAGAAATAGTACATAAAACTATACATATAACTAGTACTTAACTAGTATATACAATTAGTACATATAACTAGTTCAAAGAATTATAACATACAACTACTACATAAAACTAATACATATAATTAGTAAATTTAACTTGTACTAGTACATACAACTAGTGCATAAAACTAGTACCTACAACTAGTATATATTACCAGTACTAGTACATACAACTAGTTATTAGAACTAGTATATGCAACTAGTACATAACTAAAACATACAGTTAATACATACAACTAGTACACAAAGCTAGTGACTACAGTTAGTAAATATTACCAGTACTAGTACATACCACTAGTTAATATTACTAGTACAAACAACTTGTACATAACTAGTACATTCATCTAATATAATTTATTAATATAACTAGGAATTGTACATAAAACTAATACCAACTAAGTATCTAGTATCACTAGTACTAGAACCTACAACTAGTACATATAACAGGTACATACACCTAGTACATACTACGAGTACATACAAATAGTACATACAACTAGTACATACAACTAGTGCATACAACTAGTACATTCAACTAGGACATACAAGTAGTAAATACAACTAGGACATACAACTAGTACATACAACTAGTACATACATCTCGTATATAACTAGTCCATACAGGTAGTACATACAACTAGTACATACAAGTAGTACATTCAACTAGTTCATACAATTAGAATACACAACTACTACATGCAACTAGTACATGCAACTAATACCTACAAATAGTAAACATAACTTGTACTAGTACATACAACTAGTACATGCAACTAGTTCATATTAGTTGTACATACAACTACTACATACAACTAGAAACTAGTGCATGAAACTAGAACATATAACTAGTACATACCACTAGTTCATACAACTAACACATACAACTAGTACCTATGACAATAACATACACATATAACTAGTACATATAAATAGTCCAGACAACTAGTACATTAAACTAGAACTCCAACTGTGACGTATAATTATATCATACAACTAGTACATACAACTAGTACTACAAATAGTACATAAAACCAGTACAAGCAACTAGTAAATACAATTAGTAAATATAACTATTAAATATAACTTGTACTAGTACATACAACTAGTAAATGTAACTATTAAATATAACTTCTACTAGAAGATACAACTAGTAGATACAACTAGTACCTACTTAGTACCTAGATTTACTAGTACTTGAACTTACAACTAGTACCTGTAACTAGTACCGAATTACTACATATAACTAGTACATACACATAAAACTGGTAAATATAAATATTACATACACCTAGTACATACAATTAGTACATACAAATAGTACATACAAATAGCAATAGTTTTACTAGTACTAGAACTTACAACTATATAGTACCTATAACTGGTACCGAACTACTACATATAACTAGTACATACACATAAAACTGGTAAATATAAATATGACCAGTACTAGTACATACAACTAGTTATTAGAACTAGTACATGCAACTAGTACATAACTAATACACACAGTTATTACATACAAATAGTACACACAACTAGTACATACAACTAGTATATAAATAGTACATACAACTAGTACATAAAACTAGTTCATGCAATTAGAACATACAAGTACTACATACAACTACTACATACAACTGATACCTACAACTAGTAAATATAACTTGTACTAGTACATACAACTAATTCATACAACTATTACATTCAACTAGTACATACAACTAGAACCTACCTAGTACCTTACATAACTAGCACAAGAATCAACAACTAGTGTATACAACTAGTACATACAACTAGTACATACTACTAGTTCATAGAACGAGTACATAATACTAGAACATACAACTTGTATATGCAACTAGTACATAACTAGTACATGCAACTACTACATACAACTTCTACATACAACTAGTACCTACAATTAGTAAATATAACTAGAGCTAGTACATATAACTAGTGCATACAACTAGTACAAACAATTAGTACACACAACTAGTTCATGCAACTAGTACATACGACTAGTACATGACAAGTAGTACACACAACTAGTACATACAATTAGCACATACAACTAGTACATTCAACTAGTACACTGAATCCTCGGTTATCCGAACCCCATTGGTCAAATGGCCCAAAAAGTTTATTCGGATAAGTGAAAAGTTCGGATAAGTGAAATACAATCAAATATGTATAACAGTAGAACAATTTCTTTGGACGATCAGCACGCCAACAAAACACGTATAGATCACTTTAATGATTGTATAACATTCTATAACATAGTACAAATACATATGCATGTGCTCATATATACATTTACTTTTGCAGCATCTCTAGTAAGGTCCTCTGTTTTAGGGACTCTCCTCGTTTACGGACTGCGAGGGCATGGAGTTCTCTCAACATGCATGTGTTGTATAGATTTACTTCAGGCTGGTATTCAAGCCATGTGAGGCACTTCTCAATCATATGAGCTGCCAGTTGGAGACAGGACAGACATTCAATTCTCCTTCCTCTGGTTCAGGCTCATCTTCCTGGTCAGACACTTGCTCTGAAAGAACATGGTCACAGATTTTATCATCTGTCATCAGCTGAAAGCCAGGATCATTGGAATCACTGTTAAGCCAGGAACTGATCTCATTTTCATCCATACTGTATCCCAACTCCTGAAATTCATGTATAAATTCTTGCACATCTTCCTCTCCTTCAGTCTGATCTTCACTCTCCTTTGCTTCTTGAATAGGCATGATCTTTCTCCACGACTTGCGTAGTGTGGATTCCTTGATTTCACCCAATGACTCTGCGATTAGCTCTGTGACAATTTTCATATTCACTAACTTCAGGAAATCAATGAGAGATACGCCATTCTCATCTTCTATCAATAGCCTTCGTAACAATTTCTTCTTGTAGTGGCGCTTGAGTGCCACAAGTACCCCTTGATCCATTGGTTGAATCAAGGAAGTGACATTTGGTGGCAAGTAAAAGGCAGTGATCTTTCCATCATCCACTAATGAGGCCTTCTTCACTGGGGTGGGCAGGGCAATTATCCAGCACCAGAACAGCCTTTGGCTCCAAGCCAAGAGAAGAGAGCGCTTTGCGTACTGTAGGGATGAATGAGTTGTGAAACCAGGCATGAAAAATCTCGGGCTCATCCATGCACTTTTCTGGCCACAGTTCTCCACAGGTAGGAGGTCCATCCTCAAACCCCTAAAACACCTTGGGTGTTTTGCTTTTCCGATAACCTGGAGAGGTAACTTGATGGTGCCTGTAGCATTTGCACAGGCATTGATTGTGACTCTCTCTTTGCTCAGCTTTCTTCCATCAGCAGAGTGCTCAAAGGAAGCAGCTAGTGTCTTGTCTGACAACAAGCGAAAGTTAAGTCCAGTCTAATCACAATTGAAAATTTGATTGAGAGTAAGCTGGTGCTCTTCAACGAATTCCCTGAAAGATGTGACGAAAGCTGCACTTGCTTCTGTATCAGCAGATAATTTCTCACCTTCAAGGGAAAAGTTGCGTATTCCATGCCTCTTGCAGAACCTCCATTGCCATCCTGTACTTCCAGAGAAACTTGACTCTTCACCATACATCTTCTTGTGCAGCTGGACAGCTTTTTCACAGATGGCCTTATCATGCTGTTTGTCATCTCCGACCTTCATTACTTTCACCTTCTTACTAATACCCATGTTGCGCATCTCCTGGTTGAAGCGAAGGATCTTATCGCACTTCTTCTTGATATCCGAGACTGTGTCCTTTCCAATGTCATAGCGTTCGGCAATAACATTAGCAGAGCTGCTCTCTAGCTGCTTTATGATGGCCACTTTGTCTTCAATATTTAAAACTGTTCTTTTTCGCTTAGGCTTCGCAGCGCTAGCAGACTCCGCCATCCTCGATCGAGTAAAATACATTAGCGCGACTGAAACGTGTCACATTCGCATACTTTTGTATCATATTTGCGTAATCCACGTGTCATGTGCAAGGTAATTTTGTGATCCGGATAATCGAGGATTCACAGTACATACAGCTAGGACAAACAGCTAAGACATATAACTAGTACATACGCCTACTACATATAACTAGTAAATACACATATACCTTGTAATTATAAATAGTATATACAACTAGTACATAGAGGTAGTGCATACAACTAGTACATATAACTAGTACACAAACATATAACTAGTACATACACATTATACATACAAAGAGTAGATACAACTAGTACATACAACTAGTACATTAAACTAAAAACTAGTACATACAACTAGTTCATAGAACGAGTACATAATACTAGAAATTACAACTTGTATATACAACTAGTACATAGCTACTACATACAACTAGTACATACAACTAGTACAAACAACTAGGACATATAGCTAGTACACACACCTACTACATATAACTAGTACATACACATATACCTAGTAATTATAATAGTATATACAACTAGTACATACGCCTAGTGTATACAACTAGTACATATAACTATTTCACAAACATATAACTAGTACATACAACTAGTTTCTAGTACATAGAACTGGTGCCTTGCTAATACCTAGTATAACTAGTACAAGAACCTACAACAAGTACAAACAACTAGTACCTTCAACTAGAACATTCAACTAGTAAATAGCTAGTACATACAACTGATATATACATACAACTAGTACACACAACTAATACATACAATTTGTACATACAACTACTACATACAACTACCACATACAACTAGTACCTCCAACTAGTAAATATAGCTAGTACTAGTTCAAACAACTAGTACATACAACTAGTACTTGCAACTAGTATATATAACTAATACATAAAAATATAACTAGTACATACAAATAGTACATACACATAGTACATACAACTAGTACATAGAACTAGTCCATACAACTACTACATACAACTAGTATCTAGCACATACAACTAGTACATAGAACTATTCCATACAGCTACTACATACAACTAGTATCTAGCACATACAACTAGTACATTCAACTAGTACATATAACTAGTACAAACAACTACTATATATAACTAGTACATAAAAGGTACATACATCTAGTAGATACAACTAGTGCCTAAAACTAGTAAATACAACTAGTACATACGACTAGTACATACAACTATAGTGTATGTCACCATAATTGTCCCACTTGTATTTTGCCTCAGCAAAATCCATTAGAAATCGGTTAAAGAGGTAATATAGGGTTTTCAATACCGCTGATTTCATTTCCGACAAAAGCAACTACGTAGCACCTTCATAGAGCCTGGTAATGTAAGTAGCCAATCAAATTTCTCTGTTATGTACACGTAATCACGCACTACCATAGAAACGCCTATAATTCGTTCATGAAAAATTGCATAATTTCGAATATTTCCGTTTTTGAACTATTCCCGTTTCTTTCCCAGTAAAGAAAGGGAATCTATCGAGACAAGTTTTTGTTAGTTTCCATTTATTTAGCACGTTTAAATAAATCATTTCATGTTTCGTTTTTGGGAACAATGGCAGACAAATCAGTAAAGCGAGACAGATGGTGGCGAAAGCGATTATCCGAGAGTAGAAATAAAAAAATGCTTGACGGTAAGCGAATGAAGATATCGGCGATCGTTGAAGGCACTTCATGTTCAACTACTGAAGACTCACGTAACCCGCAGGAACAGAATTCTATCGAAAATCAAGTACTACAAATCACTGAAGACGATGAAGGCCAGGATATGTCAGAATTAGACACTTTCGGGGAAAACAACACGGAAGGTGATCTTAACACGACTGAAGCTATTTTACAACAACTTGCAGAGGAAGCTGACGATGATGATGACTACGAATTTGATGCCCAAGCTTCAAGGAGTTGTTTTGTAGACTGGATGTCTCACCAGTCTCCTGAGAATTTTAGAATGACTATTTTGTTGGTTGCTGATATTCTACTAGCTGCCTCCATCCCCCTAAGACCAGCAGCCACAGTGATTGGGAACTATCTTGAGATATCTGAGTGAACTGTAAGACGATGGAGGTATGACTTTTACAGGAGTTATGGGAAGGATTTGCAAGATAACCGAGGAAGCTATTCTAGGCCAAACTTGATAGCTGATGAGGACATTTCTGATCGAGCAACAGCATGGCTTAGAAAAGAAACTTCACACAAAAGCCATAATCTGACAACAGCAAGATTTACAAGATGGGTGAATGATGACCTTATTCCCTCACTTCCTCAGCCACACGACTATTCCACCATATCAGCTGTTACTGCATGGCGTTGGTTAAATAAGTTAGGATTTGAATTCTCTAAATTCAAAAGAGGATATGTTGATGGTCATGAGCGAGCAGATGTTATTGCCTACAGGAACCAATTCTTACAGAAGATTAAAGTTTTAGAGGACACCCACAAGCCCCTGCCTACTGCCTCTGATGGTTATCATCCCTACAGAATAGGAATAGATAGTGCAGAGAAAGAGCTAGTTCTCATCTTTCATGATGAGTCTTGCTTCCACTCTAATGTTGGTAATACCTCAGGTTGGCATGAAAAGGGTAAAATGCCATTGCTTCCAAAGGACCAAGGTAAAGGCCTAATGCTTTCTGATTATATTGATGGGCACAATGGCTTTCTTCGCTTATCAGAGGCTGAAAAGCATTGTGCTGATGATACTATTCCACCCATTGCCCGAGAAATTCTGATTTTTGGAGAAAATAATGAAGGCTACTTCACATCTGATAGGTTTATGCTGCAGGTTGCCAAAGCTGCCCGCATTTCATCATTCAAGTATCCACCCGAGAGGTATGATGTCACCTTTGTTTTTGACCAAGCAAAAATCCATATCGTTTATGATGACGATGCTTTGGTTGCCTCTAAAATGAATGTTCATCCAGGAGGGAAGGCCCCAAAGATGAGGACCTCACCTTTGATTTTTAATGGAAGACCTCAAAGCATGGTTTTATCAGATGGGCGACCTAAAGGTTTAAAGATGGTTTTAGAAGAAAGAGGAGTGAACACGCAAGGAATGGTGAAGGATGACATGGTGAAGAAGTTAAATGAGTTCCCTGATTTTAAGAATGAGAAGAACAGAGTGGAAAGATTACTCCGTAGATATGAACAGTCTGCCTTGTTCCTGCCTAAGTTTCACCCGGAGTTAAAGCCTATAGAGCGAGTTTGGGGAATGGCTAAGCGCTTTGCTAGAAATAAGTGTGATTACACTTTCCATGGATTGCAAAATGTTATTACACCAGCCATGGAAAGTGTAACACTTGATAACATCCGTAAATTTTTCCGCAAGTCCAGAGAATATATCCTGGCATTTCGCAATGGGCATAGTGGTTATAAAGCCGATGAAGTTGTAAAGGAATATAAATCGCATAGGAGGGTTGCTGAAGCAGAGTCCATTCAGTAATGTGCAGAAACTTATAGTACAAGCAATAATGCCAATTATAGATTACTTATAACCTAAGATAGAGAATTTAACATAATTGTCATGAATAGCTATTGATGATTTCTTAATTATGCATATTTGTGGTTTTAGCGATTATTGGTTTACTTATTTGAGTATAAAACATTTTGTACAATGAAATATAACAAAAGGCTCCTTAAAATTTTAGATTAATATCCTATTTAGATGAACTTTAATTTCATGTTGTCTCTAGGGGTTTATATAACTGAGAATAGGCCTTCGAAAAGACATCATAATTTCTATTTTATTAAATTTGGAAATGTCATATCTTTTTAATGAAGGTGGCTAGCAATAAAAGCTTCCTTAATATTTACGAAAATAACTTATACAATAGATACTAAAAAAACAAAACATTAAAATGTTTCATCTTTCTAAAATAGCCCTTGAAAATTGTCAAAATAACAGAATACCACAAAATATTTGATGGGGGTGTGGATTTACCGGTTGCCATGACAACCTCAATTCAAATTTTTTTCTTTTCGAATCTGACAACATATACACTTAATAAATACAGGTATACTAAGCCTAAAATTTGAATTATGATCAATGCATCTTTACTATTAAAATTGCATTAGTGGGACATTTATGATGAAATGCACTATAGGACATACATGTAGTAGACACAACTAGTACACACAACTAGTACATACAACTAGCACATACAACTACTACATACAACTAGAAACTAGTGCATGGAACTAGAACATATATTTAGTACATACCACTAGTTAATAGCACTAGCACATACAACTAGTACCTATGACAATAACATACACATATAACTAGTACATATAAATAGTCCAGACAACTAGTACATTAAACTATATTTATATACTAGTTGTATGTACTAGTTGTGTGTACTATTTGTATGCATTAACTGTGTGTATTAGTTATGCACTAGTTGCATGTACTAATTCTAATAACTAGTTGTATGTACTAGTACAAGTTAAATTTATTAATTATAGGTATTAGTTGTATGTAATAGTTGTATGTGCTAATTGTTTGAACTAGTTGTATGTACTAATTGTATGTACTAGTTATATGAACTAGTTTTATGTACTATGTGGATGCACTATTTATTTGAACTAGTTATATTTTTATGTATTAGTTATATGTAGTAGGTGTGTGTACCAGTTATAAGTACTAGTTGAAAGTACTAGTTGTATGTACTAGTTGTATGTACTAGAACTAACTATAGTTATATGTACTAGTTGTATGCACTAGTTTTATGAACTAGTTCTATTTATATTTACTAGTTGTAGGAAAACAAAAGCCTTAACGGAGAACCTTGTTACTTCTTGCCTTAGTGTACTAAGGCAAGGAGTATCTGGCTTGGACAACCCTCAGTCAGTTATGTTTTCCTTTCTTCGGGTTTTTAGCCAGAAGCCTCGGCTTTTCCTCCTTCCGACAGCAGCAGACGGGTGCACGTCGGGCCAAAGTTGACCGTCATAATAGGAGGGAGTACCTCCTTACACCAATCCACCACTGCTTTCCAGAGGTCAACAGGCAAGGACTGGGACAGGACTACTTATCGTCCAGGCCCCAATCCCTCAACAGATAGATGTCGCCTCAATATCCTCACAGCCGAACAGAGAATAGTTCTCTGCATGGCTGTCATCACTTCTACTGCACTTTTTGACAGCTTTGGAATTCCACTAAGGTCTTCCATGAGCGTGTTCACTGTCCCCAAAGCACCAATTATCATCGGGACTACCTTAATTTGGTAGCCCCTAAATTGTTTCCTCATATCAGCTGCCAGCTTCTGGTACTTTTGGAACTTCTCTTGCCATCTTCCATTAATATTGCTGTCAGTAGGAACTGACATCTCAATAATGAAGATGGACTTACATACCCGATCCTCAACCACTAAGTCTGGCCTTCTTTCTGTCATTTCTTCATCTGTAGGGATACTAGGATCCCACAAGATTTTGACAGACCTATTCTCATAGACTGGTTTTGCTTCTAGTTTGTACCAGGGCTCTTCCTGCTTGAATCCATATTCTTTCAACAGTCTCCACAACACTATCAGTATTGCCCGGTCATGTCTCTCTTTGTAGAGAGAAAATCCCTTGGGCTCACACATGTTTAGTATGTGTTTGACCGTTTCCATAGCCTTGCCACATTCTCTGCACATTAGGAGGCTAGAATTCTTCAGAATCCTATTTTGGTACCACCTAGTGTGCAGCACATCATCTTGGGCTGCGAGAATCAGAGCCTCAGTTTGAGGTCTGAGTATCCCCTCAGAAAGCCACACATAAGACTCCCTATTTGTGACTTGTCTATGGTATGAGCCCTGGTGAGACTTTTCGGCTAGGTTACTTTTTAACCTTTCAGTCTGAGCCTCCCGGAGCTCACGTGCCACTCTCCTCCATTCTCTTACACTATTTTGTGAGGGATCTGTCTTTAGCCACATTTCCGGTTCTAGTTCTATTCCGTGGCTTCCCAGTATCAATCTGGCTTCTTTCAAGACAGTCCTCCTCTGCTTTGAGCACTCCAGCCACTTTTGGTGTTTAACCACAACAGCTATGAGTGGATCATTGGCAGTATGGAGGTATCTTGCCAGATTCACAACAGCCCTGTCGTGATCCAAAGGAAAACTACAGAGCCCTCTACCACCTTGAGAGCGAGGCAAATTCACTCTTTCAATGGCAGAGTTATAGTGATGACACTGGTACTTTCTCATGATCTTTCTCACCATTCGGTCCAGTTTTGGAAGCTCACTTTGAGTCCACTTCAAAACTGGGTAAGAGTATCTCAATAGAGAGGCACACAACATGTTAGAGGCTTCTGCAGCATTCTTACCATTGAGGTGAGAGCCCCACACTTTGTGGAGTCTCCTCCTCAATTCATTGATCAAGCAAGCTTTGACCTTGCTGTCATCTACCTCAAACAGTTGTTCTAGCCCTAGGTACTTATAAGTAGTACCTTTTTTAAGGCTCCTTATGGATTCTTCACTGCGTTCAGGGTTGTCTGGGCCAGCCAGAACTTTCCCCTTTTGCATGAGAGCTGTTCCACACTTTCTCACTCCAAACCTCATGCCAATGGCATTTGAGGTTTTCTCCACACATTCCATGGATTCCCTGAGTTTATCAGGCCCTCCAGCATATATCTTAAGGTCATCCATGTACAGCAAGTGTGACATTAATTATAGGTATTAGTTGTATGTAATAGTTGTATGTGCTAATTGTTTGAACTAGTTGTATGTACTAATTGTATGTACTAGTTATATGAACTAGTTTTATGTATTATGTGGATGCACTATTTATTTGAACTAGTTATATTTTTATGTATTAGTTATATGTAGTAGGTGTGTGTACCAGTTATAAGTACTAGTTGAAAGTACTAGTTGTATGTACTAGTTGTATGTACTAGAACTAACTATAGTTATATGTACTAGTTGTATGCACTAGTTTTATGAACTAGTTCTATTTATATTTACTAGTTGTAGGTACTAGTTATATGTAGCAGATGTATGTACTATTTGTATGTACTATTTGTATGTACTATGTGCATGTACTATTTATAAGTACCAGTTATATGTATGTAGTAGTTATATGTTTGTGATCTAGTTATATATACTAGTTGTATGCACTATCTGTATGTACTAGTTGTATGTACGGTTTGTAATTACAAGGTATATGTGTATTTACTAGTTATATGTAGTTGGTGTATGTACTAGTTATATATACTAGTTGTTTGTCCTAGTTGTATGTACTAGTTGAATGTACTAGTTATATGCACTAGTTACTAGTTGTATGAACTAGTTGTACGTACTAATGGTAAATACTAGTTGTATAAACTAAATGTGTGTACTAGTTTTATGAACTAGTTGTATGTACTAGTTGAATGTACTAGTTGCATGTACTGGTTATATGTACTAGTTAATAGTTCTGGGAACTAGTTGGACGACTTAATTGTAAATACCAGTTATATGAACTATTTGTTTGTATATAATAGTTGTATGAATTAGTTAAATGTACTAATTTTATGTATATATTAGTTGTATGTACTAGTTTCTAGTTGCATGTACTAGTTTTATGTACTAGTTATATATACTATATGGATGCACTATTCACATGTACTAGTTATATATTTATTTACTAATTTTATGTAGAAGGTGTATACTAGTTATAGATCCTAGTTTTATGTACTCGTTCTATGTACTAGTAGTTGTATGGACTTCTTGTTCGTAGTATGTTTATGTACTATTTATATGTACTAGTTACATTTTTATGTATTTGTTATATGTGGTAGATGTGTGTACTAGTTATATGAACTAATTTCAAGTACTAGTTGTATGTACTAGTTGTATGGACTAGTACTAGTTATATTTACTAGTAGTAGGTACTAGTTGTATGTACTAGTTGTATGTATATACTAGTTGTATGTACTAGCTATGTACTGGTTTTATGTTCTAGTTATATGTACTAGTTGTATGTACAAGCGGTAGGTTCTTGTACTAGTTATACTAGGTGCTAGGAAGGTACTAGTTGTATATAGTATATACTAATTGGATGTAATTGTTGTATGTACTAGTTGTATGTACTATTTATAATTATTAGGTAAAAGTGTATGTACTAGTTTTATGTAGTAGGTGTATGTACTATTTATACGTCCTACTTGTTTTATCCTAGTTGTGTGTAGTAGTTATGTACTAGTTGAATATACAAGTTGTACGTTCTAGAATTATGTACTCATTCTGTGAGCTAGTTGTATATACTAGTTTCTAGTTGTATGTACTAGTTGTAAGTACTAGTTTTATGTACTGGTTGTATGTACTAGTTGTGTGTACTATTTATAATTACAAGGTATGTGTATTTACTAGCTATATGTAGTAGGGGTATGTACTAGTTATATGTCCTGGCTGTTTGTCGTAGTTGTATGGACTAGTTGAATGTACTAATTGTATGTACAAATTGTATATACTAGGTGTATGTAGTGGTTGTATGTTCTAATTGTTTTAACTCAGTTCTATGTACTAATTGTTGGTACTGGGTGAGTACTAGTTACTAGTTTCTAGTTGTATGTACTAGTTGTAAGTACTAGTTGTATGAACTATGTGTATGTACCAGTTGTTGATTCTTGTACTACTAATACTATGTACTAGGTAGGTTCTAGCTGTATGTACTAGATACTTGTTGCATGTACTAGTTGTATGAACTAGTTTTATGAACTAGTTGTGTGTACTGTTTATATCTACTAGTTATATATGCCAGTTATATGTACTCTAAAGTTTTATGTACTACTAGTATGTACTAGTTATATTTACTAGCTGTATGTACTATCCGTGTGTTCTAATTGTATGCACTAGTTGTATGTACTAGTTGTATATACTCAATACTATTTGTATGTACTAGTCAAATGTAGTAGTTTTTTTCTACTAGTTGAATGTATAAGTAGTGGGTAATGTTTTTATGTACTAGTTATATGTACTAGTTGTGTGTACTCTGTCTGTACTAGTTGTATGTACTAGTTGTATGTTCTATTGTCTAATTGTATGTACTAGTGTTATGTACTAGCTGTATTTACTAGGTGTATGTTGTAGTTGTATGTTCTAAATGTTGGAACTAGTTCTATGTACTAATTGTATGTACTAAGTAAATACTAGTTACTAGTTTCTAGTTGTATGTACTAGTTGTATGTACTTGTTGTAAGTACTAGTTGTATGTACTATGTGTATGTACCAGTTGTTGATTCCTGAACTAGTTATACTATGTACTAGGTAGGTTGTAGTGGTATGTACTAGATACTTGTTGAATGTACTAGTTGTATGAACTAGTTTTATGAACTAGTTTTATGTACTGTTTAAATGTACCAGTTATATGTACTAGGAGTATGTACTAGTTATAATTACTAGCTTTATGTACAATTTGTGTGTACTAATTGTATGCACTAGTTGTATGTACTAGTTGTATGTACTCAAAACTATTTGTATGTACTAAGTTCATTCCTAGAACCTAGTACCTAGTACTAGGAATACATAAATACATACAAAAACATAAATACACTCAGTACATAAAAATGTAATGAGTACATATAAGTAGTACATACAACTATAACATATAACTAGTACATAAATATAGTACATACAACTAGTACAAATAACTAGTACATACCACAATAACCCACTACTTATACATTCAACTAGTGCAAATAACTACTACATTCGACTAGTTCTATGAACTTCTTGTTTGTTTGTCTGAACTAGTGTTCTGTACTAGTTGTATGTACTATATTTATGTACTAGTTATACGTACTAGTTGTATGTACTATTTGTATGTACTACTTATATGTACTCGTTACATTTGTATGTACAGGGTGTATGTACTAGTTGTATGTACTATTTACATTTACTAGGTATACGTGTATTGTACTAGTTATATGTAGTAGGTGTCTGTACTGTATATATGGCCTAGTTGTATGTACTAGTTGCATGCACTAGTTGTATGGACTAGTTGTATGTACTAGTCGCATGTACTAATTATATTTACTAGTTACTAATTTTATGAACTACTTGTAACTACTAATTTTATGAACTACTTGTAACTAAGAATTTTATGTACTACTTGTATACCTTATATTGTTTTCATTTGCCGATTACCTTGTACGGCTTCATGTTACGGAAAGAATATATATATATATATATATAATAGGGGTTAATACGCAACTATTATAACACTTATTTTATACGTCGATATTTGTATAATACTAGTTCATATGCAACTATTGTAACACTTAATTTATACGTCGATATTTGTATAATACTAGTTCATATGCAACTATTGTAACACTTAATTTATAAGTCAATATATGGTTTTTGCAAATGGCGGCGTTCAGGAAGCTTTAGTTTACGAAGCTTTTCCATCGTTATTTATAAAGTTCAGGACACTAATCGTCCTCAATCGTTAGTATTACGAATATATATATTAAATCCCAATGATGTGGCCAAGTAGTTCCAGTTAATGCGGGGGCGGCAGCCCCACGACTTTTTAAACTCGAAATACTTGTTTGTACTAGTTGTATGTATATACCAGTTGTAGACTAGTTAAATGTACTAGTTTTATATATATACTAGATGTATATTCTAGTTTCTAGTTGTAGTATCTAGTACATACAACTAGAACCTCCCTAGTACATAGTATAAGTAGTACAAGAATCAACAACTGGTACATACACATAGTACAAACAACTAGTACTTACAACTATTACATACAACTAGAAACTAGTAACTAGTACATACCTAGTACATACAATTAGTACATAGAACTAGTTCAAACAATTAGAACATAGAACTAGTTCAAACAATTAGAACATAAAACTAGTACAAAGCTAGTACATACAACTAGTATAAACATACAACTAGTACACCGAAAGTATACAAACAATTAGCACATACAACTAGTACTTTAAACTAGTTCTTATACCAAGTTCACACGCCTACTACATATAACTAATACATAAACATATAACTAGTATATATGAATAGTACAAACACATAGTACATACAACTAAAACTAGTACATACAACTAGTATATATATAAAACTAGTACCTTTAGCTAGTACATACAAGTATTACATAAATTTCGTAGGTTCAACTAGTTCATAAAATTAGTAACTAGTAAATATAATTAGTACATGCGACTAGTATATACAACTAGTCCATACAACTAGTACATGCAACTAGTACATACAATTAGGCCATATAACAAGTACATACACCTACTACATATAACTAGTACAATACACGTATACCTAGTAAATGTAAATAGTATCTACACCTAGTACATACAGCTAGCGCATACAACTAGTACATATAACTAGTACCCACACATATAAATAGTACATACAAATAGTAAATACAACTAGTACATACAACTAGTACATAGACTTAGTACATACAACCAGCTAATACAGCTAGTACCCACAAGTAGTACATATACCTAGTACATAAACATATCAGGGAGTACAGTAGTACTCCCTATATAGAGATGACACGTTTTTTTTGCATTCCCCATACATCGGTATAGGAGCAAAATCCCGAAATAAGCCGAAAATCAACAAAATAAGGCTACGTATAGCTAAATTTACAATATACATACTCTAAATAGACCTTAAAGGCAAGCGAATATGTCCCGCTGGCAAAATAATAAACTTTAAAAATTCCCATTTTCGTCTTCTTCATATTCTTCTTATTATTATTCTTCTTCTTCGTCAGCCATAACTAAAAAACTAAATAAGCTTTTGGACTAATTGTTAAACGAAACTATTGCAAATTTTCCGAACTGTATTCTTTTGTAGAAGCGAGAGCGATAATGCTATTATTGAGTATGACGGTTTTCATGGCCCCAGAGGCAAGACCTCAATAAATTCGCCATTTTAATGACGTCATAATCAGTCGAAGATTGCAAAACCAAAATGGGTTTTAATACAATCGAATACCTAGCTTAGGCTCCATAAAAAGTACAGAAACTAGAGAAAAATAAAAATTTTCTACAAAAATAGTGAAGATGCAGGGATGGCACAAAAAGCACTTAAACTAGAAAGGGATGTTACACCGTCAAGTATTAGCTATGCATGAATCCTACAAGCAAGGGTGTTGTATGATTCATGCATATATAGCTAATGCTTCACTGTGTAACATCCCTTTCTTGTTTATGTGCTTTTTGTGCCATCCCTACATCTTTACTATTTTTGTAGAAAATTTTTATTTTTCTCTAGTATATAGTACATATAAATAGTACGTACAACTAGTATATATAACTAGTACAAACAACTGGTACATACACCCAGTACATACAAATGTAACAAGTACATATAAGTAGTACATACAACTAGTACATACAACTAGTACTTATAAATAGTACATATAACTAATACACATAACTAGTACATATAACTAATACATACATCTAGTCTAGTATATACAACTGGTACCTCCCTAGTACGTAGTACAATTAGGACTAGAACCTACAACTAGTATATACTACTAGTACATACAACTAGTACATGCAACTAGTACATATAACTAGTACATATAACTATTACATATGACTAGTACATACACATATAACTAGTACATAAATATTATACATACAACTAGTACAAAAAAATAGTTCACACAAACAAACAAGTAGTTCATAGAACTAGTTCATTCCTAGTACCTAGTATAACTTGTACTAGAACCTAAAACTAGTTCAAACATCTCCTACATACAACTAGTAAATACAATTAGGCAATAGTACATACAACTAGTACATTCAACTAGTACATACAAATAGTACATACACAGAGTACATACAACTAGTACGTATAAGTAGTACATTCAACAATTACCCACTACTTATACATTCAACTAGTACAAATAACTCCAACATTCGGCTAGTACATACAAATAGTTTTGAGTACATACAAACAGTACATACAACTAGTACTTACAACTAGTACATACAACTAGAAACTAGTAATTAGTACATACTTAGTACATACAATTAGTACATAGAACTAGTTTAAACAATTAGAACATACAACTACCACATACACCTAGTACGTACAAATAGTATTTAAAACTAGTTCATATAACTAGTACATAACTAGTACATTTCTAGTATATACAATTAGTACATAGAACTAGTTCAAACAATTAGAACATACAACTACTACATTCCCCTAGTATATACTATTTGTACATACAATTAGTACATACAAATAGTACATGCAACTAGTACATAAAGCTAGACTATACAACTAATAACTAGTACATATAACTAGTACATAGCTACTACTTACAACTAGTATATACATACAACTAGTGCATACAACTAATACAGACAATTAGTACATACAACTACTACATTCAACTACTACATACAACCAGAACCTACAACTAGTAAATGTAACTAGTACTAGTACATAGAACTAGTACATACAACTAATTCGTTATAGTAGTACTTACAACTAGTGCGTACAACTAATGCCTACTTAGTACCTACTATAACTCGTACTAGAACCTACAACTAGTACATACAGCTGGCGCATACACGTAGTATAGGAAACTTGTACATACAACTGTTACATACAACTACTACATATAACCCGTACATACACATAAAACTAGTATATAAAAATAGTACATACACTTAGTACATGAAACAAGTACATACAAAACGTACAAACAACTAGTACATGCAACTAGTACATACAACTAGTACACACAACTAGAAACTAGTACATACACCTAGTTCAAAGAACGAGTGCATAATACTAGAACATACAACTTGTATATACAACAAGTACATACAAAATGTACATACAACTAATACATACAATTAGGCAATAGAATATACAACTAGTACAAACAACTAGTACATACAAATAGTACATACAACAAGTACATGTAACTAGTCCATACAACAATTACACACTACTTATACATTCAACTAGTACAAATAATTACTACATTTGACAATTACATACAAATAGTATTGAGTACATACAACTAGTTCATACAACTAGTGCATACAATTAGTACACACGGATAGTACATACAGCTAGTAAATATAACTAGTACATACTACTAGTACATAAAACTATAGAGGACATATAACTGGTACATATAACTAGTAGAAATAAACAGTACACGCAACTAGTTCATAAAACTAGTTCATACAACTAGTACATGTAACAAGTATCTAGTATATACAACTAGAATCTACCTAGTACATTGTATAAATAGTACAAGAATCAACAACTGGTACATACACATAGTACATACAACTAGTACTTACAACTAGTACATACAACTAGAAACTAGTAACTAGTACATACCTAGTACAAACAATTAGAACATAGAACTAGTTGAAACAAATAGAACATACAACTACTACATACACCTAGTACATACAACTAGTACTTAGAACTAGTTCATATAACTAGTACATACAGTGGAAGCTGAGTAAGCGGTCACCTTATTAAAGCGGTCACCTCCCTTTTCCGGTCGCCAACGTATACTCCCGAACAATCCGCTATATTGAAGTATACATCAAGACCTTGTTAATGTGGTCACCTGCGTAATGCGTTTAGCGGTCGCCCTTCCGTGGCCCCGAAGGGATTTCTCTACTCTGTGATGCGGCCATACAGATTTGAAAGTACGTAAATGACAACAATTTATCAATAAAATGTTCTAAAGAGTCTCCTTTACTCCTTCAGTGACTCTTGCAGCTTTCTTATAAAGTTCTGGTGTCCATCGAAATGATAAAACATGGAACTTCCAGCCCGAGACCAACACCATGATTCACAGGGCTGCCAGTGACCTCACACACAATCTGGTTCCCTTGTCTGAGGAGGAAAAAGTGAGTATATCGAGCGAATGACCTTGGAACGTGACCTACAACCTGTCCGTTCTTCTTTACCGCCGTTGCCATTGGGTCATATGGGTTGGACGGCTCTGCTTCCACCTCTAAAACTTCTCCTGGCTCTGGTGTCCACAAGTCTTTATAATCATGGAACCCACGAATAAACGATGTGTAGCTAAAGTGAGAAACAGATACAGAAGTGGCGTTCGCAGCCATACGACCGAAGCTTGATTAGGTAGCAGCTGCTATACACCCACGCTAACACGTTTCGTTATAGCTATGCTCGCGCCTCTAACATGCCTCGAAAAGAATTGACATTGAAACAACGTGTGGAGGTGATTAGGTACCAAAAGAGCCACCCAAAAGAAGGAACTCAAACTTTGGCAGAACGTTTTGGCTGTGGCAGAACACAGATTCAGTCAATTTTGAAAGCCAAGGAGGAGATTCTTTAAGATTTTGAAAAGAATGGAAGTGAAGACAAGAAGAGGAACAGAAAAGCTGAATTTCCGGACATTGATGATGCTGTTTACAAATGGTACTGTCTTGGTCGGGAAAGGAACATTCCCATATCAGGACCAATGCTCCAGGAGGAGGCCCGTTTGATTGCTGAACAACTCGAGAATTCCCGGTTCAAGGCATCCAATGGTTGGCTCCAGTCATTCAAAGCTCGCCACAATTTAAAAATGCTCACAGTTTGTGTAGAGTCAGCTAGTGTTCCCCAAGGAACGGTGGAGGCATGGCATAGCAGAGTGAAGGATTTGGTGATAGGGTATGTACCAAAGAACATTTGGAACACTGATGAGACCGGCTGCTTTTTCCGAGCCCTACCTGATAGAACCCTTGCTCAATCTGCTTCACAGTGTAAGGGTGGCAAAAAATCAAAAGACAGGGTGACTGTTGTCTTTTTCATCAATGCGGCTGGTGAGAAAGAACCACCAATTGTAATAGGCAAGTCAAAATCTCCTCATTGCTTTGGCAGCCTCAAAGATAAGCAAAAACCACATGGAGTGCCATACTATGCAAATAAGAAAGCATGGATGACTTCAGAGATTATGGATGATATCCTAGCATCACTTAACCAAAGACTGAAAAGGGAGGACCGCCACATTCTTCTTCTGCTTGATAATGCTCCTTGCCATCCTCGGGATTATCAAGACAGCTCCACATTTTCCAACATCAAAGTGGTATTCTTTCCAGTGAATACCACATCTCGTCTGCAACCACTCGATGCGGGAGTAATTCAAAGCTTCAAGTGCCAGTACAGGGCACTTTTGATCAAACATACATTAGCAGCAATTGATTCGTCAGCCAGCTTGTCCGCATTTGACATAGCCAAATCAGTGGATATCCTGACTGCCATTCGAATGATTAAACTTGCATTGCACAAAGTCAAAGAAGACACAATCATTAAGTGCTTCAAGAACTGTGGCGTGGTTGTGGGCAAAATAGACCACCTTTCAGATCCCTTCGCTGAAGTTGACGAATTGGAGGAGCTTGTCCACCACATTAACCCAACGATTTCTGCCCAGGAATGCATTCAGGCTGAGGAAGACATGCCAGCTTATGCCACTGTGCCAGAAGGAACAACATTGGAAGATCTACGTACACAGTTGCGTGAAAAAGCCATCAGTGGAGAACTGCCATCCAATAGCCAAATCGAACTCGAGGACAACAGTGACGATAATGATGATGATGATGATGTAGGTAGTGAAAATGATACCCCAAGTTCTGAAGTGAACAATTACACCATCCACACGTTTGATGAAGCCATTAGAGTCTCACATGACTTGCTCCATTTTTTGACCACTACTGCACTTTATACATGTTCTACCTTGTCCACAGTACGCATCGTTTATTAGTGGGTTCCATGATTATAAAGACTTGTGGACACCAGAGCCAGGAGAAGTTTTAGAGGTGGAAGCAGAGCCGTCCAACCCATATGACCCAATGGCAACGGCGGTAAAGAAGAACGGACAGGTTGACCTCTGGAAAGCAGTGGTGGATTGGTGTAAGGAGGTACTCCCTCCTATTATGACGGTCAACTTTGGCCCGACGTGCACCCGTCTGCTGCTGTCGGAAGGAGGAAAAGCCGAGGCTTCTGGCTAAAAACCCAAAGAAAGGAAAACATAACTGACTGAGGGTTGTCCAAGCCATATACTCCTTGCCTTAGTACACTAAGGCAAGAAGTAACAAGGTTCTCCGTTAAGGCTTTTGTTTTTCAAGTACTAGGTAGATTCTAGTTGTATATACTAGATACTTGTTACATGTACTAGTTGTATGAACTAGTTTTATGAACTAGTTGTGTGTACTGTTTATTTCTACTAGTTATATGTACCAGTTATATGTCCTCTATAGTTTTATGTATTAGTAGTATGTACTAGTTATATTTACTAGCTGTATGTACTATCCGTGTGTACTAATTGTATGCACTAGTTGTATGAACTAGTTGTATGTACTCAATACTATTTGTATGTAATTGTCGAATGTAGTAATTATTTGTACTAGTTGAATGTATAAGTAGTGTGTAATTGTTGTATGGACTAGTTACATGTACTTGTTGTATGTACTATTTGTATGTACTAGTTGTTTGTACTAGTTGTATATTCTATTGCCTAATTGTATGTATTAGTTGTATGTACATTTTGTATGTACTTGTTGTATATACAAGTTGTATGTTCTAGTATTATGCACTAGTTGTATGAACTAGGTGTATGTACTCAAAACTATTTGTATGTAATTGTCGAATGTAGTAGTTATTTGTACTAGTTGAATGTATAAGTAGTGTGTAATTGTTGTATGTACTAGTTACATGTACTAGTTGTTTGTACTAGTTGTATGTTCTATTGCCTAATTGTATGTACTAGTTGTATGTACTAAATGTTTGAACTAGTTTTAAGTTCTAGTTCTAGTAAGTTATACTAGGTACTAGGAATGAACTAGTTCTATCAACTACTTGTTTGTTTGTGTGAACTAGTTTTCTGCACTAGTTGTATGTATTATATTTATGTACTAGTTATATGTCTATGTACTAGTCATATGTAATAGTTATATGTACTAGTTATATGTACTAGTTGCATGTACTAGTTGTATGTACTAGTAGTATATACTAGTTGTAGGTTCTAGTCCTAATTATACTAGGTACTAGGGAGGTACTAGTTGTATATACTAGACACTAGTTGTTTGTACTAGATATATGTACTAGTTATATGTACTAGTTGTATGTACCAGTTTTGTGTAATTGTTGTATGTACTAGTTGTATGTACTACTTATATGTACTCATTACATTTGTATATACTGGGGGTATATACTAGTTGTTTGTACTAGTTATATATACTAGTTGTACGTACTATTTATATGTACTATATTTATGTGTAAGAACTAGGTATACGTACTACTTGTAGGTACTAGCTGTATTAGCTGGTTGTATGTACTAATTCTATGCACTAGTTATATGTACTAGTTGTATGCGCTAGCTGTATGTACTAGTTGTATGTACTATTTACATATACTAGGTATTCGTGTAATGTACTAGTTATATATAGTAGGTGTATGTACTAGTTATATGGCCTAGTTGTATGTACTAGTTGCATGCACTAGTTGTATGTACTAGTTGTATGTACAAGTTGCATGTACAAATTATACTTATTAGTTACTAATTTTATGAACTAGTTCTACCTACAAATTTTTTGTACTACTTGTAAGTTCTAGTTGTATGTACTAGTTGTATGTATATACCAGTTGTATGTACTAGTTAAATGTACTATTTTTTATATATCCTAGTTGTATGTTCTAGTTTCTAGTTGTATGTACTATGTGTATGTACTATTCATATATACTAGTTATCCGTTTATGTATTAGTTATGTGTAGCAGGTGTGTGAACTCGTGATACGTACTAGTTCAAAAGTACTAGTTGTATGTGCTAATTGCATGTACATGTTCGGTGTACTAGTTGTATGTTTATACAAGTTTTATGTACTAGATACTAGTTGCATGTACTATTTGCATGTCCTAGTTGTACGCACTAGTTTTATGTTCTAATTGTATTTACTATTTGTATGTACTAGTTATATGTGTGTGTACTAGTTCGATGTTCTAGTTGTATGCACTAGCTGTATGTACTAGTTGTATGAACTATTTATATTTTCTAGGTATATGTGTATGTACTCGTTATATGTAATAGGTGTATGTATTAGTTATATGACCCAGTTGTTTGTGCTAGTTGTATGTACGAATTGAATGTACTAGTTGTATGTTCAAGTATTATGTACTCTTTCTATGAATTAGTTGTATGTACTAGTTGTATGTACTTTTTGTAGGTTTATGTACTAGGTGTATGTACTATTTTTATATACTAGTTATATGTGTATGTACTGGTTATATGTAGTAGTTGTATGTACCACTTGTTTGTACTAGTTTCCTGTACTTGTTGTATGTGCTAGCTGTATGTACTAATTGTAGGTTCTAGTACTAGTTATAGTAGGTATTAAGTAGGCATTAGTTGTATGTACTAGTTGTTAGTACTACTTTTACGTACTAGTTGAATGTACTAGTTGTATGTACTAGTTCTAGTTATAATGGAATAAGGATTTCTTCTAACTGCGTCGAACTTATCTTTGTAAAGGTTCATCTTTCGACTTTTAGAGCGTCTAGAGACACAGTTTTTTCGATTCTTCTGTCTGCCAAACGTTTCGACCCTGGGGGTCTTCTTCAGTGACTGGTGTTGGTCTTCAAGGTGTCTTCATTTATAGGCATCTTTTCCCGCCATTTTCGATTACCTCATCAGTGATGTCATCGGTTACATCATTTCCGGAGGAAGGAGAGGTGAAGGGAGTATTCATAAAAAAGGGTTTCCAACCACTTCTTAGTACAATTCCTTGATCTAAGTTCATTCTTACCTGACATTGTTGGATCTTCAGGGCTTCCTTAATTCTTCTTCTGTACCAGTTCTCTTCCCTCTCCACCACTCTGGCTTAGCTCCACTCAATTGGATGACCAGTTTTTTAGGGAGTGAACAGCTAAACCATTGTTCACATCCCCCATCCTGACGGCACGTTTGTGCTCCGCCATCCTGACTTTTAGTGTTCTTCCAGTTTCTCCAGTGTACACTGCAGGGCAACTAGAACAGGGAATCTGGTAAACGACACCTTTAATATCCATGGTAGGCTGGGGTTGTTTAGGCCTAGAGAGGATACTCCTCAGTGATCTCTGCTTTGTGAAAATGGTTTCGATGTTCATTTTCCGGCATGTTCTGGAGATCATTTCACTGAGGCCTTTCACATATGGAATAAAAAGTTTACGTTTACCATCTTCCCTACTTCCCTGGTTCCGTTGTCTCTTCTTCATGTGCCTAGCAGCAACCTTACTGGGGTATCCGTTGGCCTGGAGAACCCCTTTCAGGTGCTCTTTTTCCTCTTGGAGGACACTGGATCCAGCACAACAGATCTTCTCCGCTCTGTCCCTGAGGCAGAGGGCAATGCCAGCTTTCACCCTAGGATGGTGATGAGACGAGAAGTGAAGGTATCTATCCGTGTGGGTTGGTTTTCTGTACACGGATGTACTCAAACTTCCTTTGTTCTTCTTCACTAGCACGTCAAGAAACGGGATAGAGCCATCTGTCTCCTCCTCCATGGTGAACTGAATGTTTCCGTGTTTTTCATTAAGGAAAGACAGAAAATCCTCCAGCTGATCCCTACCTTGGCTCCAGATGACAAAGGTGTCGTCTGCATAACGTAGCCAGAGCCTAGGTTTGGAGCCAGCCTCCTGGAGGGCTTCATTTTCAAACTCTTCCATGAAGATGTTTGCCACCACTGGAGAGAGAGGAGAGCCCATGGCTGCCCCATCCTTCTGCTCAAAGAACTCGTTACCGTACTGGAAGTACGTTGTCCTAAGACAGAGTTCTGTGAGCATTGTGATGGTGGGAGGGTCCAGAGTGGTCCGGTCTGATAGGGTGTTGTCTTCCCTCCGCCTCCTATCAATGATCTGTAAGGAGAGATCTATAGGTACCTTCGTAAACAAGCTCTTCACATCAAAACTGATTAACTTATCTTCATTCTCTACTTGTAATCCCCTGATTTTCTTCACAAAGTCCTCCGAGTTCCTCACAAAGTGAGGAGTGTTCCCCCTCAAGGGTGACAGGATAGTCGCCAGATATCTGGATAGGTGGTAGGTAGGGGAGTTTATAGAGGAAACAATAGGTCTCAAGGGACAACTGGCCTTATGGATCTTTGGGAGTCCATATAACTGGGGGGTGGAGCTCTGTTGGTTCTGAACCCTCTTCCTCAGATCATTAGGGAGTTTGCCATTCTTTTCCAGTGACCGGAGAACTTCAGTTACCTTCCGTTCTATTTTCAATGTTGGGTTCTTTTTGATTGGTTGATAGCTCGTATCATCCAAAAGTTCCCTTACTTTGCGGTCGTACTCTTCTTTGTCCAGGAGGACTGTGGCATTTCCCTTGTCTGCTGGAAGAATGATGGTATCAGAGTTCACCTTGAGCTCCTTGATGGCCGCTGTCTGACGTTTGGTCAGATTAGGGCTCGGGACCCCAGCTTTTGACAGGCATCGTTGGACTTCACTCCTGAGTTGTTCTCCCTGGTGACCAGGTAAGTAACGAGCTAAGGATTCTGTCCCCGCAATGATGTCAACCTGTGGAATGTGACGAGGAGTTGGTATAAAATTAAGGCCAAGGGTAAGAACCTGTCTCTGTTGTGGTGTCAACTCCCTCTTAAAAAGGTTGATGATCACTTTTTCTGGGTCAATGGGAGTGAACCTGTTGACCTTGATGTTCCTGTCTAGCAGAGACTGGAACTTCACCCTATGCCTCTCCTTGGACCAAACGTCAGACAGCGGCCATCAAGGAGCTCAAGGTGAACTCTAATACCATCATTCTTCCAGCAGACAAGGGAAATGCCACAGTCCTCCTGGACAAAGAAGAGTACGACCGCAAAGTAAGGGAACTTTTGGATGATACGAGCTATCAACCAATCAAAAAGAACCCAACATTGAAAATAGAACGGAAGGTAACTGAAGTTCTCCGGTCACTGGAAAAGAATGGCAAACTCCCTAATGATCTGAGGAAGAGGGTTCAGAACCAACAGAGCTCCACCCCCCAGTTATATGGACTCCCAAAGATCCATAAGGCCAGTTGTCCCTTGAGACCTATTGTTTCCTCTATAAACTCCCCTACCTACCACCTATCCAGATATCTGGCGACTATCCTGTCACCCTTGTGGGGGAACACTCCTCACTTTGTGAGGAACTCGGAGGACTTTGTGAAGAAAATCAGGGGATTACAAGTAGAGAATGAAGATAAGTTAATCAGTTTTGATGTGAAGAGCTTGTTTACGAAGGTACCTATAGATCTCTCCTTACAGATCATTGATAGGAGGCTGAGGGAAGACAACACCCTATCAGACCGGACCACTCTGGACCCTCCCACCATCACAATGCTCACAGAACTCTGTCTTAGGACAACGTACTTCCAGTACGGTAACGAGTTCTTTGAGCAGAAGGATGGGGCAGCCATGGGCTCTCCTCTCTCTCCAGTGGTGGCAAACATCTTCATGGAAGAGTTTGAAAACGATGCCCTCCAGGAGGCTGGCTCCAAACCTAGGCTCTGGCTACGTTATGCAGACGACACCTTTGTCATCTGGAGCCAAGGTAGGGATCAGCTGGAGGATTTTCTGTCTTTCCTTAATGAAAAACACGGAAACATTCAGTTCACCATGGAGGAGGAGACAGATGGCTCTATCCCGTTTCTTGACGTGCTAGTGAAGAAGAACAAAGGAAGTTTGAGTACATCCGTGTACAGAAAACCAACCCACACGGATAGATACCCTCACTTCTCGTCTCATCACCATCCTAGGGTGAAAGCTGGCATTGCCCTCTGCCTCAGGGACAGAGCGGAGAAGATCTGTTGTGCTGGATCCAGTGTCCTCCAAGAGGAAAAAGAGCACCTGAAAGGGGTTCTCCAGGCCAACGGATACCCCAGTAAGGTTGCTGCTAGGCACATGAAGAAGAGACAACGGAACCAGGGAAGTAGGGAAGATGGTAAACGTAAACTTTTTATTCCATATGTGAAAGGCCTCAGTGAAATGATCTCCAGAACATGCCGAAAAATGAACATCGAAACCATTTTCACCAAGCAGAGATCACTGAGGAGTATCCTCTCTAGGCCTAAACAACCCCAGCCTACCATGGATATTAAAGGTGTCGTTTACCAGATTCCCTGTTCTAGTTGCCCTGCAGTGTACACTGGAGAAACTGGAAGAACACTAAAAGTCAGGATGGCGGAGCACAAACGTGCCGTCAGGATGGGGGATGTGAACAATGGTTTAGCTGTTCACTCCCTAAAAACTGGTCATCCAATTGAGTGGAGCCAAGCCAGAGTGGTGGAGAGGGAAGAGAACTGGTACAGAAGAAGAATTAAGGAAGCCCTGAAGATCCAACAATGTCAGGTAAGAATGAACTTAGATCAAGGAATTGTACTAAGAAGTGGTTGGAAACCCTTTTTTATGAATACTCCCTTCACCTCTCCTTCCTCCGGAAATGATGTAACCGATGACATCACTGATGAGGTAATCGAAAATGGCGGGAAAAGATGCCTATAAATGAAGACACCTTGAAGACCAACACCAGTCACTGAAGAAGACCCCCAGGGTCGAAACGTTTGGCAGACAGAAGAATCGAAAAAACTGCGTCTCTAGACGCTCTAAAAGTCGAAAGATGAACCTTAACAAAGATAGTTCTAGTTATATTTACTAGATGTGGGTACTGGTTGGATGTAGTAGTTGTATGTACTAATTGTTTTGTACTAGTTTTATGTACTAGTTGTATGTATATACTAATTGTAAATACTAGCTATGTACTAGTTGTGTGTATATACTAGTTTGTTGTTTATGTAGTAGTTGTATATGCCAGTTTTATGTACTCGTACTATGTACAAGTTCTATGTACTAGTTATGTACAAGTTGTGAGTAGTAGTTATGTACCAGTTGTACGCACTAGTTGTATGTATACACTAGTTGTATGCAGTTGCTATGTACTAGTTGTATGTACAAGTTGTATGTTCTAGTATTATGCACTCGTTCTTTGAACTAGGTGTATGTACTAGTTTCTAGTTGTGTGTACTAGTTGTATGTACTAGTTGTATGTACGTTTTGTATGTACTTGTTGAATGTACTAGTTGTATGTACTAGTTCTAGTTATTTTACTAGATGTAGGTACTGGTTGTATGTAGTGGTTGGATGTAGTAGTTGTATGTACTAATTGTTTGTACTAGTTTTATGTACTAGTTGTATGTATATACTAATTGTAAATACTAGCTATGTACTAGTTGTGTGTATATACTTGTTTGTTGTTTATGTAGTAGTTGTATATGCCAGTTTTATGTACTCGTACTATGTACAAGTTCTATGTACTAGTTATGTACAAGTTGTATGTAGTAGTTATGTACCAGTTGTACGCACTAGTAGTATGTATATACTAGTTGTATGCAGTTGCTATGTACTACTTGTATATACAAGTTGTATGTTCTAGTATTATGCACTCGTTCTTTGAACTAGGTGTATGTACTAGTTTCTAGTTGTATGTACGTTTTGTATGTACTTGTTGTATGTACTAAGTGTATGTACTATTTTTATATACTAGTTTTATGTGTATGTACGGGTTATATGTAGTAGTTGTATGTAACAGTTGTATGTACAAGTATGTACGTGTATGCGCTAGCTCTATGTACCAGTTGTTGGTTCTAGTACTAGTTATAGTAGGTACTAAGTAGGCATTAGTTGTACGCACTAGTTGTAAGTACTACTATAACGTATTAGTTGTATGTACTAGTTCTATGTACTAGTACTAGTTATATTTACTAGTTGTAGGTTCTGGTTGTATGTAGTAGTTGAATGTAGTAGTTGTATGCACAAATTGTATGTATATACTAGTTGTAAGTAGTAGCTATGTACTAGTTGTATTTACTAGTTATTAGTTGTATAGTCTAGCTTTATGTACTAGTTGCATGTACTATTTGTATGTACTAATTGTATGTACAAATAGTATTTACTAGGTGTATGTAGTAGTTGCATGTTCTAATTGTTTAAACTAGTTCTATGTACTAATTGTATGTACTAAGTATATACGAATTACTACTTTCTAGTTGTATGTACTAGTTGTAAGTACTAGTTGTATGTACTGTTTGTTTGTACTATATAATTGTATGCACTAGTTGCATGTACTAGTTGTATGTACTAGTAGTATATAGTAGTTGTAGGTTCTAGTCCTAATTGTACTACGTACTAGGGAGGTACCAGTTGTATATACTAGACTAGATGTATGTATTAGTTATATGTACTATTTATATGTACTAGTTGTATGTACTACTTATATGTACTTGTTACATTTGTATGTACTGGGTGTATGTACCAGTTTTTTGTACTAGTTATATATACTAGTTGTACGTACTATTTATATGTATATACTATATACTAGAGAAAAATAACAATTTTCTACAAAAATAGTAGGGATGGCACAAAAAGCACATAAACAAGAAAGGGATGTTACACAGTGAAGCATTAGCTATATATGCATGAATCATACAACACCCTTGCTTGTAGGATTCATGCATTGCTAATACTTCACTGTGTAACATCCCTTTCTTGTTTATGTGCTTTTTGTGCCATTCCTACATCTTCACTATTTTTGTAGAAAATTTTTATTTTTCTCTAGTTTCTGTACTTTTTATGGAGCATAAGCTAGGAATTTGATTGTATTAAAACCCATTTTGGTTTTGATATCTTCAACTTATTATGACGTCATTAAAATGGCGAATTTATTGAGGCCTTGCCTCTGGGGCCATGAAAACCGTCATACTGAATAATAGCGTTATCGCTCTCGCTTCTACAAAAGAATACAGTTCGGAAAATTTGCAATAGTTTCATTTAACAATTAGTCCAAAAGCTTATTTAGTTTTTTAGTTATGGCTGACGAAGAAGAAGAATAATAATAAGAAGAATATGAAGAAGACGAAAATGGGAATTTTTAAAGTTTATTATTTTGCCAGCGGGACATATTCGCTTGCCTTTAAGGTCTATTTAGAGTATGTATATTGTATATTTAGCTATACGTAGCCTTATTTTGTCGATTTTCGGCTTATTTCGGGATTTTGCTCCTATACCGATGTATGGGGAATGCGAAAAAACGTGTCATCCCTACATAGGGAGTACTACCGTACTCCCTGATATGTTTATGTACTAGGTATATGTACTACTTGTGGGTACTAGCTGTATTAGCTGGTTGTATGTACTAAGTCTATGTACTAGTTGTATATACTAGTTGTATTTACTATTTGTATGTACTATTTATATGTGTGGGTACTAGTTATATGTACTAGTTGTATGCGCTAGCTGTATGTACTAGTTGTAGATACTATTTACATTTACTAGGTAGACGTGTATTGTACTAGTTACATGTAGTAGGTGTATGTACTTGTTATATGGCCTAATTGTATGTACTAGTTGCATGTACTAGTTGTATGGACTAGTTGTATATACTAGTCGCATGTACTAATTATATTTACTAGTTGCTAATTTTATGAACTAGTTGAACCTACGAAATTTATGTAATACTTGTATGTACTAGCTAAATGTACTAGTTTTATATATATACTAGTTGTATGTACTAGCTTTTAGTTGTATGTACTATGTGTATGTACTATTCATATATACTAGTTATATGTTTATGTATTAGTTATATGTAGTAGGTGTGTGAACTTATTATATGTACTAGTTAAAAGTACTAGTTGTATGTGCTAATTGTTTGTATACGTTCGGTGTACTAGTTGTATGTTTATACGAGTTGTATGTACTAGCTTTGTACTAGTTCTATGTTCTAATTGTTTGAACTAGTTCTATGTACTAATTGTATGTACAGGTATGCACTAGTTACTAGTTTCTAGTTGTATGTAATAGTTGTAAGTACTAGTTGTTTGTACTATGTGTATGTACCAGTTGTTGATTCTTGTACTACTTATACTATGTACTAGGGAGGTTCTAGTTGTATGTACTAGATACTACAACTAGAAACTAGAATATACATCTAGTATATATATAAAACTAGTACATTTAACTAGTCTACAACTGGTATATACATACAACTAGTACAAACAAGTATTTCGAGTTTAAAAAGTCGTGGGCCTACCGCCCCCGCATTAACTGGAACTACTTGGCCACATCGTTGGGATTTAATATATATATTCGTAATACTAACGATTGAGGACGATTTAGTGTCCTGAACTTTATAAATAATGATGGAAAAGCTTCGTAAACTAAAGCTTCCTGAACGCCGCCATTTGCAAACACGATGTATTGACGTGTAAATTAAGTGTTACAATAGTTGCATATGAACTAGTATTATACAAATATCGACGTATAAAATAAGTGTTATAATAGTTCCGTATTAACCTGTATTATATATATAGATATATATATATACTCTTTCCGTAACATGAAGCTGTACAACGTAATCGGCAAATGAAAACAATATAAGGTATACAAGTAGTACATAAAATTCGTAGTTACAAGTAGTTCATAAAATTAGTAGTTACAAGTAGTTCATAAAATTAGTAACTAGTAAATATAATTAGTACATGCGACTAGTATATACAACTAGTCCATACAACTAGTGCATGCAACTAGTACATACAACTAGGCCATATAAATAGTACATACACCTAGTATATATAACTAGTACAATACACGTATACCTAGTAAATGTAAATAGTACATACAACTAGTACATACACCCTGTACATACAAATGTAACGAGTACATATAAGTAGTACATACAAATAGTACATACAACTAGTACGTATAACTAGTACATAAATATAGTACATACAACTAGTACAGAACACTAGTTCACACAAACAAACAAGTAGTTCATAGAACTAGTTCATTTCTAGAACCTAGTACCTAGTACTAGGAATACATAAATACATATAAAAACATAAATACACTCAGTACATACAAATGTAACGAGTACATATAAGTAGTACATTCAACTATAACATACAACTAGTATATATAACTAGTACATAAATATAGTAAATACAACTAGTACAAATAACTAGTACATACCACAATTACCCACTACTTATACATTAAACTAGTGCAAATAACTACTACATTCGACTAGTACATACAAATAGTATTGGGTACATACAACTAGTTCATAAAACTAGTTCATACAACTAGTACATTCAACAAGTATCTAGTACATACAACTACAACCTACCTAGTACATAGTATAACTAGTACAGGGATCAACAACTGGTACATACACATAGTACATACAACTAGTACTTACAATTAGTACATACAACTAGAAACTAGTAACTAGTATATACTTAGTACATACAATTAGTACATAGAACTAGTTCCAACAATTAGAACATACAACTACAACATACACCTAGTAAATACAGCTAGTACATAACACTAGTACATACAATTAGACAATAGAACATACAACTAGTACATACAACTAGTACAGACAAAGAGTACACACAACTAGTACATATAACTAGTACATACAAACATTACCCACTACTTATACATTCAACTAGTAGAAAAAACTGCTACATTCGACTAGTACATACAAATAGTATTGAGTACATACAACTAGTACATACAACTAGTGCATACAATTAGAACACACGGATAGTACATACAGCTAGTAAATCTAACTAGTACATACTACTAGTACAGAAAACTATAGAGTACATATAACTGGTATATATAACTAGTAGATATAAACAGTACACACAACTAGTTCATAAAACTAGTTCATAAAACTAGTACATGCAACAAGTATCTAGTACATACAGCTAGAACCTACCTAGTACATAGTATTAGTAGTACAAGAATCAACAACTGGTACATACACATAGTTCATACAACTAGTACTCACCTAGTACATACAATTAGTACATAGAACTAGTACACACATATATAAATAGAACATACAAATAGTAAATTCAACTATTGCATTCAACTAGTACATAGAATTAGTCCATACAACCAGCTAATACAGCTAGTACCTACAAGTAGTACATATACCTAGCACATACACATATATATAGTACATATAAATAGTACGTACAACTAGTATATATAACTAGCACAAACACACCCAGTACATACAAATGTAACGAGTACATATAAGTAGTACATAAAACTAGTACATATAACTAGTACACATAACTAATACATATGAATAGTATATACACATATAACTAGTACATAAATATAGTACATACAACTAGTACAGAAAACTAGTTCAAACAAAGAACAAACAAGTAGTTCATAGAACTGGTTAATTCCTAGTACCTAGTATAACTTGTACTAGAACCTAAAACTAGTTCAAACATCTAGCACATACAACTAGTACATGCAAATAGTACATAAAAGAGTACACACAACTAGTACATATAACTAGTACATACAACAATTACCCAATACTTATACATTCAACTATTAGAAATAACTCCTACATTCGACTAGTACATACAAATTGTATTGAGTACATACAACTAGTTCATAAAACTAGTTCATACAAGTAGTACATGCAACAAGTATCTAGTATATACAACTACAACCTACCTAGTACATAGTATTAGTAGTACAAGAATCAACAACTGGTACAAACATAAAGTACATACAACTAGTATTTACAACTAGTACTTACAACTAGAAACTAGTAACTAGTACATACCTAGTGCATACAATTAGTACATACAACTAGTACCCAGAACTATATAGCACTTAAAACTGGTTCATACAACTTGTACATAACTAGTACCAACAATTAGTACATAGAACTGAGTTAAAACAATTAGAACATACAACCACTACGTACACCTAGTATATACAATTTGTACATACAACTAGTACATACCCCTACTACATATAGCTAGTAAATACACATACCTTGTAATTATAAATAGTACACACAACTAGTACATACAACCAGTACATAAAACTAGTCCTTACAACTAGTACATACAACTAGAAACTAGTATATACAACTAGTTCACAGAATGAGTACATAATTCTAGAACGTACAACTTGTATATTCAACTAGTACATAACTACTACACACAACTAGGAAAAACAAGTAGGACATATAAATAGTACATACACCTACTACATATAACTAGTACATACACTTTTACCTAATAATTATAAATAGTACATACAACTAGTACATACAACAATTACATCCAATTAGTGTATACTACATAAAACTAGTACCTTCCTAGCACCTAGTGTAACTAGTACAAGAACCTACCGCTTGTACATACAACTAGTACATATAACTAGAACATAAAACCAGTACATAGCTAGTACATACAACCAGTATATACATACAACTAGTACATACAACTAGTACCTACTACTAGTAAATATAACTAGTACTAGTCCATACAACTAGTACATACAACTAGTACTTGAAATTAGTTCATATAACTAGTACACACATCTACCACATATAACAATTACATAAAAATGTAACTAGTACATATAAATAGTACATAAACATACTACGAACAAGAAGTCCATACAACTACTAGTACATAGAACGAGTACATAAAACTAGGATCTATAACTAGTACACACCTTCTACACACCTTCTACATATAATTAGTACATGTGAATAGTGCATCCATATAGTATATATAACTAGTACATAAAACTAGTACATGCAACTAGAAACTAGTACATACAACTAATATATACATAAAACTAGTACATTTAACTAATTCATACAACTATTATATACAAACAACTAGTTCATACAACTAGTATTTACAATTAGGTCGTCCAACTAGTTCCCAGAACTATTAACTAGTACATATAACCAGTACATGCAACTAGTACATTCAACTAGTACATACAACTAGTTCATAAAACTAGTACACACATTTAGTTTATACAACTAGTATTTACCATTAGTACGTACAACTAGTTCATACAACTAGTAACTAGTGCATATAACTAGTACATTCAACTAGTACATACAACTAGGACAAACAACTAGTATATATAACTAGTACATACTCCAACTACATATAACTAGTAAATACACATATACCTTGTAATTATAAACCGTACATACAACTAGTACATACAGATAGTGCATACAACTAGTATATATAACTAGATCACAAACATATAACTACTACATACATATAACTGATACTTATAAATAGTACATGCCCATAGTACATACAAATAGTAGATACAAATAGTACATACATCTGCTACATATAACTAGTACCTACAACTAGTAAATATAAATAGAACTGGTTCATAAAACTAGTGCATACAAATAGTACATATAACTATAGTTAGTTCTAGTACACACAACTAGTACATACAACTAGTACTTTCAACTAGTACATATAACTGGTACACACACCTACTACATATAACTAATACATAAAAATTTAACTAGTTCAAATAAATAGTGCATCCACATAGTACACACAACTAGTACATAAAACTAGTAAATACAATTTGAAACTATTACATACAGCTATTATATATATAAAAGAAGTATTTCGAGTTTAAAAACTCATGGGGCTACCGCCCCCCGAATTAACTCAAACTACTTGGCCGCATCATTGGGATTTGATATATACATTCGGAATACTAACATTTGAGGACGCTTGAGTGTCCTGAACTTTATAAATTACGATGGAAAAACTTCGTTAACCAAAGCTTCCTGAACGCCGCCATTTGCAAAAACGATGTATTGACGTATAAATTAAGTGTTACAAAACTTGAGTATGAACTCATATTATACATAATACAGCCCCTAATAAGTACATTTAACTAGTACATACAACTGGTATATACATACAACTAGAACATACAACTAGTACATAAAATTAATAGGTACAACTAGTTCATACAACTAGTAACTAGTACATATAACTAGTACTTGCGACTAGTACATACAACCAGCTAATACAGCTAGTACATACAAGTAATACATGTACCAAGTACATGTATTAATATATGTAGTACATAGAAATAGTATGTAAAACTAGTATATACAACTAGTACAAACAACTAGTACGGACAACCAGTACATACAAATGTAACGAGTCCATATACGTAGTACATACAACTAGTACATACAACTAGACATATAAGTAGTAAATACAACTAGTACATATAACTAGTACATATAACTAGTACATACAACTAGTGTCTAGTATATACAACTAGTTCCTCCCTAGTACCTAGCATAATTAGGATTAGAACCATCAACTAGTATATACTACTAGTACAAGCAACTAGTTCATGCAACTAGTACAAATAACTAGTACATATAGGTATTACATATGACTAATACATACACATATAATTAGCACATAAATATAGTACATACAAGTAGTACAGAAAACTAGTTAACACAAACAAACAAGTAGTTCATAGAACTAGTTCATTCCTAGTACCTAGTATAACTTGCACTAGAACCTAAAATTAGTTCAAACATCTAGTATATACAACTAGTACATACAACTAGTACATTAAAATGGTACATACAACAGTTGCACATTACTTATACATTCAACTAGTACAAATAACTACTACATTCGACTAGTAGATACAAATAGTATTGGGTGCTAACAACTAGTACATACAACTAGTACATACAACTAGAAACTAGCGACTAGTACATACCTAGTACATACAATTAGTACACAGAACTAGTTCAAAAAATTAGAACGTACAACTACAACATTCACCTAGTACATACAACTAATACATACAAATAGTACATACAGCTAGTCCATACAAGTTGTACATAAAACTAGTTCATACAACTAATACATGCAACAAGTATCTAGTACATACAAATAGAATCTACCTAGTACATAGTATAACTAGTACAACAACTGGTACATACACATAGTACATACAACTAGTACTTATAACTAATACTTACAACTAGAAACTAGTAAATGCTACTAGTTTATAGAACGAGTACAAAATACTATATAGAACATACAACTTGAATATACATCTAGTACATAGCTAATATTAACAACTAGTATGTACATACAACTATTAAGTACAACTGGTACATAACTAGTACATACCAAATAGTACACACACCTAGCACATACAATTTGTACATACAACTAGTACATTCAACTAGTCCATATAACTAGGACAAACAACTAGGACATATAAGTAGTACATACACCTACTACATAAAACTAGTACATACACATATACCTAGTAATTACAAATAGTACATAAATCTAGTATATTCAACTAGAAACTGGTATATACAACTAGTATATATATAAACACTAGTACATTTAACTAGTACATAAAACTAATATATACATACAAAGAGTACATACAATTACTACATAGAATTAGTAGGTACAACTAGTTCACACAACTAGTAACTAGTACATCTAACTAGTACATGCAACTATAACATACAACTAGTACATACAACTAGCACCTACAACTAGGAAATATAACTAGTATTAGTACATACAACTAGTACAATTACACACAACTGGTACATGCAACTAGTACATACAATTAGTAACTAGTACATACAACTAGCAATTCGCTATTACCTAATATGACTAGGACTTGAACCTACAACTAGTACATTCAACTAGTACATACAACTAGTTCATAAAACTAGTATACAGCTAGTATATCGGTACGATCGAGGGAACCACACTAGCCAAAATCAACTTAGAATAGATTCCAAACGTTTCGGTCCAATCCAGGACCTTCATCAGTGGAATTAACACTTACAAAACTGAGATGGCAGGCTTTATACACATGAAAAAAGCGGAAATAAGGTGTGAATAAATAAACGAGATGAAGGCCCGTTGCCAGGGGTGTACAACCCACTTATCCACCTCTACACACCCTCTTGATTATTAGACTGTGTCACTGCATGTTAGCATATTTCAGTTACTTTATATTCCATTATACCAGTATATCACATCACAGTTAAACAATAGGACTTATACCTCATGCATGCAAGCTGTCATCCCCTAGCAACACATTTATTCACACCTTATTTCCGCTTTTTTCATGTGTATAAAGCCTGCCATCTCAGTTTTGTAAGTGTTAATTCCACTGATGAAGGTCCTGGATTGGACCGAAACGTTTGGAATCTATTCTAAGTTGATTTTGGCTAGTGTGGTTCCCTCGATCGTACCGATATGCAAGAACCTAGCCACGCAGAAGTCCTTCACATATACAGCTAGTACAAAGAACTAGTGCATACATCTTGTACATACAACTGGTTCATATCTAGTACAAACAACTGGTACATACACCCAGTACATACAAATGTAACGTGTACATATAAGTAGTACATACAACTAGTACATACAAAATTACACAAAAGTGGTACATTCAACTAGTACATATAACTGGTACATATGACTAGTACATACACATATAATTAGTACATAAATATAGTACATGCAACTAGTACAAAAAACATGTTCACACCAACAAACAAGTAGTTCATAGAACCAGTTCATTCCTAGTATTTAGTTATAACTTGTGCTAGAACCTAACAACTAGTTCAAACATCTAGTACATACAACTAGTACATCCAACTAGTACATACAACTAGTACATACAACTAGTACATACAACTAGTACATACAACTAGTACATACAACAATTACACACTACTTATACATTCAACTAGTACAAATAACTACTACATTCGACTAGTACATACAAATAGTAATTGAGTACATACAACTAGTACATACAACTAGTGCATACAATTAGTACACACAGATAGTACATACAGCTAGTAAATATTACTTGTACATACTACTAGTACATAAAACTAGTACATATAACTGGTACATATAACTAGTACATATAAACAGAACATACAACTAGTTCATACAACTAGTTCAGAAAACTAGTACATGCAACTAGAACCTACCTAGTACAAAGTATAAGTAGTACAAGAATCAACAACTGGTACATACACATAGTACATACAACTAGTACTTATAAATAGTACATACAACTAGAAACTAGTAACTAGTACATATCTTGTACATACAATTAGTACATAGAACTAGTTTAAACAATTAGAACATACAACTACTACATACACCTAGTACATACAACTGGTACATGCAACTCGTACATACAAATAGTACATACAACTGGTACAATTACACACAACTAGTACAAACAATAAGTACATATAATTAGTATCTAGTACATAGAACTAGCACCTCCCTAGTATCTAATATAACTAGGACTTGAACCTACAACTAGTACATACAACTAGTACATACAACTAGTACATGCAAATAGGACTTACGAATCGTACTTGCAACTAATAAATACAACTAGTACCTACAACTAGTACATAAAACTGGAACTAGTTCATAAAACTAGTACTTACACCTACTACTAAAAACTAGTAACGAGTACACACAACTAGTACATTGAAGTAGTATGCACAACATGTTCATGCAACTAGTACATGCAACTTGAACATACAATTAGTAGATAAAATTAGTACATATAACTAGTACATACAAAGAGTACATACAACTAATACATTCCATTTAGTACACACACTTAGGACATACAATTAGTACATACAACTAGTATATACATACAACAACAACTAGTAAATATAAATAGAACTAGTTCATAAAACTAGTGCATACAACTAGTACATGCAATAAGTACATACAACTAGTACATCGTAACAATACACACAAATAGAATATACAACTAGTACATACAACTAGTACATTCAACTAGAACATATAACTAGTACAAACAACTAGGACATATAACTAGTACATACACCTACTACATACAACTAGTACATACACATATACCTAGGAATTATAAACAGTACTTACAACTAGTACCTTGAACGGGTACATAAAACTAGTACATACAACTAGAAACTAGTCCATACAACTAATATATATATAACACTAGTACATTTAACTAGTACATAAAACTAGTATATACATACAAAGAGTACATACAACTAGTACATAAAATTCGTAGGTACAACTAGTTTTTAAAATTAGTAACTAGTAAATATAATTCTTACATGTGACTAGTACACACAACTGGAACATACAACTAGTGCTTGCAACTAGTACATACAACTAGGACATATAACTAGTACATACACGTATACCTAGTAAATGTAAATAGTACATACAAATAGTACATACAGCTAGCGCTACAACAAGTAAATATAATTAGTACACACACATAAAAATAGAACATACAATTAGTAAATACAACTAGAACATACAACTAGTACGTACAACTGGTACATACAACTAGTATATACATACAACTATATAGTACACAGAACTTGTACTTACAATTAGCATATGCAACTACTACATACAACGAATACATACAACTAGTACCTAAAACTAGTAAATATAGCTAGTTCTAGTACCTACAACTAGTACATACAACTAGTCCTTTCAACTAGTACATATAACATAAAACATAACATAATACATAAAAATATAACTAGTTCAAATAAATAGTGCATCCACATAGTACATACAACAAGTTCATAAAACTAGTATATAGCTAGTACTAAGAACTAGTGCATACATCTTGTACAAACAACTGGTTCATATCTACTATATAAAACTAGTACATATAACTAGTATGTAGAATTAGTACTTACAACCAGCTAATACAGCTTGTACATACAAGTAGTACATATGCCTAGTACATACACATATATATAGTATATATAAATAGTACGTACAACTAGTATATATAACTAGTACAAACAACTAGAACATACACCCAGTACATACAATTGTAACGAGTACATATAAGTAGTACATACAACTAGCGCATACAATTAGTACACACAAATAGTACATACAGCTAGTAAATATAACTAATACATACTACTAGTACATACAACTAGTACATATAACTGGTACATAAACCTAGTACATATAATGACTACACCCAACTAGTTCATAAAACTAGTTCATACAACTAGTACATGCAACAAGTATCTAGTACATACAACTAGAACCTACCTAGTACATAGTATAAATAGTACAAGAATCAACAACTGGTACATACACATAGTACATACAACTAGTACTTACATCTAGTGCATACAACTAATACATACAACTAGACTATAAAACTATTAACTAGTACATACAACTAGTACATAAATTTAATAGTTACAACTAGTTCATACAACTAGTAACTAGTACATATAACTAGTACATGCGACTAGAACATACAACTAGTCCAAACACATAGTACATACAACTAGTTCCTAAAACTAGTATACAGCTAGTACAAAGTACTAGTGCATACATCTTGTACATACATCTGGTTCTATCTACTACATATAACAAGTACATACAACTAGTACATAGAATTAGTACATACAACCAGATAAAACAGCTTGTACATGCAAGTAGGACATATACCTAGTACATTCACATATATTTAGTATATATAAATAGTACGTACAACTAGTATATATGACTAGTACAAACAACTCGTACACACACCCAGTACATACAAATGTAACGAGTACATATAAGTAGTACATACAACTAGTATATACAACTTATACATAAAAACAGTACATGCAACTAGTACATATAACTAGTACACATAACTAGTACATACAACTAGTGTCTAGTATATACAACTAGTTCCTCCCTAGTACCTAGTATAATTAGGATTAGAACCTACAACTAGTATATACTACTAGTACATACAACTAGTACATGCAACAAGTATTTAGTACATACAACTAGAACCTACCTAGTACATAGTATAACTAGTACAAGAATCAACAACTGGAACACGCACATAGTACATACAACTAGTACTTTAAACTAGTGCACGCAACTAGTACACACAACTAGACTATACAACTATTAACTAGTACATACAACTAGTACATGCAAATAGGACATACGAATCGTACTTGCAACTAATATATACAACTAGTACCTACAACTAGTACATATAACTGGAACTAGAACATAAAACTAGAACATACAACTACTACTAACAACTATTAACGAGTACATACAACTAGTACATTGAACTAGAACGCAGAACATGTACATGCAGCTAGTACATGCAACTTGTACATGCAATTAGTTGATAAAATTAGTACATATAACTAGTACATACAAATTGGAATGAAAACATACAACTATTACATTGAACTATTACACACAACTTGTACATAAAACTAGTAAATAATACAATCAGCTAGGACATACAACTGGTACAAACAACTAGGTCATATAACTACTTTATATAACAAGTACATACAAGTAGTTTCTAGTACATATAACCATAAAGAACCTACCTAGTACCTAGTTTAACCAGTACTAGAACCTACAACTAGTACATACAACAAGTGCATACAATTAATACACACAAATAGTACATAAAGCTAGTAATTATAACTGGTACATACTACTAGTACATATAACTGGTACATATAACTGGTACATATAACTAGTACATATAAACAGTACATACAACTAGTTCATAAAACTAGTTCATACAACTAGCATATACAACAAGTATCTAGTACATACAAAAAGAACCTACCTAGTACATAGTATAACTAGCACAAGGATCAACAACTGGTACATACACATAGTACATAAAACTAGTACTAACAACTAGTACATACAATTAGAAACTAGAAAATACTCCTAGTTCATAGAACGAGTACAAAATACTATATAGAACATACAGCTTGAATATACATCTAGTACATAGCTAATATTAACAACTAGAATATACATACAACTATTACGTACAACTGGTACATAACTAGTACATAGAAATAGTACATACAACTAGTACATACCAAATAGTACAAACACCTAGCCCATTCAATTAGTACATACAACTAGTACATTCAACTAGTCCATATAACTAGGACAAACAACTAGGATATATAACTAGTACATCCATCTACTACATATAACTAGTACATACATATATACCTAGTAATTATGAATAGTACATACAACTAGTACATACTATTTACAATCAGGTCGTACAACTAGTTCACACAACCATTAACCAGCACATATAACCAGTACATACAACTAGTAACTAGTACATATAACTAGTACATTCAACTAGTACATACAACTAGGACAAACAACTAGGATATATAACTAGTACATACACCAACTACATATAACTAGTAAATACACATATACCTTATAATTATAAATAATACATACAACTAGTACATACAGCTAGTGCATACAACTAGTATATACAACTAGTTCACAAACATATAACCACTACATTCATATAACTGGTACTTTTATATTGTACATACACATAGCACATATATATAAACAGTAGATAAAAATAGTACATACATTTGCTACATTTAACTAGTACCTACAACTAGAACATACAACTAGTACAAACAACTAGGACATATAACTAGTACATACACCTACTATATATATCTAGTACATACACGTATACCTAGTAAATGTAAATAGTACATACAATTACTACATACAGCTAGCGCATACAACTAGTACATATAACTAGTACACACACATATAAAGAGAACATACAAATAGTAAATACAACTAGTACATACAACTAGTACCTACAACTAGTACATTCAACTAGTATCTAGTATATACAACTAGAACATACAACTAGTACATAGCTAGTAATAACAACTAGTATATACATACAACTAGTACACATAACTTGTACATACAATTAGCACATGCAACTCCTCCATACAACTAATACATACTACTAGTACCTAAAACTAGTAAATATAGCTAGTTCTAGTACATATAACTAGTACACACACCTATTACATATAACTAATGCATAAAAATATAACTAGTTCAAATAAATAGTGAATCCACATAGTACATACAACAAGTACATAAAACTAGTAAATACAACTGGAAACTAATACATACAACTAGTATATATATAAAATTAGTACATTTAGCTAGTATATACAACTGGTATATACATACAACTAGTTCATCCAACTAGTAACTAGTACATATAACTTGTACATGTGACTAGTACATACAACTAGTGCATACAAGTAGTACAGACAACTAGTGTCTAGTATATACAACTAGTACCTCCCTAGTACCTAGTATAATTAGGACTAGAACCTACAACTAGTACATACCACAAGTACATACAACTAGCACATACAACTAGTACATATAACTAGTACATGCAACTAGTACATATAATTAGTACATAAATATAGTACATGCAACTAGTGCAGAAAACTAGTTCACACAAACAAACAAGTAGCTCATAGAACTAGTTCATTCATTTAATAAGTACATACAACAATTACAAACTACTTATACATTCAACTAGTACAAATTACTACTATATTCGACTAGTACATATAAATAGTATTGAGTACATAGTAGTAGTAGTCACTAGTACATACAACTAATACATACAACTAGTACATATAAATACTACATTTGATTGGAACATAGTATCGAGTTCATACAACTACTATATACAGCTAGAACATTCAACTAGTATATACAACTACTACATAAAGTACATACAACTAGTACATAGCTACTACATACAACTAGTATATACATAAAACTAGTGCATACAATTAATACATACAATTAGTACATACAACTACTACATCCAACTACTACATACAACCAGTACCTACAACTAGTTAATAGTACATAGAACTAGTACATACATCTAATATGTTCAAATAGTCCTAACAACTAGTACATACAACTAATGCCTACTTAGTACCTAATATAACAAGTACTAGAACCTACAACTAGTACATACAGCTAGTGGATACACGTAGTACAGGCAACTTGTATATACAAAAGTTACATACAACTACTACATATAACCAGTACATACACATATAACTAGTATTTAAAAATAGTACATACACCTAGTACAACCAACAAGTACATACAAAACGTACATACAACTACTACATACAACTAGTACACACAACTACATACAACTAGTATATGCATACAACTAGTACGTTCAACTGGTACATAACTAGTACATACAACTTGTACATAGTGTAACCAAAAGCTCTCTTTAGGTTTAGTTCCCCTATAGGCTCTTTTTACAGAATAGGCATATAGCACGTAGGAAAATGGTATCCTAGATTTTTCATAGTGTGAGTACATAAAACTAGCATATACAACTACTACATATACAACAAACTAGTATATACATACAACTAGAACATAGCTAATACTTACAATTAGTATATACATACAACTGGTTCATACAACTAGTACTAACAAATAGTACATACAACTACTACATCCAACTACTACATACAACCAGTACCTACATCTAGTAATTATAACTAGTACCAGTACATAGTACTAGTACATACAAAAACTACATACAACTAGTATATACAACTAGAAACTAGTACATACAACTAATTCATAGAACGAGTACATACACATATACCTAGAAAATATAAATAGTACATTCAACTAGTACATACAGCTAGTACATACAACTAGTACATATAACTAGTACACAAACATATAACTAGTACATGCAGATAGTAAATACAACTAGAACATACAACTAGGACGTACAACTAGTACATGCAAATAGTACATGCAACTAGTATCTAGTACATACAACTAGAACATACATCTATTTCAAAGCTAGTACATTCAACTAGTATAAACATACAACTAGTACACAGAACGTGTACATACAATTGGCACATATATACAACTAGTACTTTCAACTAGTACATATAACAAGTTCACACACCTACTACATTTAACTAGTACATACAACTGGTATATACATACAACTAGTACATACAACTAGCACATACAAGCAGTACATAAAATTCGTAGGCACAGCTAGTTCATAAAATTAGTAACTAGTAAATATAATTAGTACATGCGACTAGTACATACAACTAGTACAAACAACTAGTACATGCAACTAGTACATACAACTATGACATATAACTAGTACATACAACTATGACATATAACTAGTACATACACCTACTACATATATCTGGTACATACACGTATACCTAGTAAATGTAAATAGTACATACAACTAGTACATATAGCTAGCGCATACAACTAGTACATATAACTAGTAACCACACATATAAATAGTTCATACAAATAGTAAATATAACTGGTACATACACCTAGTACGTACAACTAGTACATACAACTAGTATATAGTACATACAACTAGAACCTACAACTAGTACAGGGCTAGTATATACAACTAGTATATACATACAACTAGTGCATATGAATAGTACATACAACTAATGTCTAGTATATACAATTAGTACCTCCCTAGTCCCTAGTATAATTAGGACTAGAACCTACAATTAGTATATACTACTAGTACATGCGACTAGTACTTGCAACTAGTACATATAACTAGTACATATAACTATTACATTTGACTAGCACCTACACATATAATTAGTACATAAATATAGTACATACAACTAGTACAGAAAACTAGTTCACACAAACAAACAAGTAGTTCTTAGAACTAGTTCATTCCTAGTACCTAGTAAAACTTGTACTAGAACTTAAAACTAGTTAAAACATCTAATACATACAACTGGTACATACAAATAGTACATACAACCAGTACATATAACTAGTACATACAACAGTTACCCACTACTTATACATTCAACTAGTACAAATGACTACTACATTCGACTAGTACATACAAATAGTATTGAGTACATACAACTAGTACATACAACTAGTGCATACAAGTAGTACACACAAATAGTACCTACAGCTAGTTAATATTACTAGTTCATATGACTAGTACATACAAATAGTACATACAAAAAGTACATAAAAGTTGTACATAAAACTAGTACATACAACTGGTGCCCAGAACTAGGACTTAAAACTAATTCATATAACTAGTACATAACTAGTACATACAATTAGTACATAGAACTAGTTCAAAAAATTAGAACATACAACTACTACATACACCTAGTATATACAATTTGTACATTCAATTAGTATATACAAATAGTACATACAACTAGTACATACAACTAGACTATACAACTATTAACTAGTACATACAACTAGTACATAGAAATAGGACATACGAATCGTACTTGCAACTAATAAATACAACTAGTACCTACAACTAGTACATAGAAATAGGACATACGAATCGTACTTGCAACTAATAAATACAACTAGTACCTACAACTAGTACATATAACTGGAACTAGTACATAAAACTAGTACATACAACTACTACTAACAACTAGTAACGAGTACATACAACTAGTACATTGAACTAGAACGCACAACATTTCCATGCAACTAGTACATGCAACTTGTACATACAATTAGTAGATAAAATTAGTACATATAACTAGTAAATAGTACAATCAGCTAGGACAAACAACTGGTACATACAACTAGGACATACAACTGGTATATACAACTAGGTCATATAACTTCTTTATATAACAAGTACATACAAGTAGTTTCTAGTACATATAACTATATAGTCCCTCCCTAGTACCTAGTTTAAGTAGTACTAGAACCTACAACTAGTACATACAATTATTGCATACAATTAGTACACACAAATAGTACATACAGCTAGTAAATATAACTAGTACATACCACTAGAACATAAAACTAGTAGATATAACTGGTACATATAACTAGTACATATAAAGAGTGCACACAACTAATTCATAAAACTAGTTCATACAACGAGTACATGCAACAAGTATCTAGTACATACAAATAATATTTACCTAGTACATAGTATAACTAGTACAAGAATCAACAACTGGTACATACACATAGTACATACAACTAGTACATATAACTAGTACTTACAACTAGAAACTAGTAAATACTACTAGTTCATAGAACTAGTACATAATACTATATTGAACATACAACTTGAATATACATCTAGTACATAGCTAATATTAACAACTAGTATATAGATACAACTATTACATACAAATGGTACATAAATAGTACATCGAAATAGTACATACAACTAGTACATATCAAATAGTACATACACCTAGTTCATAGGGTGCATAATACTAGAACATACAACTTGTATATACAACTAGTACATAACAACTACATACAACTAGTATATACATACAACTAGTATGTTCAACTGGTACATAACTTGTACATACAACTTGTACATAGTGTAACCAAAAGCTCTCTTTAGGTTTAGTTCCCCTATAGGCTCTTTTTACAGAATAGGCATATAGCACGTAGGAAAATGGTATCCTAGATTTTTCATAGTGTGAGTACATAACACTAGCATATACAACTACTACATAAACAACAAACTAGTATATACATACAACTAGAACATAGCTAGTACTTACAATTAGTATATACATACAACTGGTACATACAACTAGTACAAACAATATTAACAACTAGTATATAGATACAACTATTACGTACAACTGGTACATAACTAGTACATAGAAATAGTACATACAACTTGTACATACCAAATAGTACACACACCTAGCACATACAATTAGTACATACAACTAGTACATTCAACTAGTCCATACAACTAGGACAAACAACTAGGACATATATCTAGTACATACATATACTACATTTAACTAGTAAATACACATATACCTAGTTATTATGAATAGTACATACAACTAGTACATACAGCTGGTGCATACAACTAGTACATATAACTAGTAAACAAACATATAACCAGTAAATACATATATAACTGGCACTTAAAAATAGTATATACGCATAGTACATACAACTAGTACATACAACAGGTACATAACTAGTACCTACAACTACTAAATATAACTAAGACTAGTACATAAAACCAGTGAATACAACTAGTACATACAATTATTACATACAACTAGTACATGCAACTAGCACATACACCTACTACATATAACTAGTAAATACACATACCTTGTAATTATAAATAGAACATACAACTAGTACATAAAAGTAGTACATAAAATTAGCATCTTCTACATACAACTAGTACCTTCCTAGCACCTGGTATAACTAGTAAGAGAACCTAGCATTTGTACATACAACTAGTACATACGACTAGAACATACAACCAGTACATAGCTAGTACATACAACTAGTATATACATACAACTAGTACATACAACTAGTATCTACAACTAGTAAATATACCTAGTACTAGTCCATACAACTAGTACATACAACTAGTACTTGCAATTAGTACATATAACTAGTGCACACATCTACCACATATAACTAATACTTAAAAATATAACTAGTACGTATAAATAGTACATAAACATAGTACATACAAGTAGTTCATACAACTACTAGTACATAGAACGAGTACATAAAACTAGGACTTATAACTAGTAAACACCTACTACATATAATTAGTACATAAATATATAACTAGTACATATGAATAGTGCATCCATATAGTATATATAACTAGTACATAAAACTAGTACATGCAACTAGAAACTAGTATATACAACTAGAAACCAGTACATACAACTAATATGTACATAAAGCTAGTACGTTTAACTAGTTCATACAACTATTATATACAAACAACTAGTTCATACAGCTAGTATTTACAATTAGGTCATACAAGTAGTTCACACAACTATTAACTAATACATATATATAACCAGTACATGAAACTAGTACATACAACTAGTTCATACAACTAGTATTCACAATTAGTACATTCAATTAGTCCATACAACTAGGACAAAAAACTAGGATATATACCTATACATACACCAACTACATATAACTAGTAAATAAACATATACCTAGTAATTATAGATAGTACATATACTGGTTAAATGTACTAGTTTTATATATATACTAGTTGTATGTACTAGTTTCTAGTTGTATGTACTTTTCATATATACTAGTTATATGTAGTAGGTGTGTGTATTTGTTATATGTAGTAGGTGTGTGTACTTGTTATATGTACTAGTTGAAAGTACAAGTTGTTTGTCCTAATTGTATATACACGTTCTGTGTACCAGTTGTATGTTGATACTGGTTGTATGTACCTAGTTGTATGTACTAGTTGTATGTACTAGTGTTTTGAACTAGTTGTAGGTTCTGGTACAAGTTATACTAGGAACTAGGAAGGAACTTGTTCTCTATACTACTTGTTTCTTTGTTTGAACTAGTTTTATCTACTAATTGTATGTACTAGTTGTATGTACTAGATTTAGGTTCAAGTCCTAGGTACTAGGGAGGGGCTAGTTGTATGTACTAGATTCTAATTGTATGTACTAGCTGTATGTACTAGTCGCATGCACTAATTATATTTACTATTTACAAATTTATGATGTAGTTGTACCTTGTATGTACTAGTTGTATATACTAGTTGTATATATACACTAGTTGTATGTACTAGTTTCTAGTTGTGTGCAGTATGTGTATGTACTATTCATATATACTAGTTATATGTTTAGGTATTAGTTATATGTAGTAAGGTGTGTGTACTTGTTATATGTACTAGTTGAAGGTACTAGTTGTATGTCCTAATTGTATGTACACATTCTGTGTACTAGTTGTATGTTTATACTAGTTGTATGTACTAGCTTTATATTAGTTGTATGTACTAGTTGTATGTACTAGTTGTATGTACTAGTTTTTTGAACTAGTTGTAGCTTCTGGTACAAGTTATACTAGGAACTAGGAAGGAACTCGTTCTATATACTACTTGTTTGTTTGTTTGAACTAGTTTTTGTACTAATTGTATGTACTAGTTGTAGGTTCAAGTCCTAGTTATATTAGGTACTAGGGAGGGGCTAGTTGTATGTACTAGATACTAATTGTATGTACTACTTGTATGTACTATTTATATGTATTATTTATATGTTTATGTACTAGGTATATGTACTATTTGTATGTACTAGCTGTATGTCCTGGTTGTATGTGCTAATTGTATCTACTTGTTGTATGTACTAATACTATATAGTTATATTAAATAGTTGTTGGTGCTACTTGTTTGTACAACTTGTATGTGGTAGTTGTAATTAGTAATAATTGTAGGTACTAGTTGCATGTACTAGTTGTATGTACTAGTTGTATGTACTAGAAATGAGCCTGTTGTATGTACAAGATGTATGCACTAGTTGTTTGTGCTAGCTGTATACTTGTTTTATGAAGTTATTGTATGTTCTACTTGTATGTACTAGTTGTATGTAATATTCGCATGTACTAGTTATATGTACTAGTTACTAGTTGAGTAAATTAGTTGCATGTACTATTTATAATTACTAGGTATATGTGTATGTACTAGTTGTATGTAGTAGGTGTATGTACTAGTTATATGTCCTAGTTGTTTGTACTAGTTGTATGTTCTAGTTGAATGTACTAGTTGTATGTACTAGTTGTATGTACTATTTGTGTGTACTATTAGGATGTATTAGTTTTATGTACTAATTGCATGTACTAGTTGTATGCACTAGTTTTATGAAGTAGTTCTATTTATATTAACTAGTTGTATAAAACTGGTATTTATATACAACTAGTGCATACATCTAGTATATACAAGTAGTACATAAAATTCGTAGGTACAACTAGTTCATAAATTAGTAACTAGTAAATATAATTAGTACATGTGACTAGTACATACAACTAGGACATATAACTAGTAGATAAAACTTCTACATATAACTAGTACACACACGTATACCTAGTAAATGTAAGCAGTAAATACATCTAGTACATACAACTAGTACCTACAACTAGTACATACAACTAGTATCTAGTACATACAACTAGAACATACAACTAGTACATAGCTAGTACATACAACTAGTATATATATACAACTAGTACACAGAACCTGTACACACAATTAGCACATGCAACTACTACATACATGTAATACATACAACTGGTACCTAAAACTAGTAAATTAAGCTAGTTCTAGTACATACAACTAGTACAAACAACTAGTACTTTCAACTAGTACATATAACTAGTACAAACATCTACTACATATAACTATTACATAAAAATATAACTAGCTCAAATAAATAGTGCATCCACATAGTACATACAACTAGCACATAAACGTAGTAAATACAACTAGAAACTAGTAGATACAATTAGTATATACATAAAATTAGTACATATAACTAGTACATCCAACTGGTATATACATACAAGTAGTACATGCAACTAGTACATAAAATTAATAGGTACAACTACTTTATACAACTAGTAACTAGTACATATGACTAGTACATGTGACTAGTACATAGAAGTAGTACATATACCTAGTACATACATATATATATAGTACATATAAATAGTACGTACAACCAGTATATATAACTAGTACAAACAACTAGTACATACACCCAGTACATACAAATGTAACGAGTACATACAAGTAGTACATACAACTAGTACATATAACTAGTACATATAAATAGTACATACAACTAGTACATACAACAATTACACAAAACTGGTACATAAAACTAGTACATAGAACTAGTACATATGACCAGTACATACACATATAATTAGTACATAAATAAAGTACATACCACTAGTACATAAATAAAATACATACCACTAGTACAGAAAACCAGTTCACACAAACAAACAAGTAGTTCATAGAACTAGATCATTCCTAGTACCTAGTATAACTTGTACTACAACCTAAAATTAGTTCAAACATCTAGTACATGCAACTAGTACATACAATTAGTACATAAAACCAGTACATATAACTAGTACATACAACAATTACCCACTACTTATACATTCAACTAGTACAAATAACAACTACATTCGACTAGTACATACAAATATTATTGCGTACGTACAACTAGTACATACAACTAGGACAAACAACTAGGACGTATAACTAGTACATACATCTACTACATATAACTAATAAATACACATATACCTAGTTATTATGAATAGTATATACAACTAGTACATACAGCTAGTGCACACAACTAGCACATATAACTAGTACACAAACATATTACCAGTAAATACACATATAACTGGCACATATAAATAGTACATACAAATAGTTCATACAATAACTACATACAACTAATACATACAACTATAAAATAGTACATATAACTAGTTCATAGAACGAGTACATAATACTAGAACGTACAACTTGTATATACAACTAGTGCATAGCTATTATTTATAACTAGTATATACATACAACTTATACATACAACTGGTATATAACTGGTACATACAACTAGTATATACAAATAGAACAAACAATTAGTACATACAACTATTACATACAACTTTTACATACAGCTAGTACCTACAACTACTAAATAGAAGTAGGTCTAGTAAATAAAACTAGTCCATGCAACTTGTACCTACAACTGGTAAATATAACTAGTACTAGTCCATACAACTAGTACATACAACTAGTACTTGCAATTAGAACCTATAACTAATACACAATCTACCACATATAACTAATACAGAAAAATATAACTAGTACTTATAAATAGTACACACAAGTAGTTCAATCAACTACTAGTACATAGAACGTGTACAAAAAACTAGGACCTATAACTAGTACACACCTACTACATATAATTACTATATAAATATATAACTAGTACATATGAATAGTGCATCCATATAGTATATATCACTAGCACATTTAACTAGTTCATACAACTGTTATATACAAACAACTAGTTCATACAACTAGTAATTACAATTAGGTCGTACAACTAGTTCACACAACTATTAACTAGTACATATAACTAGTACATTCAACTAGTACATACAACTAGGACAAACAACTAGGATATATAACTAGTACATCCACCAACTACATATAACTAGTAAATACACATATACCTTGTAATTATAAATAGTACACACAACTTGTACATACAGCTAGTGCATACAACTAGTATATATAACTAGTTCACAAATATAACTACTACATACATATAACTGGTACTTATAAATAGTACATACACATAGTACATACAAATAGTAGATACAAATAGTACAAACATCTGCTACATATAACTAGCACCTACAACTAGTAAATAAAAATAGAACTACTTCATAAACCTTGTGCATACAACTAGTACATGCAATTAGTTCACACAACTAGTACATCCTAACAGTACACACAAATAGTACATACAACTAGTACATACAACTAGTACAATCACCTTGAACATACAACTAGTACAAACCAACTAGGACATATAACTAGTACATACACCTACTACACACAACTAGTACATACACATATACCTAGTAATTATAAATAGTACATACAAAGAGTACATAGAACGGGCACATAAAACTAGTACACACAACTAGAAACTAGTCCATACAACTAGTATATATATAACACTAGTACATTTTACTAGTACATAAAACTAGGATATACATACAAAGAGTACATACAACTAGTACATAAAATTAGTAGGTACAACTAGTTCACACAACTAGTAACTAGTACATATAACTAGTACATACAACTAGTGTCTAGTATATACAACTAGTAACTCCCTAGTTCCTGGTATAATTAGGAATAGAACCTACAACTAGTATATACTATTAGTAAATACAACTGGTACATGCAACTAGTACATGCAACTAGTACATATAATTAGTACATAAATATAGTACATACAACTAGTACAGAAAACTAGTTCACACAAACACACAAGTAGTTCGTAGAACTAGTTCATTCCTAGTACCTAGTATAACTTGTATTAGAACCTAAAACTAGTTCAAACATCTTGTACATTCAACTAGTACATACAATTAGGCAATAGTACATACAACTAGTACATACAACTAGTACATCCTAAGAGTGCATACAAATAGTACATACAACTAGTGCATACAACTTGGACATATAACTAGAACAAACACTTACTATATATTACTAATGCATAAAAATGTAACTAGTTCAGTAGTGCATCCACATAATACATACAACTAGTACATGAAACTAGTAAATACAACTAGAAACTAGTACATACAACTAGTATATATATAAAATTAGTACATTTAACTAGTACATACAACTCGTATATACATCCAACTAGTTCATACACTTAATAGGTACAACTAGTTCAAACAATAAGTAACTAGTCCATATAACCAGTACATGCGACTAGTATATACAACTAGTACATACAACTAGTACATACAACTAGTTCATAAAACTAGTATATAGTTGCACCAAGAACTAGTGCATACATCTTGTACATACAACTAGTACATACAAATAGTACATTCAACTAAACTTTACAACTATTGACTAGTACATACAACTGGTACATGCAACAAGTATCTAGTGCATACAAATTAAACCTACCTAGTACATACAACTGGTACATGCAACAAGTATCTAGGGCATACAAATTAAACCTACCTAGTACATATATAACTAGTACAAGAATCTACAACTGGTACATGCACATAGAACATACAACTAGTACTTACAACTAGTACCTATCACTAGAAACTAGTAAATACTACTAGTTCATAGAACAAGTACATAATACTATATAGAACATACAACTTGAATATACATCTAGTAAATAGCTAATATTAACAACTAGTATATACGTACAACTATTACAACCAAATGGTGTATAACTAGTACATACAAATTGTACATACAACTAGTACATACCAAATAGTACACACACCTAACACATACAATTAGTACATACAACTAGTACATTCAACTAGTCCATACAACTAGGACAAACAACTAGGACATATAACTAGTACATACATCTACTACATATAACTAGTAAATACCCACATACCTAGTATTTATGAATAGTACATACAACTAGTACATACAGCTAGTGCATACAATTAGTACATACAACTAGTACATACAACTATAAACTAGAACATATAACTAGTTCATAGAACAAGTAAATAATACTAGAAAGTACAACTTGTATATACAACTAGTGCATAGCTATTATTTATAACTGGTATATACTAACAACTAGTATATACAACTGGTACAAAACTAGTACATACAACTAGTACACACAAATAGAACAAACAATTAGTACATACAACTAGTACATACCAAATAATACCCACAACTAGTACATACTATTTAGTACATACAACTAGTACATTCAACTAGTCCATACAACTACGACAAACAGCTAGGACATATAATTAGTACATACACCTACTACACATAACTAGTAACTACACATAAATTGTAATTATAAATAGTACATACAACTAGTACATAAAACTAGTACATAAGATTAGTACACACAACTAGAACACACAACTAGAAACTAGTATATACAACTAGCTCACAGAATGAGTACATAATACTAGAACGTCCAACTTGTTTATTCAACTAGTACATAACCACTGCACACAACTAGGAAAAAACAACTAGGACATATAAATGGTACATACACTTTTACCTAATAATCATAATTAGTACATACAACTAGTACATACAACTAGTACTTGCAATTAGTACATATAACTAGTACACACATCTCCCAGGTATAACTAAAACAGAAATATATAACTAGTACATAAACATAGTACATACAAGTAGTTCATGCAACTACTAGTACATAGAACGAGTACATAAAACTAGGACCTATAACTAGTAAACACCTACCACATATAATTAGTACATAAGTATATAACTAGAACATATGAATAGTGCATCCATATAATACATATAACTAGTACATAAAACTAGTGCATTTAACTAGTTCATACAACTATTATATACAAACAACCAGCCAAAATACAACTAGTATTTACAATTTGGTCGTACAACTACACACAACTATTAACTAGTACATATAACCAGTATATGCAACTAGTACATACGACTGGAACATACAACTAGTTCATACAACTAGTAACAAGTACATATAACTAGTACATTCAACTAGTACATACAACTAGGACAAACAACTAGGATATATAACTAGTACATCCACCAACTACATATAACTAGTAAATACACATATACCTTGCAATTATAAATAGTACATATAACTAGTACATACAGATAGACCATACAACTAGTCTATATAACTAATTCACAAACATATAACTACTACATACATATAACTGGTACTTATAAATAGTACATACACATAGTACATACAAATAGTACATACAAATAGTTCATACATCTGCTACATTTAACTAGTACCTACAACTAGTAAATAAAAATAGAACTACTTCATAAAACTAGTGCATACAACTAGTACATGCAATTAGTACATACAACTAGTACATCCTAACAGTACCCACAAACAGAACATCCAACAAGTACATAGAACGGGTACATAAAACTAGTACATACAACTAGAAACTAGTCCATACAACTAGTATATATATAACACTAGTACATTTAACTAGTACATAAAACTAGGATATACATACAAAGAGTACATACAACTAGTACATAAAATTAGTAGGTACAACTAGTTCACACTACTTGTCTACAAGTAAATAAAAACATTTAAAAAATGAAATGAGAAGTAGGGATGGCAGTCCCTGCAACAGTATCTATCACATCTAGAAAAAATAACGAAACAAGAAAGTGATCGTATGGTAAGGCTATCATTGCAGAAGTGGCATACTGAAACTTAACTATGCACATCACTTCTATGTTTGGGCGCATCATGGATATACTAGAAGTAGGGATCGATGCGCCCAAACATAGACTGCCATCCCTATTTCTCATTTCATTTTTTAAATGTTTTTATTTACTTGTATTCCTTCTTTTTTGTAATGTTACATAATTATTAAAATTAGTTTTGTCATTTTTTTGGCGAAAACTCGAAATATGACGTCGTAGTCGAAGGCAATCAGGAGATGACCAAGAACTCCTAATTGGAAAATGGCGACAAAAGGTTCCAATTTCCTTACGCGACACAGAAAACCGTCTTTGCACAAATCGTTTGAAGACAGATAGGTAGCTATTCCCTAGTTTCTAAAACTTTCAGACGATATGCCCCTAAAATGTATTTATCTACAAGCGCATTTATGCACTAGCGTGAAATAAAAGGAAGAATAATAATAAGAAGAAGAAGAAGAAAATGAGGAAAAACCGGAAGTAGGCCTGAAACCGATTTACAAACTTGGAGCCTTTATGCGCTCTTGAAAACAGTTTCCCTCAATTGAAATCGTACAAAAAAGACACATTATGAGTTTAAAAAAGGTAAAAACGCATTAGCTGCCTACTTATAAAGTGTTAACCCGTAATACATTGAATACGGCATCCATTTTTTTGGGCCATCCCTACTTAGAGAGTACTACCGTACTCTCTGATAGCTACTACAAAAAACTTGTGCCCATATCTTGTACATACAACTTGTTCATATCTAGTACACACAACTAGTACATACAACTAGTACATCCAACTAGTACATAAAATTAGTATATACATACAACTACCACACACAACTTGTACATACAACTAGCACCTACAACTAATGAATATAACTAGTATTAGTACATCCAACAAGTACATACAACTAGTCCATACAACTAGTACATACAATTAGTACATAAAACTAGTTCAAACAAACAACACAAGTAGTATAGAGAACGACTTCCTTCCTAGTTCCTAGTTTAACTTGTACCAGAACCTACAACTAATTCAAAAAACTAGTACATACAACTAGTACATACAACTAGTACAAAGCTAGTACCTACAACTAAAATAAACATACAACTAGTATAAACATGCCACTAGTACACAGAACGTGTACAAACAATTTGCAGGTACAACTAGTACTTTCCACTAGTACATATAACAAGTACACACACCTACTACATATAACAAGTACACACACCTACTACATATAACAAGTACACACACCTACCACATATAACTAATGCATAAACATATAACTAGTATATGTGAATAGTACATGCACATAATACATACAACTAGTATACATATAAAACTAGTAGATTTAACTAGTACATACAACTGGTATATACATACAACTAGTACAGACAACTAGTACATACAAGTAGTACATAAAATTCTTAGTTAAAACTAGTTCATAGAATTAGTAACTAGTAAATATAATTAGTACATGTGACTAGTACATACAACTAGTACATACAACTAGTGCATGCAACTAGTACAAGCAACAAGAACATATAACTAGTACACACAAGTATACCTAGTAAATGTAAATAGTACATACAACTAGTACATACAGCTGGGGCTACAATTAGTACATATAACTAGTGCAAAGACATATAAATAGAACATACAAATAGTAAATACAACTAGTAGATACAACTAGTACGTACAACTAGTACATGCAACTAGTATATACATACAATTAGTACACAGAACCTGTACATACAATTACTACATGCAACTACTCTATACAACTAATACCCCCAACTAGTACCTAAAACTAGTAAATATAGCTAGTTCTAGTACATACAACTAGTACGTACATACAACTAGTACGTATATACAACTAGTACTTTCAACTAGTACTTTCAACTAGTACATATAACTAGTACACGCACCTACTACATATAACTAATATATTAAACAAGTATTTCGAGTTTAAAAACTCGTGGAGCGCCAGGCGCCCCTAAGTAAACTCGAACTACTTGGCATGTTCCCATAGATAGCCGGTTAACTGATTTCCGATCGACTCTTGTTGGTCGTCAATTTTTCAAGGCCATATCTCGTAGAAAACGTTTTTCGCAAGCTTCACTTTACAAAGTATTAGTAAGGGTGGTTTTTAAGTCCATTTCGTTCATTCAATGTTCTACGCTAAGGAAGAGAAAGCTAATTTTAAGCTAGAAAACGGAAGCTAGCTGAACGTCCGCCATTTTTTGTCAGATATATATATATATATAATAAAACCTTGGTAATTGAAGCTCTGTCTTCTCTTCTTACGCTTTTTGTTCATATTTTTACTTGTACATGTGTAGGAATTAGGAGTGTTTGTTGCGATCATTATGAGAATAAAGCCTTGTTGAGCTTCAGGAACACGAATTTACTAATTTACTACTTGATATTCCCTTTCCTGTATTACTGATGAAGACTTCCGGGTTGAAACGTCCAGAACTAGTAAATTTATGTTACTGATGTTCAACAAGGCTTTATTCTTATCCATGTGTGTATGTTTTCCATGTGTACAGTAGAATCTCATGACAAAATTGCTCATAGTGAATGTCTTAAGTATAGTGATGCTAATTACACTCAAGTACACTACGCAGTGAAAGTTACTGGCAATATTAAAATTACTATCAAATACTACACAGTACAAGTTACAAACTTAAGAGGGCCAAGTGACTATACAATATTAAAATTACAATCAAGTACTAGCTACACATGCAGTGCAAGTTACAAATTTAAAGAGATCCAAGTGACCCTAGGATAATCAGTATTTTAAACAGCACAAGACTTTAGTCACACTAGTACTGTTGCAGGTTTTGAAATCCTCAACTACTACATAGAGAGTAGTAGTTGATACAGATCATCCAATTGCGAGGTAGAACACATGGCCTACCAATTACCTTTTCACACCTTAGTTTAGACTGAAGATGATGCATCTGCATGCCATATATCAAAAAAGGCTCCAGTATTAAAGGGGTCTCAGCTAATAGCCACAGCAGATTTGATTTGCCTTGTGAGGGAGCTAAGAACACCGATGGTTGGTTGCATGCATTGGCATAATCAACCGGGTTAGAGACCATTTTGTAACTTGTACACAAGGGACATAAAAGGCCAAGGCCTTTATATACGTATATGATGTCCCTTGTGTACAAGTTACAAAATGGTATTGGTATGATATGGCTACATATGGACAAGTAAAAATATGAACAAAAAGCGTAAGAAGAGAAGACAGAGCTTCAATTACCAAAGTTTTATTAAGGTCGACTAAACCAATTTCTTTTGCATCAATATAGGGACAATTCTGCCTCAAACTTAACGGAAACGTACACAAATACGCTTTATCTAACCTTCGCTACAACTCGTTTATTTTTATGATACTATGCCCATTCTGTTGCTAGGTCCTTTCCTGGAGTCATATGAATTATTTATATTATATTATATTATATTATATTATTTATTGATTTATATTAATTACCTTAGTATATTGAACCTTGTACTGCATATATATATATATATATGTGTATACTAGACTACGAACAGGAAACCATACGTTAACATAATTTCTTAAAATAATATAGGGGAACCTACGGCGCCCCAAAAATGTAACTAGTTCAAACAAATCATGCATCCACATAGTCCACACAACTAGTACAAAACACTAGTAAATACAACTAGAAACTAGTACATACAATTGGTATATACATACAACTGGTATATACATTCAACTAGTACATAAAATTAATAGGTACAACTAGTTCATACAACTAGATGTATATTTAAGTTGTATGTTTTATATAGTATTATGTACTCGTTCTATGAACTAGTAGTAGTCACTAGTTGTATGTACTCAATACTATTTGTATGTACTAGTCGACTGTAGTAGTTATTTGTACTAGTTGAATGTATGAGTAGTGTGTAATTGTTGTATGTACTAGTTATATATAGTAGGTTATGTACTATTTGTATGGACTAACTATATGTACTAGTGTTATGTGCTATTGCCTAATTGTATGTACTAGTTGTATGTACTAGATGTTTGAACAAGTTTTAGGTTCTAGTACAACTTATACTAGGTACTAGGAATGAATTAGTTCTAAAAATTACTTGATTGTTTGTGTGAACTAGTTTTCTGTACTAGTTTTTTGTACTATATTTATGTACTAATTATATGTGTATATACTAGTCATATTTAATTGTTATATGTATTATTTATATGTACTAGTTGCATGTTCTAGTTGCATGTACTAGTAGTATATACTAGTTGTACGTACTATATATATGTACTATATATATGTGTAAGAACTAGGGATATGTACTACTCTTATGTACTAGCTGTATTAGCTGGTTGTATATACTAATTCTATGTAATAATTGAATGTACTAGTTGTATGTACTAGATATAAACCATTTGTATGTATAAGATGTATGCACAAGTTCTCTGGACTAGCTATATACAAGTTTTATGAACTAGTTGTATATACTAGTTGTATGTACTAGTTGTATATACTTGTCGCATGTACTAGCTATATGTACTAGTTACTAGTACATAGCTTATATTAACAACTACTATATACATACGACTATTATGTAAAACTAGTACATACCAAATAATACGCACAACTATTACATACAATTAGTACATACAACTAGTACATTCAACTAGTCCATACAACTACGACAAACAGCTAGGACATATAACTAGTACATACACCTACTACATATAACTAGTAAATAAACATCCATTGTAATTATAAATAGTACATACAACTAGTAAATACAACTAGTAAATAAAAGTAGTACATACAACTAGAAACTAGGATATACAAATAGCTCACAGAATGAGTACATAATACTAGAACGTACAACTCGTATAATCAACTAGTACATAACTACTACACACAACTAGGAAAAAAAACTGGGACTTATAAATAGTACATACAACTACTACATATAACTGGTATATGGACGTTTACCTAATAATTATAAATAGTACATACAACTAGTATCTACTACATAGAACTAGTACCTTCTTAGCCCCTAGTATAACTAGTACAAGAACCTACCACTTGTACATACAACTAGTACATACAACTAGAACTTACAACCAGTACATAGCTAGTACATACAACTAGTATATTCATACAACTAGTACATACAACTAGTATTTGCAATTAGTACATATAACTAGTACACACATCTACAACAAATAACTAATACATAAAAATATAACTAGTACATATAAATAGTACATAAACATAGTACATACAAGTAGTTCATACAACTACTAGTACATAGAACGGGTAAATAAAACTAGACCTATAACTAGTCAAAACCTACCACATATAATTAGTACATAAATATATAACTAGAACATATGAATAGTGCATCCATATAGTTTATATAACTAGTACATAAAACTAGTACATGCAACTAGAAACTAGTACATACAACTATTATATACAAACAACAAGTTCGCACAACTAGTATTTACAACTAGTATTTACAATTAGGTCATACAACTAGTTCACACAACTATTAACTAGTACATATAACCAGTACATGTAAATTCGTGGGTACAACTAGTTTATAAAATTAGTAACTAGTAAATATAATTAGTACATGTGACTAGTACATACAACTAGTATACACAACTAGTACATTCAACTAGTACATACAACTAGGACATATAACTAGTACATAAACCTACTACATATAACTAGAACATACACGTAAACCTAGTAAATGTAAATAGTACATACAACTAGTACATACAGCTAGCGCATACAACTAGTACATATAACTAGTACACACAAATAAATAGTACATACAAATAGTAAATATAACTAGTACCTACAACTAGTATGTACAACTAGTATCTAGTAGATACAACTAGAACATACAACTAGTACATAGCTGGTACATACAACTAGCATATACATACAACTAGTTCACAGAACTTGTGTATACAATTAGCACATGCAACTACTACATAGAACTAATACATACAACTAGTACCTAAAACTAGTAAATATAGCTAGTTCTCGTTCATACAACTAGTATATACAACTAGAACTTTCAATAGTACATATAACTAGTACACACACCTACTACATAAAACTAATACATAAAAATATAACTTTTTCAAAGAAATAGTGCATCCACAGAGTACATAAAACTAGTATATAAAACTAGTAAATACAACTAGAAACTAGTACACACAACTAGTATATATATAAAATTAGTACATTTAACTAGTACATACATCTGGTATATACATACAACTAGTACATACAAGTAGTACATTAAACTAGTTCATAAAACTAGTTCATAAAACTAGTATATAGCTAGTACAAAGAACTAGTGCATACATCTTCTACATACAACTGGTTGATATCTATTACATACAACTAAAGTGCAGTCCACTTAATTCGAATCCGTTTTTGACGAAATTTCACCTATTTCGAATAGAACTCCGGTTCCCTGTACAGTCCCAGTATATCAAGTTCTTTGGGAATTTTAGTTTGCTACGTAGAGAATACGGAAGCATTTCAACCCAAATAAGCAAGCTCATAGTTATTAAGGAGGTAATCACACTTTTAACGGTTAAGAAATTTAGCTAAATTGCATTAATCATTCTCAGTACAGTGTTATTCTCTAGGTTTGCAACGTTCACTGTACCAATCACTTATTCTGGAACAAAAACTAGAGATTATCCATCTCGTGGACAACGCTCCATCTGGAAGGAAAAAAGGGACATTGCTACTACTACTTGGCTTCATAATCTTCTCTTTTCCATTATATTTCAAATCTATATTTGGTGTTTAGACATCACTTTGCTATTTTGTACATAAACCTGATAATTCAAAATTCCTGTTATTTCAAATTCCCTAGAGATTCGAATTAGGTGGACTGCCCTGTAGTACATACAACTAGTACATAGAATTAGTACATACAACCAGCTAATACAGCTAGTACATACAAGTAGTACATATATCTAGTACATACACACATATATAGTACATATAAATAGTACGTACAACTAGTATATATAACTAATACAAGCAACTAGTACATACACCCAGTACATACAAACGTAACGAGTACATATAAGTAGTACATACAACTAGCACATATAAATAGTACACACAACTAGTACATACAACAATAACACACAACTGGTACATACAACTAGTACATATAACTAGTATATACAACTAGTACATACAACTAGTGTCTAGTATATACAATTAGTACCTCCCTAGTACCTAGCATAATTAGGACTAGACCCTACAACTAGTATATACTACTAGTACATACAACTAGTACATGCAACTAGTACATATAACTAGTACATACAACTATTACATATGACTAGTACATATACATCTAACTACTACATAAATTTAGTATATACAACTAGTACAGAAAACTAGTTCACACAAAGAATCAAGTAGTTCATAGAACTAGTTCATTCCTAGTACCTAGTATAACTTGTATTAGAACCTAATACTAGATCAAACATCTAGTACATACAACTAGTACATACAATTAGGCAATAGTACATTCAACTAGTACATATAACAAGTACATACAACAATCACACACTACTTATACATTCAACTAGTACAAATAACTACTACATTCGACTAGTACATCCAAATGGTATTGAGTTCATACAACTAGTAAATAAGACTAGTGTATACAATTAGTACACAAAAATAGTAAATACAGCTGGTAAATATAACTAGTACATACTACTAGTACATATAACTGGTACATATAACTAGTACTTATAAGCAGTACATAAAACTAGTTCATAAAACTAGTTCATACAACTAGTACATGCAACAAGTATCTAGTACATACAAATAGAACCTACCTAGTACATAGTATAACTGGTACAAGAATCAATAACTGGTAAATACACATTGTACATACAACAAGTACTTATAAGTAGGACATACAACTGGAAACTAGTAAATACTACTAGTTTTTAGAAGGAGTATATAATACTTTATAGAGAATACAACTTGAATATACATCTAGTATTTAGCTAATATTAACAATTGGTATATACATACAACTATTACGTTCAACTGGTAATAGTATATACAACTAGTACATGCAACTAGTACATACAACTAGTATATACCAAATAGTACACACAACTAGTAAATACAATTAGTACATTCAACTAGTCCATACAACTACGACAAACAGCTAGGACATATAACTAATACATACACCTACTACATATAACTAGTAAATACACATACCTTGTAATTATAAATAGTACATACAACTAGTACATACAACTAGAAAGTAGTATATACAACTAGCTCACAGAATGAGTACATAATACTAGAACATCCAACTTGAATATTCAACTAGTAAATAACTACTACACAACACTAGGAAACACAACTAGGACATACAAATATTACATACACCTACCACATATAACTAGAACATACACTTTTACCTAATAATAATAAATAGGACATACAACGAGTACATACAACTAGTACATAAAACTAGTATCTCCAACAAGTAAATTTAACTAGTACTAGTCCATACAACTAGTACATACAACTTGTCCTTGCAACTAGTACATAGCTAGTCCACACAACTAGTACTTGCAACTAGTACATATAACTAGTACACACATCTACAACATATAACTAATACATAAAAATATAACTTGTACATATAAATAGTACATAAAGATAGTACATGCAAGTAGTTCATACAACTACTAGTACATAGAACGAGTACATAAAACTAGGACCTATAACTAATACACACCTACTACATATAATTAGTACATAAATATATAACTAGTACATATGATTAGTGCATCCATATAGTATAGTACATGCAACTAGAAACTAGTACATACAACTAATATATACACAAAACTAGCACATGTAATTAGTTCATACAACTATTATATACAAACAACTAGTTCATACAACTAGTATTTACAATTAGGTCGTCCAACTAGTTCACACAACTGTTAACTAGTACATATAACCAGTACATGCAACTAGTACATACAACTAGTATATACCAAATAGTACACACAACTAGTAAATACAATTAGTACATTCAACTAGTCCATACAACTACGACAAACAGCTAGGACATATAACTAATACATACACCTACTACATATAACTAGTAAATACACATACCTTGTAATTATAAATAGTACATACAACTAGTACATACTAGTTGTATGTATTAGTTGTATGTACTAGTGACTAATTGTTTGTACTAGTTGTATGTACTAGCTTTTTGAAGTAAGTGTAGGTTCTAGTAAAAGTTATACTAGGAACTAGGAAGGAACTCGTTATATATACTACTTGTTTGTTTGTTTGAACTAGTTTTATGTACTAATTGTATGTACTAGTTGTATGTCACAGTCTCATGTACTAGTTATATGTACTAATTACTAGATGTGCGAACTAGTTGTACCTACTAATTTTATGTACTAGTTGTATGTACTCTTTGTATGTATATACTAGTTTTATGTACTAGTTAAATGTACTAGTGTTATATAGATACTAGTTGTATGGACTAGTCTCTAGTTGTATGGACTAGTTGTATGTAGTAGGTGTATGTACTAGTTATATGTCCTAGTTGTTTGTACTAGTTGTATGTTCTAGTTGAATGTACTAGTTGTATGTACTAGTTGTATGTACTATTTGTGTGTACTGTTAGGATGTACTAGTTGTATGTACTAGTTGTATGCAGTAGTTTTATGAACTTGTTCTATTTATATTTACTCGTTGTAGGTACTAGTTATGTGTAGCAGATGTATGTACTATTTGTATCTGCAATTTGAATGTACTATGTGTATGAACTATTTATAAGTACCAGTTATATGTATGCAGTAATTATATGTTTGTGAACTAGTTATATATACTAGTTGTATGCACTAGCTGTATGCTCTAGTTGTATGTACTATTTATAATTACAATGTATATGTTTATTTACTAGTTATATGTAGTTGGAATATGTACTGGTTATATATCCTAGTTGTTTGTCCTAGTTGTATGTACTAGTTGCATGTACTAGTTATATGTACTAGTTACTAGTTGTGTGAACTAGTTGGACGACCTAATTGTAAATACTAGTTGTATGAACTAGTTGTTTGTATATAATAGTTGTATGAACTCATTACATGTGCTAGTTTTGTGTATATATTAGTTGTATGTACTAGTTTCTAGTTGCATGTACTATACTATATGGATTCACTAATCATATGTACTAGTTAAATATTTATGTACTAATTATATGTAGTAGGTGTGTATTAGTTATAGGTCCTAGTTTTATGTACTCGTTCTATGTACTAGTAGTTGTATGAACTACTTGCATGTACTATCTTTATGTACTATTTATATGTACAAGTTATATTTTTATGTATGCAAGTTGCAAGTACTAGTTGTGTGGACTAGCTATGTACTAGTTGCAAGGACAAGTTGTATGTACTAGTTGTATGGACTAGTACTAGTTAAATTTACTTGTTGGAGATACTAGTTTTATGTACTAGTTGTATGTACTCGTTGTATGTCCTATTTATTATTATTAGGTAAAAGTGTATGTTCTAGTTATATGTGGTAGGTGTATGTAATATTTGTATGTCCTAGTTGTGTTTCCTAGTTGTGTGTAGTAGTTATTTACTAGTTGAATATTCAAGTTGGATGTTCTAGTATTATGTACTCATTCTGTGAGCTAGTTGTATATACTACTTTCTAGTTGTATGTACTAGTTGTATGTACTATTTATAATTACAAGGTATGTGTATTTACTAGTTATATGTAGTAGGTGTATGTATTAGTTATATGTCCTAGCTGTTTGTCGTAGTTGTATGGACTAGTTGAATGTACTAATTGTATTTACTAGTTGTGGGTACTATTTGGTATATACTAGTTGTATATACTATTACCAGTTGAACGTAATAGTTGTATGTATATACCAATTGTTAATATTAGCTAAATACTAGATGTATATTCAAGTTGTATTCTCTATAAAGTATTATATACTCCTTCTAAAAACTAGTAGTATTTACTAGTTTCCAGTTGTATGTCCTACTTGTAAGTACTTGTTGTATGTACAATGTGTATTTACCAGTTGTTGATTCTTGTACCAGTTATACTATGTACTAGGTAGGTTCTATTTGTATGTACTAGATACTTGTTGCATGTACTAGTTGTATGAACTAGTTTTATGAACTAGTTTTATGTACTGTTTATAAGTACTAGTTATATGTACCAGTTATATGTACTAGTAGTATGTACTAGTTATATTTACCAGCTGTTTTTACTATTTCAGGATATCAGGAAATCTTATTTAAACTGGGGAGGCCAATAGCCTGAGGCTACTACAAAGGCACCCAGTACAAAACCATATGTACAATAAATAAATAATAAATAAATAAATAAAATAGAATTGTCAATTTGGTTGTGTTAATATTGTTACATAATACAAATTGTCGCTCATGCATTAGAATAAAAACGTTTACATAGTTCCTGGACACACCTTTCTAGAAGTTTACTGCAGACCGGAAGCAGAGAGATGGGTCGGTAATTCGTGGGGGAGACACGATCACCGCCTTTGTGGAGTGGCTTAACCCAAGCACACTTCCAGGATTCAGGAAAGAATTTGTGTGTACCAATTGTATGCACTAGTTGTATTTACTAGTTGTATGTACTCAATACCATTTGTATGTACTAGTCTAATGTAGTAGTTATTTGTACTAGTTGAATGTACTATGGCCTAATTGTATGTACCAGCTGTATGTACTAGATATTTGAACTAGTATTAGGTTCTAATACAAGTTATACTAGGTACTAGGAATGAACTAGTTCTATCTACTTGATTCTTTGTGTGAACTAGTTTTCTGTACTAGTTGTATATACTAAATTTATGTAGTAGTTAGATGTATATGTACTAGTCATATGTAATAGTTGTATGTACTAGTTATATGTACTAGTTGCATGTACTAGTTGTATGTACTAGTAGTATATATACTAGTTGTAGGGTCTAGTCCTAATTATGCTAGGTACTAGGGAGGTACTAGTTGTATATACTAGACACTAGTTGTATGTACTAGTTGTATATGTACTAGTTATATGTACTAGCTGTATGTACCAGTTTTGTGTTATTGTTGTATGTACTAGTTGTGTGTACTATTTATATGTGCTAGTTGTATGTACTACTTATATGTACTCGTTACGTTTGTATGTACTGGGTGTATGTACTAGTTGCTTGTATTAGTTATATATACTAGTTGTACGTACTATTTATATGTACTATATATCTGTGTATGTACTAAGTATATTTACTACTTGTATGTACTAGCTGTATTAGCTGGTTGTATGTACTAATTCTATGTACTAGTTGTATGTACTACAGGGCAGTCCACCTAATTCGAATCTCTAGGGAATTTAAAATAACAGGAATTTTGAATTATCAGGTTTATGTACAAAATAGCAAAGTGATGTCTAAACACCAAATATAGATTTGAAATATAATGAAAAAAGAAGATTATGCAGCCAAGTAGTAGTAGCAATGTCCCTTTTTTCCTTCCAGATGGAGCGTTGTCCACGAGATGGATAATCTCTAGTTTTTGTTCCAGAATAAGTGATTGGTACAGTGAACGTTGCATACCTAGAGAATAACACTGTACTGAGAATGATAAATGACGTTTTAGCTCAAATTCTTAACCGTTAAAAGTGTGATTACCTCCTTAACAACTATGAGCTTGCTTATTTGTGTTGAAATACTTCCGTATTCTCTACGTAGCAAGCAAATCTTCCCAAAGAAATTGATATACTGGGACTAAACAGGGAACCGGAGTTCTATTCGAAATAGGTGAAATTTCGTCAAAAACGGATTCGAATTAAGTGGACGGCACTGTAGTTCTTTGTAATAGATACCAACCAGTTGTATGTAGAAGATGTATGCACTAGTTCTTTGTACTAGCTATATACTAGTTGTATGTACTAGTTGTATGTATATATAAGATGTGTGTACTAGTTAAATGTACTAATTTTATATATATACTAGTTGTGTGTACTAGTTTCTAGTTGTATTTACTAGTTTTATATACTAGTTTTATGTACTCTGTGGATGCACTATTTATTTGAATAAGTTATATATTTATGTATTAGTTTTATGTAGTAGGTGTGTGAACTAGTTATATGTACTATTGAAAGTTCTAGTTGTATGTATATACTAGTTGTATGAACGAGAACTAGCTATATTTACTAGTTTTAGGTACTAGTTGTATGTATTAGTTCTATGTAGTAGTTGCATGTGCTAATTGTATACACATGTTTTGTGTACTAGTTGTATGTATATGCTAGTTGTATGTACCAGCTATGTACTAGTTGTATGTTCTAGTTGTATCTACTAGATACTAGTTGTACGTACTAGTTGTAGGTACTAGTTATATTTACTATTGGTATGTTCTATTTGTTTGTGTGTACTAGTTATATGTACTAGTTGTATGCGCTAGCTGTATGTACTAGTTGTATGTACTATTTACATTTACTAGGTATAGGTGTATGTTCTAGTTATATGTAGTAGGTTTATGTACTAGTTATATGTCCTAGTTGTATGTACTAGTTGAATGCACTAGTTGTATGTACTAGTTGTATGTACTAGTCACATGTATTAATTATATTTACTAGTTACTAATTTTATGAACTAGTTGTACCCACGAATTTACATGTACCGGTTATATGTACTAGTTAATAGTTGTGTGAACTAGTTGTATGACCTAATTGTAAATACTAGTTGTAAATACTAGTTGTGTGAACTTGTTGTTTGTATATAATAGTTGTATGTACTAGTTTCTAGTTGCATGTACTAGTTTTATGTACTAGTTATATATACTATATGGATGCACTATTCATATGTTCTAGTTATATATTTATGTACTAATTATATCTAGTAGGTATTTACTAGTTATAGGTCCTAGTTTTATTTACTCGTTCTATGTACTAGTAGTTGTATGAACTACTTGTATGTACTATGTTTATGTACTATTTATATGTATTAGTTATATTTTTATGTATTAGTTATTTGTTGTAGATGTGTGTACTAGTTAAATGTACTAATTGCAAATACTAGTTGTATGTACTAGTTGTATGTATATACTAGTTGTATGTACAAGTGGTAGGTTCTTGTACTATCTATACTAGGGGCTAAAAAGGTGCTAGTTCTATGTAGTAGATACTAGTCGCATGTACTAGTTATATGTACTAGTTACTAGTTGTATGAACTAGTTGTACCTATTAATTTTATGTACTAGTTGTATGTACTAGTTGAATGTATATACCAGTTGTATGTATATACCAATTGTATGGACTAGTGTCTAGTTGTATTTACTAGTTTTTTGTACTAGTTGTGTGGACTATGTGGATGCACAATTTGTTTGAACTAGTTACATTTTTGGGGCGCCAGAGGCTCCCCTATATTATTGTCAAAAATTATGTTAACGTATGGTTTCCTGTTCGTAGTCTTGTATACATATATATATATATATATACAGTACAATTTACAATAAACTAAGGTAATCTAATATAAATAAATAAATAATATAATATAATATAATATAATATAAATAATTCGTATGACTCCAGGAAAGGACCTAGCAACAGAATGGGCATAGTATCATAAAGTTTAGGGTATAAAAGGATTAATTAAGGGATTTTTTATTTAAGTCTCGGTTTGGTAGAAAACGGAGGACAAAGTCTGTATATAAAATGCCATAGGACTATAGAAAACCTATGTGAAATTTATATTGAAACCAAGTGTTATATTAATAAAAATTATCAATTGATCAGATCACTGTGAAACCGATATATATCATGGCACCTGTGTATGACAAACGTCTGGCGAAGTTTTGCTTAATTAAAATTGCAACACCATCAAGATATAATGAAGAATGCAAGTTTACGATTGTGGAATCTGGTGATGTATTATGATGTTTCCCTAGTGCGTCACCAACACCTCGTATGTTGCTCGGTACATATTTAATGGATTATCATGTGATGTTGGGAAAACGTCACGGCTCGTTACAAAAGAAGATCATCCTTTCGAGAACGGCTATGACAAGTTGATGCTCTACTATGAGAAGGAGCTACGGAATAAACGAGTTGTAGCGAAGGTTAGATAAAGCGTATTTGTGTACGTTTCCGTTAAGTTTGAGGTAGAATTGTCCCTATATTGATGCAAAAGAAATTGGTTTAGTCGACCTTAATAAAACTTTGGCAATTGAAGCTCTGTCTTCTCTTCTTACGCTTTTTGTTCATATTTTTACTTGTCCATGCGTAGCCATTCCTTACCTATGCCATTTTGTAACTTGTACACAAGGGACATCATATATGTATATAAAGGCCTTGGCCTTTTATGTCCCTTGTGTACAAGTTACAAAATGGTCTCTAACCCTGTTGATTATGCCAATGCATGCAACCAACCGTTGGTGTTCTTAGCTCCCTCACAAGGCAAATCAAATCTGCTGTGGCTATTAGCTGAGACCCCTTTAATACTGGAGCCTTTGTTGATATATGGCATGCAGATGCATCATCTTCAGTCTATACTAAGGTTTGAAAAGGTAATTGGTAGGCCATGTGTTCTACCTCGCAATTGGATGATCTGTATCAACTACTACTCTCTATGCAGTAGTTGAGGATTTCAAAACCTGCAACAGTACTAGTGTGACTAAAGTCTTGTGCTGTTTAAAATACTGATTATCCTAGGGTCACTTGGATCTCTTTAAATTTGTAACTTGCACTGCATGTGTAGCTAGTACTTGATTGTAATTTTAATATTGTATATTCACTTGGCCCTCTTAAATTTGTAACTTGTACTGTGTAGTATTTGATAGTAATTTTAATATTGCCAGTAACTTTCACTGCGTAGTGTACTTGAGTGTAATTAGCCTCACTATACTTAAGACATTCACTATGAGCAATTTTGTTATGAGATTCTACTGTACACATGGAAAACATACACACATGGATAAGAATAAAGCCTTGTTGAACATCAGTAACATAAATTTACTAGTTCTGGACGTTTCAACCCGGAAGTCTTCATCAGTAATACAGGAAAGGGAATATCAAGTAGTAAATTAGTAAATTCGTGTTCCTGAAGCTCAACAAGGCTTTATTCTCATAATGATCCCAACAAACACTCCTAATTCCTACACATGGACAAGTAAAATAATGAACAAAAAGCGTAAGAAGAGAAGACAGAGCTTCAATTACCAAAGTTTTATTATATATATATATATATATCTGTCAAAAAATGGCGGACGTTCGGCTAGCTTCCGTTTTCTAGCTTAAAATTAGCTTTCTCTTCCTTAGCGTAGAACATTGAACGAACGAAATGGACTTAAAAACCACCCTTACTAATACTTTGTAAAGTGAAGCTTGCGAAAAACGTTTTCTACGAGATATGTCCTTGAAAAATTGACGACCAACAAAAGTCGATCGGAAATCAGTTAACCGGCTATCTATGGGAACATGCCAAGTAGTTGGAGTTTGCTTAGGGGCGCCTGGCGCTCCACGAGTTTTTAAACTCGAAATACTTGTTTAATATATTAGTTATATGTAGTAGGTGCGTGTACTAGTTATATGTACTAGTTGAAAGTACTAGTTGCAAGTACTAGTTGTATATACGTACTAGTTGTATGTACGTACTAGTTGTATGTACTAGAACTAGCTATATTTACTAGTTTTAGGTACTAGTTGGGGGTATTAGTTGTATGTAGTAGTTGCATGTAGTAATTGTATGTACAGGTTCTGTGTACTAATTGCATGTATATACTAGTTGCATGTACTAGTTGTACGTACTAGTTGTATCTACTAGTTGTATTTACTATTTGTATGTTCTATTTATATGTCTTTGCACTAGTTATATGTACTAGTTTTAGCCCTAGCTGTATGTACTAGTTGTATGTACTATTTACATTTACTAGGTATACTTGTGTGTACTAGTTATATGTTCTTGTTGCTTGTACTAGTTGCATGCACTAGTTGTATGTACTAGTTGTATGTACTAGTCACATGTACTAATTATATTTACTAGTTACTAATTCTATGAACTAGTTTTAACTAAGAATTTTATGTACTACTTGTATGTACTAGTTGTCTGTACTAGTTGTATGTATATACCAGTTGTATGTACTAGTTAAATCTACTAGTTTTATACGTATACTAGTTGTATGTATTATGTGCATGTACTATTCACATATACTAGTTATATGTTTATGCATTAGTTATATGTGATAGGTGTGTGTACTTGTTATATGTAGTAGGTGTGTGTACTTGTTATATGTAGTAGGTGTGTGTACTTGTTATATGTACTAGTTGAAAGTACTAGTTGTACCTGCTAATTGTATGTACACGTTCTGTGTACTAGTTGCATGTTTATACTAGTTATATGTTTATTTTAGTTGTAGGTACTAGCTTAGTACTAGTTGTATGTACTAGTTGTATGTACTAGTTTTTTGAATTAGTTGTAGGTTCTGGTACAAGTTATACTAGGAACTAGGAAGGAAGTCGTTCTCTATACTACTTGTGTTGTTTGTTTGAACTAGTTTTATGTACTAATTGTATGTACTAGTTGTATGGACTAGTTGTATGTACTTGTTGGATGTACTAATACTAGTTATATTCATTAGTTGTAGGTGCTAGTTGTATGTACAAGTTGTGTGTGGTAGTTGTATGTACTAATTTTATGTACTAGTTAGATGTACTAGTTGTATGTACTAGTTGTGTGTACTAGAAATGAACAAGTTGTATGTACAAGATATGGGCACAAGTTTTTTGTAGTAGCTATCAGAGAGTACGGTAGTACTCTCTAAGTAGGGAAGTAGGGACTGTGCACATCACTTCTATGTTTGGACGCATCGATCCCTACTTCTAGTATATCCATGATGCGCCCAAACATAGAAGTGATGTGCATAGTTAAGTTTCAGAATGCCACTTCTGCAATGTTAGCCTTACCATATGATCACTTTCTTGTTTCGTTATTTTTTTTAGATATGATAGATACGGTTGCAGGGACTGCCACCCCTACTTCTCATTTCATTTTTTAAATGTTTTATTTACTTGTAGACTAGTTGTGTGAACTAGTTGTACCTACTAATTTTATGTACTAGTTAAATGTGCTAGCGTTATATATATACTAGTTGTATGGACTAGTTTCTAGTTGTATGTACTAGTTTTATGTACCCGTTCTATGTACTAGTTGTATGTACTTTTTATAATAACTAGGTATATGTGTATGTACTAGTTGTGTGTAGTAGGTGCATGTATTAGTTATATGTCTTAGTTGTTTGTACTAGTTGTATGTTCTAGTTCAATGTAATAGTTGTATGTTCTAGTTCAATATAATAGTTGTATGTACTTGTTGTATGTTCTGTTTGTGTGTACTGTTAGGATGTACTGGTTGTATGTACTAATTGCATGTACTAGTTGTATGCACTAGTTTTATGAAGTAGTTCTATTTTTATTTACTAGTTGTAGGAGCTAGTTATATGTAGCAGATGTATGTACTATTTGTATCTACTATTTGTATGTACTATGTGTATGTACTATTTATAAGTACCAGGTATATGTATGTAGTAGTTATATGTTTGTGAATTAGTTATATATACTAGTTGTTTGTCCTAGTTGTATGTACTAGTTGAATGTACTAGTTATATGTACTTGTTACTAGTTGTATGTACTAGTTGCATATACTGGTTATATGTACTAGTTAATAGTTGTGTGTAGTTGTACGACCTAATTGTAAATACTAGTTGTATTTTAGCTGGTTGTTTGTATATAATAGTTGTATGAACTAGTTAAATTCACTAGTTTTATGTACTAGTTGTATGTACTATATTTATGTACTAATTATATGTGTATGTACTAGTCATATGTAATAGTTATATGTACTAGTTATATGTACTAGTTGCATGTACTAGTTGCATGTACTAGTTGTATTTACTAATAGTATATACTAGTTGTAGGTTCTATTCCTAATTATACCAGGAACTAGGGAGTTACTAGTTGTATATACTAGACACTAGTTGTATGTACTAGTTATATGTACTAGTTATATGGACTAGTTGTATGTACCAGTTTTGTGTAATTGTTGTATGTACTACTTGTATGTACTATTTATATGTACTAGTTGTATATACTAGTTGTATGTACTACTTATATGTACTCGTTACATTTGTATGTACTGGGTGTATGTACTAGTTGTTTGTTCTAGTTATATAACCTAGTTGTACGTACTATTTGTATGTCCCATATATGTGTGTATGTACTAGGTATATGTACTACTTGTATGTACTAGCTGTATTAGGTGGTTGTATGTACTAATTCTATATACTAGTTGTATGTACTAGGTGTATGTACTAGATATGAACCAGTTGTATGTACAAGATGCATGCACTAGTTCTTTGTACAAGCTATGTACTAGTTTTATGAACTAGTTGTATGTACTAGTTGTATGTACTAGTTGAATATACTAGTCGCATGTACTGGTTATATATACTAGTTACTAATTGTTTGAACTAGTTGTAGCTATTAAGTTTATGTACTAGTTGGATGTATATACCAGTTGTATGTACTAGTTAAATGTACTAATTTTATATGTATACTAGTTGTATGTACTAGTTTCTAGTCGTATTTACTAGTTTCATGTACTAGTTGTATGTACTATGTGGATGCACCATTTATTTGAATTAGTTACATTTTTATGTATTAGTTAGGTGTTTGTTCTAGTTATATGTCCAAGTTGTATGCACTAGCTGTATGTACTATTTGCATGTACTGTTAGGATGTACTAGTTGTATGTACTAGTTGCATGTACTAGTTGCATGTACTAGTTGTATTTACTTATAGTATATACTAGTTGTAGGTTCTATTCCTAATTATACCAGGAACTAGGGAGTTACTAGTTGTATATACTAGACACTAGTTGTATGTACTAGTTATATGTACTAGTTACTAGTTGTGTGAACTAGTTGTACCTACTAATTTTATGTACTAGTTGTATGTACTCTTTGTATGTATATCCTAGTTTTATGTACTAGTAAAATGTACTAGTGTTATATATATACTAGTTGTATGGACTAGTTTCTAGTTGTGTGTACTAGTTTTATGTACACGTTCGATGTACTAGTTGTATGTACTATTTATAATTACTAGGTATATGTGTATGTACTAGTTGTATGTAGTAGATGTATGTACTAGTTATATGTCCTAGTTGGATTGTACTAGTTGTATGTTCTAGGTGATTGTACTAGTTGTATGTACTAGTTGTATGTACTATTTGTGTGTACTGTTAGGGTGTACTAGTTGTATGTACTAATTGCATGTACTAGTTGTGTGCACAAGGTTTATGAAGTAGTTCTATTTTTATTTACTAGTTGTAGGTGCTAGTTATATGTAGCAGATGTTTGTACTATTTTTATGTACTATTTGTATGTACTATGTGTCTGTACTATTTATAAGTACCAGTTATATGTATGTAGTAGTTATATTTGTGAACTAGTTATATATACTAGTTGTATGCACTAGCTGTATGTACAAGTTGTGTGTACTATTTATAATTACAAGGTATATGTGTATTTACTAGTTATATGTAGTTGGTGTATGTACTAGTTATATATCCTAGTTTTTTGTCCTAGTTGTATGTACTAGTTGCCTGTACTAGTTATATGTACTAGTTTATAGTTGTGTGAACTAGTTTTATGACCTAATTGTAATTACTAGTTGTATGAACTAGTTGTTTGTATATAATAGTTGTATGAACTAATTAAATGTGCTAGTGATATATACTATATGGATGCACTATTCATATCTACTAGTTATATATTTATATACTAATTATATGTGGTAGGTGTGTACTAGTTATAGGTCCTAGTTTTTTGTACTCGTTCTATGTACTAGTAGTTGATTGAACTACTTGTGTATACAATTTATACGTACTAGTTATATTTTTCTGTATTAGTTATATGTGGTAGATTGTGTATTAGTTATAGGTACTAATTGCAAGTACTAGTTGTATGTACTAGTTGTATGGACTAGTACTAATTACATTTACCAGTTGTAGGTACTAGTTGTATATACTAGTTGTATGTATATACTAGTTGTATTTACTAGCTATGTACTGGTTGTATGTTCTAGTTGTATGTACCAGTTGTATGTACAAGTGGTAGGTTCTTGTACTAGTTATACTAGGTGCTAAAAAGGTACTAGTTGTATGTACTAGTTGTATGTACTATTTATAATTATTAGGTAAAAGTGTATAAACTAGTTATATTTAGTATATGTATATACTATTTATATGTCCTAGTTGTTTTTCCTAGTTGTGTGTAGTAGTTATGTACTAGTTGAATATACAAGTTGTACATTCTAATATTAATGAGTACATAATATTAGAACGTACAACTTGTATAAGTGTGTCAGCTTGTATAAGTGTAACTTGTATAAGTGTGTGAGCTAGTTGTAAAAACTTGTTTCTAGTTGTATCTACTAGTTGTATGTGCTAGTCTTATATACTAGTTTTTTATACTAGTTGTATGCACTATTTATAATTACAAGGTATATGTATTTACTACTTATTTGTAGTAGGTGTATGTCCTAGCTGTTTGTCGTAGTTGTATAGACTAGTTGAACGTACTAGTTGTATGTACTAATTGTTTGTGCTAGGTGTGGGTCCTATTTGGTATGTATTAATTGTATGTACTAGTTGCATGGACTAGTTTTATGTACTAGACCTACTTATATTTAGTAGTTGTAGGTACTAGCTGTATGTAAAAGTTGTATGTAATAGTTGTATGTACTAATTGTATGTACCAGTTATATACCAGTTGTATGTATTAGTTGTATGTATATACTAGTTATAAATAATAGCTATGCACTAGTTGTATATACAAGTTGTACGTTCTAGTATTATGTACTCGTTCTATGAACCAGTTATATGTACTAGTTTATAGTTGTATGTATTAGTTGTATGTAGTTATTGTATGAACTATATGTATGTACTATTTATATGTGCCAGTTATATGTGTATTTACTGGTTATATGTTTGTGTACTAGTTATATGTGCTAGTTGTGTGCACTAGCTGTATGTACTAGTTGTATGTACTATTCATAATTACTAGGTATATGTGTATTTATTAGTTATATGTAGTAGATGTATGTACTAGTTATACGTCCTAGTTGTTTGTCCTAGTTGTATGAACTAGTTGTACGTACTAAATACTATTTGTATGTACTAGTCGAATGTAGTAGTTATTTGTACTAGTTGAATGTATAAGTAGTGGGTAATTGTTGTATGTACTAGTTATATGTACTGGTTTTATGTACTATATGTATGTACTAGGTGTGTGTACTAGTTATACGTACTATTGCCTAATTGTATGTACTAGTTGTATGTACTAGATGTTTGAACTAATTTTAGGTTCTAATACAAGTTATACTAGGTACTAGGAATGAAATAGTTCTATAAACTACTTGTTTGTTTTGTGTGAACTAGTTTTCTGTACTAGTTGTATGTACTATATTTATGAACTAATTATATGTGTATGTACTAGTCATATGTACTAGTTATATGTACAAGTTGTATGTACCAGTTTTGTGTAATTGTTGCATGTACTAGTTGTGTGTACTATTTATATGTACTAGTTATATGTACTAGTTATATGTACTAGTTGTATGTACTACTTATATGTACTAGTTACATTTGTATGTACTGGGTGTATGTACTAGTTGTTTGTTCTAGTTATATATACTAGTTGTACGTCCTATTTATATGTACTATATATATGTTTATGTACTAGGTATATGTACTACTTTTATGTACTAGTCACAAGTACTAGTTATTTGTACTAGTTACTAGTTGTATGAACTAGTTGTACCTATTAATTTTATGTACTAGTTGCATGTACTACTTGTATGTATATACCAGTTGTATGTACTAGTTATATGTACTAATTTTATATATATACTTATTGTATCTACTAGTTTCTAGTTGTATTTACTACGTTTATGTGCTAGTTGTATGTACTATGTGGATGCACTATTTATTTGAACTAGTTATATTTTTATGTAATAGTTATATGTAGTAGATGTTTGTACTAGTTATATGTACTAGTTGAAAGTACTAGTTGTATGTACTAGTTGTATGTACTAGAACTAGCTTAATTTACTAGTTTTAGGTACTAAGTGTATGTATTAGATGTATGTAGTAGTTGCATGTGCTAATTGTGTGTACAAGTTCTGTGTACTAGTTGTATATATATACTAGTTGTATGTACTAGCTATGTACTAGTTGTATGTACTAGTTGTAGGTACTAGTTGTATGTATTAGATGTATTTACTGTTTACATTTACTAGGTATACGTGTGTGTACTAGTTATATGTAAAAGTCTTATCTACTAGTTATATGTCCTAGTTGAATGTACTAGTCGCCTGTACTAATTATATTTACTAGTTACTAATTTATGAACTAATTGTACCTACGAATTTTATGTACTACTTGTATATACTAGATGTATGTACTAGTTGTATGTAGATACCAGTTTTATACAACTAGTAAATATAAATAGAACTAGTTCATAAAACTAGTGCATACAACTAGTACATGCAATTAGTACATAAAACTAATACATCCTAATAGTACACACAAATAGTACATACAACTAGTACATACAACTAGTACATTCAACTAGAACATACAACTAGTACAAACAACTAGGACATATAACTAGTACATACACCTACTACATACAACTAGTACATACACATTTACCTTGTAATTATAAATAGTATATGCAACTAGTTCACACAACTAGTAACTAGTATATACAACTAGTACATACAATAACTTCATAAAACAAGTATATAGCTAGCACAAACAATTAGTGCATAAATCTTGTACATACAACAGGCTCATTTCTAGTACATACAACTAGTACATACTACCAGTATATCCAACTAGTACCTACAATTAGTAAATACAACTACCACATACAACTTGTACAAACAAGTAACATCAACAAACTATTAAATATAACTATTTAGTATTAGTACATACAACAAGTAGATACAATTAGCACATACAATCAGAACATACAGCTAGTACATACAAGTAGTACATATACATAGTACATAAACATATAAATAGTACATATAAATAGTTCATACAACTAGTAAAATTACACAGAATGGGTACATACTACTAGTACATACAATTAGTATCTAGTACATACAACTAGCCCCTCCCTAGTACCTAATATAACTAGGACTTGAACCTACAACTAATACATACAACTAGTATATACAATTAATACAAAAAACTAGTTCAAACAAACAAACAAGTAGTATATAGAACGAGTTCCTTCCTAGTTCCTAGTATAACTTGTACCAGAACCTACAACTAATTCAAAAAACTAGTACATACAATTAGTATAAACATACAACTAGTACACAGAACGTGTACATACAATTAGGACATACAACTAGTACTTTCAACTAGTGCATATAACAAGTACACACACCTACTACATATAACTAATACCTAAACATATAACTAGTATATATGAATAGTACATACACATACTGCACACAACTAGAAACTAGTACATACAACTAGTGTATATATACAACTAGTACATACAACTAGTACATACAAGGTACAACTAGATCATAAATTTGTAAATAGTAAATATAATTACTGCATGCGACTAGTACATACAACTAGTACATACAATTCGAATCTAGTACATACAACTAGCCCCTCCCTAGTACCTAGGACTTGAACCTAAAATTAGTACATACAACTAGTACATACAATTAGTAGATAAAACTAGTTCAAACAAAGAAACAAGTAGTATAGTTACATGTGGTAGATGTATGTTCTAGATATATGTCCTAGTTGTTTGTCCTAGTTGTATGGACTAGTTGAATGTACTAGTTGTATGTACTAATTGTATGTGCTAGGTGTGTGTACTATTTGGTATGTACAAGTTGTATGTACTATTTCTATGTACTAGTTATGTACCAGTTGTACGTAATAGTTGTATCTATATACTAGTTGTTAACATTAGCTATGTACTAGATGTATATTCAAGTTGTATGTTCTATATAGTATTATGTACTCATTCTATGAATTAGTAGTATTTACTAGTTTCTAGTTGTAAGTACTAGTTATATGTACTAGTTGTATGTACTATGTGTATGTACCAGTTGTTGATTCTTGTACTAGTTATACTATGTACTAGGTAGATATTATTTGTATGTACCAGATACTTGTTGCATGTACTAGTTGTATGAACTAGTTTTATGAACTAGTTGTGTGTACTCTTTATATGTACTAGTTATATGTACCAGTCATATGTACTAGTTCAATGTACTAGTTGTATGTACTCATTACTAGTTGTTAGTAGTAGTTGTATGTACCAGTTGTATGTACTAGGTCCAGTTATATGTACTAGTTATTGGTACTAGTTGTAGGTAGTAGTTGTATTTATTAGTTGCAAGTACGATTCGTTTGTCCTATTTATATTTACTATCTGTATGTACTATTTGTGTGTACTAATTGTATGAAATAATTGTATGTACTAGTTGTAGGTTCTAGTACTACTTAAACTAGGTACTAGGGAGGGACTATATAGTTATATGTACTAGAAACTACTTGTATGTACTTGTTATATAAAGTAGTTATATGACCTAGTTGTTATACCAGTTGTATGTCCTAGTTGTATATACCAGTTGTTTGTCCTAGCTGATTGTACTATTTACTAGTTTCATGTACAAGTTTTGTGTAGTAGTTCAATGTACTAGTTTTATGTTTTCGTTACTAATTGTATGTACTAGTTATAGGTACTAATTTTATCTACTAATTGTATGTACAAGTTGCATGTATTAGTTGCATGTAAATGTTGTGCATTCCAGTTCAATGTACTAGTTGTATGTACTCGTTACTAGTTGTTAGTAGTAGTTGTATGTACTAGTTTTATGTATTAGTTCCAGTTATATGTACTAGTTGTAGGTACTAGTTGTATTTATTAGTTGCAAGTACGATTCGTATGTCCTATTTCTATGTACTAGTTGTATGTACTAGTTGTATGTATTATTTGGATATACTAATTGAATGTACAAATTGTATATACTAGGTGTATGTAGTAGTTGTATGTTCTAATTTTTTGAACTAGTTCTATGTACTAATTGTATGTACTAGTCATATGAACTAGTAATATTAACTAGCTGTAGGTACTATTTGTGTGTACTACTTGTATGCACTAGTTGTATGTACTAGTTGTATGTACTCAATACTATTTGTATGTACTAGTCGAATGTAGTAGTCATTTGTACTAGTTGAATGTATAAGTAGTGGGTAATTGTTGTATGTACTAATGTACTGGTTGTATGTACTATTTGTATGTACCAGTTGTATGTATTAGATGTTTTAACTAGTTTTAAGTTCTAGTACAAGTTTTACTAGGTACTAGGAATGAACTAGTTCTAAGAACTACTTGTTTGTTTGTGTGAACTAGTTTTCTGTACTAGTTGTATGTACTATATTTATGTACTAATTATATGTGTAGGTGCTAGTCAAATGTAATAGTTATATGTACTAGTTATATGTACTAGTTGCAAGTACTAGTCACATGTACTAGTAGTATATATTAATTTTAGGTTCTACTCCTAATTATACTAGGGACTAGGGAGGTACTAGTTGTATATACTAGACACTAGTTGTATGTACTATTTATATGTACTAGTTGTATGTACTAGTTGTATGTATATACTAGTTGTATATACTAGCCCTGTACTAGTTGTTGGTTCTAGTTGTATGTACTAGATACTAGTTGTATGTTCTAGTTGTACGTACTACGTGTATGTACCAGTTGTATTTACTATTTGTATTTACTATTTGTATGAACATTTTATATGTGTGTTTACTAGTTATATGTACTAATTGTATGCGCTAGCTATATATACTAATTGTATGTACTATTTACATTTACTAGGTATACGTGTATGTACCAGATATATATAGTAGGTGTATGTACTAGTTATATGTCATAGTTGTATGTACTAGTTGCATGTACTAGTTGTTTGTACTAGTTGAATGTACTAGTCGCATGTTCTAATTATATTTACTAGTTACTAATTTGATGAACTAGTGGTGCCTACGAATTTTATGTGCTGCTTGTATGTACTAGTTGTATGTACTAGTTGTATGTATATACCAGTTGTATGTACTAGTTAAATATAGTAGTTGTGTGAACTTGTTATATGTACTAGTTGTATATATGTGCTGCTTGTATGTACACGTTCTGTGTACTAGTTTTATGTTTATACTAGTTGAATGTACTAGCTTTGAAATAGTTGTATGTTCTACTTGTATGTACTAGATACTAGTTGCATGTACTATTTGCATGTACTAGTTGTACGTACTAGTTGTACGTTCTAGTATTATGTACTCGTTCTATGAACCAGTTATATGTACTAGTTTATAGTTGTATGTATTAGTTGTATGTAGTTATTGTATGAACTATATGTATGTACTATTTATATGTGCCAGTTATATGTGTATTTACTGGTTATATGTTTGTGTACTACTTATATGTACTAGTTGTATGCACTAGCTGTATGTACTAGTTAAATGTACTATTTATATTTTCTAGGTATATGTGTATGTACTCGTTCTATGAATTAGTTGTATGTACTAGTTTCTAGTTGTATATACTAGTTGTATGTAGTTTTTGTATGTACTAGTACTATGTACTGGTACTAGTTATAATTACTAGATGTAGGTACTGGTTGTATGTAGTAGTTGGATGTAGTAGTTGTATGTACTAATTGTTTGTGCTAGTTGAATGTACTAGGTGTATGTATATACTAATTGTAAGTACTAGCTATGTTCTAGTTGTATGTATATACTAGTTTGTTGTTTATGTAGTAGTTGTATATGCTAGTTTTATGTACTCACACTATGAAAAATCTAGGATACCATTTTCCTACGTGCTATATGCCTATTCTGTAAAAAGAGCCTATAGGGGAACTAAACCTAAAGAGAGCTTTTGGTTACACTATGTACAAGTTGTATGTACTAGTTATGTACCAGTTGAACGTACTAGTTGTACGTATATACTAGTTGTATGTACGTTTTGTATGTACTTGTTGGTTGTACTAGGTGTATGTGCTATTTTTAAATACTAGTTATATGTGTATGTACTGGTTATATGTAGTAGTTGTATGTAACAGTTGTATGTACAAGTTGCCTTTACTACGTGTATCCGCTAGCTGTATGTACTAGTTGTAGGTTCTAGTACTAGTTATATTAGGTACTAAGTAGGCATTAGTTGTATGTACCAGTTGTTAGGACTATTTTAACATATTAGGTGTATGTACTAGTTCTATGTACTAGTACTAGTAATATTAACTAGTTGTAGGTACTGGTTGTATGTAGTAGTTGGATGTAGTAGTTATATGTACTAATTGTATGTATTAGTTGTTTGCACTAGTTGTATGTATATTCTAGTTGTATGTAGGCGCTCTATGTACTAGTTGTATGTACTAGTTTCCTCTTTATGTAGTAGTTGTATATACTAGTTGAATGTTCTAGCTGTATATAGTAGTTGTATGAACTCGATACTATTTGTATGTTCCAATCAAATGTAGTATTTATATGTACTAGTTGTATGTATTAGTTGTATGTACTCGATACTATTTGTATGTACCAATCAAATGTAGTATTTTTATGTACTAGTTGTATGTACTAGTTTTTTGAACTAGTTGTAGAAGTTATACTAGGAACTAGGAAGGAACTTGTTCTATATGCTACTTGTTTGTTTGTTTGAACTAGTTTTTGTACTAATTGTATATACTAGTTGTATGTACCAGTTGTATGTACTAGTTGTAGGTTGAAGTCCTAGATACTAATTGTATGTACTAGTTGTATGTACCAGTTGTGTGTAATTGTACTAGTTGTATGTACTATTTATATGTTTATGTACTAGGTATATGTACTACTTGTACGTACTAGCTGTATGTGCTGGTTGTATGTACTAATTCTATCTACTAGTTGTATGTACTAATACTAGTTATATTTACTAGTTCTAGGTGCTAGTTGTATGTACAAGTTGTATGTGGTAGTTGTATGTACTAGTTGTACGAACTAGGTATGAACCAGTTGTAAGTACAAGATGTATGCACTAGTTTTTTGTACTAGCTATATATTAGGTTTATGAATTTGTTGTATGTACTAGTTGTGTGAACTAGTTGTACATACTAATATTATGTACTAGTTGAATGTACTCTTTGTATGTATATACCAGTTTATGTACTAGTTAAATGTACTAGTGTTATATATATACTCGTTGTATGGACTAGTTGTATGGACTAATTTCTTGTTGTATGTACTAGTTGTATGTACTATTTATATTTACTAGGTATATTTGTATGACCTAGTTGTATTTAGTAGGTGTATGTACTAGTTATATATCCTAGTTGTTTGTACTCGTTGTATGTTCACGTTGAATGTACTATTTGTATGTACCTTTTGTATGAACTATTTATAAGTACCAGTTTAATGTATGTTGTAGTTATATGTTTGTGAACCAGTTATATATACTAGTTGTATGCACTAGCTGTATGTACTAGTTGTATGTACTATTTATAATTACAAGGTATATGTGTATTTACTAGTTATATGTAGTTGGTGTATGTACTAGTTATATATACTAGTTGTTTGTCCTAGTTGTATGTACTAGTTGAATGTACTAGTTATATGTACTAGTTGTATGGACTAGTTGTATGTACTCAATACTATTAGCATGTACTAATCGAATATATTGGGTAATTTGTACTAGTTGAATGTATAAGTAGTGTGTAATTGTTGTATGTACTAATTAAATGAATGAACTAGTTCTATGAGCTCCTTGTTTGTTTGTGTGAACTAGTTTTCTGCACTAGTTGCATGTACTATATTTATGTGCTAATTATATGTGTATGTACTAGTCATATGTAATAGTTATATGTACTAGTTATATGTACTAGTTGTATGTGCTAGTTGTATGTACTTGTGGTATATACTAGTTGTAGGTTCTAGTCCTAATTATACTAGGTACTAGGGAGGTACTAGTTGTATATACTAGACACTAGTTGTATGTACTACTTGTATGTACTAGTTGTATGTACTAGTCGCATGTAAAAGTTATATATACTAGGTACTAGTTGTATGAACTAGGTGTACCTATTAATTTTATGTACTAGTTGGATGAACTAGTTGTATGTATATACCAGTTGTATATACTAGTTAAATGTACTAATTGTATATATATACTAGTTGTATGTATTAGTTTCCAGTTGTATTTACTAGTTTTATGTACTAGTTGTATGTACTATGTGGATTCACTATTTATTTGAACTAGTTATATTTTTATGCATTAGTTATATGTAATAGGTGTGTGTACTAGTTATATGTACTAGAACTAGCTATATTTACTAGTTTTAGGTACTAGTTGTATGTATTAGTTGTATGAAGGAGTTGCATGTGCTATTGTATGTACAAGTTCTGTGTACTAGTTGTATGTATATACTAGTTGTCATTACTAGGTATGTACTAGTTGTATGTTCTAGTTGTATTTACTAGTTGTTATTACTAGCTATGTACTAGTTGTATGTTCTAGTTGTATATACTAGATACTAGTTGAATGTACTAGTTGTAGGTACTAGTTGTATATACTAGTTGTATTTACTATTTGTATGTTCTATTTATATGTGTGTGTACTAGTTATATGTTCTAGTTGTATGCGTTAGCTGTATGTACTAATTGTATGGACTATTTACATTTACTAGGTATATATACATGTATGTACTAGATATATGTAGTAGGTGTATTTACTAGTTATGTGTCCTAGTTGTTTGTACTAGTTGTATGTTCTAGTTGTATGTTCCAGTTGGATATACTATTTGTGTGAACTGTTATGATGTACTAGTGGTATGTACTAATTGCATGTTCTAGTTGTATGCACTAGTTTTATGAACTAGTTCTATTTATATTTACAAATTTTAGGTACTGGTTAAATGTAGCAGATGTATGTATTATTTTTATCTACTGTTTATTTATATGTGCTATGTGTATGTTCAATATAAAAGTACCAGTTATATGAATGTAGTGGTTATATGTTTGTGAACTAGTTATATATACTAGTTGTATGCACTAGCTGTATGTACTAGTTGTATGTATTATTTATAATTATAAGGTATATGTGTATTTACTAGTTATATGTAGTTGGTGTATGTACTAGTTATATATCCTAGTTGTTTGTCCTAGTTGTATGTACTAGTTGAATGTACTAGTTATATGTACTAGTTACTAGTTGTATGAACTAGTTGTACGTACTAATTGTAAATACTAGTTGTATGAACTAGTTGTATGTACTAGTTTTATGAACTAATTGTATGTACTAGTTGTATGTACTGGTTATATGTACTAGTTAATGGTTGTGTGAACTAGTTGTACGACCTAATTGTAAATAGTATGTACTAGTTGTAAGTACTATTCATAATTACTATGTATATGTGTATTTACTAGTTATATGTAGTAGATGTATGTACTAGTTATATTTCCTAGTTGTTTGTCCTAGTTATATGGACTAGTTGAATGTACAAGTTGTATGTACTAATTGAATGGGCTAGGTGATTGTACTATTTGGTATGTACTAGTTGTATGTACTATTTCTATGTACTAGTTATGTACCAGTTGTACTTAATAGTTGTATGTATATTCTAGTTGTTAATATTAGCTATGTACTAGATGTATATTCAAGCTGTATGTTCTATATAGTATTTTGTACTCGTTCTATGAACTAGGAGTATTTACTAGTTTCTAGTTGTATGTACTAGTTGTTAGTACTAGTTGTATGTACTATGTGTATGTACCAGTTATTGATCCTTGTGCTAGTTATACTATGTACTAGGTAGGTTCTTTTTGTATGTACTAGATACTTGTTGTATGTGCTAGTTGTATGAACTGGTTTTATGAACTAGTTGTATGTACTGTTTATATGTACTAGTTATATGTACCAGTTATATGTACCAGTTATATGTACTAGTAGTATGTACTAGTTATAATTACTAGCTTTATGTACTATTTGTGTGTACTAATTGTATGCACTAGTTGTATGTACTAGTTGTAGGTTCTAGTACTGGTTAAACTAGGTACTAGGTAGGTTCTTTATAGTTATATGTACTAGAAACTACTTGTATGTACTTGTTATATAAAGTTGTTATATGACCTACTTGTATATACCAGTTGTATGACCTAGTTGTTTGTACCAGTTGTATGTCCTAGCTGATTGTACTATTTACTAGTTTTATGTACAAGTTGTGTGTAATAGTTCAATATTTTGTACATATACCTAGTACATATAAAGAGAACATACAACTAGTTCATAAAACTAGTTGATACAACTAGTACATGCAACAAGTATTTAGTACATACAACTAGAACCGACCTAGTACATAGTATAACTAGTACAAGAATCAACAACTGTAACCTGCACATAGTACATACAACTAGTACTTTAAACTAGTGCACACAACTAGTACATACAACTAGACTATACAACCATTAACTAGTACATACAACTAGTACATGCAAATTGGACAAACGAATCGTACTTGTAACTAATATATACAACTAGTACATATAACTGGAAGTAGAACATAAAATTAGAATATACAACTACTACTAACAACTATTAACGAATACATACAACTAGTACATTGAACTAGAACACACAACATGTACATGCAGCTAGTACATGCAACTTGTACATACAATTAGTTGATAAAATTAGGACATATAACTAGTACATACAAATTGGAATGAAAACATACAACCAAAACATTGAACTATTACACACAACTTGTACATAAAACTAGTAAATAGTACAATCAGCTAGGACATACAACTGGTACAAATAACTAGGTCATACAACTGGTATATACAACTAGGTCATATAACAACTTTATATAACAAGTACATACAAGTAGTTTCTAGTACATATAACTATAAAGAACCTACCTAGTACCTAGTTTAACCAGTACTAGAACCTACAACTAGTACATACAACAAGTGCATACAATTAGTACACACAAATAGTACATAAAGCTAGTAATTATAACTAGTACATACTACTAGTACATATAACTGGTACATATAACTGGTACATATAACTAGTACATATAAACAGTACATAAAACTAGTTCATAAAACTAGTTCATAAAACTAGCACATACAACAAGTATCTAGTACATACAAAAAGAACCTACCTAGTACATAGTATAACTAGCACAAGGATCAACAACTGGTACATACACATAGTACATACAACTAGTACTAACAACTAGTACATACAACTAGAAACTAGTAAATACTCCTAGTTCATAGAACGAGTACAAAATACTATATAGAACATACAGCTTGAATATACATCTAGTACATAGCTAATATTAACAACTAGAATATACATACAACTATTAAGTACAACTGGTACATAACTAGTACATAGAAATAGTACATACAACTAGTACATACCAAATAGTACAATCACCTAGCCCATTCAATTAGTACATACAACTTGTACATTCAACTAGTCCATATAACTAGGACAAACAACTAGGAAATATAACTAGTACATACATCTACTACATATAACTAGTAAATACACATATACATAGTAATTATGAATAGTACTTACAACTAGTACATACTATTTACAATTAGGTCGTACAACTAGTTCAAACAACCATTAACTAGTACATATAACCAGTACATACAACTAGTACATACAACTAGTACATACAACTAGTTCATAAAACTAGTACATACAACTAGTTCATACAACTAGTATTTACAATTAGTACGTACAACTAGTTCATACAACTAGTAACTAGTACATATAACTAGTATATTCAACTAGTACATATAACTAGTACATTCAACTAGTACATACAACTAGGACAAACAACTAGGATATATTACTAGTACATACACCAACTACATATAACTAGTAAATACACATATACCTTATAATTATAAATAATACATACAACTAGTACATACAGCTAGTGCATTCAACTAGTATATATAACTAGTTCACAAACATATAACTACTACATTCATATAACTGGTACTTTTATATTGAACATACACATAGCACATATAAATATACAGTAGATAAAAATAGTGCATACATCTGCTACATTTAACTAGTACCTAAAATTTGTAAATATAAATAGAACTAGTTCATAAAACTAGTGCATACAACTAGAACATGCAATTAGTACATGCCACTAGTACATCATAACAGTTCACACAAATAGTATATCCAACTAGAACATACAACTAGAACATACAACTAGTACAAACAACTAGGACACATAACTAGTAAATACACCTGCTACATATATCTAGTACATACATGTATACCTAGTAAATGTAAATAGTACATACAATTAGTACACACAGCTAACACATACAACTAGAACATATAACTAGTACACACACCTATTATATATAACTAATGCATAAAAATATTACTAGTTCAAATAAATAGTGAATCCACATAGTACATACAACTAGTACATAAAACTAGTAAATACAACTGGAAACTAATGCATACAACTAGTATATATATAAAATTAGTACATTTAACTAGTATATACAACTGGTATATACATACAACTAGTTCATCCAACTAGTACATAAAATTAATAGGTACACCTAGTTCATGCAACTAGTAACTAGTACATATAACTTTTACATGCGACTAGTACATACAACTAGTAAATACAAGTAGTACATACAACTAGTGTCTAGTATATACAACTAGTACCTCCCTAGTACCTAGTATAATTAGGACTAGAACCTACAACTAGTATATACCACAAGTACATACAACTAGCACATACAACTAGTACATATAACTAGTACATATAACTATTACATATGACTAGTACATACACATATAATTAGCACATAAATATAGTACATGCAACTAGTGCAGAAACTAGTTCACACAAACAAACAAGGAGCTCATAGAACTAGTTCATTCATTTAATTAGTACATACAACAATTACACACTACTTATACATTCAACTAGTACAAATTACTACTATATTCGATTAGTACATACTAATAGTATTGAGTACATACAACTAGTCCATAAAACTAGTACATATAACTAGTACATTCAACTAGTACATACAACTAGGACAAACAACTAGTATATATAACTAGTACATACACCAACTACATATAACTAGTAAATACACATATACCTTGTAATTATAAATAGTACATACAACTAGTACATACAGCTAGTGCATACAACTAGTATATATAACTGGTTCACAAACATATAACTACAACATACATTAAACTGGTACTTATAAATAGTTCATACAAAAGGTACATACAAATAGTACATTCAACGTGAACATACAACGAGTACAAACAACTAGGATATATAACTAGTACATACACCTACTAAATACAACTAGGTCATACAAATATACCTAGTAAATATAAATAGTACATACAACTAGTACATACAACAAGAAATTAGTCCATACAACTAGTCCATACAACGAGTATATATATAACACTAGTACATTTAACTAGTACATAAAACTGGTATATACATAAAAAGAGTACATTCAACTAGTAAATAATATTAGTATGTACAACTAGTTCACACAACTAGTACATACAACAAATTCATAAACCTAATATATAGCTAGTACAAACAACTAGTGCATACATCTTGTACTTACAACTGGTTCATATCTAGTTCGTACAACTAGTACATACAACTAGTACATCCAACTAGTACATACAATTAGTACATACAACTACCACATACAACTTGTACATACAACTAGCACCTAGAACTAGTAAATATAAGTAGTATTAGTACATACAACTAGTAGATAGAATTGGTACATACAACCAGCACATACAACTAGTACGTACAAGTAGTACATATACCTAGTACATAAACATATAAATAGTACATACAACTAGTACAATTACACACAACTGGTACATACAACTAGTACATACAATTAGTATCTAGGACTTCAACCTACAACTAGTACATACAACTGGTACATACAACTAGTATATACCATTGGTACAAAAACTAGTTCAAACAAACAAACAAGTAGCATATAGAACAAGTTCCTTCCTAGTTCCTAGTATAACTTCTACAACTAGTTCAAAAAACTAGTACATACAACTAGTACATATAAATACTACATTTGATTGGTACATACAAATAGTATCGAGTACATACAACTAATACATACAACTAGTACATATAAATACTACATTTGATTGGAACATACAAATAGTATCGAGTTCATACAACTACTATATACAGCTAGAACATTCAACTAGTATATACAACTACTACATAAAGAGGAAACTAGTACATACAACTAGTACATAGAGTGCCTACATACAACTAGAATATACATACAACTAGTGCAAACAACTAATACATACAATTAGTACATATAACTACTACATCCAACTACTACATACAACCAGTACCTACAACTAGTTAATATTACTAGTACTAGCACATAGAACTAGTACATACATCTAATATGTTAAAATAGTCCTAACAACTAGTACATACAACTAATGCCTACTTAGTACCTAATATAACTAGTACTAGAACCTACAACTAGTACATACAGCTAGCGGATACACGTAGTAAAGGCAACTTGTACATACAACTGTTACATACAACTACTACATATAACCAGTACATACACATATAACTAGTATATAAAAATAGCACATACACCTAGTACAACCAACAAGTACATACAAAACGTACATACAACTAGTATATACGTACAACTAGTACGTTCAACTGGTACATAATTAGTACGTACAACTTGTACGTTCAACTGGTACATAACTAGTACATACAACTTGTACATAGTGTAACCAAAAGCTCTCTTTAGGTTTAGTTCCCCTATAGGCTCTTTTTACAGAATAGGCATATAGCACGTAGGAAAATGGTATCCTAGATTTTTCATAGTGTGAGTACATAAAACTAGCATATACAACTACTACATAAACAACAAACTAGTATCAGAGAGTACGGTAGTACTCTCTAAGTAGGAATGGCCGGAAAAAAAAATGGCCGCCCTATCCAATGTATTAGCAATCAACACCTCATAAATCGCCAACGAAGCGATTTTCGGTTATATTCGGTTATTTGCAGCGATTAATGCACGCTTTCCTAAATGCCAAAACATGTTTCGACGCTCTACACACTCTATAGCGTTCAAAAAGCGGCTAACTAGGAATAGACCCACTTCCAAAATTCATTTTTTCTTCTTCTTCTTCTTCTTCTTCTTCTTCTTCTTCTTCTTCTTTTATTGAATAGACTAGCGCTAATATGCGACCTTATGCGGGCACGTACTAGTTATAAATCGTCATAAATATTTCGGAACTAGGGAATAGACAGCCCTAAATCTGAATGCGCTCTACAATAAGCATGTTAATTGTGAAGAGCGAAAATTGTGGTCTTCTCGGACGCCATTTTTTAATTAAGAGATCATGGTTTTCGGCATATTTCTCTTGTCTAAGACGATCTTCGCCAAGAAAACTTTCAAATCAATTTAAAACTAGTAATATTAAGAGGAAAAAAGGGGGAATACAAGTAAATAAAAAACATTTACAAAAATGAATGTTAGAAGTAGGAATGGTAGTGTTCACTAATACATCTGCAAAAAGTATCGAAACAAGACACTGATTATATGATAAGGCTAATCATACAGAAGTTGCATATATACTGAAATTTAAGTAACTTAACCATACACTTCTGTGTTTGGGCGCACTAACCTTAAGTAGGAATGGTGCGCCCAAACACAGAAGTGTATGGTTAAGTTACTTAAATTTCAGTATATATGCAACTTCTGTATGATTAGCCTTATCATATAATCAGTGTCTTGTTTCGATACTTTTTGCAGATGTATTAGTGAACACTACCATTCCTACTTCTAACATCATTTTTGTAAATGTTTTTTATTTACTTTATACATACAACTAGAACATAGCTAGTACTTACAATTAGTATATACATACAACTGGCACATTCAACTAGCACAAACAATTAGTACATACAACTACATCCAACTACTACATACAACCAGTACCTACATCTAGTAATTATAACTAGTACCAGTACATAGTACTAGTACATACAAAAACTACATACAACTAGTATATACAACTAGAAACTAGTACATACAACTAATTCATAGAACGAGTACATACACATATACCTAGAAAATTTATATAGTACATTTAACTAGTACATACAGCTAGTGCATACAACTAGTACATATAAGTAGTACACAAACATATAACCGGTAAATACACATATAACTGGCACATATAAATAGTACATACATATAGTTCATACAATAACTACATACAACTAATACATACAACTATAAACTAGTACATATAACTGGTTCATAGAACGAGTACATGATACTAGAACGTACAACTAGTACGTACAACTAGTACATGCAAATAGTACATGCAACTAGTATCTAGTACATACAAGTAGAACATACAACTATTTCAAAGCTAGTACATTCAACTAGTATAAACATAAAACTAGTACACAGAACGTGTACATACAAGCAGCACATATATACAACTAGTACATATAACAAGTTCACACACCTACTATATTTAACTAGTACATACAACTGGTATATACATACAACTAGTACATACAACTAGTACATACAAGCAGCACATAAAATTCGTAGGCACCACTAGTTCATAAAGTTAGTAACTAGTAAATATAATTAGAACATGCGACTAGTACATTCAACTAATACAAACAACTAGTACATGCAACTAGTACATACACCTACTATATATATCTGGTACATACACGTATACCTAGTAAATGTAAATAGTACATACAATTAGTATATATAGCTAGAGCATACAATTAGTACATATAACTAGTAAACACACATATAAATAGTTCATACAAATAGTAAATACAAATAGTAAATACAACTGGTACATACACGTAGTACGTACAACTAGTACATACAACTAGTATCTAGTACATACAACTAGAACCAACAACTAGTACAGGGCTAGTATATACAACTAGTATATACATACAACTAGTACATACAACTAGTACATATAAATAGTACATACAACTAGTGTCTAGTATATACAACTAGTACCTCCCTAGTCCCTAGTATAATTAGGAGTAGAACCTAAAATTAATATATACTACTAGTACATGTGACTAGTACTTGCAACTAGTACATATAACTAGTACATATAACTATTACATTTGACTAGCACCTACACATATAATTAGTACATAAATATAGTACATACAACTAGTACAGAAAACTAGTTCACACAAACAAACAAGTAGTTCTTAGAACTAGTTCATTCCTAGTACCTAGTAAAACTTGTACTAGAACTTAAAACTAGTTAAAACATCTAATACATACAACTGGTACATACAACTGGTACATACAAATAGTACATACAACCAGTACATATAACTAGTAAATACAACAATTACCCACTACTTATACATTCAACTAGTACAAATGACTACTACATTCGACTAGTACATACAAATAGTATTGAGTACATACAACTAGTACATACAACTAGTGCATACAAGTAGTACACACAAATAGTACCTACAGCTAGTTAATATTACTAGTTCATATGACTAGTACATACAAATAGTACATACAAATAGTACATAAAAGTTGTACATAAAACTAGTACATACAACTGGTGCCCAGAACTAGGACTTAAAACTAATTCATATAACTAGTACATAACTAGTACATACAATTAGTACATAGAACTAGTTCAAAATATTAGAACATACAACTACTACATACACCTAGTATATACAATTTGTACATTCAATTAGTATATCCAAATAATACATACAACTAGTACATACAACTAGAATATAGAAATAGGACATACGAATCCTACTTGCAACTAATAAATACAACTAGTACCTACAACTAGTACATATAACTGGAACTAATACAGAAAACTAGTACATACAACTAATACTAACAACTAGTAACGAGTACATACAACTAGTACATTGAACTAGAACGCACAACATTTCCATGCAACTAGTACATGCAACTTGTACATACAATTAGTAGATAAAATTAGTACCTATAACTAGTACATACAATTAAAAACAAAAACATAAAACTAATACATTAAACTACTACACAAAACTTGTACATGAAACTAGTAAATAGTACAATCAGCTAGGACAAACAACTGGTATATACAACTAGGACATACAACTGGTATAACAACTAGGTCATATAACTACTTTATATAACAAGTACATACAAGTAGTTTCTAGTACATATAACTATATAGTCCCTCCCTAGTACCTAGTTTAAGTAGTACTAGAACCTACAACTAGTACATACAATTATTGCATACAATTAGTACAAACATATAGTACATACAGATAGTAAATATAAATAGGACAAACGAATCGTACTTGCAACTAATAAATACAACTAGTACCTACAACTAGTACCAATAACTAGTACATATAACTGGAACTAGTACATACAACTAGTACATACAACTAGTACATACAACTACTACTAACAACTAGTAACGAGTACATACAACTAGTACATAGAACTAGAACGCACAACATTTACATGCAACTAGTATATGCAACTTGTACATACAATTAGTAGATAAAATTAGTACATACCACTAGTACATAAAACTAGTGCATATGACTGGTACATATAACTAGTACATATAAAGAGTACACACAACTAGTTCATAAAACTAGTTCATACAACTAGTACATGCAACAAGTATCTAGTACATACAAATAATATCTACCTAGTACATAGTATAACTAGTACAAGAATCAACAACTGGTACATACACATAGTACATACAATTAGTACATACAACAAGTACATACAACTATAAACTAGTACATACAACAAGTACAAACAACTATAAACTAGTACATACAACTGGTTCATAGAACGAATACATAATACTAGAACGTTAAACTTGTATATACAACTAGTGCATAGCTATTATTTATAACTAGTATATACATACAACTAGTACATGCAACAGGTACATAACTAGTACCTACAACTACTAAATATAACTAAGACTAGTACATTAAACTAGTGAATACAACTAGTACATACAATTATTACATACAACTAATACCTGCAACTAGCACATACACCTACTACATATAACTAGTAAATACACATATCTTGTAATTATAAATAGGACATACAACTGGTACATAAAAGTAGTACATAAAACTAGTATCTTCTACATACAACTAGTACCTTTGTGAAGGACTTCTGCGTGGCTAGGTTCTTGCATATCGGTACGATCGAGGGAACCACACTAGCCAAAATCAACTTAGAATAGATTCCAAACGTTTCGGTCCAATCCTGGATTGGACCGAAACGTTTGGAATCTATTCTAAGTTGATTTTGGCTAGTGTGGTTCCCTCGATCGTACCGATATAACTAGTACCTTCCTAGCACCTAGTATAACTAGTAAAAGAACCTACCATTTGTACATACAACTAGTACATACAACTAGAACATACAAGCAGTACATAGCTAGTACATACAACTAGTATATACATACAACTAGTACATACAACTAGTATCTACAACAAGTAAATATACCTAGTACTAGTCCATACAACTAGTACATACAACTAGTACTTGCAATTAGTACATATAACTAGTACACACATCTACCACATATAACTAATACATAAAAATATAACTAGTACGTATAAATAGTACATAAACATAGTACATACAAGTAGTTCATACAACTACTAGTACATAGAACGAGTCCATAAAACTAGGACTTATAACTAGTAAACACCTACTACATATAATTAGTACATAAATATTTAACTAGTACATATGAATAGTGCATCCATATAGTATATATAACTAGTACATAAAACTAGTCCATGCAACTAGAAACTAGTACATACAACTAATATATACATAAAGCTAGTACATTTAACTAGTTCATACAACTATTATATACAAACAACTAGTTCATACAACTAGTATTGACAATTAGGTCGTACAAGTAGTTCACACAACTATTAACTAGTACATATATATAACCAGTACATGAAACTAGTACATACAACTAGTATATACATACAACTAGTTCATACAACTAGTATTCACAATTAGTACATTCAATTAGTCCATACAACTAGGACAAAAAACTAGGATATATATCTAGTACATACACCAACTACATATAACTAGTAAATAAACATATACCTAGTAATTATAAATAGTACATATACTGGTTAAATGTACTAGTTTTATATATATACTAGTTGTATGTACTAGTTTCTAGTTGTATGTACTATTCATATATACTAGTTATATGTAGTAGGTGTGTGTATTTGTTATATGTAGTAGGTGTGTGTACTTGTTATATGTACTAGTTGAAAGTACTAGTTGTTGGTCCTAATTGTATATACACGTTCTGTGTACCAGTTGTATGTTGATACTGGTTGTATGTAACTAGTTGTATGTACTAGTTGTATGTACTAGTGTTTTGAACTAGTTGTAGGTTCTGGTACAAATTATACTAAGAACTAGGAAGGAACTCGTTCTCTATACTACTTGTTTCTTTGTTTGAACTAGTTTTATCTACTAATTGTATGTACTAGTTGTATGTACTAGTTTTAGGTTCAAGTCCTAGGTACTAGGGAGGGGCTAGTTGTATGTACTAGATTCTAATTGTATGTACTAGTTGTATGTACTAGTCACATGCAGTAATTATATTTACTATTTACAAATTTATGATCTAGTTGTACCTTGTATGTACTAGTTGTATGTACTAGTTGTATATATACACTAGTTGTATGTACTAGTTTCTAGTTGTGTGCAGTATGTGTATGTACTATTCATATATACTAGTTATATGTTTAGGTATTAGTTATATGTAGTAGGTGTGTGTACTTGTTATATGTACTAGTTGAAAGTACTAGTTGTATGTCCTAATTGTATGTACACGTTCTGTGTACTAATTGTATGTTTATACTAATTGTATGTACTAGTTTTTTGAATTAGTTGTAGGTTCTGGTACAAGTTATACTAGGAACTAGGAAGGAACTCGTTCTATATACTACTTGTTTGTTTGTTTGAACTAGTTTTTTGTATTAATTGTATATACTAGTTGTATGTATTAGTTGTAGGTTCAAGTCCTAGTTATATTAGGTACTAGGGAGGGGCTAGTTGTATGTACTAGATACTAATTGTATGTACTAGTAGTATGTACCCGTTCTGTGTAATTGTACTAGTTGTATGAACTATTTATATGTACTATTTATATGTTTATGTACTATGTATATGTACTACTTGTATGTACTAGCTGTATGTTCTGATTGTATGTGCTAATTGTATCTACTTGTTGTATGTACTAATACTAAATAGTTATATTTAATAGTTTGTTGATGTTACTTGTTTGTACAAGTTGTATGTGGTAGTTGTATTTACTAATTGTAGGTACTAGTTGGATGTACTGGTTGTATGTACTAGTTGTATGTACTAGAAATGAGCCTGTTGTATGTACAAGATGTATGCACTAATTGTTTGTGCTAGCTATATACTTGTTTTATGAAGTTATTGTATGTACTAGTTGTATATACTAGTTACTAGTTGTGTGAACTAGTTGCATATACTATTTAATAATTACAAGGTAAATGTGTATGTACTAGTTGTATGTAGTAGGTGTATGTACTAGTTATATATCCTAGTTGTTTGTACTATTTGTATGTTCTAGTTGAATGTACTAGTTGTATGTACTAGTTGTATGTACTATTTGTGTGTACTATTAGGATGTATTAGTTTTATGTACTAATTGCATGTACTAGTTGTATGCACTAGTTTTATGAACTAGTTCTATTTATATTTACTAGTTGTATAAAACTGGTATCTACATACAACTAGTACATACATCTAGTATATAGAAGTAGTACATAAAATTCGTAGGTACACCTAGTTCATAAATTAGTAACTAGTAAATATAATTAGTACAGGCGACTAGTACATTCAACTAGGACATATAACTAGTAGATAAGACTTTTACATATAACTAGTACACACACGTATACCTAGTAAATGTAAGCAGTAAATACATCTAGTACATACAACTAGTACCTACAACTAGTACATACAACTAGTACATAGCTAGTACATGCAACTAGTATATATATACAACTAGTACACAGAACTTGTACACACAATTAGCACATGCAACTACTTGAAAAACAAAAGCCTTAACGGAGAACCTTGTTACTTCTTGCCTTAGTGTACTAAGGCAAGGAGTATCTGGCTTGGACAACCCTCAGTCAGTTATGTTTTCCTTTCTTTGGGTTTTTAGCCAGAAGCCTCGGCTTTTCCTCCTTCCGACAGTAGCAGACGGGTGCGCGTCGGGCCAAAGTTGACCGTCATAATAGGAGGGAGTACCTCCATACACCAATCCACCACTGCTTTCCAGAGGTCGACAGGCAAGGACTGGGACAGGACTACTTATCGTCCAGGCCCCAATCCCTCAACAGATAGATGTCGCCTCAATATCCTCACAGCCGAACAGAGAACAGTTCTCTGCATGGCTCTCATCACTTCTACTGCACTTTTTGACAGCTTTGGAATTCCCCTAAGGTCTTCCAGGAGCGTGTCCACTGTCCCCAAAGCACCAATTATCATCGGGACTACCTTAATTCGGTAGCCCCTAAATTGTTTCCTCATATCAGCCGCCAGCTTCTGGTACTTTTGGAACTTCTCTTGCCATCTTCCATTAATATTACTGTCAGTAGGAACTGACATCTCAATAATGAAGATGGACTTACATAGCCGATCCTCAACCACTAAGTCTGGCCTTCTTTCTGTCATTTCATCATCTGTAGGGATACTAGGATCCCACAAGATTTTGACAGCCCTATTCTCATAGACTGGTTTTGCTTCTAGTTTGTACCAGGGCTCTTCCTGCTTGAATCCATATTCTTTCAACAGTCTCCACAACACTATCAGTATTGCCCGGTCATGTCTCTCTTTGTAGAGAGAAAATCCCTTGGGCTCACACATGTTTAGTATGTGTTTGACCGTTTCCATAGCCTTGCCACATTCTCTGCACATTAGGAGGCTAGAATTCTTCAGAATCCTATTTTGGTACCACCTAGTGTGCAGCACATCATCTTGGGCTGCGAGAATCAGAGCCTCAGTTTGAGGTCTGAGTCTCCCCTCAGAAAGCCACACATAAGACTCCCTATTTGTGACTTGTCTGTGGTATGAGCCCTGGTGAGACTTTTCGGCTAGGTTACTTTTTAACCTTTCAGTCTGAGCCTCCCGGAGCTCACGTGCCACTCTCCTCCATTCTCTTACACTACTTTGTGAGGGATCTGTCTTCAGCCACATTTCCGGTTCTAGTTCTATTCCGTGGTTTCTCAGTATCAATCTGGCTTCTTTCAAGACAGTCCTCCTCTGCTTTGAGCACTCCAGCCACTTTTGGTGTTTAACCACAACAGCTATGAGTGGATCATTGGCAGTATGGAGGTATCTTGCCAGATTCACAACAGCCCTGTCGTGATCCAAAGGAAAACTACAGAGCCCTCTACCACCTTGAGAGCGAGGCAAATTCACTCTTTCAACGGCAGAGTTATAGTGATGACACTGGTACTTTCTCATGATCTTTCTCACCACATGCAACTACTACATAAAAATATAACTAGTTCAAATAAATAGTGCATCCACATAGTACATACAACTAGCACATAAACGTAGTAAATACAACTAGAAACTAGTAGATACAATAAGTATATATATAAAAAATTAGTACATATAACTAGTACATACAACTGGTATATACATACAAGTAGTACATGCAACTAGTACATAAAATTAATAGGTACAACTAGTTCATACAACTAGTAACTAGTACAAATAACTAGTACTTGTGACTAGTACATAAAAGTAGTACATATACCTAGTACATAAACATATATATAGTACATATAAATAGGACGTACAACTAGTATATATAACTAGTACAAACAACTAGTACATACACCCAGTACATACAAATGTAACTAGTACATATAAGTAGTACATACAACTAGTACATATAACTAGTACATATAAATAGTACACACAACTAGTACATGCAACAATTACACAAAACTGGTACATACAACTTGTACATATAACTAGTACATATGACTAGTACATACACATATAATTAGTTCATAAATATAGTACATACAACTAGTACAGAAAACTAGTTCACACAAAACAAACAAGTAGTTTATAGAACTATTTCATTCCTAGTACCTAGTATAACTTGTATTAGAACCTAAAATTAGTTCAAACATCTAGTACATACAACTAGTACATACAATTAGGCAATAGTACGTATAACTAGTACACACACCTAGTACATACATATAGTACATAAAACCAGTACATATAACTAGTACATACAACAATTACCCACTACTTATACATTCAACTAGTACAAATAACTACTACATTCGACTAGTACATACAAATAGTATTTAGTACGTACAACTAGTTCATACAACTAGGACAAACAACTAGGACGTATAACTAGTACATACATCTACTACATATAACTAATAAATACACATATACCTAGTAATTATGAATAGTACATACAACTAGTACATACAGCTAGTGCACACAACTAGTACATATAACTAGTACACAAACATATAACCAGTAAATACACATATAACTGGCACATATAAATAGTACATACATATAGTTCATACAATAACTACATACAACTAATACATACAACTATAAACTAGTACAAATAACTGGTTCATAGAACGAGTACATAATACTAGAACGTACAACTTGTATATACAACTAGTGCATAGCTATTATTTATAACTAGTATATACATACAACTAATACATACAACTGGTATATAACTGGTACATACAATTAGTACATACAACTATTACATACAACTTTTACATACAGCTAGTACCTACAACTACTAAATATAAGTAGGTCTAGTACATAAAACTAGTCCATGCAACTAGTACATACAATTAATACATACCAAATAGGACCCACACCTAGCACAAACAATTAGTACATACAACTAGTACGTCCAACTAGTCTATACAACTACGACAAACAGCTAGGACATACACCTACTACAAATAAGTAGTAAATACATATACCTTGTAATTATAAATAGTGCATACAACTAGTATAAACAACTAGTATATAAAACTAGCACATATAACTAGTACATACAACTAGAAACTAGTTTGTACAACTAGCTCACAGAAAGAGTACATAATATTAGAACGTACAACTTGTATATTCAACTAGTACATAACTACTACACACAACTAGGAAAAACAACTAGGACATATAAATAGTATATACATATACTAAATATAACTAGTTTATACACTTTTACCTAATAATTATAAATAGTACATACAACTAGTACATACAACTAGTACCTTTTTAGCACCTAGTATAACTAGTACAAGAACCTACCACTTGTACATACAACTGGTACATACACCTAGAACATACAACCAGTACATAGCTAGTAAATACAACTAGTATATACATACAACTAGTATATACAACTAGTACCTACAACTGGTAAATGTAATTAGTACTAGTCCATACAACTAGTACATAAAACTAGTACTTGCAATTAGTACCTATAACTAATACACAATCTACCACATATAACTAATACAGAAAAATATAACTAGTACGTATAAATTGTATACACAAGTAGTTCAATCAACTACTAGTACATAGAACGAGTACAAAAAACTAGGACCTATAACTAGTACACACCTACCACATATAATTAGTATATAAATATATAACTAGTACATATGAATAGTGCATCCATATAGTATATATCACTAGCACATTTAATTAGTTCATACAACTATTATATACAAACAACTAGTTCATACAACTAGTAATTACAATTAGGTCATAAAACTAGTTCACACAACTATTAACTAGTACATATAACTAGTACATACAACTAGTACAATCACCTAGAACATACAACTAGTACAATCCAACTAGGACATATAACTAGTACATACATCTACTACATACAACTAGTACATACACATATACCTAGTTATTATAAATAGTACATACAACTAGTACATAGAACGGGTACATAAAACTAGTACACACAACTAGAAACTAGTCCATACAACTAGTATATATATAACACTAGTACATTTTACTAGTACATAAAACTAGGATATACATACAAAGAGTACATACAACTAGTACATAAAATTAGTAGGTACAACTAGTTCACACAACTAGTAACTAGTACATATAACTAGTACATACAACTAGTGTCTAGTATATACAACTAGTAACTCCCTAGTTCCTGGTATAATTAGGAATAGAACCTACAACTAGTATATACTATTAGTAAATACAACTAGTACATGCAACTAGTACATGCAACTAGTACATACAACTAGTACATCCTAACAGTACATGCAAATAGTACATACAGCTAGTGCATACAACTTGGACATATAACTAGAACAAACACCTAACTAATACATAAAAATGTAACTAATTCAAATAAATAATGCATCCACATAGTACATACAACTAGTACATGAAACTAGTAAATACGACTAGAAACTAGTACATACAACTAGTGTATATATAAAATTAGTACATTTAACTAGTACATACAACTGGTATATACATCCAACTAGTACATAAACTTAATAGCTACAACTAGTTCAAACAATTAGTAACTAGTACATATAACCAGTACATGCGACTAGTATATACAACTAGTACATACAACTAGTACATACAACTAGTTCATAAAACTAGTACATAGCTTGTACAAAGAACTAGTGCATGCATCTTGTACATACAACTGGTTCATATCTAGTACATACACCTAGTACATACAACTAGTATATAGAATTAGTACATACAACCACCTAATACAGCTAGTACATACAAGTAGTACATATACCTAGTACATACACACATATATGGGACATACAAATAGTACGTACAACTAGGTTATATAACTAGAACAAACAACTAGTACATACACCCAGTACATACAAATGTAACGAGTACATATAAGTAGTACATACAACTAGTATATACAACTAGTACATATAAATAGTACATACAAGTAGTACATACAACAATTACACAAAACTGGTACATACAACTAGTCCATATAACTAGTACATATAACTAGTACATACAACTAGTGTCTAGTATATACAACTAGTAACTCCCTAGTTCCTGGTATAATTAGGAATAGAACCTACAACTAGTATATACTATTAGTAAATACAACTAGTACATGCAACTAGTACATGCAACTAGTACATATGACTAGTACATATAACTATTACATATGACTAGTACATACACATATAATTAGTACATAAATATAGTACATACAACTAGTACATAAAACTAGTGAATTTAACTAGTTCATACAACTATTATATACAAACAACCAGCTAAAATACAACTAGTATTTACAATTAGGTCGTACAACTACACACAACTATTAACTAGTACATATGACCAGTATATGCAAGTAGTACATACGACTGGAAAATACAACTAGTTCATACAACTAGTAACAAGTACATATAACTAGTACATTCAACTAGTACATACAACTAGGACAAACAACTAGTCTATATAACTAATTCACAAACATATAACTACTACATACATATAACTGGTACTTATAAATAGTACATACACATAGTACATACAAATAGTAGATACAAATAGTACATACATCTGCTACATATAACTAGCACCTACAACTAGTAAATAAAAATAGAACTACTTCATAAAACTAGTGCATACAACTAGTACATGCAATTAGTACATACAACTAGTACATCCTAACAGTACACACAAACAGAACATACAACTAGTACATACAACTATTACATTGAACTAGAACATACAACTAGTACAAACAACTAAGACATATAACTAATACATGCACCTACTACACACAACTAGTAAATACACATATACCTAGTTATTATAAAAAGTACATACGACTAGTACATAGAACGGGTACATAAACCTAGTACATACAACTAGAAACTAGTCCATACAACTAGTATATATATAATGCTAGCACATTTAACTAGTACATAAAATTAGTAGGTACAACTAGTTCACACAACTAGTCTACAAGTAAATAAAACATTTAAAAAATGAAATGAGAAGTAGGGGTGGCAGTCCCTGCAACCGTATCTATCATATGTAAAAAAAATAACGAAACAAGAAAGTGATCATATGGTAAGGCTAACATTGCAGAAGTGGCATACTGAAACTTATCTATGCACATCACTTCTATGTTTGGGCGCATCATGGATATACTAGAAGTAGGGATCGATGCGCCCAAACATAGAAGTGATGTGCATAGTCCCTACTTCCCTACTTAGAGAGTACTACCGTACTCTCTGATAGCTACTACAGAAAACTTGTGCCCGTATCTTTTACATACAACTTGTTCATATCTAGTACACACAACTAGTACATACAACTAGTACATCTAACTAGTACATAAAATTAGTACATACAACTACCACACACAACTTGTACATACAACTAGCACCTACAACTAGTGAATATAACTAGTATTAGTACATCCAACAAGTACATACAACTAGTCCATACAACTAGTACATACAATTAGTACATAAAACTAGTTCAAACAAACAACACAAGTAGTATAGAGAACGACTTCCTTCCTAGTTCCTAGTATAACTTGTACCAGAACCTACAACTGATTCAAAAAACGAGTACATACAACTAGTACATACAACTAGTACAAAGCTAGTACCTACAACTAAAATAAACATATAACTAGTATAAACATGCAACTAGTACACAGAACGTGTACATACAATTAGCAGGTACAACTAGTACATATAACAAGTACACACACCTACTACATATAACAAGTACACACACCTACTACATATAACAAGTACACACACCTATCACATATAACTAATGCATAAACATATAACTAGTATATGTGAATAGTACATGCACATAATACATACAACTAGTATACGTATAAAACTAGTAGATTTAACTAGTACATACAACTGGTATATACATACAACTAGTACAGACAACTAGTACATACAAGTAGTACATAAAATTCTTAGTTAAAACTAGTTCATAGAATTAGTAACTAGTAAATATAATTAGTACATGTGACTAGTACATACAACTAGTACATACAACTAGTGCATGCAACTAGTACATGCAACAAGAACATATAACTAGTACACACAAGTATACCTAGTAAATGTAAATAGTACATACAACTAGGACATACAGCTAGGGCTACAACTAGTACATATAACTAGTGCAAAGACATATAAATAGAACATACAAATAGTAAATACAACTAGTAGATACAAATAGTACGTAAAACTAGTACATGCAACTAGTATATACATACAATTAGTACACAGAACCTGTACATACAATTACTACATGCAACTACTACATACAACTAATACCCCCAACTAGTACCTAAAACTAGTAAATATAGCTAGTTCTAGTACATACAACTAGTACGTACATACAACTAGTACGTATATACAACTAGTACTTGCAACTAGTACTTTCAACTAGTACATATAACTAGTACACGCACCTACTACATATAACTAATATATTAAACAAGTATTTCGAGTTTAAAAACTCGTGGAGCGCCAGGCGCCCCTAAGTAAACTCGAACTACTTGGCATGTTCCCATAGATAGCCGGTTAACTGATTTCCGATCGACTCTTGTTGGTCGTCAATTTTTCAAGGCCATATCTCGTAGAAAACGTTTTTCGCAAGCTTCACTTTACAAAGTATTAGTAAGGGTGGTTTTTAAGTCCATTTCGTTCGTTCAATGTTCTACGCTAAGGAAGAGAAAGCTAATTTTAAGCTAGAAAACGGAAGCTAGCCGAACGTCCGCCATTTTTTGACAGATATATATATATATATATATAATAAAACTTTGGTAATTGAAGCTCTGTCTTCTCTTCTTACGCTTTTGTTCATATTTTAACTTGTCCATGTGTAGGAATTAGGAGTGTTTGTTGCGATCATTATGAGAATAAAGCCTTGTTGAGCTTCAGGGACACGAATTTACTAATTTACTACTTGATATTCCCTTTCCTGTATTACTGATGAAGACTTCCGGGTTGAAACGTCCAGAACTAGTAAATTTATGTTACTGATGTTCAACAAGGCTTTATTCTTATCCATGTGTGTATGTTTTCCATGTGTACAGTAGAATCTCATAACAAAATTGCTCATAGTGAATGTCTTAAGTATAGTGAGGCTAATTACACTCAAGTACACTACGCAGTGAAAGTTACTGGCAATATTAAAATTACTATCAAATACTACACAGTACAAGTTACAAGTTTAAGAGGGCCAAGTAACTATACAATATTAAAATTACAATCAAGTACTAGCTACACATGCAGTGCAAGTTACAAATTTAAAGAGATCCAAGTGACCCCTAGGATAATCAGTATTTTAAACAGCACAAGACTTTAGTCACACTAGTACTGTTGCAGGTTTTGAAATCCTCAACTACTGCCTTGTGAGGGAGCTAAGAACACCGACGGTTGGTTGCATGCATTGGCATAATCAACAGGGTTAGAGACCATTTTGTAACTTGTACACAAGGGACATAAAAGGCCAAGGCCTTTATATACGTATATGATGTCCCTTGTGTACAAGTTACAAAATGGTATTGGTATGATATGGCTACACATGGACAAGTAAAAATATGAACAAAAAGCGTAAGAAGAGAAGACAGAGCTTCAATTACCAAAGTTTTATTAAGGTCGACTAAACCAATTTCTTTTGCATCAATATAGGGACAATTCTGCCTCAAACGTAACGGAAACGTACACAAATACGCTTTATCTAACCTTCGCTACAACTCGTTTATTCCGTAGCTCCTTCTCGTAGTAGAGCGTCGACTTGTCATAGCCGTTCTCGAAAGGATGATCTTCTTTTGCAACGAGCCGTGACGTTTTCCCAACGTCACATGATAATCCATTAAATATGTACCGAGCAACATACGAGGTGTTGGTGACGCACTAGGGAAACATCATAATATATCACCAGATTCCACAATAGTAAACTTGTATTCTTCATTATATCTTGATTGTTTTGCAACTTTAATTAAGCAAAACTTCGCCAGACGTTTGTCATACACATGTACCATGATATATATCGGTTTCACAGTGATCTGATCAATTGATAATTTTTATTAATATAACACTTGGTTTCAATATAAATTTCACATAGGTTTTCTATAGTCCTATGGCATTTTATATACAGACTTTGTCCTCCGTTTTCTGCCAAACCGAGACTTAAATAAAAAAATCCCTTAATTAATCCTTTTATACCCTAAACTTTATGATACTATGCCCATTCTGTTGCTAGGTCCTTTCCTGGAGTCATACGAATTATTTATATTATATTATATTATATTATATTATTTATTTATTTATATTAGATTACCTTAGTATATTGTTAATTGTACTGTATATATATATATATATATGTATACAAGACTACGAACAGGAAACCATACGTTAACATAATTTTTGACAATAATATAGGGGAGCCTCCGGTGCCCCAAAAATGTAACTAGTTCAAACAAATCATGCATCCACATAGTCCACACAACTAGTACAAAACACTAGTAAATACAACTAGACACTAGTCCATACAATTGGTATATACATACAACTGGTATATACATTCAACTAGTACATACAACTAGTACATAAAATTAATAGGTACAACTAGTTCATACAACTAGTAACTAGTATATATAACTAGTACATGCGACTAGTACATACAACTAGCACATACAACTAGTATCTACTACATAGAACTAGTACCTTCTTAGCCCCTAGTATAACTAGTACAAGAACCTACCACTTGTACATACAACTAGTACATACAACTAGAACATACAACCAGTACATAGCTAGTACATACAACTAGTATATACATACAACTAGTACATACAACTAGTATTTGCAATTAGTACATATAACTAGTACACACATCTACAACAAATAACTAATACATAAAAATATAACTAGTACATATAAATAGTACATAAACATAGTACATACAAGTAGTTCATACAACTACTAGTACATAGAACGAGTAAATAAAACTAGGACCTATAACTAGTAAATACCTACCACATATAATTAGTACATAAATATATAACTAGAACATATGAATAGTGCATCCATATAGTATATATAACTAGTACATAAAACTAGTACATTCAACTAGAAACTAGTACATACAACTATTATATACAAACAACAAGTTCACACAACTAGTATTTACAACTAGTATTTACAATTAGGTCATACAACTAGTTCACACAACTATTAACTAGTACATAAAACCAGTACATGTAAATTAGTGGGTACAACTAGTTCATAAAATTAGTTACTAGTAAATATAATTAGTACATGTGACTAGTACATACAACTAGTACATACAACTAGTGCATTAAACTAGTACATACAACTAGGACATATAACTAGTACATAAACCTACTACATATAACTAGAACATACACGTAAACCTAGTAAATGTAAATAGTACATACAACTAGTACATACAGCCAGGGCATACAACTAGTACATATAACTAGTACACACAAATAAATAGTACATACAAATAGTAAATATAACTAGTACCTACAACTAGTACGTACAACTAGTATCTAGTAGATACAACTAGAACATACAACTAGTACATAGCTGGTACATACAACTAGCATATACATACAACTAGTACACAGAACTTGTGTATACAATTAGCACATGCAACTACTACATAGAACTAATACATACAACTAGTACCTAAAACTAGTAAATATAGCTAGTTCTCATTCATACAACTAGTACATACAACTAGAACTTTCAATTGTACATATAACTAGTACACACACCTACTACATAAAACTAATACATAAAAATATAACTTGTTCAAAGAAATAGTGCATCCACAGAGTACATAAAACTAGTATATAAAACTAGTAAATACAACTAGAAACTAGTACACACAACTAGTATATATATAAAATTAGTACATTTAACTAGTACATACATCTGGTATATACATACAACTAGTACATGCAACTAGTACATTATACTAATTCATAAAACTAGTATATAGCTAGTACAAAGAACTAGTGCATACATCTGGTATCTATTACAAAGAACTACGGTGCAGTCCACTTAATTCGAATCCTTTTTTGACGAAATTTCACCTATTTCGAATAGAACTCCGGTTCCCTGTATAGTCCCAGTATATCAATTTCTTTGGGAATATTTGTTTGCTACGTAGAGAATACGGAAGTATTTCAACACAAATAAGCAAGTTCATAGTTATTAAGGAGGTAATCACACTTTTAACGGTTAAGAATTTGAACTAAATCGTCATTAATCATTCTCAGTACAGTGTTATTCTCTAGTTATGCAACGTTCACTGTACCAATCACTTATTCTGTTACAAAAACTAGAGATTATCCATCTCGTGGACAACGCTCCATCTGGAAGGAAAAAAGGGACATTGCTACTACTACTTGGCTGCATAATCTTCTTTTTTCATTATATTTCAAATCTATATTTGGTGTTTAGACATCACTTTGCTATTTTGTACATAAACCTGATAATTCAAAATTCCTGTTATTTCAAATTCCCTAGAGATTCGAATTAGGTGGACTGCCCTGTAGTACATACAACTAGTACATAGAATTAGTACATACAACCAGCTAATACAGCTAGTACATACAAGTAGTAAATATACCTAGTACATACACAGATATATAGTACATATAAATAGTACGTACAACTAGTATATATAACTAGTACAAGCAACTAGTACATACACCCATTGCACACAAACGTAACGAATACATATAAGTAGTACATACAACTAGTACATATAACTAGTACATATAAATAGTACACACAACTAGTACATACAACAATAACACAAAACTGGTACATACAACTAGTACATATAACTAGTACATATACAACTAGTACATACAACTAGTGTCTAGTATATACAACTAGTACCTCCCTAGTACCTAGCAAAATTTGGACTAGACCCTACAACTAGTATATACTACTAGTACATACAACTAGTACATGCAACTAGTACATATAACTAGTACATACAACTATTGCATATGACTAGAACATATACATCTAACTACTACATAAATTTAGTATATACAACTAGTACAGAAAACTAGTTCACACAAAGAATCAAGTAGTTCATAGAACTAGTTCATTCCTAGTACCTAGTATAACTTGTATTAGAACCTAATACTAGTTCGAATATCTAGTACATACAGCTGGTACATACAATTAGGCCATAGTACATTCAACTAGTACAAATAACTACTACATTCGACTAGTACATACAAATGGTATTGAGTACATACAACTAGTAAATACAACTAGTGCATACAATTAGTACACACAAATTCTTTCCTGAATCCTGGAAGTGTGCTTGAGTTAAGCCACTCCACAAAGGCGGTGATCGTGTCTCCCCCACGAATTACCGACCCATCTCTCTGCTTCCAGTCTGCAGTAAACTTCTAGAAAGGTGTGTCCAGGAGCAGTTTTCTTCTCACCTCATACAAAACGACCTTCTCTTCCCTTATAAATCTGGATTTCGGCCCAAGCATTCTACCCAAACGCTTCTTCTTCACTGCTTGGATGACTGGTACAAGGCTCTGGACAGAAGACAGTTCATCGGGGTTGTGTTTCTTGACATCTCCAAAGCTTTTGACACTGTGAACCATGATCTTCTTTTGTCTAAGCTTTCCCAACTTGGTTTCTCCTCGTCTACAGTTGCTTGGTTTAAGTCTTATCTTTCCGATCGTTGCCAGGTTACTCGTGTCAGTGATTCATTCTCCTCTCCTGGTTTTCCCACAACTGGTGTTCCCCAAGGCTCTGTGCTTGGTCCTTCTCTCTTCTCTGCCTTTATCAATGACCAGCCTTCAGTCCTGCCTGCTGATTCTGTTGTTCTCTTTGCTGATGACACTGCCATCTACATCACGAGTAGCAATCTTGCCTTTTTAAACTCTTCACTTCAACAGTGTCTAGATGCAACCAGCCTGTGGATGGCCAGCAATGGACTGCAACTGAATGCAAGCAATACAAAATGTATGCTCTTTCACTCTAGTAGAAGAAAAATTGAGACTGGCTTGGACGTTCTTGTTGATGGTGTAACTGTTGATCAGGTACGAGTGTTCAAGTATCTTGGTGTGCTTATAAACGATACCCTAACTTGGAGTGATCATGTTGACATGATTTGTAGAAAAGTAAGCTGTCGTCTCAACCTTCTTCGTAGGCTCTCTTGGTTTCTTCCTCACTCTCTCCTCCTCACTTATCTTAAATCATACATCCTTCCCCACTTTGACTATTGTGATGTCGTCTGGTCTGGCTGTACTCAAGATGAATCTCGCCGCTTGGAATCGCGGCTGAACTTTGGTTGCAAGATTGTGCTTCATAGGCGTCGTGACTCTTCTTCCACTGCTGCTCTTCAAGAACTTGGGTTAACGACTCTCACCTTGAGAAGAAAACTTCACATGGCTCAGTGTATGTTTCGCAGCCTATCCTCCCAGGCTCCACCTTGTCTGTCTCGGCTCTCCTCTTATGTTTCTTGCCACCATAACACTCGCTCCTCTTCCACTTCCCAACTTAATCTTCCCTTGGTCAGGTCTTCATTCGGACAGAGGGCATTCAGTTTTGCCGGTGCTTCCCTCTGGCGCAGTCTACCTACAGCCATTCGTGCAACACCTAACCTCGGCCTCAACAATTTTACGGAACTATGTAAATGTTTTTATTCTAATGCATGAGCGACAATTTGTATTATGTAACAATATTAACACAACCGAATTGACAATTCTATTTTATTTATTTATTTATTATTTATTTATTGTACATATGGTTTTGTACTGGGTGCCTTTGTAGTAGCCTCAGGCTATTGGCCTCACCAGTTTAAATAAGATTTCCTGATATCCTGAAATAGTAAATACAGCTGGTAAATATAACTAGTACATACTACTAGTACATATAACTGGTACATATAACTAGTACTTATAAACAGTACATAAAACTAGTTCATAAAACTAGTCCATACAACTAGTACATGCCACAAGTATCTAGTACATACAAATAGAACCTACCTAGTACATAGTATAACTGGTACAAGAATCAACAACTGGTAAATACACATTGTACATACAACAAGTACTTACAAGTAGGACATACAACTGGAAACTAGTAAATACTACTAGTTTTTAGAAGGAGTATATAATACTTTATAGAGAATACAACTTGAATATACATCTAGTATTTAGCTAATATTAACAATTGGTATATACATACAACTATTACGTTCAACTGGTACATAACTTGTACATACAAATAGTATATACAACTAGTACATGCAACTAGTACATACAACTAGTACATACCAAATAGTACCCACAACTAGTAAATACAATTAGTACATTCAACTAGTCCATACAACTACGACAAACAGCTAGGACATATAACTAATACATACACCTACTACATATAACTAGTAAATACACATACCTTGTAATTATAAATAGTACATACAACTAGTACATATAACTAGAAAGTAGTATATACAACTAGCTCACAGAATGAGTACATAATACTAGAACATCCAACTTGAATATTCAACTAGTAAATAACTACTACACACAACTAGGAAACACAACTAGGACATACAAATATTACATACACCTACCACATATAACTAGAACATACGCTTTTACCTAATAATAATAAATAGGACATACAACCAGTACATACAACTAGCACATAAAACTAGTATCTCCAACAAGTAAATATAACCAGTACTAGTCCATACAACTAGTACATACAACTTGTCCTTGCAACTAGTACATAGCTAGTCCATACAACTAGTACTTGCAACTAGTACATATAACTAGTACACACATCTACAACATATAACTAATACATAAAAATATAACTTGTACATATAAATAGTACATAAAGATAGTACATACAAGTAGTTCATACAACTACTAGTATATAGAACGAGTACATAAAACTAGGACCTATAACTAATACACACCTACTACATATAATTAGTACATAAATATATAACTAGTACATACGCTTTTACCTAATAATAATAAATAGGACATACAACCAGTACATACAACTAGCACATAAAACTAGTATCTCCAACAAGTAAATATAACCAGTACTAGTCCATACAACTAGTACATACAACTTGTCCTTTCAACTAGTACATAGCTAGTCCATACAACTAGTACTTGCAAATAGTACATATAACTAGTACACACATCTACAACATATAACTAATACATAAAAATATAACTTGTACATATAAATAGTACATAAAGATAGTACATACAAGTAGTTCATACAACTACTAGTATATAGAACGAGTACATAAAACTAGGACCTATAACTAATACACACCTACTACATATAATTAGTACATAAATATATAACTAGTACATATGATTAGTGCATCCATATAGTATAGTACATGCAACTAGAAACTAGTACATACAACTAATATATACACAAAACTAGCACATGTAATTAGTTCATACAACTATTATATACAAACAACTAGTTCATACAACTAGTATTTACAATTAGGTCGTCCAACTAGTTCACACAACTAGTAACTAGTACATATAACTAGTACATTCAACTAGTACATACAACTAGGACAAACAACTAGGATATATAACCAGTACATATTCCAACTACATATAACTAGTAAATAAACATATACATTGTAATTAAAAATAGTACATACAACTAGAGCATACCGCTAGTGCATACAACTAGTATATATAACTAGTTCACAAACATATAATTACTACATACATATTACTGGTACTTATAAATAGTTCATACACATAGTACATACAAATTGTAGATACAAATAGTACATACATCTGCTACACATAACTAGTACCTACAATGAGTAAATATAAATAGAACAAGTTCATAAAACTAGTGCATACAGCTAGTACATGCAACTAGTACATACAACTAGTACAACCTAACAGTACACACAAATAGTACATACAACTAGTACATACAACTAGTACATTCAACTAGAACATACAACTAGTACAAACAACTAGGACATATATCTAGTACATACACCTACTACATACAACTAGTCCATACAACTAGTATCTATATAACACTAGTACATTTAACTAGTACATAAAACTAGTATATACATACAAAGAGTACATACAACTAGTACATAAAATTAGTAGGTACAACTAGTTCGCACATCTAGTAATTAGTACATATAACTAGTACATGAGACTGTGACTTACAACTAGTACATACAATTAGTACATAAAACTAGTTCAAACAAACAAACAAGTAGTATATATAACGAGTTCCTTCCTAGTTCCTAGTATAACTTTTACTAGAACCTACACTTACTTCAAAAAGCTAGAACATACAACTAGTACAAACAATTAGTCACTAGTACATACAACTAATACATACAACTAGTACATATAAATACTACATTTGATTGGTACATACAAATAGTATCGAGTACATACAACTAGTATATACAGCTAGTACATTCAACTAGTATATACAACTACTACATGAACAGGAAACCAGAACATACAACTAGTACATAGCTACTACATACAATTAGTATACACATACAACTAGTGTATACAACTAATACATACAATTAGTACATACAACTACTACATCAAACTACTACATACAACCAGTACCTACAACTAGTAAATATAACTAGTACTAATACATAGAACTAGTACATACAATTAATACGTTAATGTAGTACTAACAACTAGTATATACACCTAATGCCTACTTAGTACCTAATATAACTAGTACTAGAACCTACAACTAGTACATACAGCTGGCGCATACACGTAGTATAGGCAACTTGTACATACAACTGTTACATACAACTACTACATATAACCAGTACATACACATATAACAAGTATATAAAAATAGTACATACACCTAGTACATACAACAAGTACATACAAAACGTACATAAAACTAGTACATACAACTAGTACACACAACTAGAAACTAGTACATACACCTAGTTTATAGAACGAGTGCATAATACTAGAACATACAACTTGTATATACAACTAGTACATAGCAACTACATACAACTAGTATATACATACAACTAGTACATACAACTGGTTCATAATTAATACATACAATTTGAACATAACTAATACATACAACTTGTACATAGTATGAGTACATTAAACTAGCATATACAACTACTACATAAACAGCAAACTAGTATATACATACAACTAGTACATAGCTAGTACTTACAATTAGTATATACATACACCTAGTACATACAACTAGTACATACAACTAGTACAAACAATTAGTACACACAACTACTACATACAACCGATACCAACATCTAGTAAATGTAACTAGTACTAGTACATAGAACTAGTACATACAACTAGTACGTTAAAATGGTACTAACAACTATTACAACCAACTAATTCCTACTTAGTACCTTCTATAACTAGTTCTAGAACCTACAAATAGTACAAACAATTAGCACATACAACTAGTACTTTCAACTAGTACATATAACAAGTACACACACTTACTATATATAACTAATATATTAATATATAACTAGTATATATGAATAGTACATAAACATAGTACATACAACTAGAAACTAGTACATTTAACTAGTACATACAACTGGTATATACATACAATTAGTACATACAACTAGTACCTACAAGTAGTAATTAAATTTGTAGGTACAACTAGTTCATAAATTAGTAACTAGTAAATATGATTAGTAAATGCGACTAGTGAATGCAACTAGTATATGCAACTAGGACATTATACCTAGTACATACACCTACTACATATAACTAGTTCATACACCTATACCTAGTAAATGTAAATAGTACATACAACTAGTACATACAGCTAGCGCATACAACTAGTACACATAACTAGTTCACACACACATAAATAGTACATGCAAAAAGTAAATACAACTAGTACATACAACTAGTATCTAGTACATACAACTAGAACATACAACTAGTACATAGTTAATACATACAACTAGTATATACATACAACTAGTACACAGAACTTGTGTATACAATTAGCACATGCAATTATTGTATACAACTGAAACATACAACGAGTACCTAAAACTAGTAAATATAGCTAGTTCTAGTACATACAACTAGTACATACAACTAGTACTTTCAACTAGTACATATAACTAATACCCACACCTACTACATATAACAAATACATAAAATATAACTAGTTCAAATAAATAGTGCATCCAAATAGTACATGCAACTATTACCTAAAACTAGTAAATGCAACTAGAAACCAGTACATACAACTAGTATATATAAAAAATTAGTACATTTAACTAGTACATACATCTGGTATATACATAAAACTAATATACACCTAGTTCATAAAATTAATAGGTACATCTATTTCATGTATGCTCTAGTTGTATGTACTATTTATAATTACAATGTATATGTTTATTTACTAGTTATATGTAGTTGGAATATGTACTGGTTATATATCCTAGTTGTTTGTCCTAGTTGTATGTACTAGTTGAATGTACTAGTTATATGTACTAGTTACTAGTTGTATGAACTAGTTGTACACACTAATTGCAAATACTAGTTGTATGAACTAGCTGGATGTACTAGTTAAATGAACTAGTTGTATGTTCTAGTTGTATGTACTAGATGCATGTACTGGTTATATGTACTAGGTAACAGTTGTGTGAACTAGTTTGACGACCTAATTGTAAATACTAGTTGTATGAACTAGTTGTTTGTATATAATAGTTGTATGAACTAATTACATGTGCTAGTTTTGTGTATATATTAGTTGTATGTACTAGTTTCTAGTTGCATGTACTATACTATATGGATGCACTAATCATATGTACTAGTTATATATTTATGTACTAATTATACGTAGTAGGTGTGTATTAGTTATAGGTCCTAGTTTTATGTACTCGTTCTATGTACTAGTAGTTGTATGAACTACTTGTATGTACTATCCCTATGTACTATTTATATGTACAAGTTATATTTTTATGTATTAGTTATATGTTGTAGATGTGTGTACTAGTTATATGTACTAGTTGCAAGTACTAGTTGTATGGACTAGCTATGTACTAGTTGCAAGGACTAGTTGTATGTACTAGTTGTATGGACTAGTACTAGTTAAATTTACTTGTTGGAGATACTAGTTTTATGTACTAGTTGTATGTACTAGTAGTTGTATGAACTACTTGTATGTACTATCTTTATATACTATTTATATGTACAAGTTATATTTTTATGTATTAGTTATATGTGGTAAATGTGTGTACTAGTTATATGTACTAGTTGCAAGTACTAGTTGTATGGACTAGTTATGTACTAGTTGCAAGGACTAGCTATGTACTAGTTGCAAGGACTAGTTGTATGTACTAGTTGTATGGACTAGTACTAGTTAAATTTACTTGTTGGAGATACTAGTTTTATGTACTAGTTGTTTGTACTAGTAGTTGTATGAACTATTTGTATGTACTATCTTTATATACTATTTATATGTACAAGTTATATTTTTATGTATTAGTTATATATGGTAGATGTGTGTACTAGTTATATGTACTAGTTGCAAGGACTAGCTATGTACTAGTTGCAAGGACTAGTTGTATGTACTAGTTGTATGGACTAGTACTAGTTAAATTTACTTGTTGGAGATACTAGTTTTATGTACTAGTTGTTTGTACTAGTAGTTGTATGAACTATTTGTATGTACTATCTTTATATACTATTTATATGTACAAGTTATATTTTTATGTATTAGTTATATATGGTAGATGTGTGTACTAGTTATATGTACTAGTTGCAAGTACTAGTTGTATGGACTAGCTATGTACTAGTTGCAAGGACTAGTTGTATGTACTAGTTGTATGGACTAGTACTAGTTAAATTTACTTGTTGGAGATACTAGTTTTATGTACTAGTTGTATGTACTAGTTGTATGTCCTATTTATTATTATTAGGTAAAAGTGTATGTTCTAGTTATATGTGGTAGGTGTATGTAATATTTGTATGTCCTAGTTGTGTTTCCTAGTTGTGTGTAGTAGTTATTTACTAGTTGAATATTCAAGTTGGATGTTCTAGTATTATGTACTCATTCTGTGAGCTAGTTGTATATACTACTTTCTAGTTATATGTACTAGTTGTATGTACTACTTATAATTACAAGGTATGTGTATTTACTAGTTATATGTAGTAGGTGTATGTATTAGTTATATGTCCTAGCTGTTTGTCGTAGTTGTATGGACTAGTTGAATGTACTAATTGTATTTACTAGTTGTGGGTACTATTTGGTATGTACTAGTTGTATGTACTAGTTGCATGTACTAGTTGAACGTAATAGTTGTATGTATATACCAATTGTTAATATTAGCTAAATACTAGATGTATATTCAAGTTGCATTCTCTATAAAGTATTATATACTCCTTCTAAAAACTAGTAGTAGTTACTAGTTTCCAGTTGTATGTCCTACTTGTAAGTACTTGTTGTATGTACAATGTGTATTTACCAGTTGTTGATTCTTGTACCAGTTATACTATGTACTAGGTAGGTTCTATTTGTATGTACTAGATACTTGTTGCATGTACTAGTTGTATGAACTAGTTTTATGAACTAGTTTTATGTACTGTTTATAAGTACTAGTTATATGTACCAGTTATATGTACTAGTAGTATGTACTAGTTATATTTACCAGCTGTATTTACTATTTGTGTGTACTAATTGTTTACACTAGTTTAATTTACTAGTTGGATGAACTCAATACCATTTGTATGTACTAGTCGAATGTAGTAGTTATTTGTACTAGTTGAATGTATAAGTAGTGTGTGATTGTTGTATGTACTTGTTATATGTACTAGTTGTACGTACTATTTATATGTACTATATATGTGTGTATGTACTAGGTATATGTACTACTTGTATGTACTAGCTGTATTAGCTGGTTGTATTTACTAATTCTATGTACTAGTTTTATGTACTACAGGGCAGTCCACCTAATTCGAATCTCTAGGGAATTTGAAATAACAGGAATTTTGAATTATCAGGTTTATGTACAAAATAGCAAAGTGATGTCTAAACACCAAATATAGATTTGAAATATAATGAAAAAGAGAAGATTATGCAGCCAAGTAGTAGTAGCAATGTCCCTTTTTCCTTTCAGATGGAGCGTTGTCCACGAGATGGATAATCTCTAGTTTTCGTTCCAGAATAAGCGATTGGTACAGTGAACGTTGCATAACTAGAGAATAACACTGTACTGAGAATGATTAATGACAATTTAACTAAATTTCTTAACCGTTAAAAGTGTGATTACCTCCTTAATAACTATGAGCTTGCTTATTTGTGTTGAAATACTTCCGTATTCTCTACGTAGCAAACTAAAATTCCCAAAGAACTTGATATACTGGGACTGTACAGTGAACCGGAGTTCTATTCGAAATAGGTGAAATTTCGTCAAAAACGGATTCGAATTAAGTGGACTGCACTGTAGTTGTATGTAATAGATATCAACCAGTTGTATGTAGAAGATGTATGCACTAGTTCTTTGTACTAGCTATATACTAGTTTTATGAACTAGTTTAATGTACTACTAGTATGTACTAGTTGTATGTATACACCAGATGTATGTACTAGTTAAATGTACTAATTTTATATATATACTAGTTGTGTGTACTAGTTTCTAGTTGTATTTACTAGTTTTATATACTAGTTTTATGTACTCTGTGGATGCACTATTTCTTTGAACAAGTTATATTTTTATGAATTAGTTTTATGTAGTAGGTGTGTGTACTAGTTATATGTACTATTGAAAGTTCTAGTTGTATGTACTAGTTGTATGAATGAGAACTAGCTATATTTACTAGTTTTAGGTACTAGTTGTATGTATTAGTTCTATGTAGTAGTTGCATGTGCTAATTGTATACACAAGTTCTGTGTACTAGTTGTATGTATATGCTAGTTGTATGTACCAGCTATGTACTAGTTGTATGTTCTAGTTGTATCTACTAGATACTAGTTGTACGTACTAGTTGTAGGTACTAGTTATATTTACTATTTGTATGTACTATTTATTTGTGTGTACTAGTTATATGTACTAGTTGTATGCGCTAGCTGTATGTACTAGTTGTACGTAGTATTTACATTTACTAGGTTTACGTGTATGTTCTAGTTATATGTAGTAGGTTTATGTACTAGTTATATGTCCTAGTTGTATGTACTAGTTTAATGCACTAGTTGTATGTACTAGTTGTATGTACTAGTCACATGTACTAATTATATTTACTAGTTACTAATTTTATGAACTAGTTGTACCCACTAATTTACATGTACTGGTTATATGTACTAGTTAATAGTTGTGTGAACTAGTTGTATGACCTAATTGTAAATACTAGTTGTAAATACTAGTTGTGTGAACTTGTTGTTTGTATATAATAGTTGTATGTACTAGTTTCTAGTTGCATGTACTAGTTTTATGTACTAGTTATATATACTATATGGATGCACTATTCATATGTTCTAGTTATATATTTATGTACTAATTATATGTGGTTGGTATTTACTAGTTATAGATCCTAGTTTTATTTACTCGTTCTACATACTAGTAGTTGTATGAACTACTTGTATGTACTATGTTCATGTACAATTTATATGTACTAGTTATATTTTTATGTATTAGTTATTTGTTGTAGATGTGTGTACTAGTTATATGTACTAATTGCAAATACTAGTTGTATGTACTAGTTGTATGTATATACTAGTTGTATGTACTAGTTGTATGTATATACTAGTTGTATGTACTAGCTATGTACTGGTTGTATGTTCTAGTAGTATGTACTAGTTGTATGTACAAGTGGTAGGTTCTTGTACTAGTTATACTAGGGGCTAAGAAGGTACTAGTTCTATGTAGTAGATACTAGTTGTATATACTATTTATAATTGTTAGATAAAAGTCTATATACTAGTTATATGTAGTAGTTTTATGTACCCTTTTTTTTTCCTAGTTGTGTGTAGTAGTTATGTACTAGTTGATTATACGAGTTGTACGTTCTAGTATTATGTACTCATTCTGTGAGCTAGTTTTATATCCTAGTTTCTAGTTGTATGTACTAGTTGTATGGACTACTTTTATTTACTAGTTGTATTTACTAGTTGTATGTACTATTTATAATTACAATGGATGTTTATTTACTAGTTATATGTAGTAGGTGTATGTACTAGTTATATGTCCTAGCTGTTTGTCGTAGTTGTATGGACTAGTTGAATGTACTAGTTGTATGTACTAATTGTATGTAATAGTTGTGGGTATTATTTGGTATGTACTAGTTTTACATAATAGTTGTATGTATATAATCGTTGATAATATAAGCTATGTACTAGTAACTAGTACATATAACTAGTACATGCGACAAGAATACAACTAGTACACACAACTAGTATATACAACTAGTTCATTAAACTTGTATATAGCTAGTCCAGAGAACTAGTGCATACATCTTATACATACAAATGGTTTATATCTAGTACATACAACTAGTACATTCAATTATTACATAGAATTAGAGTATACAACCAGCTAATACAGCTAGTACATAAGAGTAGTACATATCCCTAGTTCTTACATATATATATAGTACATATATATAGTACGTACAACTAGTATATACTACTAGTACATGCAACTAGAACATGCAACTAGTACATATAAATAATACATATAACTATTAAATATGACTAGTACATACACATATAATTAGTACATAAATATAATACAAAAAACTAGTACAGAAAACTAGTTCACACAAACAATCAAGTAATTTATAGAACTAATTCATTCCTAGTACCTAGTATAACTTGTACTAAAACCTAAAACTTGTTCAAACATCTAGTACATACAACTAGTACATACAATTAGGCAATAGCACATAATATTAGTACATATAGTTAGTCCATACAAATAGTACATAACCTACTATATATAACTAGTACATACAACAATTACACACTACTCATACATTCAACTAGTACAAATAACTACTACAGTCGACTAGTACATACAAAAAGTATTGAGTACATACAACTAGTAACTACTACTAGTTCATAGAACGAGTACATAATACTATATAGAACATACAACTTAAATATACATCTAGTTGTATGAACTAGTTGTACCTATTAATTTTATGTACTAGTTGAATGTATATACCAGTTGTAAGTATATACCAATTGTATGTACTAGTTTCTAGTTGTATTTACTAGTGTTTTGTACTAGTTGTGTGGACTATGTGGATGCACGATTTGTTTGAACTAGTTACATTTTTGGGGCGCCGCAGGTTCCCCTATATTATTTTAAGAAATTATGTTAACGTATGGTTTCCTGTTCGTAGTCTTGTATACATATACATATATATATATGCAGTACAAGTTACAATATACTAAGGTAATTAACATAAATCAATAAATAATATAATATAATATAATATAATATAAATAATTCATATGACTCCAGGAAAGGACCTAGCAACAGAATGGGCATAGTATCATAAAGTTTAGGGTATAAAACTCATTTTTAATTAAAGGATTTTTTATTTAGGTCTTGGTTTGGTAGAAAACGGAGGACAAAGTCTGTATATAAAATGCCATAGGACTATAGAAAACCTATGTGAAATTTATATTGAAACCAAGTGTTATATTAATAAAAATTATCAATTGATCAGATCACTGTGAAACCGATATATACCATGGTTCATGTGTATGACAAACGTCTGGCGAAGTTTTGCTTAATTAAAGTTGCAAAACAATCAGGATATAATGAAGAATACAAGTTTACTATTGTGGAATCTGGTGATGTATTATGATGTTTCCCTAGTGCGTCACCAACACCTCGTTTGTTGCTCGGTACATATTTAATGGATTATCATGTGACGTTGGGAAAACGTCACGGCTCGTTGCAAAAGAAGATCATCCTTTCGAGAACGGCTATGACAAGTCGACGCTCTACTACGAGAAGGAGCTACGGAATAAACGAGTTGTAGCGAAGGTTAGATAAAGCGTATTTGTGTACGTTTCCGTTAAGTTTGAGGCAGAATTGTCCCTATATTGATGCAAAAGAAATTGGTTTAGTCGACCTTAATAAAACTTTGGTAATTGAAGCTCTGTCTTCTCTTCTTACGCTTTTTGTTCATATTTTTACTTGTCCATGTGTAGCCATATCATACCAATACCATTTTGTAACTTGTACACAAGGGACATCATATACGTATATAAAGGCCTTGGCCTTTTATGTCCCTTGTGTACAAGTTACAAAATGGTCTCTAACCCTGTTGATTATGCCAATGCATGCAACCAACCGTCGGTGTTCTTAGCTCCCTCACAAGGCAGTAGTTGAGGATTTCAAAACCTGCAACAGTACTAGTGTGACTAAAGTCTTGTGCTGTTTAAAATACTGATTATCCTAGGGGTCACTTGGATCTCTTTAAATTTGTAACTTGCACTGCATGTGTAGCTAGTACTTGATTGTAATTTTAATATTGTATAGTCACTTGGCCCTGTTAAACTTGTAACTTGTACTGTGTAGTATTTGATAGTAATTTTAATATTGCCAGTAACTTTCACTGCGTAGTGTACTTGAGTGTAATTAGCCTCACTATACTTAAGACATTCACTATGAGCAATTTTGTTATGAGATTCTACTGTACACATGGAAAACATACACACATGGATAAGAATAAAGCCTTGTTGAACATCAGTAACATAAATTTACTAGTTCTGGACGTTTCAACCCGGAAGTCTTCATCAGTAATACAGGAAAGGGAATATCAAGTAGTAAATTAGTAAATTCGTGTCCCTGAAGCTCAACAAGGCTTTATTCTCATAATGATCGCAACAAACACTCCTAATTCCTACACATGGACAAGTTAAAATATGAACAAAAAGCGTAAGAAGAGAAGACAGAGCTTCAATTACCAAAGTTTTATTATATATATATATATATATATATATCTGTCAAAAAATGGCGGACGTTCGGCTAGCTTCCGTTTTCTAGCTTAAAATTAGCTTTCTCTTCCTTAGCGTAGAACATTGAACGAACGAAATGGACTTAAAAACCACCCTTACTAATACTTTGTAAAGTGAAGCTTGCGAAAAACGTTTTCTACGAGATATGGCCTTGAAAAATTGACGACCAACAAGAGTCGATCGGAAATCAGTTAACCGGCTATCTATGGGAACATGCCAAGTAGTTCGAGTTTACTTAGGGGCGCCTGGCGCTCCACGAGTTTTTAAACTCGAAATACTTGTTTAATATATTAGTTATATGTAGTAGGTGCGTGTACTAGTTATATGTACTAGTTGAAAGTACTAGTTGCAAGTACTAGTTGTATATACGTACTAGTTGTATGTACGTACTAGTTGTATGTACTAGAACTAGCTATATTTACTAGTTTTAGGTACTAGTTGGGGGTATTAGTTGTATGTAGTAGTTGCATGTAGTAATTGTATGTACAGGTTCTGTGTACTAATTGTATGTATATACTAGTTGCATGTACTAGTTGTACGTACTATTTGTATCTACTAGTTGTATTTACTATTTGTATGTTCTATTTATATGTCTTTGCACTAGTTATATGTACTAGTTGTAGCCCTAGCTGTATGTCCTAGTTGTATGTACTATTTACATTTACTAGGTATACTTGTGTGTACTAGTTATATGTTCTTGTTGCATGTACTAGTTGCATGCACTAGTTGTATGTACTAGTTGTATGTACTAGTCACATGTACTAATTATATTTACTAGTTACTAATTCTATGAACTAGTTTTAACTAAGAATTTTATGTACTACTTGTATGTACTAGTTGTCTGTACTAGTTGTATGTATATACCAGTTGTATGTACTAGTTAAATCTACTAGTTTTATACGTATACTAGTTGTATGTATTATGTGCATGTACTATTCACATATACTAGTTATATGTTTATGCATTAGTTATATGTGATAGGTGTGTGTACTTGTTATATGAAGTAGGTGTGTGTACTTGTTATATGTAGTAGATGTGTGTACTTGTTATATGTACTAGTTGAAAGTACCAGTTGTACCTGCAAATTGTATGTACACGTTCTGTGTACTAGTTGCATGTTTATACTAGTTGTATGTTTATTTTCGTTGTAGGTACTAGCTTTGTACTAGTTGTATGTACTAGTTTTTTGAATTAGTTGTAGGTTCTGGTACAAGTTATACTAGGAAGTAGGAAGGAAGTCGTTCTCTATACTACTTGTGTTGTTTGTTTGAACTAGTTTTATGTACTAATTGTATGTACTAGTTGTATGGACTAGTTGTATGTACTTGTTGGATGTACTAATACTAGTTATATTCACTAGTTGTAGGTGCTAGTTGTATGTACAAGTTGTGTGTGGTAGTTGTATGTACTAATTTTATGTACTAGTTGGATGTACTAGTTGTATGTACTAGTTGTGTGTACTAGATATGAGCAAGTTGTATGTACAAGATATGGGCACAAGTTTTTTGTAGTAGCTATCAGAGAGTACAGCAGTACTCTCTAAGTAGGGATGGCCCAAAAAAATGGATGCCGTATTCAATGTATTACAGGTTAACACTTTATAAGTAGGCAGCTAATGCGTTTTTACCTTTTTTAAACTCATAATGTGTCTTTTTTGTACGATTTCAATTGAGGGAAGCTGTTTTCAAGTGCGCATAAAGACTCCAAGTTTGTAAATCGGTTTCAGGCCTACTTCCGGTTTTCCTCATTTTCTTCTTCTTATTATTATTATTATTCTTCCTTTTATTTCACGCTAGTACATAAATGCGCTTGTAGATAAATACATTTTAGGGGCATATCGTCTAAAATTTTTAGAAACTAGGGAATAGCTACCTATCTGTCTTCAAACGATTTGTGCAAAGACGGTTTTCTGTGTCGCGTAAGGAAATTGGAACCTTTTGTCGCCATTTTCCAATTAGGAGTTCTTAGTCATCTCCTGATTGCCTTCGACTACGACGTTATATTTCGAGTTTTCGCCAAAAAAATTACAAAACTAATTTTAATAATTATATAACATTGCAAAAAAGAAGGAATACAAGTAAATAAAAACATTTAAAAAATGAAATGAGAAATAGGTATGGCAGTCTATGTTTGGGCGCATCGATCCCTACTTCTAGTATATCCATGATGCGCCCAAACATAGAAGTGATGTGCATAGTTAAGTTTCAGTATGCCACTTCTGCAATGATAGCCTTACCATATGATCACTTTCTTGTTTCGTTACTTTTTCTAGATGTGATAGATACTGTTGCAGGGACTGCCAACCCTACTTCTCATTTCATTTTTTAAATGTTTTTATTTACTTGTAGACTAGTTGTGTGAACTAGTTGTACCTACTAATTTTATGTACTAGTTGTATGTACTCTTTGTATGTATATCCTAGTTTTATGTACTAGTTAAATGTACTAGTGTTATATATATACTAGTTGTATGGACTAGTTTCTAGTTGTATGTACTAGTTTTATGTACCCGTTCTATGTACTTGTTGGATGTACTTTTTATAATAACTAGGTATATGTGTATTTACTAGTTGTGTGTAGTAGGTGCATGTATTAGTTATATGTCCTAGTTGTTTGTACTAGTTGTATGTTCTAGTTCAATGTACTAGTTGTATGTACTAGTTGTATGTTCTGTTTGTGTGTACTGTTAGGATGTACTAGTTGTATGTACTAATTGCATGTACTAGTTGTATGCACTAGTTTTATGAAGTAGTTCTATTTTTATTTACTAGTTGTAGGTACTAGTTAAATGTAGCAGATGTATGTACTATTTGTATGTACTATTTGTATGTACTATTTGTATGTACTATGTGTATGTACTATTTATAAGTACCTGTTATATGTATGTAGTAGTTATATGTTTGTGAATTAGTTATATAGACTAGTTGTATGGTCTAGCTGTATGTACTAGTTGTATGTACTATTTATAATTACAAGGTATATGTGTATTTACTAGTTATATGTAGTTGGTGGATGTTCTAGTTATATATCCTAGTTGTTTGTCCTAGTTGTATGTACTAGTTGAATGTACTAATTATATGTACTTGTTACTAGTTGTATGAACTAGTTGTATGTTCCAGTCGTATTGTACTAGTTGCATATACTGGTTATATGTACTAGTTAATAGTTGTGTGTAGTTGTACAACCAAATTGTAAATACTAGTTGTATTTTGGCTGGTTGTTTGTATATAATAGTTGTATGAACTAGTTAAATGCACTAGTTTTATGTACTAGTTATATGTACTATATGGATGCACTATTCATATGTTCTAGTTATATACTTATGTACTAATTATATGTGGTAGGTGTTTACTAGTTATAGGTCCTAGTTTTATGTACTCGGTCTATGTACTAGTAGTTGCATGAACTACTTGTATGTACTATGTTTATGTACTAGTTATATATTTCTGTTTCAGTTATACCTGGTAGATGTATGTACTAGTTATATGTAATAATTGCAAGTACTATTTGTATGTAATAGTTGTATGTACTAATTATGATTATTAGGTAAAAGTGTATGTACCATTTATATGTCCTAGTTGTTTTTCCTAGTTGTGTGTAGTGGTTATGTACTAGTTGAATAAACAAGTTGGACGTTCTAGTATTATGTACTCATTCTGTGAGCTAGTTGTATATACTAGTTGTATTTCTAGTTGTGTGTTCTAGTTTTGTGTACTAATCTTATGTACTAGTTTTATGTACTAGTTGTATGTACTATTTATATTTACAATTTATGTGTAGTTACTAGTTATATGTAGTAGGTGTATGTACTAATTATATGTCCTAGCTGTTTGTCGTAGTTGTATGGACTAGTTGAATGTATTAGTTGTATGTACTAAATAGTATGTACTAGTTGTGGGTATTATTTGTTATGTACTAGTTGTATGTACTAGTTGCATGTACTAGTTGTATGTACTAATTGTTTGTTCTATTTGTGTGTACTAGTTGTATGTACTAGTTTTGTACCAGTTGTATATACTAGTTGTTAGTATATACCAGTTATAAATAATAGCTATGCACTAGTTGTATATACAAGTCGTACTTTCTAGTATTATTTACTTGTTCTATGAACTAGTTATATGTTCAAGTGTATAGTTGTATGTACTAGTTGTATGTACTAATTGTATGCACTAGCTGTATGTACTAGTTGTATGTACTATTCATAAATACTGGGTATATGTGTATTTACTAGTTAAATGTAGTAGATGTATGTACTAGTTATATGTCCTAGTTGTTTGTCCTAGTTGTATGGACTAGTTGAATGTACTTGTAGTATGTACTAATTGTATGTGTTAGGTGTGTGCACTATTTGGTATGTACTAGTTGTATGTACAATTTGTATGTACTAGTTGTATGTAAAAGATGTATGCACTAGTTCTTGGTACAACTATATACTAGTTTTATGATCTAATTGTATGTACTAGTTGTATGTACTAGTTGTATATATATACTAGTTGTATGTACTAGTTTCTAGTTGTATTTACTAGTTTCATGTACTAGTTGTATGTACTATGTGGATGCACTACTGAACTAGTTACATTTTTATGCATTAGTAATATATAGTAGGTGTTTGTTCTAGTTATATGTCCAAGTTGTATGCACTAGTTGTATGTACTATTTGTATGTACTGTTAGGATGTACTAGTTGTATGTACTAGTTGTATGTACTATTGCCTAATTGTATGTACTAGTTGAATGTACAAGATGTTTGAACTAGTTTTAGGTTCTAATACAAGTTATACTAGGTACTAGGAATGAACTAGTTCTACGAACTACTTGTTTTTTTGTGTGAACTAGTTTTCTGTACTAGTTGTATGTACTATATTTATGTACTAATTATATGTACTAGTTGCATGTACTAGTTGCATGTACCAGTTGTATTTACTAATAGTATATACTAGTTGTAGGTTCTGTTCCTAATTATACCAGGAACTAGGGAGTTACTAGTTGTATATACTAGACACTAGTTGTATGTACTAGTTATATGTACTAGTTACTAGTTGTGTGAACTAGTTGTACCTACTAATTTTATGTACTAGTTGTATGTACTCTTTGTATGTATATCCTAGTTTTATGTACTAGTAAAATGTACTAGTGTTATATATATACTAGTTGTATGGACTAGTTTCTAGTTGTGTGTACTAGTTTTATGTACCCGTTCTATGTACTCTTTGTATGTACTATTTATAATTACTAGGTATATGTGTATGTACTAGTTGTATGTAGTAGGTGTATGTACTAGTTATATGTCCTAGTTGGTTTGTACTAGTTGTATGTTCTAGGTGATTGTACTAGTTGTATGTACTAGTTGTATATACTATTTGTGTGTACTGTTAGGATGTACTAGTTGTGTGTACTAATTGCATGTACTAGTTGTATGCACAAGGTTTATGAAGTAGTTCTATTTTTATTTACTAGTTGTAGGTGCTAGTTATATGTAGCAGATGTTTGTACTATTTGTATGTACTATTTGCATGTACTATGTGTATGTACTATTTATAAGTACCAGTTATATGTATGTAGTAGTTATATTTGTGAACTAGTTATATATACTAGTTGTATGCACTAGCTGTATGTACAAGTTGTGTGTACTATTTATAATTACAAGGTATATGTGTATTTACTAGTTATATGTAGTTGGTGTATGTACTAGTTATATATCCTAGTTGTTTGTCCTAGTTGTATGTACTAGTTGAATGTACTAGTTATATGTACTAGTTAATAGTTGTGTGAACTAGTTGTACGACCTAATTGTAATTACTAGTTGTATGAACTAGTTGTTTGTATATAACAGTTGTATGAACTAGTTAAATGTGCTAGTGATATATACTATATGGATGCACTATTCATATGTACTAGTTATATATTTATATACTAATTATATGTAGTAGGTGTGTACTAGTTATAGGTCCTAGTTTTTTGTACACGTTCTATGTACTAGTAGTTGATTGAACTACTTGTGTGTACTATTTATACGTACTAGTTATATTTTTCTGTATTAGTTATATGTGGTAGATTGTGTATTAGTTATAGGTACTAATTGCAAGTACTAGTTTTATGTACTAGTTGTATGGACTAGTACTAGCTATATTTACCAGTTGTAGGTACAAGTTGCATGGACTAGTTTTATTTACTAGACCTACTTCTATTTAGTAGTTGTAGGTACTAGCTGTATGTAAAAGTTGTATGTAATAGTTGTATGTACTAATTGTTTGTTCTATTTGTATATACTAGTTGTATGTACCAGTTATATACCAGTTGTATGTATAAGTTGTATGTATATACTAGTTATAAATAACAGCTATGCACTAGTTGTATATACAAGTTGTACGTTCTAGTATTATGTACTCGTTCTATGAACTAGTTATATGTACTATTTTATAGTTGTATGTATTAGTTGTATGTAGTTATTGTATGAACTATTTGTATGTACTATTTATATGTGCCAGTTATATGTGTATTTACTGGTAATATGTTTGTGGACTAGTTATATGTGCTAGTTTTGTGCACTAGCTGTATGTACTAGTTGTATGTACTATTCATAATTACTAGTTATATGTGTATTTATTAGTTATATGTAGTAGATGTATGTACTAGTTATACGTCCTAGTTGTTTGTCCTAGTTGTATGCACTAGTTGTACGTACGCAATACTATTTGTATGTACTAGTCGAATGTAGTTGTTAGTTGTACTAGTTGAATGTATAAGTAGTGGGTAATTGTTGTATGTACTAGTTATATGTACTGGTTTTATGAACTAGTTGTATGTACTAGTTGTGTGTACTAGTTATATGTACTATTGCCTAATTGTATGTACTAGTTGTATGTACTAGATGTTTGAACTAATTTTAGGTTGTAGTACAAGTTATACTAGGTACTAGGAATGATCTAGTTCTATGAACTACTTGTTTGTTTGTGTGAACTAGTTTTCTGTATTAGTGGTATGTACTATATTTATGTTCTAATTATATGCGTATGTACTGGTCATATGGACTAGTTATATGTACTAGTTGTATATATCAGTTTTGTGTAATTGTTGTATGTACTAGTTGTATGTACTATTTATATGTACTAGTTATATGTACTAGTTGTATGTACTACTTGTATGTACTCGTTACATTTGTATGTACTGGGTGTATGTACTAGTTGTTTGTACTAGTTATATATACTAGTTGTACGTACTATTTATATGTACTATATATATATGTATGTACTAGGTATATGTACTACTTCTATGTACTAGTCACATGTACTAGTTATATGTACTAGTTACTAGTGGTATAAAGTAGTTGTACCTATTAATTTTATGTACTAGTTGCATGTACTACTTGTATGTATATACCAGTTGTATGTACTAGTTATATGTACTAATTTTATATATATACTAATTGTATCTACTAGTTTCTAGTTGTATTTACTACGTTTATGTGCTAGTTGTATGTACTATGTGGATGCACTATTTATTTGAACTAGTTATATTTTTATGTAGTAGTTATATGTAGTAGATGTTTGTACTAGTTATATGTACTAGTTGAAAGTACTAGTTGTATGTACTAGTTGTATGTACTAGAACTAGCTTAATATACTAGTTTTAGGTACTAGTTGTATGTATTAGATGTATGTAGTAGTTGCATGTGCTAATTGTGTGTACAAGTTCTGTGTACTAGTTGTATATATATACCAGTTGTATGTACTAGCTATGTACTAGTTGTATGTTCTAGTTGTATCTACTAGATACTAGTTGTATGTACTAGTTGTAGGTACTAGTTGTAGGTACTAGTTGTATGTACTAGATGTATTTACTGCTTACATTTACTAGGTATACGTGTGTGTACTAGTTATATGTAGAAGTTTTATCTACTAGTTATATGTCCTAGTTGTATGTACTTGTCGCATGTACTAATTATATTTACTAGTTACTAATTTTATGAACTAGTTGTACCTACGAATTTTATGTACTACTTGTATATACTAGATGTATGCACTAGTTGTATATAGATACCAGTTTTATACAACTAGTAAATATAAATAGAACTAGTTCATAAAACTAGTGTATACAACTAGTACATGCAATTAGTACATAAAACTAATACATCCTAATAGTACACACAAATACTAGTACATGCAACTAGTACATTCAACTAGAACATACAACTAGTACAAACAACTAGGACATATAACTAGTACATACACCTACTACATACAACTAGTACATACACATATACCTAGTAATTATAAATAGTACATGCAACTAGTTCACTCAACTAGTAACTAGTACATATAACTAGTACATGCGAATATTACATACAACTAGTACATACAACTAGAACATACAATAACTTCATAAAACAAGTATACAGCTAGCACAAACAACTAGTGCATACATCTTGTACATACAACAGGCTCATTTCTAGTACATACAACTAGTACATACAACTAGTACATGCAACTAGTACCTACAATTATTACTAATTACAACTACCACATACAAGTTGTACAAACATGTGGCACCAGCAACTATTTAATATAACTATATAGTATTAGTACATACAACAAGTAGATACAATTAGCACATACAACCAGAACATACAGCAAGTACATACAAATAGTACATATACCTAGTACATAAACATATAAATAATACATATAAATAGTACATACAAGTAGTACATACAATTAGTATCTAGTACATACAACTAGCCCCTCCCTAGTACCTAATATAACTAGGACTTGAACCTACAACTAGTACATACAATTAGTACAAAAACTAGTTCAAACAAACAAACAAGTAGTATATAGAACGAGTTCCTTCCTAGTTCCTAGTATAACTTGTACCAGAAGCTACAACTAGTTCAAAAAACTAGTACATACAACTAGTACATACAACTAAGATAAAGCTAGTACATACAACTAGTATAAACATACAACTAGTACACAGAATGTGTACATACAATTAGGATATACAACTAGTACCTTCAACTAGTACATATAACAAGTACACACACCTTACTACATATAACTAATACCTAAACATATAACTAGTATATATGAATAGTACATACACATACCGCACACAACTAGAAACTAGTACATACAACTAGTGTATATATACAACTAGTACATACAACTAGTACATACAAGGTACAACTAGATCATAAATTTGTAAAAAGTAAATATAATTAGTGCATGCGACTAGTACATACAGCTAGTACATACAATTAGAATCTAGTACATACAACTAACCCCTCCCTAGTACCTAGGACTTGAACCTAAAACTAGTACATACAACTAGTACATACAATTAGTAGATAAAACTAGTTCAAACAAAGAAACAAGTAGTATAGAGAACGAGTTCCTTCCTAGTTCTTAGTATAACTTGTACCAGAACCTACAACTAGTTCAAAACACTAGTACATACAACTAGTACATACAACTAGGTACATACAACCAGTATCAACATACAACTGGTACACAGAATGTGTACATACAATTAGGACAAACAACTTGTACTTTCAACTAGTACATATAACAAGTACACACACCTACTACATATAACAAATACACACACCTACTACATATAACTAGTATATATGAATACACAAGAAATTACGTAAGGAAAGACGGTAGACCACAGAATCCGTGTTATTGAAATTGGACGTGACGAAGACGGGAAAAAATATACGGGAGAATGATGGTGCCGTATTTAATCAAAAAGAGAACGGATACCGTATTTCGCCCGCCCCTTTTCTGAAATCATTAATATGCATGGGTTTATATAATTATTATATCACTTCATTGTGTAATAATGATATTATGATAGGATTTGAAGTCATTCACTCCAGCTGTCGATACGGTTGCACGTTTGTGAGAATCATGAGCGATCATCTAGCAGATACACTATTGTGTTCTTCATCTTCAAGCAGCGAAATGCACGAGACACAAGTCAATGATACGGTTTCAAGGCGAGGTAGTTCAAGCGAAGCTTTATCAGCTTGCCTTCGCTATCAATTAATGGAGACTGGTGAGATAACCATACAGAATGACTTTGAAGAATCAGAATTATTGAACAATTTTGAATATACTGAAGCTGATCATCCTGAAGAAATAAATTTTTTTTCAGACACATCCACAGAGGCATGTAACAAGGACCTGTGCAGGAGTGCTTATCATAATTATATAGTTCCCACTTTGCATGTGTTGTGGACTTTCTTTAGACATAATTTATTTTTTACAGTGTTTTTACTATTCAACCCACTTCACCTCAATGAATTTTATACTAGGTACCCAATGACTATCTCTATAATCCAATTCACTAAAAGCTTAATTGCACTGCCATAATTCAGCCCTTAAACTACTTTCTGTACCAGCATGATCTTCCCACGGTATATGATTTATGAATTAATGAGTAGCCTTCCTGCAATGTTCACACCGCACCTTGTTTTTACTAATGTGAACATAATCATATGCACAATCGCATATATATATAGTTAGATAGATAGATAGATAGATAATTATGTACTCATTTGTATTGTTGTAGATTTCTCAATGTGATATCAATTTGGAAGACTTTGACTCTGATGAAGAAAGTGAAGAAATTGGTGACTTAAGGTCAGATGAGAGGATTCCACACTTTTCTGAATGCATGCACATCCTGCTGCTCTGGTCTGTGCTGAATAATATTGGAGACAATGCAATGACATCCTTGTTAAAAAGTTTAAAGTCATTGTTTGCCAAAATGGAAGCAGCTGTTTCTTCCGAAATATTTTCACAGTTTTCTGCTGCTTTTCCAACTTCTTTGGTAAATGGCTACAAATTTCTTAAGCAAAAAGAAGAATTGCAACCAAAATTATTTACTGTGTGTGACAAATGTTACTCTGTATATGACACTGATAGCCGTAACCCACAATTAAATCAGTGTATTCATCAGGAGGCTCCTGTACATTCACAGGCTTCACGGAGAGGCATATGTGGTAATAGCCTATTCTTTGAAGGAAGCATTTATCCTAAATTGACATTTCCATACATTTCACTATGTTCATCATTAGAGGCTATGCTTTCAAGGCCTTGTATGCTAGAATTATGCTTCTCTTGGAAGCAAAGGAAAAATGATGATGCCAATTTGTTATGTGATATACATGATGGACTGGTTTGGAAAGAATTTTCCAGTATTTTAGATGATGATGACGCCTTATGGTTGTACTTAGCCTTAAATGTAGACTGGTTCCAACCATTTAAACACACACAGTATTCTGTTGGTGCAATATACCTGTCGATTTTAAATCTATCCAGGGCCCTCAGATTTAAAGAGGAAAATGCTATACTTATAGGAATAATTCCAGGTCCCAAGGAGCCACCTTTAAATCTTAATTCCTTTTTACAACCATTGGCATCAGAACTAATAACATTATATGAAGGTTATGAAATTGAAGTTGGCAGTGTGTCCTTGAAGTTACATACTGTAATAAATCTAATTGCTTGTGACATTCCCGCGACTCGGAAAGTTCTTGCTCTTCCAGGACATTCAGCTACTTTAGGATGTTCAAAATGCCTAAAATCATTTAAGGTAAATCATTTTGGAGAAAAGCCAGATTTTTCAGGATTTGACATTAGCATTTGGCCTAAACGTGATTCTTCTCTTCATAGGGAACTTGCTTATAAATACAAAGAGTTACCTAACAATTCTAGGCAGAGAGCCTTTGAAGTGGAACATGGCCTAAGGTTTTGTCAGCTGCTTGACCTACCATATTTTGATATCATCCGATATCATGTTATTGATCCTATGCACAACCTATTTGAGGGTTCTGCCAAGTACTTCATGAAGCTACTCTTGGAAAACAACTTGATTAATATGGGTATAGTTAAAGATGTTTCTAAAGCAATTGTTACTCCTGTGAAGATTGGCCGTTTACCAATGAAAATTGATTCCAATTACAGTGGTTTTACTGCCAATTAATGGAGGAACTGGACAATAATATACAGTCCAATAGTCCTGAAAGATTCTATTACACCAGAACTTTATGATATTTGGATGAACTTTGTTCATGCTTGTTGCTTGTTGTTCCGAAGAGCTATCAAGAAAGATATGAATGAAGAGGCAGGGTTGAGACTGCAAGCATTTTGTGAAGGCGTGCAAAATTATTTTGGAAAACAGTCATGCACAATGAACATGCATTTACATCTCCATCTAACATCATGTGTACTTGATTATGGCCCTCTCTATGGCTATTGGTGTTTTCCCTTTGAAAGGTATAATGGAACAATTGCTGCTTATTCGACAAATCGCAAAAGCTTTGAAAAACAACTAGCCAAAATATTTTTGAAAGGACAATTTATTCGTACAATGTCTGTACCACCAGGTTATGACCATTTGAAGTCATATGTTAATGATGTCTTCATTGATGACTGTTCTACTGTGATCTCAGTAAGTCAGTTACATAGAATTGAAACTCTTCAAAATTATCTTTCACCCAGTCAACAATTACAGTATGCCTTGCAAGAACATGAAATTTATTTGATGCAACTGAAGCACAGTACCACATCAGTATTTAGGCTGGATGAGCAGACTGGGCTATCTACCATGTACAAATCTCGGTATGGCCAGACTGTCCTTATTAATACCTCAAGTGCATATGCAGAGACATCGAAGAATATGGTTTATGCAGGGGAGAAGATAAAGAAAGGACAGATAGTTACAGCAAAGTGGCCTCTTGGAGACAATTCTGAAAGGATAGGTGAGGTCAGGAACATACTGAAACATAAGATACTCTTCACCAATGAATCTAGAGAAGAGCTAGCATTGGACCACATAGCTCTTGAAATTTGGTGGTATAAATTCCACCCTCAACCAAACTATTTTGGATCTCCATACATAGTTGTAGAGAATGTGTATGACCCTGCTTTGTCTAACCACCAATACATTCCTCTACAAAGGATAATAGCAAGATGTGCATATGCAAAACTAACCATCACTATTCCACCTTATCCTGAAGATGAAGTTATTGTTGTGAATCCTATGCCATTTAACTTCTCAGTTTTATAAATAGTATTGCATACAATGCATATATATATTATATAGAATAATATGGACAGTTTATTATAGTCCTTTTCTTTTAATTTCATGTTTCCCCTCACATTCATCTTAATTACCACCAGACCACAGCTGTTTTTTCATAATTATAATAATTGTATTATATAACAAGACTTCTACTGATTATAATATCAATAAGATATTAATAGCTAATTGTCCTCCAAGTATGAGTCAAATTGGTGTATAGTCTTATGTAGAGAGTTCATTAGCATCATTCCGCCTCTGGTGTGTTTGGAATAAACTTTATCTCTCCTAAATTGCCTAACTTCTGCAATTGTATTTTCTGCTTCTGACCTCTGACTTTTTAACTCCATCTCCAATGTTTCAGCCTTCAATGAAATTGTTTTAGCAAATACCAGAGCCTTTCTTTCCCTTTGTTCTAGTTTCCTTACATGTTTTATAACATCATGCTTTTCCATGCCCCACATATTAGTCTCTAGAGACTCAGTGAATTTCAGACTTTCTGTCGGTTGTGCAATGCTAAAATACTTGCAATTCCTTTGAGAAAATGCAGTCTGTGTACCCAAATCCTCCTCAGTTGCAATAGCATCCTCTTGCATGTCCTCAATCACTTTACAGTTCTTTCTGAGCTCCAGCATTTTTTCTTTTACTTCTTTAAGAGCTGACTCAGCCTGATTCTTAAGCCTGGTTAGGTCATTTTTCATCTTATCCCTATCATTATCCAATTCATCACACCACTCTAAAGTCTTCCGCTGAACATAGGATTCATTCGCGGAAACTTCAGGAGAGACACTCCATGGCCAGTTTGTAAAACTTACTGTATTTGATTTAGCAGCGTTGTCAAGTTCAGAAAGATTGACTACAATCGAATTCTCGGAAAGTGGGGTAGAGCAACGGGGCGCTGGTTCTCGTTTTGGCGATTGATCGGTGACAAAAAGCTTACGACATGCTCTTTTCTTTTGACGATTTCTTTCACGCTGCTTCTTTCTTCTTTGCTTCTTCTCTTCTAATGTATTCTCGCGGGAAAACCTCATCTTTTCGATAATCTTTTCAATTAAAGGAATCGTTCAGCTGTCGCCCTATATATAATGGCTTCTCGATGATATTATAATAAATTACGTCAAGATATTTGAGCGTGATTTCACCACTACGACGTCATCAATCACGTCGCATTTGGGAGCAGCTGCCGAAGACAACGACTTCATAGGCAAACATGACAAGTTCTGGTCGTCGCTTAAACGGATTTTATTCTTCTACTAGTACTCCTAGGTCAACTACGAGACCCACAATCGGTAGACAATCAGCGTTCAATCGCCCCACAACACCTCAAAATCAACATCATGAGCTGCAAAGTATTCAGGCAGGGAGCAGACAACCATTTCAACAACAGGTTTTAACTTCTTTAGAGAAGGTGGTTGAGCAGCAGAAGATGCTTCAGAAAAGTTTCAAGCTCTGGAGGATAAGACCAATATTTTAACTGCTATGCAGGAAAACCACAATAAAGGAAAAACACTTATTCCTAAGGAGCTCTCTGTAAGTAAATTTGTATATATATAACTACAATAATTGAAATAAAAATTATATTAAATCAACTGGTTTGATATATGTACAACAGCTGGATTTATTATACTTCCTCCTGCCTGTCATAAACAGGGTGAAATAAAGCACTTGCACTCAAATGCTCCAAACCTATTTAATGGAAAATTAGGGTTAGTGGCAGGCATTTAGAATTTATATATAGCAAAGTAATTACAATTAATTGTCAATGAATGTCTACTATGTAGTTAATATTCTCCTCTGAGCTAGCTCAGTATGAGAACATGGCTCATGTTGTATCTACTGATGCTCGGCTAGCAGTTACACCAATTGTTTTAAAAGTTTTTAATTGAATGTCTACTAGATAGTACTGTCCTCCGAGCTAGCTCAGTATGAGAACATGGCTCAGGTTGTATCTACTGATGCTCGGCTAGCAGTTACACCAATTGTTTTAAAAGTTTTTAATTGAATTTCCACTAGATAGTACTCTCCTCCGAGCTAGCTCAGTATGAGAACATGGCTCATGTTGTATCTACTGATGCTCGGCTAGCAGTTACACCAATTGTTTTAAAAGTATTTAATTGAATGTCTACTAGATAGTACTCTCCTCTGAGCTAGCTCAGTATGAGAACATGGCTCATGTTGTATCTACTGATGCAGTTAGTAGGTATATAGATTCATATAAATGCTTAAATAATTGATAGTATAATATATACATGATTATTGAATGTGTACACATAATATATATATGGTATGTATTATGCTTCGGTACACTATGTACTATATACAGTTCAGTTAGCAAGAATACATGGCTCATGTTGTGTTTAGTGCATGAGACTTTGTTTTATATAGATATAAAGAAGCACACAATCAAGATGTGGCCACGTATTTGAGGAGACAAATTAAGGGTCATTTTAGGGACAAGTTTAGTGAGGCAATTATATCACGTAAGTTGGACTTGAATTCAATCACAAAGTCATTAAATACTCTTTTCATAATTTCAATATAAAGGTGCTGTTTATAGGTATTACGAGTCTAGAAGAAGACTTGTACTAGATGAAAGGGACAGCAGGAAAGATATTTCAGAAAAAAACAAGACAGTCACCAAAGTTTACAACAGGCAAAAAAGGGTACATATATGTTACCAATTCATCATCTAGTCTTGGATAAATTTATCCATATCCGTGATATATATCCATTCCTTAATAGTTGTTCCAGAGGAGGAGTACTGTATTAATGAAAGTAATGCTTGGAAAGAGCTACCTATAAAATGTATATCTCAGGAAGAGTCGGACTATGATGACAGAAATGAAGTAACTTTTACAGTTTCCTCGCCTTGTTGGAGATCAGAAGGTAGGTATCTAAATTAAACTGTATTTTTAAAGCAAAAGTGTAATTTCCATTTTCTATTTTTATAGTCTTTCAAGCCTTTATCAAGAAGTTAGATAGAAGGCTGGAAAAACTGCCCAAGAGCAGAGGAAATGGTCTGGTGAAACATGTCCCAGGACCTACCAATCCTTCAGAGCCACCTAGGGGTACACCTGATTGGGCTATTAGTAGGACTTGGCAAAATGGGGATGAAGAATTGGAAATTCAAAGAGAAAGTCTACCAGTTTCAGAAGTCGTGCCATCTCCTTCAGTAAACATTACTGCTGTTATGGCGCAAGATGATGGCATTGAAGATAACAGTTTTAGTTCTATGGACGAACTTCTTGGGGAGTGCTACTAATAGCATTCACAAAGGACATAGAAATAGGTTTGCATTTTTGAACTCAGTACATATATAGGTAGTACTGTACTAGCTGTTAACCTCTTTTATATTATCCATTTTATTACAAACATATTAATATTTAGAAGTTTATTTAATTCAGCTTTTTGATTTAATTTTGTATTTACAATTTATTCAATTTTCGTTATGACAACTTGTTAATTCTCTACATGTATATATATATACGTGTACGCGAAGACGGGAGAATACAAAATAAGTATGATTACAGGCCTGTAGGAAGCATTAAAAATCATTATAAACACTATCTATAGTCGAATACGACGGCAAACATAAAAGACATATATGTTTAATAGACGGGTTTGCACACAATGCCGTCTACTTACCGTTTCCGTACTGTTTCTGGGAAAGCGACACACGGTAAAAGATGATATCGTCTTTTCCGAGAAAACGGATTGTCTTCTGGCTGTCTTCTTTGAAAAGACGGGACATTTTCTGTAAACAGACGGTCCGTATACGTACGTAACTTTTCTTGTGATAGTACATACAACTAGAAACTAGTACATACAACTAGTATATATATAAAACTAGTACATTTAACCAGTATATGTACTATCTATAATTACTAGGTATATGTTTATTTACTAGTTATATGTAGTTGGTGTATGTACTAGATATATATCCTAGTTTTTTGTCCTAGTTGTATGGACTAATTGAATGTACTAATTGTGAATACTAGTTGCATGAACTAGTTGTATGTATATACCAGTTGTATGTACTAGTTTCATGTACTGGTTATATATATGTACTAGTTAATAGTTGTGTGAACTACTTGTACGACCTAATTGTAAATACTAGTTGTATGAACTAGTTGTTTGTATATAATAGTTGTATGAACTGGTTAAACGTACTAGCTTTATGTATATATTAGTTGTGTGTACTGGTTTCTAGTTGTATATACTAGTTTCTAGTTGCATGTACTAGTTTTATGTACTAGTTATATATACTATATGGATGCACTATTCATATGTACTAGTTATATATTTATGTACTAATTATATGTAGTAGGTGTTTACTAGTTATAAGTCCTAGTTTTATGTACTCGTTCTATGTACTAGTAGTTGTATGAACTACTTGTATGTAATATGTTTATGTACTATTTATACGTACTAGTTATATTTTTATGTATTAGTTATATGTGGTAGATGTGTGTACTAGTTATATGTACTAATTGCAAGTACTAGTTGTATGTACTAGTTGTATGGACTAGTACTAGGTATATTTACTAGTTGTAGATACTAGTTGTATGTACTAGTTGTATATATATACTAGTTGTATGTACTAGCTATGTACTGGTTGTATGTTCTAGTTGTATGTACTAGTTGTATGTACAAATGGTAGGTTCTCTTACTAGTTATACCAGGTGCTAGGAAGGTACTAGTTGTATGTAGAAGATACTAATTTTATGTACTACTTTTATGTACTAGTTGTATGTTCTATTTATAATTACAAGGTATGTGTATTTACTAGTTATATGTAGTAGGTGTATGGGCTAGTTGCATGTACTAGTTGTATGTAATAATTGTATGTACTAGTTGTATTCACTAGTTTTATGTACTAGTCTTAGTTATATTTAGTAGTTGTAGGTACTAGTTATGTACCTGTTGTATGTACTAGTTGTATGTATATACTAGTTATAAATATTAGCTATGCACTAGTTGTATATACAAGTTTTACGTTCTAGTATTATGTACTCGTTCTATGAACCAGTTGTATGTGCTAGTTTATAGTTGTATGTACTTGTTGTATGTACTAATTGTATGTACTATGCGTATGTACTATTTTTAAGTGCCAGTTATATATGTATTTACTGGTTATATGTTTGTTTACTAGTTATATGTACTAGTTGTATGCACCAGCTGTATGTACTAGTTGTATGTACTATTCATAATAACTAGGTATATGTGTATTTACTAGTTAAATGTAGTAGATGTATGTACTAGATATATGTCCTAGTTGTTTGTCCTAGTTGTATGGACTAGTTGAATGTACTAGTTCTATGTACTAATTGTATATGCTAGGTGTGTGTACTATTTGGTATGTACAAGTTGTATGTACTATTTCTATGTACTAGTTATGTACCAGTTGTACGTAATAGTTGTATCTATATACTAGTTGTTAATATTGTTTGTACTAGTTGTATGTACCAGTTGTATGTATATATTAATTGTAAGTACTAGCTATGTTCTAGTTGTATGTATATACTAGTTTGTTGTTTATGTAGTAGTTGTATATGCTAGTGTTATGTACTCACACTATGAAAAATCTAGGATACCATTTTCCTACGTGCTATATGCCTATTCTGTAAAAAGAGCCTATAGGGGAACTAAACCTAAAGAGAGCTTTTGGTTACACTATGTACAAGTTGTATGTACTAGTTATGTACAAGTTGTATGTACAAGTTATGTACCAGTTGAACATACTAGTTGTATGTATATACTAGTTGTATGTAGTTGCTATGTACTAGTTGTATATACAAGTTGTATGTTCTAGTATTATGCACTCTATGAACTAGGTGTATGTACTATTTGATATGTACTAGTTGTATGTACTATTTCGATGTACTATTTATGTACCATTTGTATGTAATAGTTGTGTCTATATACTAGTTGTTAATATTTGCTATGTACTAGATATATATTCAAGTTGTATGTTCTATATAGTATTATGTACTAGTTCTATGAACTAGTAGTATTTACTAGTTTCTAGTTGTAAGTACTAGTTATATGTACTAGTTGTATGTACTATGTTATGTACCAGTTGTTGATTCTTGTACTAGTTATACTATGTACTAGGTAGATATTATTTGTATGTACTAGATACTTGTTGCATGTACTAGTTGTATGAACTAGTTTTATGAATTAGTTGTGTGTACTCTTTATATGTACTAGTTATATGTACCAGTTATATCTATAGTTTTATGTACTAGTGGTATGTACTAGTTATATTTACTAGCTGTATGTACTATTTGTGTACTAATTGTATGCAATAATTGTATGTACTAGTTGTAGGTTCTAGTACTACTTAAACTAGGTACTAGGGAGGGACTATATAGTTATATGCACTAGAAACTACTTGTATGTACTTGTTATATAAAGTAGTTATATGACCTAGTTGTATATACCAGTTGTATGTCCTAGTTGTATGTACCAGTTGTTTGTCCTAGCTGATTGTACTATTTACTAGTTATTTGTACTAATTTTATCTACTAATTGTATGTACAAGTCGCATGTACTAGTTGCATGGAAATGTTGTGCGTTCTAGTTCAATGTACTAGTTGTATGTACTCGTTACTAGTTGTTAGTAGTAGTTGTATGTACTAGTTTTATGTACTAGTTCCAGTTATACGTACTAGTTGTAGGTACTAGTTGTATTTATTAGTTGCAAGTACGATTCATATGTCCTATTTCTATGTACTAGTTGTATGTACTAGTTAATAGTTGTATAGTCTAGTTGTATGTACTAGTTGTATGTACTATTTGTATATACTAATTGAATGTACAAATTGTATATACTAGGTGTATGTAGTAGTTGTATGTTCTAATTTTTTGAACTAGTTCTATGTACTAATTGTATGTACTAGTTATGTACTAGTTATATGAATTAGTTTTAAGTCCTAGTTCTGGGCACCAGTTGTATGTACCAGTTTTATGTACAACTTTATGTACTATTTGTATGTACTATATGTAAGTACAAGTCGTATGAACTAGTAATATTAACTAGCTGTATGTACTATTTGTGTGTACTACTTGTATGCACTAGTTGTATGTACTAGTTGTATGTACTCAATACTATTTGTATGTACTAGTCGAATGTAGTAGTCATTTGTACTAGTTGAATGTATAAGTAGTGGGTAATTGTTGTATGTACTAGTTATATGTACTAGTTTTATGTACTATTTGTATGTACCAGTTGTATGTATTAGATGTTTTAACTAGTTTTAAGTTCTAGTACAAGTTTTACTAGGTACTAGGAATGAACTAGTTCTAAGAACTACTTGTTTGTTTGTGTGAACTCGTTTTCTGTACTAGTTGTATGTACTATATTTATATACTAATTATATGTGTAGGTGCTAGTCAAATGTAATAGTTATATGTACTAGTTATATGTACTAGTTGAAAGTACCAGTCGCATGTACTAGTAGTATATACTAATTGTAGGTTCTAGTCCTAATTATACTAGGGACTAGGGAGGTACTAAATGTATATACTAGACATTAGTTGTATGTACTATTCATATGCACTAGTTGTATGTATATACTAGTTGTATATACTAGCCCTGTACTAGTTGTAGGTTCTCGTTGTATGTACTAGATACTAGTTGTATGTACTAGTTGTATGTACTAGGTGTATGTACCAGTTATATTTACTATTTGTATGAACTATTTATATGTGTGGTTACTAGTTATATGTACTAGTTGTATGCGCTAGCTATATGTACTAGTTGTATGTACTATTTACATTTACTAGGTATACGTGTATGTACCAGATATATGTAGTAGGTGTATGTGCTAGTTATATGTCATAGTTGTATGTACTAGTTGCATGTACTAGTTGTTTGTACTAGTTGTATGTACTAGTCGCATGTACTAATTATATTTACTAGTTACTAATTTTATGAACTAGTGGTGCCTACGAATTTTATGTACTGCTTGTATGTGCTAGTTGTATGTACTAGTTGTATGTATATACCAGTTGTATGTACTAGTTAAATGTAGTAGGTGTGTGAACTTGTTATATGTACTAGTTGAAAGTACTAGTTGTATATATGTGCCAATTGTATGTACACGTTCTGTGTACTAGTTGTATGTTTATACTAGTTGAATGTACTAGCTTTGAAATAGATGTATGTTCTAGTTGTATGTACTAGATACTAGTTGCATCTACTATTTGCATGTACTAGTTGTACGTCCTAGTTGTATGTTCTAGTTGTATTTACTATCTGCATGTACTAGTTATATGTTTGTGTACTAGTTATATGTACTAGTTGTATGCACTAGCTGTATGTACTAGTTGAATGTACTATTTATATTTTCTAGGTATATGTGTATGTACTCGTTCTATGAATTAGTTGTATGTACTAGTTTCTAGTTGTATATACTAGTTGTATGTAGTTTTTGTATGTACTAGTACTATGTACTGGTACTAGTTATAATTACTAGATGTAGGTACTGGTTGTATGTAGTAGTTGGATGTAGTAGTTGTATGTACTATTTGTTAGTACTAGTTGTATGAACCAGTTGTATGTATATACTAATTGTAAGTACTAGCTATGTTCTTGTTGTATGTATATATTAGTTTGTTGTATATGTAGTAGTTTTATATGCTAGTTTTATGTACTCACACTATGAAAAATCTAGGATACCATTTTCCTACGTGCTATATGCCTATTCTGTAAAAAGAGCCAATAGGGGAACTAAACCTAAAGAGAGCTTTTGGTTACACTATGTACAAGTTGTATGTACTAGTTATGTACCAGTTGAACGTACTAGTTGTATGTATATACTAGTTGTATGTAGTTGTGTGTACTAGTTGTATGTACTAGTTGTATGTACGTTTTGTATGTACTTGTTGGTTGTACTAGGTGTATGTACTATTTTTAAATACTAGTTATATGTGTATGTACTGGTTATATGTAGTAGTTGTATGTAACTTTTGTATATACAAGTTGCCTGTACTACGTGTATCCACTAGCTGTATGTACTAGTTGTAGGTTCTAGTACTAGTTATATTAGATACTAAGTAGGCATTAGTTGTATGTACTAGTTTTTAGGACTATTTGAACATATTAGATGTATGTACTAGTTCTATGTACTAGTATTAGTAATATTAACCAGTTGTAGGTACTGGTTGTATGTAGTAGTTGGATGTAGTAGTTGTATGTACTAATTGTATGTATTAGTTGTATGCACCAGTTTTATCTATATACTAGTTGTATGTAGTAGCTATGTACTAGTTGTATGTACTAGTTTCCTCTTTATGTAGTAGTTGTATATACTAGTTGAATGTTCTAGCTGTATATAGTAGTTGTATGAACTCGATACAATGTTCCAATCAAATGTAGTACTTATATGTACTAGTTGTATGTATTAGATGTATGTACTAGTGACTAATTGTATGTACTAGTTGTATGTACTAGTTTTTTGAACTAGTTGTAGAAGTTATACTAGGAACTAGGAAGGAACTTCTTCTATATACTACTTGTTTGTTTGTTTGAATTAGTTTTTTGTACTAATCCTATATACTAGTTGTATGTACTAGTTGTATGTACTAGTTGTAGGTTGAAGTCCTAGATACTAATTGTATGTACTAGTTGTATGTACCCGTTGTATGTAATTGTACTAGTTGTATGTACTATTTATATGTTTATGTACTAGGTATATGTACTACTTGTACGTACTAGCTCTATGTGCTGGTTGTATGTACTAATTCTATCTACTAGTTGTAAGTACTAATACTAGTTATATTTACTAGTTCTAGGTGCTAGTTGTATGTAAAAGTTGTATGTGGTAGTTGTATGTACTAATTGTATGTACTAGTTGGATGTACTAGTTGTATGTATTAGTTGTATGAACTAGATATGAACCAGTTGTAAGTACAAGATGTATGCACTAGTTGTTTGTACTAGCTATATACTAGGTTTATGAATTTGTTGTATGTACAAGTTGCGTGAATTAGTTGTACATACTAATATTATGTACTAGTTGAATGTACTCTTTGTATGTATATACCAGTTTTATGTACTAGTTAAATGTACTAGTGTTATATATATACTCGTTGTATGGACTAGTTGTATGGACTAATTTTCTTGTTGTATGTACTAGTTGTATGTACTCTTTATATTTACTAGGTATATGTGTATGAACTAGTTGTATATCCTAGTTGTTTGTAATCGTTGTATGTTCACGTTGAATGTACGATTTGTATGTACTATGTGTATGTACTATTTATAAGTACCAGTTATATGTATGTAGTAGTTATATGTTTGTGAACTAGTTATATATACTAGTTGTATGCACTAGCTGAATGTACTAGTTGTATGTACTATTTATAATTACAAGGTATATGTGTATTTACTAGTTATATGTAGTTGGTGTATGTACTAGTTATATATACTAGTTGTTTGTCCTAGTTGTATGTACTAGTTGAATGTACTAGTTATATGTACTAGTTGTATGGACTAGTTGTATGTACTCAATACTATTTATATGTGCTAGTCGAATATAGTAGTAATTTGTACTAATTGAATGTATAAGTAGTGTGTAATTGTTGTATGTACTTATTAAATGAATGAACTAGTTCTATAAGCTACTTGTTTGTTTGTGTGAACTAGTTTTCTGCACTAGTTGCATGTACTCTATTTATGTGCTAATTATTTGTGTATGTACTAGTCATATGTACTAGTTATATGTACTAGTTGTATGTGCTAGTTGTATGTACTTGTGGTATATACTAGTTGTAGGTTGTAGTCCTAATTATACTAGGTACTAGGGAGGTACTAGTTGTATATACTAGACACTAGTTGTCTGTACTAGTTGTATGTACTAGTCGCATATACAAGTTATATGTACTAGTTACTAGTTGTATGAACTAGGTGTACCTATTAATTTTATGTACTAGTTGGATGAACTAGTTATATGTATATACCAGTTGTATATACTAGCTAAATGTACTAATTTTATATATATACTAGTTGTATGCATTAGTTTCCAGTTGTATTTACTAGTTTTATGTACTTGTTGTATGTACTATGTGGATTCACTATTTATTTGAACTAGTTATATTTTTATGCATTAGTTATATGTAATAGGTGTGTGTACTAGTTATATGTACTAGAACTAGCTATATTTACTAGTTTTAGGTACTAGTAGTATGTATTAGTTGTATGGAGGAGTTGCATGTGCTAATTGTATGTACAAGTTCTGTGTACTAGTTGTATGTATATACTAGTTGTTATTACTAGCTATGTACTAGTTGTATGTTCTAGTTGTATATACTAGATACTAGTTGAATGTACTAGTTGTAGGTACTAGTTGTATGTACTAGTTGTATTTACTATTTGTATGTTCTATTTATATATGTGTGTACTAGTTATATGTACTAGTTGTATGCGCTAGCTGTATGTAGTAATTGTATGTACTATTTACATTGACTAGGTATACGTGTATGTACTAGATATATATAGTAGGTGTATGTACTAGATATATATAATAGGTGTATGTACTAGTTATATGTCCTAGTTGTTTGTACTAGTTTTATGTTCTAGTTGTAGGTACTAGTTAAATGTAGCAAATGTATGTACTATTTTTATCTACTGTTTATATATATGTGCTATGTGAATGTACAATATAGAAGTACCAGTTATATGAATGTAGTGGTTATATGTTTGTGAACTAGTTATATATACTAGTTGTATGCTCTAGCTGTATGTACTAGTTGTATATATTATTTATAATTATAAGGTATATGTGTATTTACTAGTTATATGTAGTTGGTGTATGTACTAGTTATATATCCTAGTTGTTTGTCCTAGTTGTATGTACTAGTTGAATGTACTAGTTATATGTACTAGTTACTAGTTGTATGTACTGGTTATATGTACTGGTTAATGGTTGTGTGAACTAGTTGTACGACCTAATTGTAAATAGTATGTACTAGTTGTATGTACTATTCATAATTACTAGGTATATATGTATGTACTAGTTATATGTAGTAGATGTATGTACTAGTTATATATCCTAGTTGTTTGTCCTAGTTATATGGACTAGTTGAATGTACTAGTTGTATGTACTAATTGAATGGGCTAGGTGATTGTACTATTTGGTATGTACTAGTTGTATGTAATATTTCTATGTACTATTTCTATGTACTAGTTATGTACCAGTTGTACGTAATAGTTGTATGTATATTCTAGTTGTTAATATTAGCTATGTACTAGATGTATATTCAAGCTGTATGTTCTATATAGTATTTTGTACTCGTTCTATGAACTAGTAGTATTTTCTAGTTTCTAGTTGTATGTACTAGTTGTTAGTACTAGTTTTATGTACTCTGTGTATGTACCAGTTGTTGATCCTTGTGCTAGTTATACTATGTACTAGGTAGGTTCTTTTTGTATGTACTAGATACTTGTTGTATGTGCTAGTTGTATGAACTAGTTTTATGAACTAGTTGTATGTACTGTTTATATGTACTAGTTATATGTACCAGTTATATGTACCAATTATATGTACTAGTAGTATGTACCAGTTATAATTACTAGCTTTATGTACTATTTGTGTGTATTAATTGTATGCACTTGTTGTATGTACTAGTTGTAGGTTCTAGTACTGGTTAAACTAGGTACTAGGTAGGTTCTTTATAGTTATATGTACTAGAAACTACTTGTATGTACTTGTTATATAAAGTAGTTATATGACCTAGTTGTTTGTACCAGTTGTATGTCCTAGCTGATTGTATTATTTACTAGTTTTATGTACAAGTTGTGTGTAATAGTTCAATGTAATAGTTGTATGTTTTCATTCCAATTTGTATGTACTAGTTATATGTACTAATTTTATCAACTAATTGCATGTACAAGTTGCATGTACTAGCTGCATGTACATGTTCTGCGTTCTAGTTCAATGTACTAGTTGTATGTACTCGTTAATAGTTGTTAGTAGTAGTTGCATGTTCTAGTTTTATGTTCTAGTTCCAGTTATATGTACTAGTTGTAGGTACTAGTTGTATATATTAGTTGCAAGTACGATTCGTATATCCTATTTGCATATACTAGTTGTATGTACTAGTTAAGAGTTGTATAGTCTAGTTGTATGTACTAGTTGCGTCCACTAGTTTAAAGTACTAGTTGTATGTACTATGTGCGTGTTCCAGTTGTTGATTCTTGTACTAGTTATACTATGTACTAGGTAGGTTCTAGTTGTATGTACCAAATACTTGTTGCATGTACTAGTTGTATGTACTAGTAGTATATACTAGTTGAAGGTTCTAATCCTAATTATACTAGGTACTAGGGAGGAACTAGTTGTATATACTAGACACTAGTTGTATGTACTAGTTATGTGTACTAGTTATATGTACTAGTTGTATGCACTAGTTGCATGTACTGTTTATATGTATAAGTTGTATATACTAGTTGTATGTACTACTTATATGTACTAGTTACATTTGTATGTACTGGGTGTGGGTACCACTTGTTTGTACTAGTCATATATACTAGTTGTACGTACTATTTATATATACTAAAGATATGTGAATGTACTAGGTATATGTACTACTTGCATGTACAAGCTGTTTTAACTGGTTGTATGTACTAATTCTATGTACTAGTTGTATGTACTTGTGATATGTATTAGATAGAACCAGATGTATGTACAAGATGTATGCACTAGTACTTTGTACTAGCTGTATACTAGTTTTAGGAACTAGTTGTATGTACTATGTGTTTGGACTAGTTGTATGTTCTAGTCGCATGTACTAGTTATATGTACTAGTTACTAGTTGTATGAACTAGTTGTAACTATTAAATTTTTGTACTAGTTGTATGTACTAGTTAATAGTTGTATAGTCTAGTTGTATGTATTAGTTGTATGCACCAGATGTAAGTACTAGTTGTATGTACTATGTGTATGTACCAGTTGTTGATTCTTGTACTATTTATACAATGTACTAGGTAGGTTCTAGTTGTATGTACTAGATACTTGTTGCATGTACTAGTTGTATGAACTAGTTTTATGAACTAGTTGGGTGTAGTCTTTATATGTACTAGGTTTATGTACCAGTTATATGTACTAGTTATATTTACTAGCTGTATGTACTATTTGTGTGTTCTAATTGTATGCACTAGTTGTATGTACTACTTATATGTACTCGTTACAATTGTATGTACTGGGTGTATGTACTAGTTGTTTGTACTAGTTATATATACTAGTTGTTCGTACTATTTATATATACTATATATATATGTGTATGTACTAGGCATATGTACTACTTGTATGTACAAGCTGTATTAGCTGGTTGTAAGTACTAATTCTACATACTAGTTATATGTACTAGTTTTATATAGTAGATATGAACCAGTTGTTTGTACAAGATGTATGCACTAGTTCTTAGTACTAGCTATATACTAGTTTTATGAACTTGTTGTATGTACTATGTGGATGCACTATTTATTTGAACTAGTTATATTTTTAGGTATTATGTTATGTTTTATGTTATATGTACTAGTTGAAAGGACTAGTTGTATGTACTAGTTGTAGGTACTAGAACTAGCTATATTTACTAGTTTTAGGTACTAGTTGTATGTATTCGTTGTATGTAGTAGTTGCATATGCTAATTGTAAGTTCAAGTTCTGTGTACTATATAGTTGTATGTATATACTAGTTGTATGTACCAGTTGTACGTACTAGTTGTATGTTCTAGTTGTATTTACTAATTGTATGTTCTATTTTTATGTGTGTGTACTAATTATATTTACTTGTTGTAGCGCTAGCTGTATGTACTATTTGTATGTACTATTTACATTTACTAGGTATACGTGTATGTACTAGTTATATGTCCTAGTTCTATGTACTAGTTGCAAGCACTAGTTGTATGTTCCAGTTGTATGTACTAGTCACATGTAAGAATTATATTTACTAGTTACTAATTTTAAAAACTAGTTGTACCTACGAATTTTATGTACTAGTTGTATGTTGTATGTACTCTTTGTATGTATATACTAGTTTTATGTACTAGTTAAATGTACTAGTGTTATATATATATTAGTTGTATGGACTAGTTTCTAGTTTTATGTACTAGTTTTATGTACCCGTTCAAGGTACTAGTTGTAAGTACTGTTTATAATTACTAGGTATATGTGTATGTACTAGTTGTATGTAGTAGGTGTATGTACTAGTTATATGTCCTAGTTGTTTGTACTAGTTATATGTTCTAGTTGAATGTACTAGTTGTATGTACTAGTTGTATATTCTATTTGTTTGTATTGTTACGATGTACTAGTTGTATGTACTTATTGCATGTACTAGTTGTATGCACTAGTTTTATGAACTAGTTCTATTTATATTTACTAGTTGTTATATGTTTGTGAACTAGTATTATATACTAGTTGTATGCACTAGCTGTATGTACTGGTTGTGTGTACTATTTATAATTACAAGGTATATGTATATTTACTAGTTATATGTAGTTGGTGTATGTACTAGTTATCTATCCTTGCTGTTTGTCCTAGTTGTATCTACTCGTTTAATGTACTAGTTATATGTACTCGTTAATAGTTGTATGAACTAGTTGTACGTACTAATTGTCAATACTAGTTGTATGTACTAGTTGTATGTACTAGTTGTATGTACTAGTTGCATGTACTGGTTATATGTACTAGTTAATAGTTGTATGAACTAGTTGTAAAACCTAATTGTAAATACTAGTTGTATGAACTAGTTGTTTGTATATATTAGTTGTATGTACTAGTTTCTAGTTGCATGTACTAGTTTATGAACTAGTTATATATACTATATGGATGCACTATTCATATGTACTAGTTATATATCTATACTAATTTTATGTCGTAGGTGTGTACTAGTTTTAGGTCCTAGTTTTATGTACTACTTCCATGTACTAGTAGTTGTATGAACTACTTGTATATACTATGTTAATGTACTATATATATGTGATAGTTACATTTTTAGGTATTAGTTATATGTGGTAGATGTGTGTACTAGTTAAATGAACAAGTTGCAAGTACTAGTTGTATGTACTAGTTGTATGGACTAGTACTAGTTATATTTACTAGTTGTAGATACTAGTTGTATGTACTTGTTGTATGTATACACTAGTTGTATGTACTAATTGTATGTCCTAGGTGTGTGTACTAAATGGAATGTATTAGTTGTATGTACTCTTTGTATGTACTAGTTATATGTACTAATTTTATCTACTAATTGTATGTTCAAGTTGCATGTACTAGTTGCATGAACATGTTGTGCATACTACTTCAATGTACTAGTTCTGTGTACTCGTTACTAGTTGTTAGTAGTAGGTGTAAGTACTAGTTTTATGAACTAGTTCCAGTTTTATGTACTAGTTGTAGGTACTAGTTGTATTTATTAGTTGAAGTACGATTCGTATGTCCTATTTGCATGTACTAGTTGTATGTACTAGTTGTATGTACTAGTTGTAGGTTCAAGTCCTAGTTATATTAGATACTAGGGAGGTGCTAGTTCTATGTACTAGATACTAATTATATGTACTTATTGTTTGTACCAGTTGTGTGTAATTGTACCAGTTGTATGTACTATTTGTATGTACGAGTTGCATGTACCAGTTGTATGTACTAGGTGTATGTAGTAGTTGTACGTTCTAATTGTTTGAACTAGTTCTATGTACTAATTGTATGTACAAGATATGTACTAGTTACTAGTTTCTAGTTGTATGTACTATTTATAAGTACTAGTTGTATGTACTATGTGTATGTACCAGTTGTTGATTCTTGTACTACTTATACTTTGTACTAGGTAGGTTCTAGTTGTATGTACTAGATACTTGTTGCATGTACTAGTTTTCTGAACTAGTTGTATGAACTAGTTGTATGTTCTGTTTATATGTACTAGTTATATGTACCAGTTATATATACTAGTTTTATGTACTAGTAGTATGTACAAGTAATATTTACTAGCTGTATGTTCTATCTGTGTGTACTAATTGTATGCACTAGTTGTATGTACTAGTTGTATGTACTCAATACTATTTGTATGTACTAGTCGAATGCAGTAGTTATTTGTACTAGTTGAATGTATAAGTAGTGTGTAATTGTTGTATGTACTAGTTATATGTACTAGTTGTATGTACTAGTTGTATGTACTAGTTGGATGTACTAGTTGTATGTACTAGATGTTTGAACTAGTTTTAGGTTCTAGCACAAGTTATACTAAGTACTAGGAATGAACTGGTTCTATGAACTACTTGTTTGTTGGTGTGAACATGTTTTTTGTACTAGTTGCATGTACTATATTTATGTACTAATTATATGTGTATGTACTAGTCATATGTACCAGTTATATGTACTAGTTGAAAGTACCACTTTTGTGTAATTTTTGTATGTACTAGTTGTATGTACTACTTATATGTACCCGTTACATTTGTATGTACTGGGTGTATGTACCAGTTGTTTGCACTAGATATGAACCAGTTGTATGTACAAGATGTATGCACTAGTTCTTTGTACTAGCTGTATACTAGTTTTATGAACTAGTTGTATGTACTAGTTGAATGTACTAGTTGTATGTACTAGTCGCATGTACTAGTTATACGCACTAGTTACTAGTTGTATGAACTAGTTGTACCTATTAATTTTATGTACTAGTTGTATGTATATACCAGTTGTATGTACTAGCTATGTACTTGTTGTATGTTCTAGTTTTGTGGACTAGTTTCTAGTTGTATGTACCATGTGTGTGTACTATTCATATATACTAGTTATATGTTTATGTATTAGTTATATGAAGTAGGTGTTTGAACTTGTTATATGTACTAGTTGAAAGTACTAGATGTATGTGCTAATTGTATGTACACGTTCTGTGTACTAGTTGTATGTTTATACTAGTTGTATATACTAGCTTTGTACTAGTTGTATTAACTATTTGTATGTACTATTTGTATGTTTGTGTACTGGTTATATGTACTAGTTGTATGCGCAAGCTGTATGTACTAGTTGTATGTATTATTTATATTTTCTAGATATATGTGTATGTGCTCGTTATATGTAGTAGGTGTATGTGCTAGTTATATGTCCTAGTTGTTTGTGCTAGTTGTACATACAAGTTGAATGTACTAGTTGTGTGTTCAAGTATTTTGTACTCGTTCTATGAATTAGTTGTATATACTAGTTTCTAGTTGTATATACTGGTTGTATGTACTTTTTGTAAGTACTGGTTGTATGTACTAGGTGTATGTACTATTTTTATATAGTAGTTATATGTGTATGTTCTGGTTATATGTAGTTGTTGTATGTTACAGTTGGATGTACAAGTTGCCTGTACTACGTGTATGCGCTAGCTGTATGTATAAGTTGTAGGTGCTAGTACTAGTTTTATTAGGTACTGAGTAGGAATTAGTTGTTTGTACTAGTTGTTAGGACTACTTTAACTACTTTATTAGTTGTATATACTGGTTCTATGAACCAGTACAAATTAATATTTACTAGTTGTAAGTACTGGTTGTAAGTAGTAGTTGGATGTAGTGGTTGTATGTACTAATTGTGTGTGTTAGTTGTATGCACTATTTGTATGTATATACTAGTTGTATGTAGTAGCTATGTACTAGTTGTATGTACTAGTTTCCTGTTTATGTAGTGGTTGTATATACTAGTGGAATGTACTAGCTGTATATACTACTTGTATGTACTTGATACTATTTGTATGTACCAATCAAATGTAATAGTTATATGTACTAGTTGTATGTATTAGTTGTAGGTTCAAGTCCTAGTCATATTAGGTAATTGCGAATTGCTAGTTGTATTTACTAGTTACTAATTGTATGTACTAGTTGCATGTACCAGTTGTGTGTAATTGTACTAGTTGTATGTACTAATACTAGTTATATTTCCTAGTTGTAGGTGCTAGTTGTATGTACTAGTTGTATGTTATAGTTGCATGTACTAGTTAGATGTACTCGTTACTAGTTGTGTGAACTAGTTGTACCTACTAATTCTATGTACTAATTGTATGTACTCTTTGTATATATATATTAGTTTTATGTACTAGTTAAATGTACTAGTGTTTATATATATACTAGTTGTATATACCAGTTTCTAGTTGAATATACTAGATTTATGTAATATTTGTAATTACTAGGTATATGTGTATGTACTAGTTGTATGTAGTAGGTGTATGTACTAGGTGTATGTATTAGGTGTATGTACTAGTTATATGTCCTAGTTGTTTGTCCTAGTTATATGGACTAGTTGAATGTACTAGTTGTATGTACAAATTGTATGTGCTAGGTGTGTGTACTATTTGGTATGTACTAGTTGTATGTTCTATTTGTATGTACTAGTTATGTACTAGTTGTACTTCATAGTTGTATGTACATACTAGTTGTTAATATTAGCTATGCTAGATGTATATTCAAGTTGTATGTTCTATATAGTATTTTGTACTCGTTCTATAAACTAGTAGCATTTACTAGTTTCTAGTTGTAAGTATTAGTTATAAGTACTAGTTGTATGTACTATGTGTATGTACCAGTTGTTGTACTAGTTATACTATGTACTAGGTAGATTCTATTTGTATGTACTAGATACTTGTTGCATGTATTAGTAGTATGAACTAGTTTTATGTACAACTTGTATGGACTAGCTGTATGTACTATTTGTATGTATTAGTTGTATGTACTAGGTGAATGTTGTAGTTGTACGTTCTAATTGTTTGAACTAGTTCTGTGTACTAATTGTATGTACTAGGTATGTACTAGTCGCTAGTTTCTAGTTGTATGTACTAGTTGTATGTACTAGTTGTTAGCACCCAATACTATTTGTATCTACTAGTCGAATGTAGTAGTTATTTGTACTAGTTGAATGTATAAGTAATGTGTAATTGTTGTATGTACCATTTTTATGTACTAGTTGTATGTACTAGTTGTATATACTAGATGTTTGAACTAATTTTAGGTTCTAGTGCAAGTTATACTAGGTACTAGGAATGAACTAGTTCTATGAACTACTTGTTTGTTTGTGTGAACTAGTTTTCTGTACTACCTGTATGTACTATATTTATGTGCTAATTATATGTGTATGTATTAGTTATATGTAATACCTATATGTTCTAATTATTTGTACTAGTTGCATGAACTAGTTGCTTGTACTAGTAGTATATACTAGTTGATGGTTCTAATCCTAATTATGCTAGGTACTAGGGAGGAACTAGTTGTATGTACTAGTTATATGTACTAGTTATATGTACTAGTTGTATTTACTACTTATATGTCTAGTTGTATGTACTAGTTGTATGTACTACGTATATGGACTCGTTACATTTGTATGTATGTATGTACATGTATTACATACATGTATGTACTGGTTGTACGTACTAGTTGTTTGTACTAGTTGTATATACTAGTTTTACGTACTATTTCTATATACTATATATATTAATACATGTACTTGGTACATGTATTACTTGTATGTACTAGCTGTATTAGCTGGTTGTATGAACGAATTCTATGTACTACTGGCATGTACTAGTTGTATTTACTAGTTGTATGTACTAGTCGCAAGTACTAGTTATATGTACTAGTTACTAGTTGTATGAACTAGTTGTACCTATTAATTTTATGTACTAGTTGTATGTTCTAGTTGTATGTATATACCAGTTGTATGTACTAGTTAAATGTACTTATTAGGGGCTGTATTATGTATAATATGAGTTCATACTCAAGTTTTGTAACACTTAATTTATACGTCAATACATCGTTTTTGCAAATGGCGGCGTTCAGGAAGCTTTGGTTAACGAAGCTTTTCCATCGTTATTTATAAAGTTCAGGACACTCAAGCGTCCTCAAATGTTAGTATTCCGAATGTATATATCAAATCCCAATGATGCGGCCAAGTAGTTCGAGTTAATTCGGGGGGCGGCAGCCCCATGAGTTTTTAAACTCGAAATACTTCTTTTATATATATACTAGTTGTATGTAATAGTTTCAAATTGTATTTACTAGTTTTATGTACTAGTTGTATGTGCTATGTGGATGCACTATTTATTTGAACTAGTTAAATTTTTATGTATTAGTTATATGTAGAAGGTGTCTGTACCAGTTTTATGAACTAGTTGAAAGTACTAGTTGTATATACTAGTTGTGTGTACTAGAACTAACTATAGTTATATGTACTATTTGTATGCACTAGTTTTATAAACTAGTTCTATTTATATTTACTAGTTGTAGGTACTAGTTATATGTAGCAGATGTATGTACTATTTGTATCTACTATTTGTATGTACTATGGGCATGTACTATTTATAAGTATCAGTTATATGTATGTAGTAGTTATATGTTTGTGATCTAGTTATATATACTAGTTGTATGCACCATCTGTATGTACTAGTTGTATGTACGGTTTATAATTACAAGGTATATGTGTATTTACTAGTTATATGTAGTTGGTGTATGTACTATTTATATATACTAGTTGTTTGTCCTAGTTGTATGTACTAGTTGAATGTACTAGTTATATGCACTAGTTACTAGTTGTATGAACTGGTTGTACGTACTAATGGTAAATACTAGTTGTATAAACTAAATGTGTGTACTAGTTTTATGAACTAGTTGTATGTACTAGTTGAATGTACTAGTTGCATGTACTGGTTATATGTACTAGTTAATAGTTCTGGGAACTAGTTGGATGACCTAATTGTAAATACTAGTTGTATGAACTAGTTGTTTGTATATAATAGTTGTATGAATTAGTTAAATGTACTAGTTTTATGTACTAGTTATATATACTATATGGATGCACTATTCACATGTACTAATTATATGTAGAAGGTGTGTAGAAGGTGTGTACTAGTTATAGATCCTAGTTTTATGTACTCATTCTATGTACTAGTAGTTTTATGGACTTCTTGTTCGTAGTATGTTTATGTCCTATTTATATGTACTAGTTACATTTTTATGTAATTGTTATATGTGGTAGATGTGTGTACTAGTTATATGAACTAATTTCAAGTACTAGTTGTATGTACTAGTTGTATGGACTAGTACTAGTTATATTTACTAGTAGTAGGTACTAGTTGTATGTACTAGTTGTATGTATACACTAGTTGTATGTACTAGCTATGTACTGGTTTTATGTTCTAGTTATATGTACTAGTTGTATGTACAAGCGGTAGGTTCTTGTACTAGTTACACTAGGTGCTAGGAAGGTACTAGTTGTATGTAGTATATACTAATTGGATGTAATTGTTGTATGTACTAGTTGTATGTACTATTTATAATTATTAGGTAAAAGTGTATGTACTAGTTATATGTGGTAGGTGTATGTACTATTTATATGTCCTACTTGTTTTTCCTAGTTGTGTGTAGTAGTTATGTACTAGTTGAATATACAAGTTGTACGTTCTAGAATTATGTACTCATTCTGTGAGCTAGTTGTATATACTAGTTTCTAGTTGTATGTACTAGTTGTAAGTACTAGTTTTATGTACTGGTTGTATGTACTAGTTGTGTGTACTATTTATAATTACAAGGTATGTGTATTTACTAGCTATATGTAGTAGGGGTATGTACTAGTTATATGTCCTGGCTGTTTGTCGTAGTTGTATGGACTATAATAGAATAAGGATTCCTTATAACTGCGTCGAACTTATCTTTGGGATGGTACATCCTTCGACTTTTGAGCGTTTAAAAACGCAGTTGGTTTCTTCAATTCTTGGTCAAACGTTTCGACCCTGGGGGTCTTCCTCAGTGACTGATGGTTGAGTGGAAGAATTGCCTCTATTTTTAGAGGATTTTTCCCGCCATTCCCACTTCCTGTCATGTGACCCTCAGCAGAATGAGAAAAACAGGAAGTATGAATATTAAATCGTCTCCAGGCTTGATGTAACACAATGCCTTGATCTAAATTCATTCTCACCTGACTCCTCTGGATCCTGATGGCTTCTTTGATCCTTCTCCTTTGCCAGTGGGTTTCCCTGTCTGTAATCTTGGCCTTGTCCCAAGCAATTGAGAGGCCAGTCTTGAGGGAGTGAACAGCTATACCGTTGTTCACATCCCCCATCCTGACTGCTCGCTTGTGTTCTGCCAATCTCACTTTCAGGGTCCTTCCAGTTTCACCAATGTAGACTGCAGAACACTCAGAGCAAGGAATCAGGTAAACTACACCCTTGATATCCATAGGTGGTTGTGGCTGTTTTGGTTTGGATAAAACGCTGAGGGTCACATGACAGGAAGTGGGAATGGCGGGAAAAATCCTCTATAAATAGAGGCAATTCTTCCACTCAACCATCAGTCACTGAGGAAGACCCCCAGGGTCGAAACGTTTGACCAAGAATTGAAGAAACCAACTGCGTTTTTAAACGCTCAAAAGTCGAAGGATGTACCATCCCAAAGATTGTATGGACTAGTTGAATGTACAAATTGTATGTACAAATTGTATATACTAGGTGTATGTAGTGGTTGTATGTTCTAATTGTTTTAACTCAGTTCTATGTACTAATTGTTGGTACTAGTTATGTACAAGTTGTATAAACCAGTTTTAAGTGCTATATAGTTCTGGGTACTAGTTGTATGTACTAATTGTATGCACTAGGTATGTACTAGTTACTAGTTTCTAGTTGTAAGTACTAGTTGTAAATACTAGTTGTATGTACTTTGTGTATGTACCAGTTGTTGATTCTTGTAATACTTATACTATGTACTAGGTAGGTTGTAGTTGTATATACTAGATACTTGTTGCATGTACTACTTGTATGAACTAGTTTTATGAACTAGTTGTATGTACTCAATACTATTTGTATGTACTAGTCGAATGTAGGAGTTATTTCTACTAGTTGAATGTATAAGTATTGGGTAATTGTTGTATGTACTAGTTATATGTACTAGTTGTGTGTACTCTTTTATGTACTATTTGCATGTACTAGTTGTATGTACTAGATGTTTGAACTAGTTTTAGGTTCTAGTACAAGTTATACTAGGTACTAGGAATTAACCAGTTCTATGAACTACTTGTTTGTTTGTTTGAACTAGTTTTCTGTACTAGTTGTATGTACTACATTTATGTACTAGTTATATGTGTATATACTAGTCATATGTATTAGTTATGTGTACTAGTTATATGTACTAGTTGTATGTACTACTTATATGTACTCGTTACATTTGTATGTACTGGGTGTATGTACTAGTTGTTTGTACTAGTTATATATACTAGTTGTACGTACTATTTATATGTACTATATATATGTGTATGTGCTAGGTATATGTACTACTTGTAGGTACTAGCTGTACTAGCTGGTGGTATGTACTAATTCTATGTACTAGTTGTATGCAATAGTTGAATTTACTATTTGTATGTTCTATTTATATATGTGTGTACTAGTTCTATGTACTAATTGTATGTACTAGGTGAGTACTAGTTACTAGTTTCTAGTTGTATGTACTAGTTGTAAGTACTAGTTGTATGAACTATGTGTATGTACCAGTTGTTGATTCTTGTACTACTAATACTATGTACTAGGTAGGTTCTAGCTGTATATACTAGATACTTGTTGCATGTACTAGTTGTGTGAACTAGTTTTATGAACTAGTTGTGTGTACTGTTTATATCTACTAGTTATATATACCAGTTATATGTACTCTATAGTTTTCTGTACTAGTAGTATGTACTAGTTATATTTACTAGCTGTATGTACTATCCGTGTGTTCTAATTGTATGCACTAGTTGTATGTACTAGTTGTATGTACTCAATACTATTTGTATGTACTAGTCGAATGTAGTAGTTTTTTCTACTAGTTGAATGTATAAGTAGTGGGTAATGTTTGTATGTACTAGTTATATGTACTAGTTGTGTGTACTAGTTGTATGTTCTATTGTCTAATTGTATGTACTAGTGTTATGTACTAGCTGTATTTACTAGGTGTATGTTGTAGTTGTATGTTCTAATTGTTGGAACTAGTTCTATGTACTAATTGTATGTACTAAGTATATACTAGTTACTAGTTTCTAGTTGTATGTACTAATTGTAAGTACTAGTTGTATGTACTATGTGTATGTACCAGTTGTTGATCCCTGTACTAGTTATACTATGTACTAGGTAGGTTGTAGTTGTATGTACTAGATACTTGTTGAATGTACTAGTTGTATGAACTAGTTTTATGAATTAGTTGTATGTACTGTTTATATGTACCAGTTATATGTACTAGTAGTATGTACTAGTTATAATTACTAGCTTTATGTACTATTTGTGTGTACTAAATGTATACACTAGTTGTATGTACTAGTTGTATGTACTCAATACTATTTGTATGTACTAGTCGAATGTAGTAGTTATTTGCACTAGTTCAATGTATAAGTAGTGGGTAATTGTGGTATGTACTAGTTATTTGTACTAATTGTATGTACTATATTTATGTACTAGTTATATGTACTAGTTGTATGTTATAGTTGTATGTACTACTTATATATACTTGTTACATTTGTATGTACTGAGTGTATTTATGTTTTTGTATGTATTTATGTATTCCTAGTACTAGGTACTAGGTTCTAGAAATGAACTAGTTCTATGAACTACTTGTTTGTTTGTGTGAACTAGTGTTCTGTACTATTTACATTTACTAGGTATACCTGTATTGTACTAGTTATATGTAGTAGGTGTATGTACTATTTATATGGCCTAGTTGTATGTACTAGTTGCATGCACTAGTTGTATGGACTAGTTGTATATACTAGTCGCATGTACTAATTATATTTACTAGTTACTAATTTTATGACCTACTTGTAACTACTAATTTTATGAACTACTTGTAACTACGAATTTTATGTACTACTTGTATACCTTATATTGTTTTCATTTGCCGATTACGTTGTAGAGCTTCATGTTACGGAAAGAGTATATATATATATCTATATATATAATACAGGTTAATATGCAACTATTATAACACTTATTTTATACGTCGATATATGTATAATACTAGTTCATACGCAACTATTGTAACACTTAATTTATACGTTAATACATCATTTTTGCAAATGGCGGCGTTCAGGAAGCTTTAGTTTACGAAGCTTTTCCATCGTTATTTATAAAGTTCAGGACACTAAATCGTCCTCAATTGTTAGTATTACGAATATATATATTAAATACAACGATGTGGCCAAATAGTTCCAGTTAATGCGGGGGCGGTAGCCCCACGAGTTTTTAAACTCGAAATACTTGTTTGTACTAGTTGTATGTATATACCAGTTGTAGACTAGTTAAATGTACTAGTTTTATATATATACTAGATGTATATTCTAGTTTCTAGTTGTAGTATCTAGTACATACAACTAGAACCTCCCTAGTACATAGTATAAGTAGTACAAGAATCAACAACTGGTACATACACAAAGTACAAACAACTAGTACTTACAACTATTACATGCAACTAGAAACTAGTAACTAGTGCATACCTGTACATACAATTAGTACATAGAACTAGTTCAAACAATTAGAACATAGAACTAGTACAAAGCTAGTACATACAACTCGTATAAACATACAACTAGTACACCGAACGTATACAAACAATTAGCACATACAACTAGTACTTTTAACTAGTACAAATAATAAGTTCACACACCTACTACATATAACTAATACATAAACATATAACTAGTATATATGAATAGTACATACACATAGTACATACAACTAAAACTAGTACATACAACTAGTATATATATAAAACTAGTACCTTTAGCTAGTACATACAAGTATTACATAAATTTCGTAGGTACAACTAGTTCATAAAATTAGTAACTAGTAAATATAATTAGTACATGCGACTAGTATATACAACTAGTCCATACAACTAGTACATGCAACTAGTACATACAATTGGGCCATATAACAAGTACATACACCTACTACATATAACTAGTACAATACACGTATACCTAGTAAATGTGAATAGTATCTACAACTAGTACATACAGCTAGCGCATACAACTAGTATATATAACTAGTACCCACACATATAAATAGTACATACAAATAGTAAATACAACTAGTATATACAACTAGTACATAGACTTAGTACATACAACCAGCTAATACAGCTAGTACCCACAAGTAGTACATATACCTAGTACATAAACATATCAGGGAGTACGGTAGTACTCCCTATGTAGGGATGACACGTTTTTTCGCATTCCCCATACATCGGTATAGGAGCAAAATCCCGAAATAAGCCGAAAATCGACAAAATATGGCTATGTATAGCTAAATATAAATATACATACTCTAAATAGACCTTAAAGGCAAGCGAATATATCCCGCTGGCAAAATAATAAACTTTAAAAATTCTCATTTTCGTATTCTTCATATTCTTCTTATTATTCTTCTTCTTCTTCGTCAGCCATAACTAAAAAACTAAATAAGCTTTTGGACTAATTGTTAAATGAAACTATTGCAAATTTTCCGAACTGTATTCTTTTGTAGAAGCGCGAGCGATAACGCTATTATTGAGTATGACGGTTTTCATGGCCCCAGAGGCAAGGCCTCAATAAATTCGCCATTTTAATGACGTCATAATAAGTTGAAGATATCAAAACCAAAATGGGTTTTAATACAATCAAATTCCTAGCTTATGCTCCATAAAAAGTACAGAAACTAAAGAAAAATAAAAATTTTCTACAAAAATAGTGAAGATGTAGGAATGGCACAAAAAGGACATAAACAAGAAAGGGATGTTACACAGTGAAGTATTAGCAATGCATGAATCCTACAAGCAAGGGTGTTGTATGATTCATGCATATATAGCTAATGCTTCACTGTGTAACATCCCTTTCTTGTTTATGTGCTTTTTGTGCCATCCCTACATCTTAACTATTTTTGTACAAAATTTTTATTTTTCTCTAGTATATAGTACATATAAATAGTACGTACAACTAGTATATATAACTAGTACAAAAAACTGGTAAATACACCCCGTACATACAAATGTAACAAGTACATATAAGTAGTACATACAACTAGTATATATAAATAGTACATATAACTAATACATATAACTAGTACATATAACTAGTACATACAACTAGTACATAGCTACTACTTACAACTAATATATATATTCAATTAGTGCATACAACTAATACAGACAATTAGTACATAAAACTACTACATTCAACTACTACATACAACCAGAACCTACAACTAGTAAATATAACTAGTACTAGTACATAGAACTAGTACATACAACTAATTCGTTATAGTAGTACTTACAACTAGTGCGTACAACTAATGCCTACTTAGTACCTACTATAACTAGTACTAGAACCTACAACTAGTACATAGAGCTAGCGCATACACGTAGTACATGCAACTTGTACATACAACTGTTACATACAACTACTACATATAACCCGTACATATACATAAAACTAGTATATAAAAATAGTACATACACTTAGTACATACAACAAGTACATACAAAACGCACATACAACTAGTTCATACAACTAGTACACACAACTAGAAACTAGTACATACACCTAGTTCAAAGAACGAGTGCATAATACTAGAACATACAACTTGTTTTTACAACTAGTACACAGCAACTGCATACAACTAGTATATACATACTACTAGTGCGTACAACTGGTACATAACTACTACACACAACTTGTACATAACTAGTACATAGAATTTGTACACAGTACGAGTACATAAAACTGGCATATACAACTACTACATAAACAACAAACTAGTATATACACACAACTAGTACATAGCTAGTATTTACAATTAGTATATACATACAACTAGTACATAAAACTAGTACAAACAATTAGTACATACAACTACTACATCCAACCACTACATACAACCAGTACCCACATCTAGTAAATATAACTAGAACAAGTACATACAACTAGTACATTCAACTAGTACGTAAACGTAGTACTAACAACTAGTACATACAACTAATGCCTACTTAATACCTACTATAACTAGTACTAGAACCTACAAATTAGCACATACAGCTAGCACATACAACAAGTACAGGAAACTAGTACAAACAAGTGGTACATACAACTACTACATATAACCAGTACATACACATATAACTAGTATATAAAAATAGTACATACACCTAGTACATAAACCTACAAAAAGTACATACAACTAGTACATACAACTAATTCATAGAAAGAGTACATAATACTTGAACATACAACTAGTACATTCAATTCGTACATACAACTAGCACAAACAACTGGGTCATATAACTAATACATACACCTATTACATATAACGAGTACATACACATATACCTAGAAAATATAAATAGTTCATACAACTAGTACATACAGCTAGTGCATACAACTAGAACATCGAACTAGTACACACACATATAACTAGTACATACAAATAGTAAATACAACTAGAACATAAAACTAGTGCGTACAACTAGGACATGCAAATAGTACATGCAACTAGTATCTAGTACATAAAACTTGTATAAACATACAACTAGTACACCGAACATGTACATGCAATTAGCACATACAACTAGTACTTTTGAACTGGTACGTATCACAAGTTCACACACCTGCTACACATAACTAATACATAAACGGATAACTAGTATATATGAATAGTACATACACATAGTACATATAACTAGAACCTAGAACATACAACTAGGATATATAAAAAATAGTACATTTAACTAGTACATACAACTGGTATATACATACAACTAGTACATACAACTAGAACATACAAGTAGTAAATAAAATTTGTAGGTAGAACTAGTTCATAAAATTAGTAACTAATAAGTATAATTTGTACATGCAACTTGTACATACAACTAGTACATACAACTAGTGCTTGCAACTAGCACATACAACTAGGCCATATTACTAATACATACACCTACTACATATAACTAGTACATTACACGAATACCTAGTAAATGTAAATAGTACATACAACTAGTACATACAGCTAGCGCATACAACTAGTACATATAACTAGTGCATAGAATTAGTACATACAACCAGCTAATACAGCTAGTACCTACAAGTAGTACGTATACCTAGTTCTTACACATAAATATAGTACATATAAATAGTACGTACAACTAGTATATACAACTTATACATATAAACAGTACATGCAACTAGTGCATACAACTAGTACATATAACTAGTACATATAACTAATACATACAACTGGTGTCTAGTATATACAACTAGTTCCTCACTAGTACCTAGTATAATTAGGACTAGAACCTACAACTAGTATATGCTACTAGTACATACAACTAGTACATGCAACTAGTACATATAAGTAGTACATAGATTTAGTACATACAACCAGCTGATACAGCTAGTACCTACAAGTAGTATATATACCTAGTACATACACAAAAATATAGTACATATAAATAGTACGTACAACTAGTATATATAACTAGTACAAACAACTAGTATATACCCCCAGTATATACAAATGTAACGAGTATATATAAGTAGTACATACAACTAGTACATACAACAATTACACAAAACTGGTACATACAACTAGTACATATAACTAGTACATATATCTAGTACAAACAACTAGTGTCTAGTATATACAACTAGTACCTCCCTAGTACCTAGTATAATTAGGACTAGAACCTACAACTAGTATATACTACTAGTACATACAACTAGTATATGCAACTAGTACATATAACTAGTACATATAACTATTACATATGACTAGTACATAGACATATAACTAGTACATAAATATAATACATACAACTAATGCAGAAAACTAGTTCACACAAACAAACAAGTAGTTCATAGAACTAGTTCATTCCGAGTACCTAGTATAAATGACTAGAACTAGAACTTAAAACTAGTTCAAACATCTAGTACATACAACTAGTACATACAATTAGGCAATAGAACATACAACTAGTACAAACAACTAGTACATATAACTAGTACATACAACAATTACACACTCCTTATACATTCAACTAGTACAAATAACTACTACATTCGACAATTACATACAAATAGTATTGAGTACATACAACTAGTTCATACAACTAGTGCATACAATTAGTACACACGGATAGTACATACAGCTAGTAAATATAACTAGTACATACTACTAGTACATAAAACTATAGAGTACATATAACTGGTACATATAACTAGTAGAAATAAACAGTACACACAACTAGTTCATAAAACTAGTTCATACAACTAGTACATGTAACAAGTATCTAGTATATACAACTAGAATCTACCTAGTACATTGTATAAATAGTACAAGAATCAACAACTGGTACATACACATAGTACATACAACTAGTACTTACAACTAGTACTTACAACTAGAAACTAGTAACTAGTACATACCTAGTACAAACAATTAGAACATAGAACTAGTTGAAACAAATAGAACATACAACTACTACATACACCTAGTACATACAACTAGTACTTAGAACTAGTTCATATAACTAGTACATACAGTGGAACCTGAGTAAGCGGTCACCTTATTAAAGCGGTCACCTCCCTTTTCCGGTCGCCAACGTATACTCCCGAACAATCCGCTAATTGAAGATTACATCGAGACCTTGTTAATGTGGTCACCTGCGTAATGCATATAGCGGTCGCCCTTCCGTGGCCCCGAAGGGATTTCTCTACTCTGTAATGCGGCCATACAGATTTGAAAGGACGTAAATGACAACAATTTATCGATAAAATGTTCTAAAGAGTCTCCTTTACTCCTTCAGTGACTCTTGCAGCTTTCTTATAAAGTTCTGGTGTCCATCGAAATGATAAAAACATGGAACTTCCAGCCCGAGACCAAAACAACGATTCACAGGGCTGCTGGTTCCCTTGTCTGAGGAGGAAAAAGTGAGTATATCGAGCGAATGACCTTGGAACGTGACCTACAACCTGTCCGTTCTTCTTTACCGCCGTTGCCATTGGGTCATATGGGTTGGACGGCTCTGCTTCCACCTCTAAAACTTCTCCTGGCTCTGGTGTCCACAAGTCTTTATAATCATGGAACCCACGAATAAACGATGCGTAGCTAAAGTGAGAAACAGATACAGAAGTGGCGTTCGCAGCCATACGAATGAAGCTTGATTGGGTAGCAGCTGCTATACACCCACGCTAACACGTTTCGTTATAGCTATGCTCGCGCCTCTAACATGCCTCGAAGAGAATTGACATTGAAACAACGTGTGGAGGTGATTAGGTACCAAAAGAGCCACCCAAAAGAAGGAACTCAAATTTTGGCAGAACGTTTTGGCTGTGGCAGAACACAGATTCAGTCAATTTTGAAAGCCAAGGAGGAGATTCTTTAAGATTTTGAAAAGAATGGAAGTGAAGACAAGAAGAGGAACAGAAAAGCTGAATTTCCGGACATTGATGATGCTGTTTACATATGGTACTGTCTTGGTCGGGAAAGGAACATTCCCATATCAGGACCAATGCTCCAGGAGGAGGCCCGTTTGATTGCTGAACGACTCGAGAATTCCCGGTTCAAGGCATCCAATGGCTGACTCCAGTCATTCAAAGCTCGCCACCATTTAAAAATGCTCACAGTTTGTGGAGAGTCAGCTAGTGTTCCTCAAGGAACTGTGGACAAGGTAGAACATGTATAAAGTGCAGTAGTGGTCAAAAAATGGAGCAAGTCATGTGAGACTCTAATGGCTTCATCAAACGTGTGGATGGTGTAATTGTTCACTTCTGAACTGGGGGTATCATTTTCACTACCTACATCATCATCATCATCATCATCGTCACTGTTGTCCTCGAGTTCGATTTGGCTATTGGATGGCAGTTCTCCACTGATGGCTTTTTCACGCAACTGTGTAGGTAGATCTTCCAATGTTGTTCCTTCTGGCACAGTGGCATAAGCTGGCATGTCTTCCTCAGCCTGAATGCATTCCTGGGCAGAAATCGTTGGGTTAATGTGGTGGACAAGCTCCTCCAATTCGTCAACTTCAGCGAAGGGATCTGAAAGGTGGTCTATTTTGCCCACAACCACGCCACAGTTCTTGAAGCACTTAATGATTGTGTCTTCTTTGACTTTGTGCCATGCAAGTTTAATCATTCGAATGGCAGTCAGGATATCCACTGATTTGGCTATGTCAAATGCGGACAAGCTGGCTGACGAATCAATTGCTGCTAATGTATGTTTGATCAAAAGTGCCCTGTACTGGCACTTGAAGCTTTGAATTACTCCCGCATCGAGTGGTTGCAGACGAGATGTGGTATTCACTGGAAAGAATACCACTTTGATGTTGGAAAATGTGGAGCTGTCTTGATAATCCCGAGGATGGCAAGGAGCATTATCAAGCAGAAGAAGAATGTGGCGGTCCTCCCTTTTCAGTCTTTGGTTAAGTGATGCTAGGATATCATCCATAATCTCTGAAGTCATCCACGCTTTCTTATTTGCATAGTATGGCACTCCATGTGGTTTTTGCTTATCTTTGAGGCCGCCAAAGCAATGAGGAGATTTTGACTTGCCTATTACAATTGGTAGTTCTTTCTCACCAGCCGCATTGATGAAAAAGACAACAGTCACCCTGTCTTTTGATTTTTTGCCACCCTTACACTGTGAAGCAGATTGAGCAAGGGTTCTATCAGGTAGGGCTCGGAAAAAGCAGCCGGTCTCATCAGTGTTCCAAATGTTCTTTGGTACATACCCTATCACCAAATCCTTCACTCTGCTATGCCATGCCTCCACCGTTCCTTGGGGAACACTAGCTGACTCTACACAAACTGTGAGCATTTTTAAATTGTGGCGAGCTTTGAATGACTGGAGCCAACCATTGGATGGCTTGAACCGGGAATTCTCGAGTCGTTCAGCAATCAAACGGGCCTCCTCCTGGAGCATTGGTCCTGATATGGGAATGTTCCTTTCCCGACCAAGACAGTACCATTTGTAAACAGCATCATCAATGTCCGGAAATTCAGCTTTTCTGTTCCTCTTCTTGTCTTCACTTCCATTCTTTTCAAAATCTTAAAGAATCTCCTCCCTGGCTTTCAAAATTGACTAAATCTGTGTTCTGCCACAGCCAAAACGTTCTGCCAAAATTTGAGTTCCTTCTTTTGGGTGGCTCTTTTGGTACCTAATCACCTCCACACGTTGTTTCAATGTCAATTCTTTTCGAGGCATGTTAGAGGCGCGAGCATAGCTATAACGAAACGTGTTAGCGTGGGTGTAAGGCAGCTGCTACCTAATCAAGCTTCCGTCGTATGGCTGCGAATGCCACTTCTGTATCTGTTTCTCACTTTAGCTACGCATCGTTTATTCGTGGGTTCCATGATTATAAAGACTTGTGGACACCAGAGCCAGGAGAAGTTTTAGAGGTGGAAGCAGAGCCATCCAACCCATATGACCCAATGGCAACGGCGGTAAAGAAGAACGGACAGGTTGTAGGTCACGTTCCAAGGTCATTCACTCGATATACTCACTTTTTCCTCCTCAGACAAGGGAACCAGATTGTGTGTGAGGTCACTGGCAGCCCTGTGAATCGTGGTGTTGGTCTCGGGCTGGAAGTTCCATGTTTTATCATTTCGATGGACACCAGAACTTTATAAGAAAGCTGCAAGAGTCACTGAAGGAGTAAAGGAGACTCTTTAGAACATTTTATTGATAAATTGTTATCATTTACATACTTTCAAATCTGTATGGCCGCATTACAGAGTAGAGAAATCCCTTCGGGGCCACGGAAGGGCGACCGCTAAACGCATTACGCAGGTGACTACATTAACAAGGTCTCGATGTATACTTCAATATAGCGGATTGTTCGGGAGTATACGTTGGCGACCGGAAAAGGGAGGTGACCGCTTTAATAAGGTGACCGCTTACTCAGGTTCCACTGTATGTACTAGTTATATGAACTAGTTCTAAGTACTAGTTGTATGTACTAGGTGTATGTAGTAGTTGTATGTTCTATTTGTTTCAACTAGTTCTATGTTCTAATTGTTTGTACTAGGTATGTACTAGTTACTAGTTTCTAGTTGTAAGTACTAGTTGTAAGTACTAGTTGTATGTACTATGTGTATGTACCAGTTGTTGATTCTTGTACTATTTATACAATGTACTAGGTAGATTCTAGTTGTATATACTAGATACTTGTTACATGTACTAGTTGTATGAACTAGTTTTATGAACTAGTTGTGTGTACTGTTTATTTCTACTAGTTATATGTACCAGTTATATGTACTCTATAGTTTTATGTACTAGTAGTATGTACTAGTTATATTTACTAGCTGTATGTACTATCCGTGTGTACTAATTGTATGCACTAGTTGTATGAACTAGTTGTATGTACTCAATACTATTTGTATGTAATTGTCGAATGTAGTAGTTATTTGTACTAGTTGAATGTATAAGTAGTGTGTAATTGTTGTATGTACTAGTTACATGTACTTGTTGTATGTACTATTTGTATGTACTAGTTGTTTGTAGTAGTTGTATATTCTATTGCCTAAATGTATGTACTAGTTGTATGTACGTTTTGTATGTACTTGTTGTATATACAAGTTGTATGTTCTAGTATTATGCACTCGTTCTTTGAACTAGGTGTATGTACTAGTTTCTAGTTGTGTGTACTAGTTGTATGTACTAGTTGTATGTACTAGTTGTATGTACGTTTTGTATGTACTTGTTGCATGTACTAAGTGTATGTACTATTTTTATATACTAGTTTTATGTGTATGTACGGGTTATATGTAGTAGTTGTATGTAACAGTTGTATGTACAAGTTGCCTATACTACGTGTATGCGCCAGCTGTATGTACTAGTTGTAGGTTCTAGTACTAGTTATAGTAGGTACTAAGTAGGCATTAGTTGTACGCACTAGTTGTAAGTACTACTATATCGAATTAGTTGTATGTACTAGTTCTATGTACTAGTACTAGTTATATTTACTAGTTGTAGGTTCTGGTTGTATGTAGTAGTTGAATGTAGTAGTTTTATGTACTAATTGTCTGTATTAGTTGTATGCACTAGTTGTATGTATATACTAGTTGTAAGTAGTAGCTATGCACTAGTTATATGTACTAGTTATTAGTTGTATAGTCTAGCTTTATATACTAGTTGCATGTACTATTTGTATGTACTAATTGTATGTACAAATAGTATATACTAGGTGAATGTAGTAGTTGTATGTTCTAATTGTTTGAACTAGTTCTATGTACTAATTGTATATACTAGAAATGTACTAGTTGAATGTAATGTTTGAATGTACTCAAAACTATTTGTATGTACTAGCGAATGTTGGAGTTATTTGTACTAGTTGAATGTATAAGTAGTGGGTAATTGTTGTATGTACTACTTATATGTACTAGTTGTATGTACTCTTGGTATGTACTATTTGTATGTACTAGTTGAATGTACTAGTTGTATGTACTATTGCCTAATTGTATTTACTAGTTGTATGTACGAGATGTTTGAACGAGTTTTAGGTTCTAGTACAAGTTATACTAGGTACTAGGAATGAACTAGTTCTATGAACTACTTGTTTGTTTGTGTGAACTATTTTTTTGTACTAGTTGTATGTATAATATTTATGCACTAGTTATATGTGTATGTACTAGTCATATGTACTAGTTATATGTACTAGTTATATGTACTAGTTGCATGTACTAGTTGTATGTACTAGTAGTATATACTAGTTGTAGGTTCTAGTCCTAATTGTACTACGTACTAGGGAGGTACCAGTTGTATATACTAGACTAGATGTATGTATTAGTTATATGTACTAGTTATGTGTATTAGTTATATGTACTATTTATAAGTACTAGTTGTATGTACTAGTTGTATGTACTACTTATATGTACTTGTTACATTTGTATGTACTGGGTGTATGTACCAGTTGTTTGTACTAGTTATATAAACTAGTTGTACGTACTATTTATATGTACTATATACTATATAGAGAAAAATAAAATTTTTCTACAAAAATAGTAAAGATGTAGGGATGGCACAAAAAGCACATAAACAAGAAAGGGATGTTACACAGTGAAGCATTAGCTATATATGCATGAATCATACAACACCCTTGCTTGTAGGATTCATGCATAGCTAATACTTGACGGTGTAACATCCCTTTCTTGTTTAAGTGCTTTTTGTGCCATCCCTGCATCTTCACTATTTTTGTAGAAAATTTTTATTTTTCTCTAGTTTCTGTACATTTTATGGAGCCTAAGCTAGGAATTCGATTGTATTAAAACCCATTTTGGTTTTGATATCTTCGACTGATTATGACGTCATTAAAATGGCGAATTTATTGAGGCCTTGCCTCTGGGGCCATGAAAACCGTCATACTCAATAATAGCGTTATCGCTCTCGCTTCTACAAAAGAAAACAGTTCGGAAAATTTGCAATAGTTTCATTTAACAATTAGTCCAAAAGCTTATTTAGTTTTTTAGTTATGGCTGATGAAGAAGAAGAAGAATAATAAGAAGAATATGAAGAAGACGAAAATGGGAATTTTTAAAGTTTATTATTTTGCCAGCGGGACATATTCGCTTGCCTTTAAGGTCTATTTAGAGTATGTATATTGTATATTTAGCTATACATAGCCTTATTTTATCGATTTTCAGCTTATTTCGGGATTTTGCTCCTATACCGATGTATGGGGAATGCAAAAAAACGTGTCATCCCTACATAGGGAGTACTACCGTACTCCCTGATATGTTTATGTACTAGGTATATGTACTACTTGTGGGTACTAGCTGTATTAGCTGGTTGTATGTACTAAGTCTATGTACTAGTTGTATATACTAGTTGTATTTACTATTTGTATGTACTATTTATATGTGTGGGTACTAGTTATATGTACTAGTTGTATGCGCTAGCTGTATGTACCAGTTGTAGATACTATTTACATTTACTAGGTATACGTGTATTGTACTAGTTATATGTAGTAGGTGTATGTACTTGTTATATGGCCTAATTGTATGTACTAGTTGCATGTACTAGTTGTATGGACTAGTTGTATATACTAGTCGCATGTACTAATTATATTTACTAGTTACTTTTATGAACTAGTTGAACCTACGAAATTTAAGTAATACTTGTATGTACTAGCTAAAGGTACTAGTTTTATATATATACTAGTTGTATGTACTAGTTTTAGTTGTATGTACTATGTGTTTGTACTATTCATATATACTAGTTATATGTTTATGTAATAGGTATATGTAGTAGGTGTGTGAACTTGGTATAAGTACTAGTTAAAAGTACTAGTTGTATGTGCTAATTGTTTGTATATGTTCGGTGTACTAGTTGTATGTTTATACTAGTTGTATGTACTAGCTTTGTACTAGTTGTATGTTCTAATTGTTTGAACTAGTTCTATGTACTAATTGTATGTACTAGGTATGTACTAGTTACTAGTTTCTAGTTGTATGTAATAGTTGTAAGTACTAGTTGTTTGTACTATGTGTATGTACCAGTTGTTGATTCTTGTACTACTTATACTATGTACTAGGGAGGTTCTAGTTGTATATGTACTAGTTGTATGTACTAGTTATATGTATTAGTTATCATGTACTCGTTCTATATAGTATATACTAGTTCTACTTAATAGTTTTAGAACTAGGTGTATGTACTAATTTAATATGTATGTACAAGTTGTATATACTAGTAGGAGGTCCTAGTACTAGTTAAACTAGATACTGGTTAGGTTGTGTATGTTATATTCATAGGTACTAGTTGTATGTGCTAGTTTTATGAACTAGTGGTATGTACTGTGCTATGTACTATTTATATGTACTAGCTACATGTGTATGTACTAGTTATACGCAGTGGTTGTTTGTACTAGTTGTATGTACTATGCTATGTAATATTTATATGTACTAGCTATATGTGTATGTACTAGTTATATGTTCTAGTTGTAAGTACTAGTTGTATATACTAGTATATGTACTACTTGTAGGTTCTAGTACTAGTTATACTAGGTACTAGGGAGGTACTAGTTGTATTTAGTAGCACTAGTTATATTTACTAGTTGTAGGTTCTAGTGGCAAGTACTTGTTGAATGTTATAGTTGTATTTATTAATTGAATGTAATAGTTGTATGTCCTAGTTTTATGTACTACCAATATGTACTAGTTATCTACTAGTTTTACATAGTAGTTGTATTAACTACTTGTATGTACTATTACTGGTAATATTTGGTAGTTGTAAATACTAATTGTTTGTACTAGTTGAATGTACTAGTACAAGTTATATATACTAATTATAGGTATTATTGTATGTAGTTTTTTGTTCTAATTGTTTGAACTAGCTGTATGTACTAATTGTATACTACTTGTATGTACTAGTTGTATGTACTGTTTGCAGGTACTTATTGTATGTACTAGGTGTATAGGTACCAGGTTTATGCATATTTACTAGTTATATGTTGTAGTTGGGTACTAGTTATAGGTACTTGTTTGATGTACTAGTTGTATATACTAGTTTTATGTACTAGTTGTAGGTTCTGGTATTAGTAAAACTACGTTCTAAGTAGGTACTCGTATGTACTAGTACTAAATAAATTAACTAGTTTTAAGTACTAGTTATATATACTAGTTGAATGTAATAGTTGTATGTACTAATTGCATATACTAGTTGTGTGTACTAGTTGTGTGTACTATTTGTATGTACTAGTTTTATGTACTAGATGTATGTACTAATAGTATGTAATAATTCTATGTACTAGTTGGAGTTCCGGTTTAATGTACTAGTTGTATGTACTATATTTATGTACTAGTTATATGTGTATGTTCTAGTCATAGGCACTAGTTGTAAGTACAAGTTGCATGAACTAGTGGTATGTACCAGTACTGATAATATTTACTAACTGTAGGCACTAATTAAATTTACTAGTTGTATGTCCCAGTTGTTTGTACTGGTTGTATGTACTAGATGTGTGTACTAATTGTATGTAATAATTCTATATAGTAGTTGGAGTTCTAGTTTAATGTACGTACTATTTATATGTACTAGTTATATGTGTATGTTCTAATCATAGGTTCTAGTTGTAAGTACAAGTTGTGGGAACTAGTTGTTAGTACTAGTTGTATGTGCCAGTTGTATGTACTAGTTGTATGTACTAGATGTATGTACTAATTCTATGTAATACTTCTATGTACTAGTTGGAGTTTTAGTTTAATGTACGTACTATATATATATACTAGTTATATGTGTATGTACTAGGTATGTGTACTTGTTGTATGTACTAGTTGTATGTACTAGTTGTATGTACTAGTTGTATGTACTAGTTGTGTGTACTAGTTGTGTCTACTACTTGTATGTATTAGTTGTATGTACTAGTTGTAAGTGCTACATACTAGGTGTATGTAGTAGTTGTATGGACTAGTTCTATGTACTAGTTGTATGTGCTAGATACTAGTTGTATTTAGTAGGTGTATGGACTATATAGTTCTATGAACTAGTTTCGTGTACCAGTTGAATGAACTAGTTGTTTTTTTTAATAGTTTTATGTACTAGTTGTATGTACTAATTGCATGTACTAGTTGTATTTAATAGTTGAATTTACTAGTTTTAGGTCCTAGTTGTATGTACTAGTTGTATGTACTAGTTGCATGTACTAGTTGTATTTACTAGTTGTATGTACTATTTACATGTAATAGTTATATGTGTATGTACTAGTTATATGCAGTAATTGTTTGTACTATATATTTATATGAACTAGCTGTAGGTAATAGTGGATTTTACTAGTTGCATTTTCTAGTTGTATGTACTAGTAACTAGTTTTAGGTAAAAGTTCTATGTACTAGCCGTAGGTATTATTCATATGTACTAGTTAAATGTGTATGTACTAGTTATATGTAGTAGTTGTGTGTATATACATACAATTAGTACATACAATTAGTTACTAGTACATACAACTAGTTACTAGTATATAAAAGTAGTACATATAACTACATACAACTAGTACATACAACTAGGACATACAGATAGTTACTAGTACACACAACTAGTACATACAACTAGTACATACGACTAGTTACTACTACATACACCTTGTCTATACAACTAGTACATACAACTAGTAACTAAAACTAGCACAAATAACTAGTGTATACAACAATTGAACACGACTGGTACATACAAGTAAAACATATAATTACATACAACTAGTTCAAACAACTAGTATATACATACAATTAGGACATACAGATAGTTACTAGTACATATAACTAGTATATACAACTAATACATACAATTAGTACATATAACTAGTGCATACAACTAGTACATAAACTAGTACATACAACTACTACATATAACTAGTACGTACAACTAGTTACTAGTACTTACAACTAGTTACTAGTACATGGAACTAGTAAATACAACTAGTCCATACAGCTTGTACATACAACAAGTAGATACAAATAGTACTTTAACTAGTACATAGAACTAGTACATATAACCAGTACCTATAACTAATAAACAAAACCAGTACTAGTACATAAAACTAGTACATACAACTAGTTACTGGTACATACAACTAGAACATACCACTAGTACATACAATTAGTTACTGGTACAAATATACGACTAGTACACAACTAGTACATACAATTAGTACATACAAGTAGTTACTAATACATACAACTAGTACATATAACTACATACAACTAGAGCATACAACTTGGACATACAACAAGGACATACAGATAGTTACCAGTACTTACAACTAGTACATACAACCTGTACATACAACTAGAACAAAGAACTAGTACAAATATCTATTACATGTGACTAGTTGCTACTACATACACCTTGTACATACAACTAGTACTTATATATACTAATAGTTTCTAGTACATACAACTAGAACAAACAACTATAGTGCATTTCACCATAAATGCAAAAATAGCTGACAAAAACGATTATTTTGAAAAAGTTGACTTATTTCACCATGGCAACCAATTTATGACAGGTGGGTTACCATGGAAACACCTTACAATATTGTGACATTGGTTGCTATGGTTTTTAGAGTGTTGTGCAATAGCGTTGAAGAAGAAGAAGAGAATTGAAAGCTTCAGTCTTTGTATCTCACTAACGGTAAGAGGTAAGCCAATACTTTTCTAGAAATAGTTATAAAAATGTATTTTCTAAACTTGGATATTGATTTAAACATCATATGACAAACTTAAGGTATGATTTTTAGGCAAGTCGGCCAATCGACTTGTTGGGACATTCTGTAATTTCAGCCAGTAACGTCTACCGCACTGGCGCTGACACTTTGGCATATGAAGAAGACATAAGTGTGCTAGATTGTGACGGATAGTTTTTGCCTAGTTTCCCTTTCAATAAGGAGATAATTGTCTATATTTTGATATTGTGTTTGTTTAGGCTGCTCAAAGTTATGCATGCGTATTGGAATTTGGTAGACCTTTAGGCCATTTCAGCATCCCAGGGACTTTGTATCCTTACTTAATCAGGTCTTGTCAAAAACTTATCGGATAGCTTTTCCAGGATTTCCATTCTCCCTCGTAACTTGGTACCTTTCTTTATGTAACTACGATGATTTGTCACCCTAATGCCTATTAACATAATCTACGCATTGTATGGTTTACAAATTCAGCATATCCGTTGAACATTTGATTGTATTTTTCCTTCTTGTTATAGAATGTATCTCAAAGTTTTAGTGTTTTTTTGTAATTTCAAAATAATACCTAATTTTAATTACCATGATATTATAGGTGTTATGTAAATTATATATATAAGGATAAAACTTTATATGGTCTCGGTGGGCACTCTCCTATGAGATTTGTATTCTTTCACCTTCACGTCTGCAGCTCTCCCAGTGGTGGCATTCCCATCTGGATTACATAAATTTCGTAGGTTCAACTAGTTCATAAAATTAGTAACTAGTAAATATAATTAGTACATGCGACTAGTATATACAACTAGTCCATACAACTAGTACATGCAACTAGTACATACAATTAGGCCATATAACAAGTACATACACCTACTACATATAACTAGTACAATACACGTATACCTAGTAAATGTAAATACTATCTACAACTAGTACATACAGCTAGCGCATACAACTAGTACATATAACTAGTACCCACACGTATAAATAGTACATAAAATAGTAAATACAACTAGTACATACAACTAGTACATAGACTTAGTACATACAACCAGCTAATACAGCTAGTACCCACAAGTAGTACATATACCTAGTACATAAACCTATCAGGGAGTACAGTAGTACTCCCTATGTAGGGATGACACGTTTTTTGCATTCCCCATACATCGGTATAGGAGCAAAATCCCGAAATAAGCCGAAAATCGACAAAATAAGGCTACGTATAGCTAAATATACAATATGCATACTCTAAATAGACCTTAAAAGCAAGTGAATATGTCCCGCTGGCAAAATAATAAACTTTAAAAATTCCCATTTTCGTCTTCATATTCTTATTATTATTATTCTTCTTCTTCGTCAGCCATAACTAAAAAACTAAATAAGCTTTTGGACTAATTGTTAAACAAAACTATTGCAAATTTTCCGAACTGTATTCTTTTGTAGAAGCGAGAGCGATAACGCTATTATTGAGTATGACGGTTTTCATGGCCCCAGAGGCAAGACCTCAATAAATTCGCCATTTTAATGACGTCATAATCAGTCGAAGATTGCAAAACCAAAATGGGTTTTAATACAATCGAATTCCTAGCTTAGGCTCCATAAAAAGTACAGAAACTAGAGAAAAATAAAAATTTTCTACAAAAATAGTGAAGATGCAGGGATGGCACAAAAAGCACTTAAACAAGAAAGGGAAGTTACACAGTGAAGTATTAGCTATGCATGAATCCTACAAGCAAGGGTGTTGTATGATTCATGCATATATAGCTAATGCTTCACTGTGTAACATCCCTTTCTTGTTTATGTGCTTTTTGTGCCATCCCTACATCTTTACTATTTTTGTAGAAAATTTTTATTTTTCTTTAGTATATAGTACATATAAATAGTACGTACAACTAGTATATATAACTAGTACAAACAACTGGTACATACACCCAGTACATACAAATGTAACAAGTACATATAAGTAGTACATACAACTAGTACATACAACTAGTACTTATAAATAGTACATATAACTAATACACATAACTAGTACATATAACTAATACATACATCTAGTCTAGTATATACAACTGGTACCTCCCTAGTACGTAGTACAATTAGGACTAGAACCTACAACTAGTATATACTACTAGTACATACAACTAGTACATGCAACTAGTACATATAACTAGTACATATAACTAGTACATATGACTAGTACATACACATATAACTAGTGCATAAATATTATACATACAACTAGTACAAAAAATAGTTCACACAAACAAACAAGTAGTTCATAGAACTAGTTCATTCCTAGTACCTAGTATAACTTGTACTAGAACCTAAAACTCGTTCAAACATCTCGTACATACAACTAGTAAATACAATTAGGCAATAGTACATACAACTAGTACATTCAACTAGTACATACAAATAGTACATACAAAGAGTACATACAACTAGTACGTATAAGTAGTACATTCAACATATTACCCACTACTTATACATTCAACTAGTACAAATAACTCCAACATTCGGCTAGTACATACAAATAGTTTTGAGTACATACAAACAGTACATACAACTAGTACTTACAACTAGTACATACAACTAGAAACTAGTAATTAGTACATGCTTAGTACATACAATTAGTACATAAAACTAGTTTAAACAATTAGAACATACAACTACCACATACACCTAGTACGTACAAATAGTATTTAAAACTAGTTCATATAACTAGTACATAACTAGTACATTTCTAGTATATACAATTAGTACATAGAACTAGTTCAAACAATTAGAACATACAACTACTACATTCCCCTAGTATATACTATTTGTACATACAATTAGTACATACAAATAGTACATGCAACTAGTACATAAAGCTAGACTATACAACTAATAACTAGTACATATAACTAGTACATAGCTACTACTTACAACTAGTATATACATACAACTAGTGCATACAACTAATACAGACAATTAGTACATACAACTACTACATTCAACTACTACATACAACCAGAACCTACAACTAGTAAATAAAACTAGTACTAGTACATAGAACTAGTACATACAACTAATTCGTTATAGTAGTACTTACAACTAGTGCGTACAACTAATGCCTACTTAGTACCTACTATAACTAGTACTAGAACCTACAACTAGTACATACAGCTGGCGCATACACGTAGTATAGGAAACTTGTACATACAACTGTTACATACAACTACTACATATAACCCGTACATACACATAAAACTAGTATATAAAAATAGTACATACACTTAGTACATGAAACAAGTACATACAAAACGTACATACAACTAGTACATGCAACTAGTACATACAACTAGTACACACAACTAGAAACTAGTACATACACCTAGTTCAAAGAACGAGTACATAATACTAGAACATACAACTTGTATATACAACAAGTACATACAAAATGTACATACAACTAATACATATAATTAGGCAATAGAATATACAACTAGTACAAACAACTAGTACATACAAATAGTACATACAACAAGTACATGTAACTAGTACATACAACAATTACACACTACTTATACATTCAACTAGTACAAATAATTACTACATTCGACAATTACATACAAATAGTATTGAGTACATACAACTAGTTCATACAACTAGTGCATACAATTAGTACACACGGAGAGTACATACAGCTAGTCAATATAACTAGTACATACTACTAGTACAGAAAACTATAGAGGACATATAACTGGTACATATAACTAGTAGATATAAACAGTACACACAACTAGTTCATAAAACTAGTTCATACAACTAGTACATGTAACAAGTATCTAGTATATACAACTAGAATCTACCTAGTACATTGTATAAATAGTACAAGAATCAACAACTGGTACATACACATAGTACATACAACTAGTACTTACAACTAGTACTTACAACTAGAAACTAGTAACTAGTACATACCTAGTAACAACAATTAGAACATAGAACTAGTTGAAACAAATAGAACATACAACTACTACATACACCTAGTACATACAACTAGTACTTAGAACTAGTTCATATAACTAGTACATACAGTGGAAGCTGAGTAAGCGGTCACCTTATTAAAGCGGTCACCTCCCTTTTCCGGTCGCCAACGTATACTCCCGAACAATCCGCTAATTGAAGTATACATTGAGACCTTGTTAATGTGGTCACCTGCGTAATGCATATAGCGGTCGCCCTTCCGTGGCCCCGAAGGGATTTCTCTACTCTGTAATGCGGCCATACAGATTTGAAAGTACGTAAATGACAACAATGTATCGATAAAATGTTCTAAAGAGTCTCCTTTACTCCTTCAGTGACTCTTGCAGCTTTCTTATAAAGTTCTGGTATCCATCGAAATGATAAAAACATGGAACTTCCAGCCTGAGACCAACACCACGATTCACAGGGCTGCCAGTGACCTCACACACAATCTGGTTCCCTTGTCTGAGGAGGAAAAAGTGAGTATATTGAGCGAATGACCTTGGAACGTGCCCTACAACCTGTCCGTTCTTCTTTACCGCCGTTGCCATTGGGTCATATGGGTTGGACGGCTCTGCTTCCACCTCTAAAACTTCTCCTGGCTGTGGTGTCCACAAGTCTTTATAATCATGGAACCCACGAATAAACGATGCGAAGCTAAAGTGAGAAACAGATACAGAAGTGGCGTTCGCAGCCATTCGACCGAAGCTTGATTAGGTAGCAGCTGCTATACACCCACACTAACACGTTTCGTTATAGCTATGCTCGCGCCTCTAACATGCCTCGAAAAGAATTGACATTGAAACAACGTGTGGAGGTGATTAGGTACCAAAAGAGCCACCCAAAAGAAGGAACTCAAATTTTGGCAGAACGTTTTGGCTGTGGCAGAACACAGATTCAGTCAATTTTGAAAGCCAGGGAGGAGATTCTTTAAGATTTTGAAAAGAATGGAAGTGAAGACAAGAAGAGGAACAGAAAAGCTGAATTTCCGGACATTGATGATGCTGTTTACAAATGGTACTGTCTTGGTCGGGAAAGGAACATTCCCATATCAGGACCAATGCTCCAGGAGGAGGCCCGTTTGATTGCTGAACGACTCGAGAATTCCCGGTTCAAGCCATCCAATGGTTGGCTCCAGTCATTCAAAGCTCGCCACAATTTAAAAATGCTCACAGTTTGTGTAGAGTCAGCTAGTGTTCCCCAAGGAACGGTGGAGGCATGGCATAGCAGAGTGAAGGATTTGGTGATAGGGTATGTACCAAAGAACATTTGGAACACTGATGAGACCGGCTGCTTTTTCCGAGCCCTACCTGATAGAACCCTTGCTCAATCTGCTTCACAGTGTAAGGGTGGCAAAAAATCAAAAGACAGGGTGACTGTTGTCTTTTTCATCAATGCGGCTGGTGAGAAAGAACTACCAATTGTAATAGGCAAGTCAAAATCTCCTCATTGCTTTGGCGGCCTCAAAGATAAGCAAAAACCACATGGAGTGCCATACTATGCAAATAAGAAAGCGTGGATGACTTCAGAGATTATGGATGATATCCTAGCATCACTTAACCAAAGACTGAAAAGGGAGGACCGCCACATTCTTCTTCTGCTTGATAATGCTCCTTGCCATCCTCGGGATTATCAAGACAGCTCCACATTTTCCAACATCAAAGTGGTATTCTTTCCAGTGAATACCACATCTCGTCTGCAACCACTCGATGCGGGAGTAATTCAAAGCTTCAAGTGCCAGTACAGGGCACTTTTGATCAAACATACATTAGCAGCAATTGATTCGTCAGCCAGCTTGTCCGCATTTGACATAGCCAAATCAGTGGATATCCTGACTGCCATTCGAATGATTAAACTTGCATGGCACAAAGTCAAAGAAGACACAATCATTAAGTGCTTCAAGAACTGTGGCGTGGTTGTGGGCAAAATAGACCACCTTTCAGATCCCTTCGCTGAAGTTGACGAATTGGAGGAGCTTGTCCACCACATTAACCCAACGATTTCTGCCCAGGAATGCATTCAGGCTGAGGAAGACATGCCAGCTTATGCCACTGTGCCAGAAGGAACAACATTGGAAGATCTACCTACACAGTTGCGTGAAAAATCCATCAGTGGAGAACTGCCATCCAATAGCCAAATCGAACTCGAGGACAACAGTGACGATGATGATGATGATGATGATGTAGGTAGTGAAAATGATACCCCCAGTTCAGAAGTGAACAATTACACCATCCACACGTTTGATGAAGCCATTAGAGTCTCACATGACTTGCTCCATTTTTTGACCACTACTGCACTTTATACATGTTCTACCTTGTCCACAGTTCCTTGGGGAACACTAGCTGACTCTCCACAAACTGTGAGCATTTTTAAATGGTGGCGAGCTTTGAATGACTGGAGCCAACCATTGGATGCCTTGAACCGGGAATTCTCGAGTCGTTCAGCAATCAAACGGGCCTCCTCCTGGAGCATTGGTCCTGATATGGGAATGTTCCTTTCCCGACCAAGACAGTACCATTTGTAAACAGCATCATCAATGTCCGGAAATTCAGCTTTTCTGTTCCTCTTCTTGTCTTCACTTCCATTCTTTTCAAAATCTTAAAGAATCTCCTCCTTGGCTTTCAAAACTGACTGAATGTGTGTTCTGCCACAGCCAAAATGTTCTGCCAAAATTTGAGTTCCTTCTTTTGGGTGGCTCTTTTGGTACCTAATCACCTCCACACGTTGTTTCAATGTCAATTCTTTTCGAAGCATGTTAGAGGCACGAGCATACCTATAACGAAACGTGTTAGCGTGGGTGTATAGCAGCTGCTACCCAATCAAGCTTCGGTCGTATGGCTGCGAACGCCACTTCTGTATCTGTTTCTCACCTTAGCTACGCATCGTTTATTCGTGGGTTCCATGATTATAAAGACTTGTGGACACCAGAGCCAGGAGAAGTTTTAGAGGTGGAAGCAGAGCCGTCCAACCCATATGACCCAATGGCAACGGCGGTAAAGAAGAACGGACAGGTTGTAGGTCACGTTCCAAGGTCATTCGCTCGATATACTCACTTTTTCCTCCTCAGACAAGGGAACCAGATTGTGTGTGAGGTCACTGGCAGCCCTGTGAATCGTGGTGTTGGTCTCGGGCTGGAAGTTCCATGTTTTTATCATTTCGATGGACACCAGAACTTTACAAGAAATCTGCAAGAGTCACTTTACAAGAAATCTGCAAGAGTCACTGAAGGAGTAAAGGAGACTCTTTAGAACATTTTATCGATACATTGTTGTCATTTACGTACTTTCAAATCTGTATGGCCGCATTACAGAGTAGAGAAATCCCTTCGGGGCCACGGAAGGGCGACCGCTATATGCATTACGCAGGTGACCACATTAACAAGGTCTCAATGTATACTTCAATTAGCGGATTGTTCGGGAGTATACGTTGGCGACCGGAAAAGGGAGGTGACCGCTTTAATAAGGTGACCGCTTACTCAGGTTCCATTGTATGTACTAGTTATATGAAGTAGTTCTAAGCACTAGTTGTATGTACTAGGTGTATGTAGTAGTTGTATGTTCTATTTGTTTCAACTAGTTCTATGTTCTAATTGTTTGTACTAGGTATGTACTAGTTACTAGTTTCTAGTTGTAAGTACTAGTTGTAAGTACTAGTTGTATGTACTATGTGTATGTACCAGTTGTTGATTCTTGTACTATTTATACAATGTACTAGGTAGATTCTAGTTGTATATACTAGATACTTGTTACATGTACTAGTTGTATGAACTAGTTTTATGAACTAGTTGTGTGTACTGTTTATTTCTACTAGTTATATGTACCAGTTATATGTATGCACTAGTTGTATGAACTAGGTGTATGTACTCAATACTATTTGTATGTAATTGTCGAATGTAGTAGTTATATGTACTAGTTGAATGTATAAGTAGTGTGTAATTGTTGTATGTACTAGTTACATGTACTAGTTGCTTGTACTAGTTGTATGTTCTATTGCCTAATTGTATGTACTAGTTGTATGTACTAAATGTTTGAACTAGTTTTAAGTTCTAGTTCTAGTAAGTTATACTAGGTACTAGGAATGAACTAGTTCTATGAACTACTTGTTTGTTTGTGTGAACTAGTTTTCTGCACTAGTTGTATGTATTATATTTATGTACTAGTTATATGTCTATGTACCAGTCATATGTAATAGTTATATGTACTAGTTATATGTTCTAGTTGCATGTACTAGTTGTATGTACTAGTAGTATATACTAGTTGTAGGTTCTAGTCCTAATTATACTAGGTACTAGGGAGGTACTAGTTGTATATACTAGACACTAGTTGTTTGTACTAGATATATGTACTAGTTATATGTACTAGTTGTATGTACCAGTTTTGCGTAATTGTTGTATGTACTAGTTGTATGTACTACTTATATGTACTCGTTACATTTGTATATACTGGGGGTATATACTAGTTGTTTGTACTAGTTATATATACTAGTTGTACGTACTATTTATATGTACTATATTTATGTGTAAGAACTAGGTATACGTACTACTTGTAGGTACTAGCTGTATTAGCTGGTTGTATGTACTAATTCTATGCACTAGTTATATGTACTAGTTGTATGCGCTAGCTGTATGTACTAGTTGTATGTACTATTTACATTTACTAGGTATTCGTGTAATGTACTAGTTATATATAATAGGTGTATGTACTAGTTATATGGCCTAGTTGTATGTACTAGTTGCATGCACTAGTTGTATGTACTAGTTTTATGTACAAGTTGCGTGTACAAATTATACTTATTAGTTACTAATTTTATGAACTAGTTCTACCTACAAATTTTATGTACTACTTGTAAGTTCTAGTTGTATGTACTAGTTGTATGTATATACCAGTTGTATGTTCTAGTTAAATGTACTATTTTTTATATATCCTAGTTGTATGTTCTAGTTTCTAGTTGTATGTACTATGTGTATGTACTATTCATATATACTAGTTATCCGTTTATGTATTAGTTATGTGTAGCAGGTGTGTGAACTCGTGATACGTACTAGTTCAAAAGTACTAGTTGTATGTGCTAATTGCATGTACATGTTCGGTGTACTAGTTGTATGTACTATTTGCATGTCCTAGTTGTACGCACTAGTTTTATGTTCTAGTTGTATTTACTATTTGTATGTACTAGTTATATGTGTGTGTACTAGTTCGATGTTCTAGTTGTATGCACTAGCTGTATATGTACTAGTTGTATGAACTATTTATATTTTCTAGGTATATGTGTATGTACTCGTTATGTGTAATAGGTGTATGTATTAGTTATATGACCCAGTTGTTTGTGCTAGTTGTATGTACGAATTGAATGTACTAGTTGTATGTTCAAGTATTATGTACTCTTTCTATGAATTAGTTGCATGTACTAGTTGTATGTACTTTTTGTAGGTTTATGTACTAGGTGTATGTACTATTTTTATATACTAGTTATATGTGTATGTACTGGTTATATATAGTAGTTGTATGTACCACTTGTTTGTACTAGTTTCCTGTACTTGTTGTATGTGCTAGCTGTATGTACTAATTGTAGGTTCTAGTACTAGTTATAGTAGGTATTAAGTAGGCATTAGTTGTATGTACTAGTTGTTAGTACTACGTTTACGTACTAGTTGAATGTACTAGTTGCATGTACTAGTTCTAGTTATATTTACTAGATGTGGGTACTGGTTGTATGTAGTGGTTGGATGTAGTAGTTGTATGTACTAATTGTTTGTACTAGTTTTATGTACTAGTTGTATGTATATACTAATTGTAAATACTAGCTATGTACTAGTTGTGTGTATATACTAGTTTGTTGTTTATGTAGTAGTTGTATATGCCAGTTTTATGTACTCGTACTGTGTACAAATTCTATGTACTAGTTATGTACAAGTTGTGTGTAGTAGTTATGTACCAGTTGTACGCACTAGTAGTATGTATATACTAGTTGTATGCAGTTGCTGTGTACTAGTTGTAAAAACAAGTTGTATGTTCTAGTATTATGCACTCGTTCTTTGAACTAGGTGTATGTACTAGTTTCTAGTTGTGTGTACTAGTTGTATGTACTAGTTGTATGTACGTTTTGTATGTACTTGTTGAATGTACTAGTTGTATGTACTAGTTCTAGTTATTTTACTAGATGTAGGTACTGGTTGTATGTAGTGGTTGGATGTAGTAGTTGTATGTACTAATTGTTTGTACTAGTTTTATGTACTAGTTGTATGCATATACTAATTGTAAATACTAGCTATGTACTAGTTGTGTGTATATACTAGTTTGTTGTTTATGTAGTAGTTGTATATGCCAGTTTTATGTACTCGTACTATGTACAAGTTCTATGTACTAGTTATGTACAAGTTGTATGTAGTAGTTATGTACCAGTTGTACGCACTAGTAGTATGTATATACTAGTTGTATGTGCTAATTGCATGTACATGTTCGGTGTACTAGTTGTATGTTTATACAAGTTTTATGTACTAGATACTAGTTGCATGTACTATTTGCATGTCCTAGTTGTACGCACTAGTTTTATGTTCTAATTGTATTTACTATTTGTATGTACTAGTTATATGTGTGTGTACTAGTTCGATGTTCTAGTTGTATGCACTAGCTGTATGTACTAGTTGTATGAACTATTTATATTTTCTAGGTATATGTGTATGTACTCGTTATGTGTAATAGGTGTATGTATTAGTTATATGACCCAGTTGTTTGTGCTAGTTGTATGTACGAATTGAATGTACTAGTTGTATGTTCAAGTATTATGTACTCTTTCTATGAATTAGTTGCATGTACTAGTTGTATGTACTTTTTGTAGGTTTATGTACTAGGTGTATGTACTATTTTTATATACTAGTTATATGTGTATGTACTGGTTATATATAGTAGTTGTATGTACCACTTGTTTGTACTAGTTTCCTGTACTTGTTGTATGTGCTAGCTGTATGTACTAATTGTAGGTTCTAGTACTAGTTATAGTAGGTATTAAGTAGGCATTAGTTGTATGTACTAGTTGTTAGTACTACGTTTACGTACTAGTTGAATGTACTAGTTGCATGTACTAGTTCTAGTTATATTTACTAGATGTGGGTACTGGTTGTATGTAGTGGTTGGATGTAGTAGTTGTATGTACTAATTGTTTGTACTAGTTTTATGTACTAGTTGTATGTATATACTAATTGTAAATACTAGCTATGTACTAGTTGTGTGTATATACTAGTTTGTTGTTTATGTAGTAGTTGTATATGCCAGTTTTATGTACTCGTACTGTGTACAAATTCTATGTACTAGTTATGTACAAGTTGTGTGTAGTAGTTATGTACCAGTTGTACGCACTAGTAGTATGTATATACTAGTTGTATGCAGTTGCTGTGTACTAGTTGTAAAAACAAGTTGTATGTTCTAGTATTATGCACTCGTTCTTTGAACTAGGTGTATGTACTAGTTTCTAGTTGTGTGTACTAGTTGTATGTACTAGTTGTATGTACGTTTTGTATGTACTTGTTGAATGTACTAGTTGTATGTACTAGTTCTAGTTATTTTACTAGATGTAGGTACTGGTTGTATGTAGTGGTTGGATGTAGTAGTTGTATGTACTAATTGTTTGTACTAGTTTTATGTACTAGTTGTATGTATATACTAATTGTAAATACTAGCTATGTACTAGTTGTGTGTATATACTAGTTTGTTGTTTATGTAGTAGTTGTATATGCCAGTTTTATGTACTCGTACTATGTACAAGTTCTATGTACTAGTTATGTACAAGTTGTATGTAGTAGTTATGTACCAGTTGTACGCACTAGTAGTATGTATATACTAGTTGTATGCAGTTGCTGTGTACTAGTTGTATATACAAGTTGTATGTTCTAGTATTATGCACTCGTTCTTTGAACTAGGTGTATGTACTAGTTTCTAGTTGTATGTACGTTTTGTATGTACTCTTTGTATGTACTAAGTGTATGTACTATTTTTATATACTAGTTTTATGTGTATGTACCGGTTATATGTAGTAGTTGTATGTAACAGTTGTATGTACAAGTATGTACGTGTATGCGCTAGCTCTATGTACTAGGTGTAGGTTCTAGTACTAGTTATAGTAGGTACTAAGTAGGCATTAGTTGTACGCACTAGTTGTAAGTACTACTATAACGTATTAGTTGTATGTACTAGTTCTATGTAGTAGTACTAGTTATATTTACTAGTTGTAGGTTCTGGTTGTATGTAGTAGTTGAATGTAGTAGTTGTATGTACTAATTGTCTGTATTAGTTGTATGCACTAATTGTATGTATATACTAGTTGTAAGTAGTAGCTATGTACTAGTTTAGTTATATGTACTAGTTATTAGTTGTATAGTCTAGCTTTATGTACTAGTTGCATGTACTATTTGTATGTACTAATTGTATGTACAAATAGTATTTACTAGGTGTATGTAGTAGTTGTATGTTCTAATTGTTTAAACTAGTTCTATGTACTAATTGTATGTACTAAGTATATACGAATTACTAGTTTCTAGTTGTATGTACTAGTTGTAAGTACTAGTTGTATGTACTGTTTGTTTGTACTATATAATTGTATGCACTAGTTGCATGTACTAGTTGTATGTACTAGTAGTATATAGTGGTTGTAGGTTCTAGTCCTAATTGTACTACGTACTAGGGAGGTACCAGTTGTATATACTAGACTAGATGTATGTATTAGTTATATGTACTAGTTATATGTACTATTTATATGTACTATTTATATGTACTAGTTGTATGTACTACTTATATGTACTTGTTACATTTGTATGTACTGGGTGTATGTACCAGTTTTTTGTACTAGTTATATATACTAGTTGTACGTACTATTTATATGTACTATATACTAGAGAAAAATAAAAATTTTCTACAAAAATAGTAGGGATGGCACAAAAAGCACATAAACAAGAAAGGGATGTTACACAGTGAAGCATTAGCTATATATGCATGAATCATACAACACCCTTGCTTGTAGGATTCATGCATTGCTAATACTTCACTGTGTAACATCCCTTTCTTGTTTATGTGCTTTTTGTGCCATTCCTACATCTTCACTATTTTTGTAGAAAATTTTTATTTTTCTCTAGTTTCTGTACTTTTTATGGAGCATAAGCTAGGAATTGGATTGTATTAAAACCCATTTTGGTTTTGATATCTTCAACTTATTATGACGTCATTAAAATGGCGAATTTATTGAGGCCTTGCCTCTGGGGCCATGAAAACCGTCATACTCAATAATAGCGTTATCGCTCTCGCTTCTACAAAAGAATACAGTTCGGAAAATTTGCAATAGTTTCATTTAACAATTAGTCCAAAAGCTTATTTAGTTTTTTAGTTATGGCTGACGAAGAAGAAGAAGAATAATAAGAAGAATATGAAGAAGACGAAAATGGGAATTTTTAAAGTTTATTATTTTGCCAGCGGGACATATTCGCTTGCCTTTAAGGTCTATTTAGAGTATGTATATTGTATATTTAGCTATACGTAACCTTATTTTGTCGATTTTCAGCTTATTTCGGGATTTTGCTCCTATACCGATGTATGGGGAATGCGAAAAAACGTGGCATCCCTACATAGGGAGTACTACCGTACTCCCTGATATGTTTATGTACTAGGTATATGTACTATTTGTGGGTACTAGCTGTATTAGCTGGTTGTATGTACTAAGTCTATGTACTAGTTGTATATACTAGTTGTATTTACTATTTGTATGTACTATTTATATGTGTGGGTACTAGTTATATGTACTAGTTGTATGCGCTAGCTGTATGTACTAGTTGTAGATACTATTTACATTTACTAGGTATACGTGTATTGTACTAGTTATATGTAGTAGGTGTATGTACTTGTTATATGGCCTAATTGTATGTACTAGTTGCATGTACTAGTTGTATGGACTAGTTGTATATACTAGTCGCATGTACTAATTATATTTACTAGTTACTAATTTTATGAACTAGTTGAACCTACGAAATTTATGTAATACTGGTATGTACTAGCTAAATGTACTAGTTTTATATATATATTAGTTGTATGTACTAGTTTTTAGTTGTATGTACTATGTGTATGTACTATTCATATATACTAGTTATATGTTTATGTATTAGTTATATGTAGTAGGTGTGTGAACTTATTATATGTACTAGTTAAAGTACTAGTTGTATGTGCTAATTGTTTGTATATGTTCGGTGTACTAGTTGTATGTTTATACGAGTTGTATGTACTAGCTTTGTACTAGTTCTATGTTCTAATTGTTTGAACTAGTTCTATGTACTAATTGTATGTACAGGTATGCACTAGTTACTAGTTTCTAGTTGTATGTAATAGTTGTAAGTACTAGTTGTTTGTACTATGTGTATGTACCAGTTGTTGATTCTTGTACTACTTATACTATGTACTAGGGAGGTTCTAGTTGTATGTACTAGATACTACAACTAGAAACTAGAATATACATCTAGTATATATATAAAACTAGTACATTTAACTAGTCTACAACTGGTATATACATACAACTAGTACAAACAAGTATTTCGAGGTTAAAAACTCGTGGGGCTACCGCCCCCGCATTAACTGGAACTACTTGGCCACATCGTTGTATTTAATATATATATTCGTAATACTAACGATTGAGGACGATTTAGTGTCCTGAACTTTATAAATAACAATGGAAAAGCTTCGTAAACTAAAGCTTCCTGAACGCCGCCATTTGCAAAAACGATGTATTAACGTATAAATCAATAGTTGCGTATGAACTAGTATTATACAAATATCGACGTATAAAATAAGTGTTATAATAGTTGCGTATTAACCTGTATTATATATATAGATATATATATATACTCTTTCCGTAACATGAAGCTCTACAACGTAATCGGCAAATGAAAACAATATATGGTATACAAGTAGTAAATAAAATTCGTAGTTAAAAGTAGTTCATAAAATTAGTAGTTACAAGTAGTTCATAAAATTAGTAACTAGTAAATATAATTAGTACATGCGACTAGTATATACAACTAGTCCATACAACTAGTGCATGCAACTAGTACATACAACTAGGCCATATAAATAGTACATACACCTACTATATATAACTAGTACAATACACGTATACCTAGTAAATGTAAATAGTGCATACAACTAGTACATACACCCTGTACATACAAATGTAACGAGTACATATAAGTAGTACATACAAATAGTACATACAACTAGTACGTATAACTAGTACATAAATATAGCACATACAACTAGTACAGAACACTAGTTCACACAAACAAACAAGTAGTTCATAGAACTAGTTCATTTCTAGAACCTAGTACCTAGTACTAGGAATACATAAATACATATAAAAACATAAATACACTCAGTACATACAACTGTAACGAGTACATATAAGTAGTACATTCAACTATAACATACAACTAGTATATATAACTAGTACATAAATATAGTACATACAACTAGTACAAATAACTAGTACATATCACAATTACCCACTACTTATACATTAAACTAGTGCAAATAACTACTATATTCGACTAGTACATACAAATAGTATTGAGTACATACAACTAGTTCATAAAACTAGTTCATACAACTAGTACATTCAACAAGTATCTAGTACATACAACTACAACCTACCTAGTACACAGTATAACTAGTACAGGGATCAACAACTGGTACATACACATAGTACATACAACTAGTACTTACAATTAGTACATACAACTAGAAACTAGTAACTAGTATATACTTAGTACATACAATTAGTACATAGAACTAGTTCCAACAATTAGAACATACAACTACAACATACACCTAGTAAATACAGCTAGTACATAACACTAGTACATACAATTTGACAATAGAACATACAACTAGTACATACAACTAGTACAGACAAAGAGTACACACAACTAGTACATATAACTAGTACATACAAACATTACCCACTACTTATACATTCAACTAGTAGAAAAACCACTACATTCGACTAGTACATACAAATAGTATTGAGTACATACAACTAGTACATACAACTAGTGCATACAATTAGAACACACGGATAGTACATACAGCTAGTAAATATAACTAGTACATACTACTAGTACAGAAAACTATAGAGTACATATAACTGGTATATATAACTAGTAGATATAAACAGTACACACAACTAGTTCATAAAACTAGTTCATACAACTAGTACATGCAACAAGTATCTAGTACATACAGCTAGAACCTACCTATTACATAGTATTAGTAGTACAAGAATCAACAACTGGTACATACACATAGTTCATACAACTAGTACTTAGAAATAGTACATTCAACTAGAAACTAGTAACTAGTACTCACCTAGTACATACAATTAGTACATAGAACTAGTACACACATATATAAATAGAACATACAAATAGTAAATTCAACTATTGCATTCAACTAGTACATAGAATTAGTACATACAACCAGCCAATACAGCTAGTACCTACAAGTAGTACATATACCTAGCACATACACATATATATAGTACATATAAATAGTACGTACAACTAGTATATATAACTAGTACAAACACACCCAGTACATACAAATGTAACGAGTACATATAAGTAGTACATACAACTAGTACATATAACTAGTACACATAACTAATACATATGAATAGTATATACACATATAACTAGTACATAAATATAGTACATACAACTAGTACAGAAAACTAGTTCAAACAAAAAACAAACAAGTAGTTCATAGAACTGGTTAATTCCTAGTACCTAGTATAACTTGTACTAGAACCTAAAACTAGTTTAAACATCTAGTACATACAACTAGTACATGCAAATAGTACATAAAAGAGTACACACAACTAGTACATATAACTAGTACATACAACAATTACCCAATACTTATACATTCAACTAGTAGAAATAACTCCTACATTCGACTAGTACATACAAATTGTATTGAGTACATACAACTAGTTCATAAAACTAGTTCATACAACTAGTACATTCAACAAGTATCTAGTACATACAACTACAACCTACCTAGTACATAGTATAACTAGTACAGGGATCAACAACTGGTACATACACATAGTACATACAACTAGTCCTTACAATTAGTACATACAACTAGAAACTAGTAACTAGTATATACTTAGTACATACAATTAGTACATAGAACTAGTTCCAACAATTAGAACATACAACTACAACATACACCTAGTAAATACAGCTAGTACATAACACTAGTACATACAATTTGACAATAGAACATACAACTAGTACATACAACTAGTACAGACAAAGAGTACACACAACTAGTACATATAACTAGTACATACAAACATTACCCACTACTTATACATTCAACTAGTAGAAAAAACTACTACATTCGACTAGTACATACAAATAGTATTGAGTACATACAACTAGTACATACAACTAGTGCATACAATTAGAACACACGGATAGTACATACAGCTAGTCAATATAACTAGTACATACTACTAGTACAGAAAACTATAGAGTACATATAACTGGTATATATAACTAGTAGATATAAACAGTACACACAACTAGTTCATAAAACTAGTTCATACAACTAGTACTTAGAACTAGTACATTCAACTAGAAACTAGTAACTAGTACTCACCTAGTACATACAATTAGTACATAGAACTAGTACACACATATATAAATAGAACATACAAATAGTAAATTCAACTATTGCATTCAACTAGTACATAGAATTAGTACATACAACCAGCTAATACAGCTAGTACCTACAAGTAGTACATATACCTAGCACATACACATATATATAGTACATATAAATAGTACGTACAACTAGTATATATAACTAGTACAAACACACCCAGTACATACAAATGTAACGAGTACATATAAGTAGTACATACAACTAGTACATATAACTAGTACACATAACTAATACATATGAATAGTATATACACATATAACTAGTACATAAATATAGTACACACAACTAGTACATATAACTAGTACATACAACAATTACCCAATACTTATACATTCAACTAGTATATAGAAATAACTCCTACATTCGACTAGTACATACAAATTGTATTGAGTACATACAACTAGTTTATAAAACTAGTTCATACAAGTAGTACATGCAACAAGTATCTAGTATATACAACTACAACCTACCTAGTACATAGTATAAGTAGTACAAGAATCAACAACTGGTACATACACAAAGTACATACAACTAGTATTTACAACTAGTACTTACAACTAGAAACTAGTAACTAGTACATACCTAGTGCATACAATTAGTACATCCAACTAGTCCCCAGAATTATATAGCACTTAAAACTGGTTCATACAACTTGTACATAACTAGTACCAACAATTAGTACATAGAACTGAGTTAAAACAATTAGAACATACAACCACTACATACACCTAGTATATACAATTTGTACATACAACTAGTACATACCCCTACTACATATAGCTAGTAAATACACATACCTTGTAATTATAAATAGTACACACAACTAGTACATACAACCAGTACATAAAACTAGTCCTTACAACTAGTACATACAACTAGAAACTAGTATATACAACTAGTTCACAGAATGAGTACATAATTCTAGAACGTACAACTTGTATATTCAACTAGTACATAACTACTACACACAACTAGGAAAAACAAGTAGGACATATAAATAGGACATACACCTACTACATATAACTAGTACATACACTTTTACCTAATAATTATAAATAGTACATACAACTAGTACATACAACAATTACATCCAATTAGTATATACTACATACAACTAGTACCTTCCTAGCACCTAGTGTAACTAGTACAAGAACCTACCGCTTGTACATACAACTAGTACATATAACTAGAACATAAAACCAGTACATAGCTAGTACATACAACCAGTATATACATACAACTAGTACATACAACTAGTACCTACTACTAGTAAATATAACTAGTACTAGTCCATACAACTAGTACTTGAAATTAGTTCATATAACTAGTACACACATCTACCACATATAACATTCACACAAAAATGTAACTAGTACATATAAACAGTACATAAACATACTACGAACAAGAAGTCCATACAACTACTAGTACATAGAACGAGTACATAAAACTAGGATCTATAACTAGTACACACCTTCTACACACCTTCTACATATAATTAGTACATGTGAATAGTGCATCCATATAGTATATATAACTAGTACATAAAACTAGTACATGCAACTAGAAACTAGTACATACAACTAATATATACATAAAACTAGTACATTTAACTAATTCATACAACTATTATATGCAAACAACTAGTTCATACAACTAGTATTTACAATTAGGTCGTCCAACTAGTTCCCAGAACTATTAACTAGTACATATAACCAGTACATGCAACTAGTACATTCAACTAGTACATACAACTAGTACATATAACTAGAACATAAAACCAGTACATAGCTAGTACATACAACTAGTATATACATACAACTAGTACATACAACTAGTACCTACTACTAGTAAATATAACTAGTACTAGTCCATACAACTAGTACATACAACTAGTACTTGAAATTAGTTCATATAACTAGTACACACATCTACCACATATAACAATTACATAAAAATGTAACTAGTACATATAAATAGTACATAAACATACTACGAACAAGAAGTCCATACAACTACTAGTACATAGAACGAGTACATAAAACTAGGATCTATAACTAGTACACACCTTCTACACACCTTCTACATATAATTAGTACGTACATGTGAATAGTGCATCCATATAGTATATATAACTAGTACATAAAACTAGTACATGCAACTAGAAACTAGTACATGCAACTAATATATACATAAAACTAGTACATTTAACTAATTCATACAACTATTATATACAAACAACTAGTTCATACAACTAGTATTTATAATTAGGTCGTCCAACTAGTTCCCAGAACTATTAACTGGTACATATAACCAGTACATGCAACTAGTACATTCAACTAGTACATACAACTAGTTCATAAAACTGGTACACACATTTAGTTTATACAACTAGTATTTACCATTAGTAGTACAACTAGTTCATACAACTAGTAACTAGTGCATATAACTAGTACATTCAACTAGTACATACAACTAGGACAAACAACTAGTATATATAACTAGTACATACACCAACTACATATAACTAGTAAATACACATATACCTTGTAATTATAAACCGTACATACAACTAGTACATACAGATAGTGCATACAACTAGTATATATAACTAGATCACAAACATATAACTACTACATACATATAACTGATACTTATAAATAGTACATGCCCATAGTACATACAAATAGTAGATACAAATAGTACATACATCTGCTACATATAACTAGTACCTACAACTAGTAAATATAAATAGAACTGGTTCATAAAACTAGTGCATACAAATAGTACATATAACTATAGTTAGTTCTAGTACACACAACTAGTACATACAACTAGTACTTTCAACTAGTACATATAACTGGTACACACACCTACTACATATAACTAATACATAAAAATTTAACTAGTTCAAATAAATAGTGCATCCACATAGTACATACAACTAGTACATAAAACTAGTAAATACAATTTGAAACTATTACATACAATTATTATATATATAAAAGAAGTATTTCAAGTTTAAAAACTCATGGGGCTGCCGCCCCCCGAATTAACTCAAACTACTTGGCCGCATCATTGGGATTTGATATAAACATTCGGAATACTAACATTTGAGGATGCTTGAGTGTCCTGAACTTTATAAATGGAAAAGCTTCGTTAACCAAAGCTTCCTGAACGCCGCCATTTGCAAAAACGATGTATTGACGTATAAATTAAGTGTTACAAAACTTGAGTATGAACTCATATTATACATAACACAGCCCCTAATAAGTACATTTAACTAGTACATACAACTGGTATATACATACAACTAGAACATACAACTAGTACATAAAATTAATAGGTACAACTAGTTCATACAACTAGTAACTAGTACATATAACTAGTACTTGCGACTAGTACATACAACCAGCTAATACAGCTAGTACATACAAGTAATACATGTGTCAAGTACATGTATTAATATATATAGTATATAGAAATAGTACGTAAAACTAGTATATACAACTAGTACAAACAACTAGTACGTACAACCAGTACATACAAATGTAACGAGTCCATATACGTAGTACATACAACTAGTACATACAACTAGACATATAAGTAGTAAATACAACTAGTACATATAACTAGTACATATAACTAGTACATACAACTAGTGTCTAGTATATACAACTAGTTCCTCCCTAGTACCAAGCATAATTAGGATTAGAACCATCAACTAGTATATACTACTAGTACAAGCAACTAGTTCATGCAACTAGTACAAATAACTAGTACATATAGGTATTACATATAACTAATACATACACATATAATTAGCACATAAATATAGTACATACAAGTAGTACAGAAAACTAGTTAACACAAACAAACAAGTAGTTCATAGAACTAGTTCATTCCTAGTACCTAGTATAACTTGCAATAGAACCTAAAATTAGTTCAAACATCTAGTATATACAACTAGTACATACAACTAGTACATAAAAATGGTACATACAACAATTACACATTACTTATACATTCAACTAGTACAAATAACTACTACATTCGACTAGTAGATACAAATAGTATTGGGTGCTAACAACTAGTACATACAACTAGTACATACAACTAGAAACTAGCGACTAGTACATACCTAGTACATACAATTAGTACACAGAACTAGTTCAAAAAATTAGAACGTACAACTACAACATTCACCTAGTACATACAACTAATACATACAAATAGTACATACAGCTAGTCCATACAAGTTGTACATAAAACTAGTTCATACAACTAATACATGCAACAAGCATCTAGTACATACAAATAGAATCTACCTAGTACATAGTATAACTAGTACAACAACTGGTACATACACATAGTACATACAACTAGTACTTATAACTAATACTTACAACTAGAAACTAGTAAATGCTACTAGTTTATAGAACGAGTACAAAATACTATATAGAACATACAACTTGAATATACATCTAGTACATAGCTAATATTAACAACTAGTATGTACATACAACTATTAAGTACAACTGGTACATAACTAGTACATACAAATAGTACATGCAACTAGTACATACCAAATAGTACACACACCTAGCACATACAATTTGTACATACAACTAGTACATTCAACTAGTCCATATAACTAGGACAAACAACTAGGACATATAAGTAGTACATACACCTACTACATAAAACTAGTACATACACATATACCTAGTAATTACAAATAGTACATAAATCTAGTATATTCAACTAGAAACTGGTATATACAACTAGTATATATATAAACACTAGTACATTTAACTTGTACATTAAACTAATATATACATACAAAGAGTACATACAATTAGTACATAGAATTAGTAGGTACAACTAGTTCACACAACTAGTAACTAGTACATCTAACTAGTACATGCAACTATAACATACAACTAGTACATACAACTAGCACCTACAACTAGGAAATAGAACTAGTATTAGTACATACAACTAGTACAATTACACACAACTGGTACATGCAACTAGTACATACAATTAGTAACTAGTACATACAACTAGCAATTCGCTATTACCTAATATGACTAGGACTTGAACCTACAACTAGTACATTCAACTAGTACATAGAACTAGTTCATAAAACTAGTATACAGCTAGAACAAAGAACTAGTGCATACATCTTGTACATACAACTGGTTCATATCTAGTACAAACAACTGGTACATACACCCAGTACATACAAATGTAACGTGTACATATAAGTAGTACATACAACAAGTACATACAAAAGTTACACAAAAGTGGTACATTCAACTAGTACATATAACTGGTACATATGACTAGTACATACACATATAATTAGTACAAAAACCATGTTCACACCAACAAACAAGTAGTTCATAGAACCAGTTCATTCCTAGTATTTAGTATAACTTGTGCTAGAACCTAAAACTAGTTCAAACATCTAGTACATACAACTAGTACATCCAACTAGTACATACAACTAGTACATACAACTAGTACATACAACTAGTACATATAACTAGTACATACAACAATTACACACTACTTATACATTCAACTAGTACAAATAACTACTACATTCGACTAGTACATACAAATAGTATTGAGTACATACAACTAGTACATACAACTAGCGCATACAATTAGTACACACAGATAGAACATACAGCTAGTAAATATTACTTGTACATACTACTAGTACATAAAACTAGTACATATAACTGGTACATATAACTAGTACATATAAACAGAACATACAACTAGTTCATACAACTAGTTCAGAAAACTAGTACATGCAACAAGTATCTAGTACATACAACTAGAATCTACCTAGTACAAAGTATAAGTAGTACAAGAATCAACAACTGGTACATACACATAGTACATACAACTAGTATTTATAAATAGTACATACAACTAGAAACTAGTAACTAGTACATATCTTGTACATACAATTAGTACATAGAACTAGTTCAAACAATTAGAACATACAACTACTACATACACCTAGTACATACAACTGGTACATGCAACTCGTACATACAAATAGTACATACAACTGGTACAATTACACACAACTGGTACAAACAATAAGTACATATAATTAGTATCTAGTACATAGAACTAGCACCTCCCTAGTATCTAATATAACTAGGACTTGAACCTACAACTAGTACATACAACTAGTACATACAACTAGTACATGCAAATAGGACATACGAATCGTACTTGCAACTATTAAATACAACTAGTACCTACAACTACTACATAAAACTGGAACTAGTTCATAAAACTAGTACTTACACCTACTACTAACAACTAGTAACGAGTACACAGAACTAGTACATTGAAGTAGTATGCACAACATGTTCATGCAACTAGTACATGCAACTTGAACATACAATTAGTAGATAAAATTAGTACATATAACTAGTACATACAAAGAGTACATACAACTAATACATTCCATTTAGTACACACACTTAGGACATACAATTAGTACATACAACTAGTATATACATACAACAAGTACATACAACTAGTATATAATACTAGTTCACAAACATATAACAACTAGTAAATATAAAGAGAACTAGTTCATAAAACTAGTGCATACAACTAGTACATGCAATAAGTACATACAACTAGTACATCGTAACAATACACACAAATGGAATATACAACTAGTACATACAACTAGTACATTCAACTAGAACATGTAACTAGTACAAACAACTAGGACATATAACTAGTACATACACCTACTACATACAACTAGTACATACACATATACCTAGTAATTATAAACAGTACTTACAACTAGTACCTTGAACGGGTACATAAAACTAGTACATACAACTAGAAACTAGTCCATACAACTAATATATATATAACACTAGTACATTTAACTAGTACATAAAACTAGGATATACATACAAAGAGTACATACAACTAGGACATAAAATTCGTAGGTACAACTAGTTTTTAAAATTAGTAACTAGTAAATATAATTCTTACATGTGACTAGTACACACAACTGGAACATACAACTAGTGCTTGCAACTAGTACATACAACTAGGACATATAACTAGTACATACACGTATACCTAGTAAATGTAAATAGTACATACAAATAGTACATACAGCTAGCGCTACAACAAGTAAATATAATTAGTACACACACATATAAATAGAACATACAAATAGTAAATACAACTAGTACATACAACTAGTACGTACAATTGGTACATACAACTAGTATATACATACAACTATATAGTACAAAACATTTGTACTTACAATTAGCATATGCAACTACTACATACAACGAATACATACAACTAGTACCTAAAACTAGTAAATATAGCTAGTTCTAGTACCTACAACTAGTACATACAACTAGTCCTTTCAACAAGTACATATAACATAAGACATAACATAATACATAAAAATATAACTAGTTCAAATAAATAGTGCATCCACATAGTACATACAACAAGTTCATAAAACTAGTATATAGCTAGTACTAAGAACTAGTGCATACATCTTGTACAAACAACTGGTTCATATCTACTATATAAAACTAGTACATATAACTAGTATGTAGAATTAGTACTTACAACCAGCTAATACAGCTTGTACATACAAGTAGTACATATGCCTAGTACATACACATATATATAGTATATATAAATAGTACGTACAACTAGTATATATAACTAGTACAAACAACTAGTACATACACCCAGTACATACAATTGTAACGAGTACATATAAGTAGTACATACAACTAGTGCATACAATTAGTACACACAAATAGTACATACAGCTAGTAAATATAACTAGTACACACTACTAGTACATAAAACTAGTACATATAACTGGTACATAAACCTAGTACATATAAAGAGTACACACAACTAGTTCATAAAACTAGTTCATACAACTAGTACATGCAACAAGTATCTAGTACATACAACTAGAACCTACCTAGTACATAGTATAAATAGTACTAGAATCAACAACTGGTACATACACATAGTACATACAACTAGTACTTGCATCTAGTGCATACAACTAATACATACAACTAGACTATACAACTATTAACTAGTACATACAACTAGTACATAAATTTAATAGTTAAAACTAGTTCATACAACTAGTAACTAGTACATATAACTAGTACATGCGACTAGAACATACAACTAGTCCAAACACATAGTTCATACAACTAGTTCCTAAAACTAGTATACAGCTAGTACAAAGTACTAGTGCATACATCTTGTACATACATCTGGTTCTATCTACTCCATATAACAAGTACATACAACTAGTACATAGAATTAGTACATACAACCAGCTGAAACAGCTTGTACATGCAAGTAGTACATATACCTAGTACATTCACATATATTTAGTATATATAAATAGTACGTACAACTAGTATATATGACTAGTACAAACAACTCGTACACACACCCAGTACATACAAATGTAACGAGTACATATAAGTAGTACATACAACTAGTATATACAACTTATACATATAAACAGTACATGCAACTAGTACATACAACTAGTACATATAACTAGTACACATAACTAGTACATACAACTAGTGTCTAGTATATACAACTAGTTCCTCCCTAGTACCTAATATAATTAGGATTAGAACCTTCAACTAGTATATACTACTAGTACATACAACTAGTACATGCAACAAGTATTTAGTACATACAACTAGAACCTACCTAGTACATAATATAACTAGTACAAGAATCAACAACTGGAACACGCACATAGTACATACAACTAGTACTTTAAACTAGTGCACGCAACTAGTACATACAACTAGACTATACAACTATTAACTAGTACATACAACTAGTACATGCAAATAGGACATACGAATCGTACTTGCAACTAATATATACAACTAGTACCTACAACTAGTACATATAACTGGAACTAGAACATAAAACTAGAACATACAACTACTACTAACAACTATTAACAAGTACATACAACTAGTACATTAAACTAGAACGTACAACATGTACATGCAGCTAGTACATGCAACTTGTACATACAATTAGTTGATAAAATTAGTACATATAACTAGTACATACAAATTGGAATGAAAACATACAACTATTACATTGAACTATTACACACAACTTGTACATAAAACTAGTAAATAATACAATCAGCTAGGACATACAACTGGTACAAACAACTAGGTCATATAACTACTTTATATAACAAGTACATACAAGTAGTTTCTAGTACATATAACTATAAAGAACCTACCTAGTACCTAGTTTAACCAGTACTAGAACCTACAACTAGTACATACAACAAGTGCATACAATTAATACACACAAATAGTACATAAAGCTAGTAATTATAACTGGTACATACTACTAGTACAAATAACTGGTACATATAACTGGTACATATAACTAGTACATATAAACAGTACATACAACTAGTTCATAAAACAAGTTCATACAACTAGCACATACAAGAAGTATCTAGTACATACAAAAAGAACCTACCTAGTACATAGTATAACTAGCACAAGGATCAACAACTGGTACATACACATAGTACATAAAACTAGTACTAACAACTAGTACATACAACTAGAAACTAGAAAATACTCCTAGTTCATAGAACGAGTACAAAATACTATATAGAACATACAGCTTGAATATACATCTAGTACATAGCTAATATTAACAACTAGAATATACATACAACTCTTACGTACAACTGGTACATAACTAGTACATACAAATAGTACATACAACTAGTAAATACCAAATAGTACAAACACCTAGCCCATTCAATTAGTACATACAACTAGTACATTCAACTAGTCCATATAACTAGGACAAACAACTAGGATATATAACTAGTACATCCATCTACTACATATAACTAGTACATACATATATACCTAGTAATTATGAATAGTACATACAACTAGTACATACTATTTACAATTAGGTCGTACAACTAGTTCACACAACCATTAACCAGTACATATAACCAGTACATACAACTAGTACCTACAACTAGAACATACAACTAGTACAAACAACTAGGACATATAACTAGTACATACACCTACTATATATATTTATCTAGTACATACACGTATACCTAGTAAATGTAAATAGTACATACAATTACTTCATACAGCTAGCGCATACAACTAGTACATATAACTAGTACACACACATATAAATAGAACATACAAATAGTAAATACAACTAGTACATACAACTAGTACCTACAACTAGTACATTCAACTAGTATCTAGTATATACAACTAGAACATACAACTAGTACATAGCTAGTAATAACAACTAGTATATACATACAACTAGTACACAGAACTTGTACATACAATTAGCACATGCAACTCCTCCATACAACTAATACATACTACTAGTACCTAAAACTAGTAAATATAGCTAGTTCTAGTACATATAACTAGTACACACACCTATTACATATAACTAATGCATAAAAATATAACTAGTTCAAATAAATAGTGAATCCACATAGTACATACAACAAGTACATAAAACTAGTAAATACAACTGGAAACTAATACATACAACTAGTATATATATAAAATTAGTACATTTAGCTAGTATATACAACTGGTATATACAAACAACTAGTTCATCCAACTAGTAACTAGTACATATAACTTGTACATGCTGACTACTTGAGGATAACATCACCCTAGCTATTAAATTTTCCAATACTTATAGGTATATTGATGACCTTTTATGTATTAACAACAAGGATTTTGAACTGTCAATTAGTGATATTTACCCCAAAGTACTTATTCTTAAAAAGACAAATACCAGCCCTAAAAAATCCCCCTTTTTAGACTTAGATATAACCATTACTAACAATCAATTTATCACTAAAGTATATGATAAGCGAGAGGACTTTAACTTTGATATAGTAAATTTCCCCCATTTAGATAGTAATATTCCTAATACCCCAGCCTATGGTGTCTTTATTTCACAACTAATTAGGTATTCCAGAATATGTAGTGACTTCTCCAGTTTTCAGGCTAAAAGTTTGCAGTTATGCAATAGGCTTATTAAGCAGGGTTACAAATACTTTAAGCTAAAATCAACCTTTAAAACCTTCCTATCCCGGCAGCCTCTAGTTAGAATCAAGTATAAGCAAAAAGTAGCTAGTATGCTTAAGGACTGTCTTGTGTTACCCCTTATTGTGTTACCCCACCTCCAAAGAAATGTTACTACTAGAAGACCTAAGGGTAGACTTACGTAATATGTCCTACTTTTGTCTATAGTTATGCTGAGCCTGTTTTACCTGTATATACAAGCAAGTTTACCAATAGATTTATAATTAATTCATAAAAGTTAATTGGACCTACATTCCTTTCAAAAAATTAAATTTCATCATGTGTCTTAGTTAACACCTTATTTAACTTTTGGCGCCAAAATAGTGTATATAAGGCCCCTAGATTTAGCATAGAGAGCCAAGGATTCACAGAAGATCAAGATAATTAAAGAAAAAGACAAAGACTCCCAGGATCACTGATGAAGGGTGGAATTCCCAGAAACGGCTGTCTGACCCAGTGGAGAAGAAGATGAAAGAAGGGAAAAGAAGGAAGAAAAGACTCCTGTATCTTCATCTAAAGCTCTCTTTAGGTTTAGTTCCCCTATAGGCTCTTTTTACAGAATAGGCATATAGCATGTAGGAAAATGGTATATTAGATTTTTCATGCGACTAGTACATACAACTAGTACATACAAGTAGTACAGACAACTAGTGTCTAGTATATACAACTAGTACCTCCCTAGTACCTAGTATAATTAGGACTAGAACCTACAACTAGTATATACCACAGGTACATACAACTAGCACATACAACTAGTACATATAACTAGTACATATGACTAGTACATACACAAATAATTAGCACATAAATATAGTACATGCAACTAGTGCAGAAAACTAGTTCACACAAACAAACAAGTAGCTCATAGAACTAGTTCATTCATTTAATAAGTACATACAACAATTACAAACAACTTATATATTCAACTAGTACAAATTACTACTATATTCGACTAGTACATATAAATAGTATTCAGTACATACAACTAGTCCATACAACTAGTACATATAACTAGTACATTCAACTAGTACATACAACTAGGACAAACAACTAGTATATATAACTAGTACATACACCAACTACATATAACTAGTAAATACACATATACCTTGTAATTATAAATAGTACACACAACTTGTACATACAGCTAGTGCATACAACTAGTATATATAACTGGTTCACAAACATATAAGTACAACATACATTAAACTGGTACTTATAAATAGTTCATACAAAAGGTACATACAAATAGTACATTCAACTTGAACATACAACGAGTACAAACAACTAGGATATATAACTAGTACATACACCTACTAAATACAACTAGTTCATACACATATACCTAGTAAATATAAATAGTACATACAACTAGTGCATACAACAAGAAATTAGTCCATACAACTAGTCCATACAACGAGTATATATATAACACTAGTACATTTAACTAGACATAAAACTTGTATATACATACAAAGAGTACATTCAACTAGTACATAATATTAGTATGTACAACTAATTCACACAACTAGTACATACAACAAATTCATAAACCTAATATATAGCTAGTACAAACAACTAGTGCATACATCTTGTACTTACAACTGGTTCATATCTAGTTCATACAACTAATACATACAACTAGTACATCCAACTAGTACATACAATTAGTACATACAACTACCACATACAACTTGTACATACAACTAGCACCTAGAACTAGTAAATATAACTAGTATTAGTACATACAACTAGTAGATAGAATTAATACATACAACCAGCACATACAGCTAGTACGTACAAGTAGTACATATACCTAGTACATAAACATATAAATAGTACATACAACTAGTACAATTACATACAACGGGTACATACAACTAGTACATACAATTAGTATCTAGACTTCAACCTACAACTAGTACATACAACTAGTACATACAACTAGTATATACGATTAGTACAAAAAACTAATTCAAACAAACAAACAAGTAGTATATAGAACAAGTTCCTTCCTAGTTCCTAGTATAACTTCTACAACTAGTTAAAAAACTAGTACATACAACTAGTACATACAAGTAGTCACTAGTACATACAACTAATACATACAACTAGTACATGTAAATACTACATTTGATTGGAACATAGTATCGAGTTCATACAACTACTATATACAGCTAGAACATTCAACTAGTATATACAACTACTATATAAAGTACATACAACTAGTACATAGCTACTACATACAACTAGTATATACATAAAACTAGTGCATACAACTAATACATACAATTAGTACATACAACTACTACATCCAACTACTACATACAACCAGTACCTACAACTAGTTAATATTACTAGTACTAGTACATAGAACTAGTACATACATCTAATATGTTCAAATAGTCCTAACAACTAGTACATACAACTAATGCCTACTTAGTACCTAATATAACAAGTACTAGAACCTACAACTAGTACATACCGCTAGTGGATACACGTAGTACAGGCAACTTGTATATACAAAAGTTACATACAACTACTACATATAACCAGTACATACACATATAACTAGTATTTAAAAATAGTACATACACCTAGTACAACCAACAAGTACATACAAAACGTACATACAACTAGTACATACAACTAGTACACACAACTACATACAACTAGTATATACATACAACTAGTACGTTCAACTGGTACATAACTAGTACATACAACTTGTACATAGTGTAACCAAAAGCTCTCTTTAGGTTTAGTTCCCCTATAGGCTCTTTTTACAGAATAGGCATATAGCACGTAGGAAAATGGTATCCTAGATTTTTCATAGTGTGAGTACATAAAACTAGCATATACAACTACTACATATACAACAAACTAGTATATACATACAACTAGAACATAGCTAATACTTACAATTAGTATATACATACAACTGGTTCATACAACTAGTACTAACAAATAGTACATACAACTACTACATCCAACTACTACATACAACCAGTACCTACATCTAGTAATTATAACTAGTACCAGTACATAGTACTAGTACATACAAAAACTACATACAACTAGTATATACAACTAGAAACTAGTACATACAACTAATTCATAGAACGAGTACATACACATATACCTAGAAAATATAAATAGTACATTCAACTAGTACATACAGCTAGTGCATACAACTAGTACATATAACTAGTACACAAACATATAACTAGTACATGCAGATAGTAAATACAACTAGAACATACAACTAGGACGTACAACTAGTACATGCAAATAGTACATGCAACTAGTATCTAGTACATACAACTGGAACATACATCTATTTCAAAGCTAGTACATTCAACTAGTATAAACATACAACTAGTACACAGAACGTGTACATACAATTGGCACATATATACAACTAGTACTTTCAACTAGTACATATAACAAGTTCACACACCTACTACATTTAACTAGTACATACAACTGGTATATACATACAACTAGTATATACAACTAGCACATACAAGCAGTACATAAAATTCGTAGGCACCACTAGTTCATAAAATTAGTAACTAGTAAATATAATTAGTACATGCGACTAGTACATACAACTAGTACAAACAACTAGTACATGCAACTAGTACATACAACTATGACATATAACTAGTACATACAACTATGACATATAACTAGTACATACACCTACTACATATATCAGGTACATACACGTATACCTAGTAAATGTAAATAGTACATACAACTAGTACATATAGCTAGCGCATACAACTAGTACATATAACTAGTAACCACACATATAAATAGTTCATACAAATAGTAAATATAACTGGTACATACACCTAGTACGTACATCTAGTACATACAACTAGTATATAGTACATACAACTAGAACCTACAACTAGTACAGGGCTAGTATATACAACTAGTATATACATACAACTAGTGCATATGAATAGTACATACAACTAATGTCTAGTATAAACAATTAGTACCTCCCTAGTCCCTAGTATAATTAGGACTAGAACCTACAATTAGTATATACTACTAGTACATGCGACTAGTACTTGCAACTAGTACATATAACTAGTACATATAACTATTACATTTGACTAGCACCTACACATATAATTAGTACATAAATATAGTACATACAACTAGTACAGAAAACTAGTTCACACAAACAAACAAGTAGTTCTTAGAACTAGTTCATTCCTAGTACCTAGTAAAACTTGTACTAGAACTTAAAACTAGTTAAAACATCTAATACATACAACTGGTACATACAAATAGTACATACAACCAGTACATACAACTAGTACATACAACAATTACCCACTACTTATACATTCAACTAGTACAAATGACTACTACATTCGACTAGTACATACAAATAGTATTGAGTACATACAACTAATACATACAACTAGTGCATACAAGTAGTACACACAAATAGTACCTACAGCTAGTTAATATTACTAGTTCATATGACTAGTACATACAAATAGTACATACAAATAGTACATAAAAGTTGTACATAAAACTAATACATACAACTGGTGCCCAGAACTAGGACTTAAAACTAATTCATATAACTAGTACATAACTAGTACATACAATTAGTACATAGAACTAGTTCAAAAAATTAGAACATACAACTACTACATACACCTAGTATATACAATTTGTACATTCAATTAGTATATACAAATAGTACATACAACTAGTACATACAACTAGACTATACAACTATTAACTAGTACATACAACTAGTACATAGAAATAGGACATACGAATCGTACTTGCAACTAATAAATACAACTAGTACCTACAACTAGTACATATAACTGGAACTAGTACATAAAACTAGTACATACAACTACTACTAACAACTAGTAACGAGTACATACAACTAGTACATTGAACTAGAATGCACAACATTTCCATGCAACTAGTACATGCAACTTGTACATACAATTAGTAGATAAAATTAGTACATATAACTAGTAAATAGTACAATCAGCTAGGACAAACAACTGGTACATACAACTAGGACATACAACTGGTATATACAACTAGGTCATATAACTATTTTATATAACAAGTACATACAAGTAGTTTCTAGTACATATAACTACATAGTCCCTCCCTAGTACCTAGTTTAAGTAGTACTAGAACCTACAACTAGTACATACAATTATTGCATACAATTAGTACACACAAATAGTACATACAGCTAGTAAATATAACTAGTACATTCAACTAGTACATACAACTAGGACAAACAACTAGTATATATAACTAGTACATACACCAACTACATATAACTAGTAAATACACATATACCTTGTAATTATAAATAGTACATACAACTAGTACATACAGCTAGTGCATACAACTAGTACATATAACAAGTTCACACACCTACTACATTTAACTAGTACATACAACTGGTATATACATACAACTAGTACATACAACTAGCACATACAAGCAGTACATAAAATTCGTAGGCACCACTAGTTCATAAAATTAGTAACTAGTAAATATAATTAGTACATGCGACTAGTACATACAACTAGTACAAACAACTAGTACATGCAACTAGTACATACAACTATGACATATAACTAGTACATACAACTATGACATATAACTAGTACATACACCTACTACATATATCAGGTACATACACGTATACCTAGTAAATGTAAATAGTACATACAACTAGTACATATAGCTAGCGCATACAACTAGTACATATAACTAGTAACCACACATATAAATAGTTCATACAAATAGTAAATATAACTGGTACATACACCTAGTACGTACATCTAGTACATACAACTAGTATATAGTACATACAACTAGAACCTACAACTAGTACAGGGCTAGTATATACAACTAGTATATACATACAACTAGTGCATATGAATAGTACATACAACTAATGTCTAGTATAAACAATTAGTACCTCCCTAGTCCCTAGTATAATTAGGACTAGAACCTACAATTAGTATATACTACTAGTATATGCGACTAGTACTTTCAACTAGTACATATAACTAGTACATATAACTATTACATTTGACTAGCACCTACACATATAATTAGTACATAAATATAGTACATACAACTAGTACAGAAAACTAGTTCACACAAACAAACAAGTAGTTCTTAGAACTAGTTCATTCCTAGTACCTAGTAAAACTTGTACTAGAACTTAAAACTAGTTAAAACATCTAATACATACAACTGGTACATACAAATAGTACATACAACCAGTACATAAAACTAGTACATACAACAATTACCCACTACTTATACATTCAACTAGTACAAATGACTACTACATTCGACTAGTACATACAAATAGTATTGAGTACATACAACTAATACATACAACTAGTGCATACAAGTAGTACACACAAATAGTACCTACAGCTAGTTAATATTACTAGTTCATATGACTAGTACATACAAATAGTACATACAAATAGTACATAAAAGTTGTACATAAAACTAGTACATACAACTGGTGCCCAGAACTAGGACTTAAAACTAATTCATATAACTAGTACATAACTAGTACATACAATTAGTACATAGAACTAGTTCAAAAAATTAGAACATACAACTACTACATACACCTAGTATATACAATTTGTACATTCAATTAGTATATACAAATAGTACATACAACTAGTATATACAACTAGACTATACAACTATTAACTAGTACATACAACTAGTACATAGAAATAGGACATACGAATCGTACTTGCAACTAATAAATACAACTAGTACCTACAACTAGTACATATAACTGGAACTAGTACATAAAACTAGTACATACAACTACTACTAACAACTAGTAACGAGTACATACAACTAGTACATTGAACTAGAACGCACAACATTTCCATGCAACTAGTACATGCAACTTGTACATACAATTAGTAGATAAAATTAGTACATATAACTAGTAAATAGTACAATCAGCTAGGACAAACAACTGGTACATACAACTAGGACATACAACTGGTATATACAACTAGGTCATATAACTACTTTATATAACAAGTACATACAAGTAGTTTCTAGTACATATAACTACATAGACCCTCCCTAGTACCTAGTTTAAGTAGTACTAGAACCTACAACTAGTACATACAATTATTGCATACAATTAGCACACACAAATAGTACATACAGCTAGTAAATATAACTAGTACATGCCACTAGTACATAAAACTAGTAGATATAACTGGTACATATAACTAGTATATATAAAGAGTACACACAGCTAATTCATAAAACTAGTTCATACAACGAGTACATGCAACAAGTATCTAGTACATACAAATAATATTTACCTAGTACATAGTATAACTAGTACAAGAATCAACAACTGGTACATACACATAGTACATACAACTAGTACATATAACTAGTACTTACAACTAGAAACTAGTAAATACTACTAGTTCATAGAACTAGTACATAATACTATATAGAACATACAACTTGAATATACATCTAGTACATAGCTAATATTAACAACTAGTATATAGATACAACTATTACATACAAATGGTACATAAATAGTACATCGAAATAGTACATACAACTAGTACATATCAAATAGTACATACACCTAGTTCAAAGAGTGCATAATACTAGAACATACAACTTGTATATACAACTAGTACATAGCAACTACATACAACTAGTATATACATACAACTAGTATGTTCAACTGGTACATAACTTGTACATACAACTTGTACATAACTAGTACATACAACTTGTACATAGTGTAACCAAAAGCTCTCTTTAGGTTTAGTTCCCCTACAGGCTCTTTTTACAGAATAGGCATATAGCACGTAGGAAAATGGTATCCTAGATTTTTCATAGTGTGAGTACATAACACTAGCATATACAACTACTACATAAACAACAAACTAGTATATACATACAACTAGAACATAGCTAGTACTTACAATTAGTATATACATACAACTGGTACATACAACTAGTACAAACAATATTAACAACTAGTATATAGACACAACTATTACGTACAACTGGTACATAACTAGTACATAGAAATAGTACATACAACTTGTACATACCAAATAGTACACACACCTAGCACATAGAATTAGTACATACAACTAGTACATTCAACTAGTCCATACAACTAGGACAAACAACTAGGACATATATCTAGTACATACATCTACTACATTTAACTAGTAAATACACTTATACCTAGTTATTATGAATAGTACATACAACTAGTACGTACAGCTGGTGCATACAACTAGTACATATAACTAGTAAACAAACATATAACCAGTAAATACATATATAACTGGCACTTAATAATAGTACATACGCATAGTACATACAATTAGTACATACAACAAATACATACAACTATAAACTAGCACATACAACTGGTTAATAGAACGAGTACATAATACTAGAACGTAAAACTTGTATATACAACTAGTGCATAGCTATTATTTATAACTAGTATATACATACAACTAGTACATACAACAGGTACATAACTAGTACCTACAACTACTAAATATAACTAAGACTAGTACATAAAACCAGTGAATACAACTAGTACATACAATTATTACATACAACTAGAACATGCAACTAGCACATACACCTACTACATATAACTAGTAAATACACATACCTTGTAATTATAAATAGAACATACAACTAGTACATAAAAGTAGTACATAAAATTAGCATCTTCTACATACAACTAGTACCTTCCTAGCACCTGGTATAACTAGTAAGAGAACCTACCATTTGTACATACAACTAGTTCATACGACTAGAACTACAACCAGTACATAGCTAGTACATACAACTAGTATATACATACAACTAGTACATACAACTAGTATCTACAACTAGTAAATATACCTAGTACTAGTCCATACAACTAGTACATACAACTAGTACTTGCAATTAATACATATAACTAGTGCACACATCTACCATATAACTAATACATAAAAATATAACTAGTACGTATAAATAGTACATAAACATAGTACATACAAGTAGTTCATACAACTACTAGTACATAGAACGAGTACATAAAACTAGGACTTATAACTAGTAAACACCTACTACATATAATTAGTACATAAATATATAACTAGTACATATGAATAGTGCATCCATATAGTATATATAACTAGTACATAAAACTAGTACATGCAACTAGAAACTAGTATATACAACTAGAAACCAGTACATACAACTAATATGTACATAAAGCTAGTACGTTTAACTAGTTCATACAACTATTATATGCAAACAACTAGTTCATACAGCTAGTATTTACAATTAGGTCATACAAGTAGTTCACACAACTATTAACTAGTACATATATATAACCAGTACATGAAACTAGTACATACAACTAGTTCATACAACTAGTATTCACAATTAGTACATTCAAGTAGTCCATACAACTAGGACAAAAAACTAGGATATATATCTAGTACATACACCAACTACATATGACTAGTAAATAAACATATACCTAGTAATTATAGATAGTACATATACTGGTTAAATGTACTAGTTTTATATATATACTAGTTGTATGTACTATTCATATATACTAGTTATATGTAGTAGGTGTGTGTATTTGTTATATGTAGTAGGTGTGTGTACTTGTTATATGTACTAGTTGAAGTACAAGTTGTTTGTCCTAATTGTATATACACGTTCTGTGTACCAGTTGTATGTTGATACTGGTTGTATGTACCTAGTTGTATGTACTAGTGTTTTGAACTAGTTGTGGGTTCTGGTACAAGTTATCCTAGGAACTAGGAAGGAACTTGTTCTCTATACTACTTGTTTCTTTGTTTGAACTAGTTTTATCTACTAATTGTATGTACTAGTTGTATGTACTAGTTTTAGGTTCAAGTCCTAGGTACTAGGGAGGGGCTAATTGTATGTACTAGCTGTATGTACTAGTCGCATGCACTAATTATATTTACTATTTACAAATTTATGATCTAGTTGTACCTTGTATGTACTAGTTGTATGTACTAGTTGTATATATACACTAGTTGTATGTATTAGTTTCTAGTTGTGTGCAGTATGTGTATGTACTATTCATATATACTAGTTATATGTTTAGGTATTAGTTATATGTAGTAGGTGTGTGTACTTGTTATATGTACTAGTTGAAGGTACTAGTTGTATGTCCTAATTGTATGTACACATTCTGTGTACTAGTTGTATGTTTATACTAGTTGTATGTACTAGCTTTATATTAGTTGTATGTACTAGTTGTATGTACTAGTTGTATGTACTAGTTGTATGTACTAGTTTTTTGAACTAGTTGTAGCTTCTGGTACAAGTTATACTAGGAACTAGGAAGGAACTCGTTCTCTATACTACTTGTTTGTTTGTTTGAACTAGTTTTTGTACTAATTGTATGTACTAGTTGTAGGTTCAAGTCCTAGTTATATTAGGTACTAGGGAGGGGCTAGTTGTATGTACTAGATACTAATTGTATGTACTACTTGTATGTACTATTTATATGTATTATTTATATGTTTATGTACTAGGTATATGTACTATTTGTATGTACTAGCTGTATGTCCTGGTTGTATGTGCTAATTGTATCTACTTGTTGTATGTACTAATACTATATAGTTATATTAAATAGTTGTTGGTGCTACTTGTTTGTACAACTTGTATGTGGTAGTTGTAATTAGTAATAATTGTAGGTACTAGTTGCATGTACTAGTTGTATGTACTAGTTGTATGTACTAGAAATGAGCCTGTTATATGTACAGGATGTATGCACTAGTTGTTTGTGCTAGCTGTATACTTGTTTTATGAAGTTATTGTATGTTCTACTAGTATGTACTAGTTGTATGTAATATTCGCATGTACTAGTTATATGTACTAGTTACTAGTTGAGTGAACTAGTTGCATGTACTATTTATAATTACTAGGTATATGTGTATGTACTAGTTGTATGTAGTAGGTGTATGTACTAGTTATATGTCCTAGTTGTTTGTACTAGTTGTATGTTCTAGTTGAATGTACTAGTTGTATGTACTAGTTGTATGTACTATTTGTGTGTACTATTAGGATGTATTAGTTTTATGTACTAATTGCATGTACTAGTTGTATGCACTAGTTTTATGAACTAGTTCTATTTATATTTACTAGTTGTATAAAACTGGTGTTTATATACAACTAGTGCATACATCTAGTATATACAAGTAGTTCATAAAATTCGTAGGTACAACTAGTTCATAAATTAGTAACTAGTAAATATAATTAGTACATGTGACTAGTACATACAACAAGGACATATAACTAGTAGATAAAACTTCTACATATAACTAGTACACACACGTATACCTAGTAAATGTAAGCAGTAAATACATCTAGTACATACAACTAGTACCTACAACTAGTACATACAACTAGTATCTAGTACATACAACTAGAACATACAACTAGTACATAGCTAGTACATACAACTAGTATATATATACAACTAGTACACAGAACTTGTACACACAATTAGCACATGCAACTACTACATACATCTAATACATACAACTAGTACCTAAAACTAGTAAATTAAGCTAGTTCTAGTACATACAACTAGTACAAACAACTAGTACTTTCAACTAGTACATATAACTAGTACAAACATCTACTACATATAACTATTACATAAAAATATAACTAGTTCAAATAAATAGTGCATCCACATAGTACATACAACTAGCACATAAACGTAGTAAATACAACTAGAAACTAGTAGATACAATTAGTATATACATAAAATTAGTACATATAACTAGTACATACAACTGGTATATACATACAAGTAGTACATGCAACTAGTACATAAAATTAATAGGTACAACTACTTTATACAACTAGTAACTAGTACATATAACTAGTACATGTGACTAGTACATAGAAGTAGTACATATACCTAGTACATACAAATATATATAGTACATATAAATAGTACGTACAACTAGTACATATAACTAGTACAAACAACTAGTACATACACCCAGTACATACTAATGTAACGAGTACATACAGGTAGTACATGCAACTAGTACATATAACTAGTACATATAAATAGTACATACAACTAGTACATACAACAATTACACAAAACTGGTACATACAACTAGTACATAAAACTAGTACATATGACCAGTACATACACATATAATTAGTACATAAATATAGTACATACCACTAGTACAGAAAACTAGTTCACATAATCAAACAAGTAGTTCATAGAACTAGGTCATTCCTAGTACCTAGTATAACTTGTACTACAACCTAAAATTAGTTCAAACATCTAGTACATACAACTAGTACATACAATTAGGCAATAGTACGTATAACTAGTACACACAACTAGTTTATACAACTAGTACATAGAACCAGTACATATAACTAGTACATACAACAATTACCCACTACTTATACATTCAACTAGTACAAATAACAACTACATTCGACTAGTACATACAAATAGTATTGCGTACGTACAACTAGTACATACAACTAGGACAAACAACTAGGACGTATAACTAGTACGTACATCTACTACATATAACTAATAAATACACATATACCTAGTTATTATGAATAGTACATACAACTAGTACATACAGCTAGTGCACACAACTAGCACAGATAACTTAGTACACAAACATATTACCAGTAAATACACATATAACTGGCACATATAAATAGTACATACAAATAGTTCATACAATAACTACATACAACTAATACATACAACTATAAAATAGTACATATAACTAGTTCATAGAACGAGTACATAATACTAGAACGTACAACTTGTATATACAACTAGTGCATAGCTATTATTTATAACTAGTATATTCAGACAACTTATACATACAACTGGTATATAACTGGTACATACAACTAGTATATACAAATAGAACTAACAATTAGTACATACAACTATTACATACAACTTTTACATACAGCTAGTACCTACAACTACTAAATAGAAGTAGGTCTAGTAAATAAAACTAGTCCATGCAACTTGTACCTACAACTGGTAAATATAACTAGTACTAGTCCATACAACTAGTACATACAACTAGTACTTGCAATTAGTACCTATAACTAATACACAATCTACCACATATAACTAATACAGAAAAATATAACTAGTACGTATAAATAGTACACACAAGTAGTTCAATCAACTACTAGTACATAGAACGTGTACAAAAAACTAGGACCTATAACTAGTACACACCTACTACATATAATTAGTATATAAATATATAACTAGTACATATGAATAGTGCATCCATATAGTATATATCACTAGCACATTTAACTAGTTCATACAACTGTTATATACAAAGAACTAGTTCATACAACTAGTAATTACAATTAGGTCGTACAACTAGTTCACACAACTATTAACTAGTACATATAACTAGTACATTCAACTAGTACATACAACTAGGACAAACAACTAGGATATATAACTAGTACATACACCAACTACATATAACTAGTAAATACACATATACCTTGTAATTATAATTAGTACACACAACTTGTACATACAGCTAGTGCATACAACTAGTATATATAACTAGTTCACAAATATAACTACTACATACATATAACTGGTACTTATAAATAGTACATACACATAGTACATACAAATAGTAGATACAAATAGTACAAACATCTGCTACATATAACTAGCACCTACAACTAGTAAATAAAAATAGAACTACTTCATAAACCTTGTGCATACAACTAGTACATGCAATTAGTACACACAACTAGTACATCCTAACAGTACACACAAAGAGTACATACAACTAGTACATACAACTAGTACAATCACCTAGAACATACAACTAGTACAAACCAACTAGGACATATAACTAGTAGATACACCTACTACATACAACTAGTACATACACATATACCCAGTAATTATAAATAGTACATACAAAGAGTACATAGAACGGGTACATAAAACTAGTACACACAACTAGAAACTAGTCCATACAACTAGTATATATATAACACTAGTACATTTTACTAGTACATAAAACTAGGATATACATACAAAGAGTACATACAACTAGTACATAAAATTAGTAGGTACAACTAGTTCACACAACTAGTAACTAGTACATATAACTAGTACATACAACTAGTGTCTAGTATATACAACTAGTAACTCCCTAGTTCCTGGTATAATTAGGAATAGAACCTACAACTAGTATATACTATTAGTAAATACAACTGGTACATGCAACTAGTACATGCAACTAGTACATATAATTAGTACATAAATATAGTACATACAAGTAGTACAGAAAACTAGTTCACACAAACACACAAGTAGTTCGTAGAACTAGTTCATTCCTAGTACCTAGTATAACTTGTATTAGAACCTAAAACTAGTTCAAACATCTTGTACGTTCAACTAGTACATACAATTAGGCAATAGTACATACAACTAGTACATACAACTAGTACATCCTAACAGTACATACAAATAGTACATACAACTAGTGCATACAACTTGGACATATAACTAGAACAAACACCTACTATATATTACTAATGCATAAAAATGTAACTAGTTCAGTAGTGCATCCACATAGTACATACAACTAGTACTTGAAACTAGTAAATACAACTAGAAACTAGTACATACAACTAGTATATATATAAAATTAGTACATTTAACTAGTACATACAACTCGTATATACATCCAACTAGTACATAAACTTAATAGGTACAACTAGTTCAAACAATAAGTAACTAGTCCATATAACCAGTACATGCGACTAGTATATACAACTAGTACATACAACTAGTACATACAACTAGTTCATAAAACTAGTATATAGTTGTACCAAGAACTAGTGCATACATCTTGTACATACAACTAGTACATACAACTAGTACATTCAACTAAACTTTACAACTATTGACTAGTACATACAACTGGTACATGCAACAAGTATCTAGTGCATACAAATTAAACCTACCTAGTACATATATAACTAGTACAAGAATCTACAACTGGTACATGCACATAGAACATACAACTAGTACTTACAACTAGTACCTATCACTAGAAACTAGAAAATACTACTAGTTCATAGAACAAGTACATAATACTATATAGAACATACAACTTGAATATACATCTAGTAAATAGCTAATATTAACAACTAGTATATACGTACAACTATTACAACCAAATGGTGTATAACTAGTACATACAAATTGAACATACAACTAGTACATACCAAATAGTACACACACCTAACACATACAATTAGTACATACAACTAGTACATTCAACTAGTCCATACAACTAGGACAAACAACTAGGACATATAACTAGTACATACATCTACTACATATAACTAGTAAATACACATATACCTAGTATTTATGAATAGTACATTCAACTAGTACATACAGCTAGTGCATACAATTAGTACATACAAATAGTACATACAACTATAAACTAGAACATATAACTAGTTCATAGAACAAGTAAATAATACTAGAAAGTACAACTTGTATATACAACTAGTGCATAGCTATTATTTATAACTGGTATATACTAACAACTAGTATATATAACTGGTACAAAACTAGTACATACAACTAGTACACACAAATAGAACAAACAATTAGTACATACAACTAGTACACACAAATAGAACAAACAATTAGTACATACAACTAGTACATACCAAATAATACCCACAACTAGTACATACTATTTAGTACATACAACTAGTACATTCAACTAGTCCATACAACTACGACAAACAGCTAGGACATATAATTAGTATATACACCTACTACACATAACTAGTAACTACACATAAATTGTAATTATAAATAGTACATACAACTAGTACATAAAACTAGTACATAAGATTAGTACACACAACTAGAACACACAACTAGAAACTAGTATATACAACTAGCTCACAGAATGAGTACATAATACTAGAACGTCCAACTTGTATATTCAACTAGTACATAACCACTGCACACAACTAGGAAAAAACAACTAGGACATATTAATGGTACATACACTTTTACCTAATAATCATAATTAGTACATACAACTAGTACATACAACTAGTACTTGCAATTAGTACATATAACTAGTACACACATCTACCATGTATAACTAAAACAGAAATATATAACTAGTACATAAACATAGTACATACAAGTAGTTCATGCAACTACTAGTAAATAGAACGAGTACATAAAACTAGGACCTATAACTAGTAAACACCTACCACATATAATTAGTACATAAGTATATAACTAGAACATATGAATAGTGCATCCATATAGTACATATAACTAGTACATAAAACTAGTGCATTTAACTAGTTCATACAACTATTATATACAAACAACCAGCCAAAATACAACTAGTATTTACAATTTGGTCGTACAACTACACACAACTATTAACTAGTACATATAACCAGTATATGCAACTAGTACATACGACTGGAACATACAACTAGTTCATACAACTAGTAACAAGTACATATAACTAGTACATTCAACTAGTACATACAACTAGGACAAACAACTAGGATATATAACTAGTACATCCACCAACTACATATAACTAGTAAATACACATATACCTTGTAATTATAAATAGTACATACAACTAGTACATACAGCTAGACCATACAACTAGTCTATATAACTAATTCACAAACATATAACTACTACATACATATAACTGGTACTTATAAATAATACATACACATAGTACATACAAATAGTACATACAAATAGTACATACATCTGCTACATTTAACTAGTACCTACAACTAGTAAATAAAAATAGAACTACTTCATAAAACTAGTGCATACAACTAGTACATGCAATTAGTACATACAACTAGTACATCCTAACAGTACACACAAACAGAACATACAACTAGTACAAACAACTAGGACATATAACTAATACATGCACCTACTACACACAACTAGTAAATACACATATACCTAGTTATTTTAAAAAGTACATCCAACAAGTACATAGAACGGGTACATAAAACTAGTACATACAACTAGAAACTAGTCCATACAACTAGTTTATATATAACACTAGTACATTTAACTAGTACATAAAACTAGGATATACATACAAAGAGTAGATACAACTAGTACATAAAATTAGTAGGTACAACTAGTTCACACAACTAGTCTACAAGTAAATAAAAACATTTAAAAAATGAAATGAGAAGTAGGGATGGCAGTCCCTGCAACAGTATCTATCACATCTAGAAAAAATAACGAAACAACAAAGTGATCGTATGGTAAGGCTATCATTGCAGAAGTGGCATACTGAAACTTAACTATGCACATCACTTCTATGTTTGGGCGCATCATGGATATACTAGAAGTAGGGATCGATGCGCCCAAACATAGACTGCCATCCCTATTTCTCATTTCATTTTTTAAATGTTTTTATTTACTTGTATTCCTTCTTTTTTTGTAATGTTATATAATTATTAAAATTAGTTTTGTCATTTTTTTGGCGAAAACTCGAAATATAACGTCGTAGTCGAAGGCAATCAGGGGATGACCAAGAACTCCTAATTGGAAAATGGCGACAAAAGGTTCCAATTTCCTTACGCGAAACAGAAAACCGTCTTTGCACAAATCGTTTGAAGACAGATAGGTAGCTATTCCCTAGTTTCTAAAACTTTCAGACGATATGCCCCTAAAATGTATTTATCTACAAGCGCATTTATGCACTAGCGTGAAATAAAAGGAAGAATAATAATAAGAAGAAGAAGAAGAAAATGAGGAAAACCGGAAGTAGGCCTGAAACCGATTTACAAACTTGGAGCCTTTATGCGCTCTTGAAAACAGCTTCCCTCAATTGAAATCGTACAAAAAAGACACATTATGAGTTTAAAAAAGGTAAAAACGCATTAGCTGCCTACTTATAAGGTGTTAACCCGTAATACATTGAATACGGCATCCATTTTTTTGGGCCATCCCTACTTAGAGAGTACTACCGCACTCTCTGATAGCTACAACAAAAAACTTGTGCCCATATCTTGTACATACAACTTGTTCATATCTAGTACACACAACTAGTACATACAACTAGTACATCCAACTAGTACATAAAATTAGTACATACAACTACCACACACAACTTGTACATACAACTAGCACCTACAACTAATGAATATAACTAGTTTTAGTACATCCAACAAGTACATACAACTAGTCCATACAACTAGTACATACAATTAGTACATAAAACTAGTTCAAACAAACAACACAAGTAGTATAGAGAACGACTTCCTTCCTAGTTCCTAGTATAACTTGTACCAGAACCTACAACTAATTCAAAAAACTAGTACATACAACTAGTACATACAACTAGTACAAAGCTAGTACCTACAACTAAAATAAACATATAACTAGTATAAACATGCAACTAGTACACAGAACGTGTACATACAATTAGCAGGTACAACTAGTACTTTCAACTAGTACATATAACAAGTACACACACCTACTACATATAACAAGTACACACACCTACTACATATAACAAGTACACACACCTATCACATATAACTAATGCATAAACATATAACTAGTATATGTGAATAGTACATGCACATAATACATACAACTAGTATACGTATAAAACTAGTAGATTTAACTAGTACATACAACTGGTATATACATACAACTAGTACAGACAACTAGTACATACAAGTAGTACATAAAATTCTTATTTAAAACTAGTTCATAGAATTAGTAACTAGTAAATATAATTAGTACATGTGACTAGTACATACAACTAGTACATACAACTAGTGCATGCAACTAGTACAAGCAACAAGAACATATAACTAGTACACACAAGTATACCTAGTAAATGTAAATAGTACATACAACTAGTACATACAGCTAGGGCTACAATTAGTACATATAACTAGTGCAAAGACATATAAATAGAACATACAAATAGTAAATACAACTAGTAGATACAACTAGTACGTACAACTAGTACATGCAACTAGTATATACATACAATTAGTACACAGAACCTGTACATACAATTACTACATGCAACCACTCCATACAACTAATACCCTCAACTAGTACCTAAAAGTAGTAAATATAGCTAGTTCTAGTACATACAACTAGTACGTACATACAACTAGTACGTATATACAACTAGTACTTTCAACTAGTACTTTCAACTAGTACATATAACTAGTACACGCACCTACTACATATAACTAATATATTAAACAAGTATTTCGAGTTTAAAAACTCGTGGAGCGCCAGGCGCCCCTAAGTAAACTCAAACTACTGGGCATGTTCCCATAGATAGCCGGTTAACTGATTTCCGATCGACTCTTGTTGGTCGTCAATTTTTCAAGGCCAAATCTCGTAGAAAACGTTTTTCGCAAGCTTCACTTTACAAAGTATTAGTAAGGGTGGTTTTTAAGTCCATTTCGTTCGTTCAATGTTCTATGCTAAGGAAGAGAAAGCTAATTTTAAGCTAGAAAACGGAAGCTAGCCGAACGTCCGCCATTTTTTGACAGATATATATATATATATATATAATAAAACTTTGGTAATTGAAGCTCTGTCTTCTCTTCTTACGCTTTTTGTTCATATTTTAACTTGTCCATGTGTAGGAATTAGGAGTGTTTGTTGCGATCATTATGAGAATAAAGCCTTGTTGAGCTTCAGGAACACGAATTTACTAATTTACTACTTGATATTCCCTTTCCTGTATTACTGATGAAGACTTCCGGGTTGAAACGTCCAGAACTAGTAAATTTATGTTACTGATGTTCAACAAGGCTTTATTCTTATCCATGTGTGTATGTTTTCCATGTGTACAGTAGAATCTCATAACAAAATTCCTCATAGTGAATGTCTTAAGTACAGTGAGGCTAATTACACTCAAGTACACTACGCAGTGAAAGTTACTGGCAATATTAAAATTACTATCAAATACTACACAGTACAAGTTACAAATTTAAGAGGGCCAAGTGACTATACAATATTAAAATTAAAATCAAGTACTAGCTACACATGCAGTGCAAGTTACAAATTTAAAGAGATCCAAGTGACCCCTAGGATAATCAGTATTTTAAACAGCACAAGACTTTAGTCACATTAGTACTGTTGCAGGTTTTGAAATCCTCAACTACTGCATAGAGAGTAGTAGTTGATACAGATCATCCAATTGCGAGGTAGAACACATGGCCTACCAATTACCTTTTCACACCTTAGTATAGACTGAAGATGATGCATCTGCATGCCATATATCAAAAAAGGCTCCAGTATTAAAGGGGTCTCAGCTAATAGCCACAGCAGATTTGATTTGCCTTGTGAGGGAGCTAAGAACACCGATGGTTGGTTGCATGCATTGGCATAATCAACAGGGTTAGAGACCATTTTGTAACTTGTACACAAGGGACATAAAAGGCCAAGGCCTTTATATACGTATATGATGTCCCTTGTGTACAAGTTACAAAATGGTATTGGTATGATATGGCTACATATGGACAAGTAAAAATATGAACAAAAAGCGTAAGAAGAGAAGACAGAGCTTCAATTACCAAAGTTTTATTAAGGTCGACTAAACCAATTTCTTTTGCATCAATATAGGGACAATTCTGCCTCAAACTTAACAGAAACGTACACAAATACGCTTTATCTAACCTTCGCTACAACTCGTTTATTCCGTAGCTCCTTCTCGTAGTAGAGCGTCGACTTGTCATAGCCGTTCTCGAAAGGATGATCTTCTTTTGCAATGAGCCGTGACGTTTTCCCAACGTCACATGATAATCCATTAAATATGTACCGAGCAACATACGAGGTGTTGGTGACGCACTAGGGAAACATCATAATACATCACCAGATTCCACAATCGTAAACTTGCATTCTTCATTATATCTTGATGGTGTTGCAATTTTAATTAAGCAAAACTTCGCCAGACGTTTGTCATACACATGTACCATGATATATATCGGTTTCACAGTGATCTGAGCAATTGATAATTTTTATTAATATAACACTTGGTTTCAATATAAATTTCACATAGGTTTTCTATAGTCCTATGGCATTTTATATACAGACTTTGTCCTCCGTTTTCTACCAAACCGAGACCTAAATAAAAAATCCTTTAATTAAAAATGAGTTTTATACACTAAACTTTATAATACTATGCCCATTCTGTTGCTAGGTCCTTTCCTGTAGTCATATGAATTATTTATATTATATTATATTATATTATATTATTTATTTATTTATATTAATTACCTTAGTATATTGAAACTTGTACTGCATATATATATATATGTGTATACTAGACTACGAACAGGAAACCATACGTTAACATAATTTCTTAAAATAATATAGGGGAACCTGCGGCGCCCCAAAAATGTAACTAGTTGAAACAAATCATGCATCCACATAGTCCACACAACTAGTACAAAACACTAGTAAATACAACTAGAAACTAGTACATACAATTGGTATATACATTCAACTAGTACATAAAATTAATAGGTACAACTAGTTCATACAACTAGATGTATATTTAAGTTGTATGTTCTATATAGTATTATGTACTCGTTCTATGAACTAGTAGTAGTTACTAGTTGTATGTACTCAATACTATTGGTATGTACTAGTCGACTGTAGTAGTTATTTGTACTAGTTGAATGTATGAGTAGTGTGTAATTGTTGTATGTACTAGTTATATATAGTAGGTTATGTACTATTTGTATGGACTAACTATATGTAATAGTGTTATGTGCTATTGCCTAATTGTATGTACTAGTTGTATGTACTAGATGTTTGAACAAGTTTTAGGTTCTAGTACAAGTTATACTAGGTACTAGGAATGAATTAGTTCTATAAATTACTTGATTGTTTGTGTGAACTAGTTTTCTGTACTAGTTTTTTGTACTATATTTTTGTACTAATTATATGTGTATATACTAGTCATATTTAATAGTTATATGTATTATTTATATGTACTAGTTGCATGTTCTAGTTGCATGTACTAGTAGTATATACTAGTTGTACGTACTATATATATGTACTATATATATGTGTAAGAACTAGGGATATGTACTACTCTTATGTCCTAGCTGTATTAGCTGGTTGTATATACTAATTCTATGTAATAATTGAATGTACTAGTTGTATGTACTAGATATGAACCATTTGTATGTATAAGATGTATGCACTAGTTCTCTGGACTAGCTATATACAAGTTTTATGAACTAGTTGTATATACTAGTTGTATGTACTAGTTGTATATACTTGTCGCATGTAGTAGTTATATGTACCAGTTACTAGTACATAGCTTATATTAACAAGTACTATATACATACAACTATTATGTAAAACTAGTACATACCAAATAATACCCACAACTATTACATACAATTAGTACATACAACTAGTACATTCAACTAGTCCATACAACTACGACAAACAGCTAGGACATATAACTAGTACATACACCTACTACATATAACTAGTAAATAAACATCCATTGTAATTATAAATAGTACATACAACTAGTAAATACAACTAGTAAATAAAAGTGGTACATACAACTAGTACATACAACTAGAAACTAGGATATACAAATAGCTCACAGAATGAGTACATAATACTAGAACGTACAACTCGTATAATCAACTAGTACATAACTACTACACACAAGTAGGAAAAAAAACTGGGAATTATAAATAGTACATACAACTACTACATATAACTGGTATATAGACATTTACCTAATAATTATAAATAGTACATACAGCTAGTATCTACTACATAGAACTAGTACCTTCTTAGCCCCTAGTATAACTAGTACAAGAACCTACCACATGTACATACAACTAGTACATACAACTAGAACATACAACCAGTACATAGCTAGTACATACAACTAGTATATACATACAACTAGTACATACAACTAGTATATATTTGCAATTAGTACATATAACTAGTACACACATCTACAACAAATAACTAATACATAAAAATATAACTAGTACATATAAATAGTACATAAACATAGTACATACAAGTAGTTCATACAACTACTAGTACATAGAACGAGTACATAAAACTAGGACCTATAACTAGAAAATACCTACTACATATAATTAGTACATAAATATATAACTAGAACATATGAATAGTGCATCCATATAGTATATATAACTAGTACATAAAACTAGTACATGCAACTAGAAACTAGTACATACAACTATTATATACAAACAACAAGTTCACACAACTAGTATTTACAACTAGTATTTACAATTAGGTCATACAACTAGTTCACAAAACTATTAACTAGTACATATAACCAGTACATGTAAATTCGTGGGTACAACTAGTTTATAAAATTAGTAACTAGTAAATATAATTAGTACATGTGACTAGTACATACAACTAGTACATACAACTAGTGCATTAAACTAGTACATACAACTAGGACATATAACTAGTACATAAACCTACTACATATAACTAGAACATAAACGTAAACCTAGTAAATGTAAATAGTACATACAACTAGTACATACAGCTAGCGCATACAACTAGTACATATAACTAGTACACACAAATAAATTATACATACAAATAGTAAATATAACTAGTACCTACAACTAGTACGTACAACTAGTATCTAGTAGATACAACTAGAACATACAACTAGTACATAGCTGGTACATACAACCAGCATATACATACAACTAGTTCACAGAACTTGTGTATACAATTAGCACATGCAACTACTGCATAGAACTAATACATACAACTAGTACCTAAAACTAGTAAATATAGCTAGTTCTCATTCATACAACTAGTATATACAACTAGAACTTTCAATAGTACATATAACTAGTACACACACCTACTAAATAAAACTAATACATAAAAATATAACTTGTTCAAAGAAATAGTGCATCCACAGAGTACATAAAACTAGTATATAAAACTAATAAATAAAACTAGAAACTAGTACACACAACTAGTATATATATAAAATTAGTACATTTAACTAGTACACACATCTGGTATATACATACAACTAGTACATACAAGTAGTACATTAAAATAGTTCATAAAACTAGTTCATAAAACTAGTATATAGCTAGTACAAAGAACTAGTGCATACATCTTCTACATACAACTGGTTGATATCTATTACATACAACTACAGTGCAGTCCACTTAATTCGAATCCGTTTTTGACGAAATTTCACCTATTTCGAATAGAACTCCGGTTCCCTGTACAGTCCCAGTATATCAAGTTCTTTGGGAATTTTAGTTTGCTACGTAGAGAATACAGAAGTATTTCAACACAAATAAGCAAGCTCATAGTTATTAAGGAGGTAATCACACTTTTAACGGTTAAGAAATTTAGCTAAATTGCATTAATCATTCTCAGTACAGTGTTATTCTCTAGGTATGCAACGTTCACTGTACCAATCACTTATTCTGGAACAAAAACTAGAGATTATCCATCTCGTGGACAACGCTCCATCTTGAAGGAAAAAAAGGACATTGCTACTACTACTTAGCTGCATAATCTTCTCTTTTTCATTATATTTCAAATCTATATTTGGTGTTTAGACATCACTTTGATATTTTGTACATAAACCTGATAATTCAAAATTCCTGTTATTTCAAATTCATTAGAGATTCGAATTAGGTGGACTGCCCTGTAGTACATACAACTAGTACATAGAATTAGTACATACAACCAGCTAATACAGCTAGTACATACAAGTAGTACATATATCTAGTACATACACACATATATAGTACATATAAATAGTACGTACAACTAGTATATATAACTAGTACAAGCAACTAGTACATACACCCAGTACATACAAACGTAACGAGTACATATAAGTAGTACATACAACTAGCACATATAAATAGTACACACAACTAGTACATACAACAATAACACAAAACTGGTACATAAAACTAGTACATATAACTAGTACATACAACTAGTACATACAACTAGTGTCTAGTATATACAACTAGTACCTCCCTAGTACCTAGCATAATTAGGACTAGACCCTACAACTAGTATATACTACTAGTACATACAACTAGTACATGCAACTAGTACATATAACTAGTACATACAACTATTACATATGACCAGTACATATACATCTAACTACTACATAAATTTAGTATATACTACTAGTACAGAAAACTAGTTCACACAAAGATTCAAGTAGTTCATAGAACTAGTTCATTCCTAGTACCTAGTATAACTTGTATTAGAACCTAATACTAGTTCAAACATCTAGTACATACAACTAGTACATGCAATTAGGCAATAGTACATTCAACTAGTACATATAACAAGTACATACAACAATCACACACTACTTATACATTCAACTAGTACAAATAACTACTACATTCGACTAGTACATACAAATGGTATTGAGTTCATACAACTAGTAAATAAGACTAGTGTATACAATTAGTACACACAAATAGTAAATACAGTTGGTAAATATAACTAGTACATACTACTAGTACATATAACTGGTACATATAACTAGTACTTATAAACAGTACATAAAACTAGTTCATAAAACTAGTTCATACAACTAGTACATGCAACAAGTATCTAGTACATACAAATAGAACCTACCTAGTACATAGTATAACTGGTACAAGAATCAACAACTGGTAAATACACATTGTACATACAACAAGTACTTACAAGTAGGACATACAACTGGAAACCAGTAAATACTACTAGTTTTTAGAAGGAGTATATAATACTTTATAGAGAATACAACTTGAATATACATCTAGTATTTAGCTAATATTAACAATTGGTATATACATACAACTATTACGTTCAACTGGTAATAGTGTATACAACTAGTACATGCAATTAGTACATACAACTAGTATATACCAAATAGTACCCACAACTAGTAAATACAATTAGTACATTCAACTAGTCCATACAACTACGACAAACAGCTAGGACATATAACTAATACATACACCTACTACATATAACTAGTAAATACACATACCTTGTAATTATAAATAGTACATACAACTAGTACATACAACTAGAAAGTAGTATATACAACTAGCTCACAGAATGAGTACATAATACTAGAACATCCAACTTGAATATTCAACTAGTAAATAACTACTACACACAACTAGGAAACACAACTAGGACATACAAATATTACATACACCTACCACATATAACTAGAACATACACTTTTACCTAATAATAATAAATAGGATATACAACGAGTACATACAACTAGTACATAAAACTAGTATCTCCAACAAGTAAATTTAACTAGTACTAGTCCATACAACTAGTACATACAACTAGTCCTTGCAACTAGTACATAGCTAGTCCACACAACTAGTACTTGCAACTAGTACATATAACTAGTACACACATCTACAACATATAACTAGTACATAAAAATATAACTTGTACATATAAATAGTACATAAAGATAGTACATACAAGTAGTTCATACAACTACTAGTTCATAGAACGAGTACATAAAACTAGGACCTATAACTAATACACACCTACTACATATAATTAGTACATAAATATATAACTAGTATATATGATTAGTACATCCATATAGTATAGTACATGCAACTAGAAACTAGTATATACAACTAATATATACACAAAACTAGCACATGTAATTAGTTCATACAACTATTATATACAAACAACTAGTTCATACAACTAGTATTTACAATTAGGTCGTCCAACTAGTTCACACAACTGTTAACTAGTACATATAACCAGTACATGCAACTAGTACATACAACTAGAACATACAACTAGTTCATATAACTAGTACATCCAACTAGTTCATACAACTAGTATTTACAATTAGTACGTACAACTAGTTCACACAACTAGTAACTAGTACATATAACTAGTACATTCAACTAGTACATACAACTACGACAAACAACTAGGATATATAACCAGTACATATTCCAACTACATATAACTAGTAAATAAACATATACATTGTAATTATAAATAGTACATACAACTAGAGCATACCGCTAGTGCATACAACTAGTATAGTTGTATGTACTAGTTTTTAGTTGCATGTACTACAATATATGGATTCACTAATCATATGTACTAGTTAAATATTTATGTACTAATTATATGTAGTAGGTGTGCATTAGTTATAGGTCCTAGTTTTATGTACTCGTTCTATGTACTAGTAGTTGTATGAACTACTTGTATGTACTATCTTTATGTACTATTTATATGTACAAGTTATATTTTTATGTATTAGTTATATGTGGTAGATGTGTGTACTAGTTATATCTACTAGTTGCAAGTACTAGTTGTATGGACTAGCTATGTACTAGTTGCAAGGACTAGTTGTATGTACTAGTTGTATGGACTAGTACTAGTTAAATTTACTTGTTGGAGATACTAGTTTTATATACTAGTTGTATGTACTCGTTGTATGTCCTATTTATTATTATTAGGTAAAAGTGTATGTTCTAGTTATATGTGGTAGGTGTATGTAATATTTGTATGTCCTAGTTGTGTTTCCTAGTTGTGTGTAGTAGTTATTTACTAGTTGAATATTCAAGTTGGATGTTCTAGTATTATGTACTCATTCTGTGAGCTAGTTGTATATACTACTTTCTAGTTGTATGTACTAGTTGTATATACTATTTATAATTACAAGGTATGTGTATTTACTAGTTATATGTAGTAGCTGTTTGTCGTAGTTGTATGGACTAGTTGAATGTACTAATTGTATTTACTAGTTGTGGGTACTATTTGGTATGTAATAGTTGTATGTACTAGTTGCATGTACTAGTTGTATACACTATTACCAGTTGAACGTAATAGTTGTATGTATATACCAATTGTTAATATTAGCTAAATACTAGATGTATATTCAAGTTGTATTCTCTATAAAGTATTATATACTCCTTCTAAAAACTAGTAGTATTTACTGGTTTCCAGTTGTATGTCCTACTTGTAAGTACTTGTTGTATGTACAATGTGTATTTACCAGTTGTTGATTCTTGTACCAGTTATACTATGTACTAGGTAGGTTCTATTTGTATGTACTAGATACTTGTTGCATGTACTAGTTGTTGAACTAGTTTTATGAACTAGTTTTATGTACTGTTTATAAGTACTAGTTATATGTACCAGTTATATGTACTAGTAGTATGTACTAGTTATATTTACCAGCTGTATTTACTATTTCAGGATATCAGGAAATCTTATTTAAACTGGGGAGGCCAATAGCCTGAGGCTACTACAAAGGCACCCAGTACAAAACCATATGTACAATAAATAAATAATAAATAAATAAATAAAATAAAATTGTCAATTCGGTTGTGTTAATATTGTTACATAATACAAATTGTCACTCATGCATTAGAATAAAAACGTTTACATAGTGCCGTAAAATTGTTGAGGCCGAGGTTAGGTGTTGCACGAATGGCTGTAGGTAGACTGCGCCAGAGGGAAGCACCGGCAAAACTGAATGCCCTCTGTCCGAATGAAGACCTGACCAAGGGAAGATTAAGTTGGGAAGTGGAAGAGGAGCGAGTGTTATGGTGGCAAGAAACATAAGAGGAGAGCCGAGACAGATAAGGTGGAGCCTGGGAGGATAGGCTGCAAAACATACACTGAGCCATGTGAAGTTCTCTTCTCAAGGTGAGAGTCGTTAATCCAAGTTCTTGAAGAGCAGCCGTGGAAGAAGAGTCACGACGCCTATGAAGCACAATCTTGCAACCAAAGTTCAGCAGCGATTCCAAGCGGCGAGATTCATCTTGAGTACAGCCAGACCAGACGACATCACAATAGTCAAAGTGGGGAAGGATGTGTGATTTAAGATAAGTGAGGAGGAGAGAGTGAGGAAGAAACCAAGAGAGCCTACGAAGAAGGTTGAAACGACAGCTTACGTTAAGAATTTGTGTGTACTAATTGTATGCACTAGTTGTATTTATATACTAGTTGTATGTACTCAATACCATTTGTATGTACTAGTCGAATGTAGTAGTTATTTGTACTAGTTGAATGTACTATGGCCTAATTGCATGTACCAGCTGTATGTACTAGATATTCGAACTAGTATTAGGTTCTAATACAAGTTATACTAGGTACTAGGAATGAACTAGTTCTATGAACTACTTGTTTCTTTGTGTGAACTAGTTTTCTGTACTAGTTGTATATACTAAATTTATGTAGTAGTTAGATGTATATGTACTAGTCATATGTAATAGTTGTATGTGCTAGTTATATGTACTAGTTGCATGTACTAGTTGTATGTACTAGTAGTATATACTAGTTGTAGGGTCTAGTCCTAATTATGCTAGGTACTAGGGAGGTACTAGTTGTATATACTAGACACTAGTTGTATGTACTAGTTGTATATGTACTAGTTATATGTACTAGTTGTATGTACCAGTTTTGTGTTATTGTTGTATGTACTAGTTGTGTGTACTATTTATATGTGCTAGTTGTATGTACTAGTTGTATGTCCAGTTTTGTGTTATTGTTGTATGTACTAGTTGTGTGTACTATTTATATGTGCTAGTTGTATGTACTACTTATATGTACTCGTTACGTTTGTATGTACTGGTTGTATGTACTAGTTGCTTGTACTAGTTATATATACTAGTTGTACGTACTATTTATATGTTCTATATGTCTGTGTATGTACTAGGTATATTTACTACTTGTATGTACTAGCTGTATTAGCTGGTTGTATGTACTAATTCTATGTACTAGTTGTATGTACTACAGGGCAGTCCACCTAATTCGAATCTCTAATGAATTTGAAATAACAGGAATTTTGAATTATCAGGTTTATGTACAAAATATCAAAGTGATGTCTAAACACCAAATATAGATTTGAAATATAATGAAAAAGAGAAGATTATGCAGCTAAGTAGTAGTAGCAATGTCCCTTTTTTCCTTCAAGATGGAGCGTTGTCCACAAGATGGATAATCTCTAGGTTTGTTCCAGAATAAGTGATTGGTACAGTGAACGTTGCATACCTAGAGAATAACACTGTACTGAGAATGATTAATGACGATTTAGCTCAAATTCTTAACCGTTAAAAGTGTGATTACCTCCTTAATAACTATGAGCTTGCTTATTTGTGTTGAAATACTTCCGTATTCTCTACGTAGCAAACAAATCTTCCCAAAGAAATTGATATACTGGGACTGTACAGGGAACCGGAGTTCTATTCGAAATAGGTGAAATTTCGTCAAAAACGGATTCGAATTAAGTGGACTGCACTGTAGTTCTTTGTAATAGATACCAACCAGTTGTATGTAGAAGATGTATGCACTAGTTCTTTGTACTAGCTATATACTAGTTGTATGTACTAGTTGTATGTATATACCAGATGTGTGTACTAGTTAAATGTACTAATTTTATATATATACTAGTTGTGTGTACTAGTTTCTAGTTGTATTTACTAGTTTTATATACTAGTTTTATGTACTCTGTGGATGCACTATTTCTTTGAACAAGTTATATTTCTATGTATTAGTTTTATGTAGTAGGTGTGTGAACTAGTTATATGTACTATTGAAAGTTCTAGTTGTATGTATATACTACTTGTATGAACGAGAACTAGCTATATTTACTAGTTTTAGGTACTAGTTGTATGTATTAGTTCTATGCAGTAGTTGCATGTGCTAATTGTATACACATGTTTTGTGTACTAGTTGTATGTGTATGCTAGTTGTATGTACCAGCTATGTACTAGTTGTATGTTCTAGTTCTATCTACTAGATACTAGTTGTACGTACTAGTTGTAGGTACTAGTTATATTTACTATTTGTATGTACTATTTGTTTGTGTGTACTAGTTATATGTACTAGTTGTATGCGCTAGCTGTATGTACTAGTTGTATGTATACTATTTACATTTACTAGGTATAGGTGTATGTACTAGTTATATGTAGTAGGTTTATGTACTAGTTATATGTCCTAGCTGTATGTACTAGTTGAATGCACTAGTTGTATGTACTAGTTGTATGTACTAGTCACATGTACTAATTATATTTACTAGTTACTAATTTTATGAACTAGTTGTACCCACGAATTTACATGTACTGGTTATATGTACTAGTTAATAGTTGTGTGAACTAGTTGTATGACCTAATTGTAAATACTAGTTGTAAATACTAGTTGTGTGAACTTGTTGTTTGTATATAATAGTTGTATGTACTAGTTTCTAGTTGCATGTACTAGTTTTATGTACTAGTTATATATACTATATGGATGCACTATTCATATGTTCTAGTTATACATTTATGTACTAATTATATGTAGTAGGTTTTTACTAGTTATAGGTCCTAGTTTTATTTACTCGTTCTATGTACTAGTAGTTGTATGAACTACTTGTATGTACTATGTTTATGTACTATTTATATGTATTAGTTATATTTTTATGTATTAGTAATTTGTTGTAGATGTGTGTACTAGTTATATGTACTAATTGCAAATACTAGTTGTATGTACTAGTTGTATGTATATACTAGTTGTATGTACAAGTGATAGGTTCTTGTACTAGTTATACTAGGGGCTAAGAAGGTGCTAGAACTATGTAGTAGATACTAGTCGCATGTACTAGTTATATGTACTAGTTACTAGTTGTATGAACTAGTTGTACCTATTAATTTTATGTACTAGTTGTATGTACTAGTTGAATGTATATACCAGTTGTATGTATATACCAATTGTATGTACTAGTGTCTAGTTGTATTTACTAGTTTTTTGTACTAGTTGTGTGGACTATGTGGATGCACGATTTGTTTGAACTAGTTACATTTGTGGGACGCCAGAGGCTCCCCTATATTATTGTCAAAAATTATGTTAACGTATGGTTTCCTGTTCGTAGTCTTGTATACATATATATATATATATATATATATACAGTACAATTTACAATACACTAAGGTAATCTAATATAAATAAATAAATAATATAATATAATATAAATAATTCGTATAACTCCAGGAAAGGATCTAGCAACAGAATGGGCATAGTATCATAAAGTTTAGGGTATAAAAGGATTAATTAAGGGAATTTTTATTTAAGTCTCGGTTTGGTAGAAAATGGAGGAGAAAGTCTGTATATAAAATGCCATAGGACTATAGAAAACCTATGTGAAATTTATATTGAAACCAAGTGTTATATTAATAAAAATTATCAATTGATCAGATCACTGTGAAACCGATATATATCATGGCACCTGTGTATGACAAACGTCTGGCAAAGTTTTGCTTAATTAAAATTGCAACACCATCAAGATATAATGAAGAATGCAAGTTTACGATTGTGGAATCTGGTGATGTATTATGATGTTTCCCTAGTGCGTCACCAACACCTCGTATGTTGCTCGGTACATATTTAATGGATTATCATGTGACGTTGGGAAAACGTCACGGCTCGTTGCAAAAGAAGATCATCCTTTCGAGAACGGCTATGACAAGTCGACGCTCTGCTACGAGAAGGAGCTACGGAATAAACGAGTTGTAGCGAAGGTTAGATAAAGCGTATTTGTGTACATTTCCGTTAAGTTTGAGGTAGAATTGTCCCTATATTGATGCAAAAGAAATTGGTTTAGTCGACCTTAATAAAACTTTGGTAATTGAAGCTCTGTCTTCTCTTCTTACGCTTTTTGTTCATATTTTTACTTGTCCATGTGTAGCCATTCCTTACCTATGCCATTTTGTAACTTGTACACAAGGGACATCATATACGTATATAAAGGCCTTGGCCTGTTATGTCCCTTGTGTACAAGTTACAAAATGGTCTCTAACCCTGTTGATTATGCCAATGCATGCAACCAACCATCGGTGTTCTTAGCTCCCTCACAAGGCAAATCAAATCTGTGTGGCTATTAGCTGAGACCCCTTTAATACTGGAGCCTTTGTTGATATATGGCATGCAGATGCATCATCTTCAGTCTATACTAAGGTGTGAAAAGGTAATTGGTAGGCCATGTGTTCTACCTCACAATTGGGTGATCTGTATCAACTACTACTCTCTATGCAGTAGTTGAGGATTTCAAAACCTGTTACAGTACTAGTGTGACTAAAGTCTTGTGCTGTTTAATATACTGATTATCCTAGGGGTCACTTGGATCTCTTTAAATTTGTAACTTGCACTGCATGTGTAGCTAGTACTTGATTGTAATTTTAATATTGTATAGTCACTTGGCTCTCTTAAATTTGTAACTTGTACTGTGTAGTATTTGATAGAAATTTTAATATTGCCAGTAACTTTCACTGCGTAGTGTACTTGAGTGTAATTAGCCTCACTATACTTAAGACATTCACTATGAGCAATTTTGTTATGAGATTCTACTGTACACATGGAAAACATACACACATGGATAAGAATAAAGCCTTGTTGAACATCAGTAACATAAATTTACTAGTTCTGGACGTTTCAACCCGGAAGTCTTCATCAGTAATACAGGAAAGGGAATATCAAGTAGTAAATTAGTAAATTCGTGTTCCTGAAGCTCAACAAGGCTTTATTCTCATAATGATCGCAACAAACACTCCTAATTCCTACACATGGACAAGTTAAAATATGAACAAAAAGCGTAAGAAGAGAAGACAGAGCTTCAATTACCAAAGTTTTATTATATATATATATATATATATCTGTCAAAAAATGGCGGACATTCGGCTAGCTTCCGTTTTCTAGCTTAAAATTAGCTTTCTCTTCCTTAGCGTAGAACATTGAACGAAAGAAATGGACTTAAAAACCACCCTTACTAACTCTATGTAAAGTGAAGCTTGCGAAAAACGTTTTCTACGAGATATGGCCTTGAAAAATTGACGACCAACAAGAGTCGATCGGAAATCAGTTAACCGGCTATCTATGGGAACATGCCCAGTAGTTTGAGTTTACTTAGGGGCGCCTGGCGCTCCACGAGTTTTTAAACTCGAAATACTTGTTTAATATATTAGTTATATGTAGTAGGTGCGTGTACTAGTTATATGTACTAGTTGAAAGTACTAGTTGAAAGTACTAGTTGTATATACGTACTAGTTGTATGTACGTACTAGTTGTATGTACTAGAACTAGCTATATTTACTACTTTTAGGTACTAGTTGGGGGTATTAGTTGTATGTAGTAGTTGCATGTAGTAATTGTATGTACAGGTTCTGTGTACTAATTGTATGTATATACTAGTTGCATGTACTAGTTGTACGTACTAGTTGTATCTACTAGTTGTATTTACTATTTGTATGTTCTATTTATATGTCTTTGCACTAGTTATATGTACTAGTTGTAGCCCTAGCTGTATGTACTAGTTGTATGTACTATTTACATTTACTAGGTATACTTGTGTGTACTAGTTATATGTTCTTGTTGCATGTACTAGTTGCATGCACTAGTTGTATGTACTAGTTGTATGTACTAGTCACATGTACTAATTATATTTACTAGTTACTAATTCTATGAACTAGTTTTAACTAAGAATTTTATGTACTACTTGTATGTACTAGTTGTCTGTACTAGTTGTATGTATATACCAGTTGTATGTACTAGTTAAATCTACTAGTTTTATACGTATACTAGTTGTATGTATTATGTGCATGTACTATTCACATATACTAGTTATATGTTTATGCATTAGTTATATGTGATAGGTGTGTGTACTTGTTATATGTAGTAGGTGTGTGTACTTGTTATATGTAGTAGGTGTGTGTACTTGTTATATGTACTAGTTGAAAGTACTAGTTGTACCTGCTAATTGTATGTACACGTTCTGTGTACTAGTTGCATGTTTATACTAGTTATATGTTTATTTTAGTTGTAGGTACTAGCTTTGTACTAGTTGTATGTACTAGTTGTATGTACTAGTTTTTTGAATTAGTTGTAGGTTCTGGTACAAGTTATACTAGGAACTAGGAAGGAAGTCGTTCTCTATACTACTTGTGTTGTTTGTTTGAACTAGTTTTATGTACTAATTGTATGTACTAGTTGTATGGACTAGTTGTATGTACTTGTTGGATGTACTAATACTAGTTATATTCACTAGTTGTAGGTGCTAGTTGTATGTACAAGTTGTGTGTGGTAGTTGTATGTACTAATTTTATGTACTAGTTGGATGTACTAGTTGTATGTACTAGTTGTGTGTACTAGATATGAACAAGTTGTATGTACAAGATACGGGCACAAGTTTTTTGTAGTAGCTATCAGAGAGTACGGTAGTACTCTCTAAGTAGGGAAGTAGGGACTATGCACATCACTTCTATGTTTGGGCGCATCGATCCCTACTTCTAGTATATCCATGATGCGCCCAAACATAGAAGTGATGTGCATAGTTAAGTTTCAGTATGCCACTTCTGCAATGTTAGCCCTACCATATGATCACTTTCTTGTTTCGTTATTTTTTTAGATATGATAGATACGGTTGCAGGGACTGCCACCCCTACTTCTCATTTCATTTTTTAAATGTTTTATTTACTTGTAGACTAGTTGTGTGAACTAGTTGTACCTACTAATTTTATGTACTAGTTAAATGTGCTAGCATTATATATATACTAGTTGTATGGACTAGTTTCTAGTTGTATGTACTAGGTTTATGTACCCGTTCTATGTACTAGTTGTATGTACTTTTTATAATAACTAGGTATATGTGTATGTACTAGTTGTGTGTAGTAGGTGGATGTATTAGTTATATGTCTTAGTTGTTTGTACTAGTTGTATGTTCTAGTTCAATGTAATAGTTGTATGTACTAGTTGTATGTTCTGTTTGTGTGTACTGTTAGGATGTACTAGTTGTATGTACTAATTGCATGTACTAGTTGTATGCACTAGTTTTATGAAGTAGTTCTATTTTTATTTACTAGTTGTAGGTGCTAGTTATATGTAGCCGATGTATGTACTATTTGTATCTACTATTTGTATGTACTATGTGTATGTACTATTTATAAGTACCAGTTATATGTATGTAGTAGTTATATGTTTGTGAATTAGTTATATAGACTAGTTGTTTGTCCTAGTTGTATGTACTAGTTGAATGTACTAGTTATATGTACTTGTTACTAGTTGTATGAACTAGTTGTATGTTCCAGTCGTATGTACTAGTTGCATATACTGGTTATATGTACTAGTTAATAGTTGTGTGTAGTTGTACGACCTAATTGTAAATACTAGTTGTATTTTAGCTGGTTGTTTGTATATAATAGTTGTATGAACTAGTTAAATTCACTAGTTTTATGTACTAGTTGTACGTACTATATTTATGTACTAATTATATGTGTATGTACTAGTCATATGTAATAGTTATATGTACTAGTTATATGTACTAGTTGCATGTACTAGTTGCATGTACTAGTTGTATTTACTAATAGTATATACTAGTTGTAGGTTCTATTCCTAATTATACCAGGAACTAGGGAGTTACTAGTTGTATATACTAGACACTAGTTGTATGTACTAGTTATATGTACTAGTTATATGTACTAGTTGTATGTACCAGTTTTGTGTAATTGTTGTATGTACTACTTGTATGTACTATTTATATGTACTAGTTGTATATACTAGTTGTATGTACTACTTATATGTACTCGTTACATTTGTATGTACTGGGTGTATGTACTAGTTGTTTGTTCTAGGTATATAACCTAGTTGTACGTACTATTTGTATGTCCCATATATGTGTGTATGTACTAGGTATATGTACTACTTGTATGTACTAGCTGTATTAGGTGGTTGTATGTACTAATTCTATATACTAGTTGTATGTAAGAGGTGTATGTACTAGATATGAACCAGTTGTATGTACAAGATGCATGCACTAGTTCTTTGTACAAGCTATATACTAGTTTTATGAACTAGTTGTATGTACTAGTTGTATGTACTAGTTGTATATACTAGTCGCATGTACTGGTTATATGTACTAGTTACTAATTGTTTGAACTAGTTGTAGCTATTAAGTTTATGTACTAGTTGGATGTATATACCAGTTGTATGTACTAGTTAAATGTACTAATTTTATATATATACTAGTTGTATGTACTAGTTTCTAGTCGTATTTACTAGTTTCATGTACTAGTTGTATGTACTATGTGGATGCACTATTTATTTGAATTGGTTACATTTTTATGTATTAGTTAGGTGTTTGTTCTAGTTATATGTCCAAGTTGTATGCACTAGCTGTATGTACTATTTGCATGTACTGTTAGGATGTACTAGTTGTATGTACTAGTTGCATGTACTAGTTGCATGTACTAGTTGTATTTACTAATAGTATATACTAGTTGTAGGTTCTATTCCTAATTACACCAGGAACTAGGGAGTTACTAGTTGTATATACTAGACACTAGTTGTATGTACTAGTTATATGTACTAGTTATATGTACTAGTTGTATGTACCAGTTTTGTGTAATTGTTGTATGTACTACTTGTATGTACTCTTTGTATGTATATCCTAGTTTTATGTACTAGTAAAATGTACTAGTGTTATATATATACTAGTTGTATGGACTAGTTTCTAGTTGTGTGTACTAGTTTTATGGACCCGTTCTATGTACTAGTTGTATGTACTATTTATAATTACTAGGTATATGTGTATGTACTAGTTGTATGTAGTAGGTGTATGTACTAGTTATATGTCCTAGTTGGATTGTACTATTTGTATGTTCTAGGTGATTGTACTAGTTGTATGTACTAGTTGTATGTACTATTTGTGTGTACTGTTAGGATGTACTAGTTGTATGTACTAATAGCATGTCCTAGTTGTGTGCACAAGGTTTATGAAGTAGTTCTATTTTTATTTACTAGTTGTAGGTGCTAGTTATATGTAGCAGATGTTTGTACTATTTGTATCTACTATTTGTATGTACTATGTGTATGTACTATTTATAAGTACCAGTTATATGTATGTAGTAGTTATCTTTGTGAACTAGTTATATATACTAGTTGTATGCACTAGCTGTATGTACAAGTTGTGTGTACTATTTATAATTACAAGGTATATGTATATTTACTAGTTATATGTAGTTGGTGTATGTACTAGTTATATATCCTAGTTGTTTGTCCTAGTTGTATGTACAAGTTGCATGTACTAGTTATATGTACTAGTTAATAGTTGTGTGAAATAGTTTTACGACCTAATTGTAATTACTAGTTGTATGAACTAGTTGTTTGTATATAATAGTTGTATGAACTAATTAAATGTGCTAGTGATATATACTATATGGATGCACTATTCATATGTACTAGTTATATATTTATATACTAATTATATGTGGTAGGTGTGTACTAGTTATATGTCCTAGTTTTTTGTACTCGTTCTATGTACTAGTAGTTGATTGAACTACTTGTGTATACAATTTATACGTACTAGTTATATTTTTCTGTATTAGTTATATGTGGTAGATTGTGTATTAGTTATAGGTACTAATTGCAAGTACTAGTTGTATGTACTAGTTGTATGGACTAGTACTAATTACATTTACCAGTTGTAGGTACTAGTTGTATATACTAGTTGTATGTATATACTAGTTGTATTTACTAGCTATGTACTGGTTGTATGTTCTAGTTGTATGTACCAGTTGTATGTACAAGTGGTAGGTTCTTGTACTAGTTATACTAGGTGCTAAAAAGGTACTAGTTGTATGTACTAGTTGTATGTACTATTTATAATTATTAGGTAAAAGTGTATAAACTAGTTATATTTAGTATATGTATATACTATTTATATGTCCTAGTTGTTTTTCCTAGTTGTGTGTAGTAGTTATGTACTAGTTGAATATACAAGTTGTACGTTCTAATATTATGTACTCATTCTGTGAGCTAGTTGTACAAACTAGTTTCTAGTGGTATGTACTAGTTATATGTGCTAGTTTTATATACTAGTTGTTTATACTAGTTGTATGCACTATTTATAATTACAAGGTATATGTATTTACTACTTATTTGTAGTAGGTGTATGTCCTAGCTGTTTGTCGTAGTTGTATAGACTAGTTGAACGTACTAGTTGTATGAACTAGTTGTGTGTACTAGTTATACGTACTATTGCCTAATTGTATGTACTAGTTGTATGTACTAGATGTTTGAACTAATTTTAGGTTCTAATACAAGTTATACTAGGTACTAGGAATGAAATAGTTCTATAAACTACTTGTTTGTTTGTGTGAACTAGTTTTCTGTACTAGTTGTATGTACTATATTTATGTACTAATTATATGTGTATGTACTAGTCATATGTACTAGTTATATGTACAAGTTGTATGTACCAGTTTTGTGTAATTGTTGCATGTACTAGTTGTGTGTACTATTTATATGTACTAGTTATATGTACTAGTTGTATGTACTTCTTATATGTACTAGTTACATTTGTATGTACTGGGTGTATGTACTAGTTGTTTGTACTAGTTATATATACTAGTTGTACGTACTATTTATATGTACTATATATCTGTTTATGTACTAGGTATATATACTACTTTTATGTACTAGTCACAAGTACTAGCTATTTGTACTAGTTACTAGTTGTATGAACTAGTTGTACCTATTAATTTTATGTACTAGTTGCATGTACTACTTGTATGTATATACCAGTTGTATGTACTAGTTATATGTACTAATTTTATATATATACTTATTGTATCTACTAGTTTCTAGTTGTATTTACTACGTTTATGTGCTAGTTGTATGTACTATGTGGATGCACTATTTATTTGAACTAGTTATATTTTTATGTAATAGTTATATGTAGTAGATGTTTGTACTAGTTATATGTACTAGTTGTTTGTACTAGTTGTATGTACTAGAACTAGCTTAATTTACTAGTTTTAGGTACTAGTTGTATGTATTAGATGTATGTAGTAGTTGCATGTGCTAATTGTGTGTACAAGTTCTGTGTACTAGTTGTATATATATACTAGTTGTATGTACTAGCTATGTACTAGTTGTATGTACTAGTTGTATGTACTAGATGTATTTACTGTTTACATTTACTAGGTATACGTGTGTGTACTAGTTATATGTAAAAGTCTATTTATATTTACTAGTTTTATACAACTAGTAAATATAAATAGAACTAGTTTTACTAGTTTTATACAACTGGTAAATATAAATAGAACTAGTTCATAAAACTAGTGCATACAACTAGTACATGCAATTAGTACATAAAACTAATACATCCTAATAGTACACACAAATAGTACATACAACTAGTACATACAACTAATACATTCAACTAGAACATACAACTAGTACAAACAACTAGGACATATAACTAGTACATACAGCTACTACATACAACTAGTACATACACATTTACCTTGTAATTATAAATAGTATATGCAACTAGTTCACACAACTAGTAACTAGTATATACAACTAGTACATACAATAACTTTATAAAACAAGTATATAGCTAGCACAAACAATTAGTGCATACATCTTGTACATACAACAGGCTCATTTCTAGTACATACAACTAGTACATACAACCAGTACATCCAACTAGTACCTACAATTAGTAAATACAACTACCACTTACAACTTGTACAAACAAGTAACACCAACAAACTATTAAATATAACTATTTAGTATTAGTACATACAACAAGGAGATACAATTAGCACATACAATCAGAACACACAGCTAGTACATACAAGTAGTACATATACATAGTACATAAACATATAAATAGTACATATAAATAGTTCATACAACTAGTACAATTACACAGAACGGGTACATACTACTAGTACATACAATTAGTATCTAGTACATACAACTAGCCCCTCCCTAGTACCTAATATAACTAGGACTTGAACCTACAACTAATACATACAACTAGTATATACAATTAATACAAAAAACTAGTTCAAACAAACAAACAAGTAGTATATAGAACGAGTTCCTTCCTAGTTCCTAGTATAACTTGTACCAGAACCTACAACTAATTCAAAAAACTAGTACATACAATTAGTATAAACATACAACTAGTACACAGAACGTGTACATACAATTAGGACATACAACTAGCACTTTCAACTAGTACATATAGCAAGTACACACACCTACTACATATAACTAATACCTAAACATATAACTAGTATATATGAATAGTACATACACATACTGCACACAACTAGAAACTAGTACATACAACTAGTGTATATATACAACTAGTACATACAACTAGTACATACAAGGTACAACTAGATCATAAATTTGTAAATAGTAAATATAATTACTGCATGCGACTAGTACATACAACTAGTACATACAATTAGAATCTAGTACATACAACTAGCCCCTCCCTAGTACCTAGGACTTGAACCTAAAACTAGTACATACAACTAGTACATATAATTAGTAGATAAAACCAGTTCAAACAAAGAAACAAGTAGTATAGAGAACGAGTTCCTTCCTAGTTCTTAGTATAACTTGTACCAGAACCTACAACTAGTTCAAAACACTAGTACATACAACTAGTACATACAACTAGGTACATACAACCAGTATCAACATACAACTGGTACACAGAACGTGTATATACAATTAGGACCAACAACTAGTACTTTCAACTAGTACATATAACAAGTACACACACCTACTACATATAACAAATACACACACCTACTACATATAACTAGTATATATGAATAGTACATACAACTAGAAACTAGTACATACAACTAGTATATATATAAAACTAGTACATTTAACCAGTATATGTACTATCTATAATTACTAGGTATATGTTTATTTACTAGTTATATGTAGTTGGTGTATGTACTAGATATATATCCTAGTTTTTTGTCCTAGTTGTATGGACTAATTGAATGTACTAATTGTGAATACTAGTTGTATGAACTAGTTGTATGTATATACTAGTTGTATGTACTAGTTTCATGTACTGGTTATATATATGTACTAGTTAATAGTTGTGTGAACTACTTGTACGATCTAATTGTCAATACTAGTTGTATGAACTAGTTGTTTGTATATAATTGTTGTATGAACTAGTTAAACGTACTAGCTTTATGTATATATTAGTTGTATGTACTAGTTTCTAGTTGCATGTACTAGTTTTATGTACTAGTTATATATACTATATGGATGCACTATTCATATGTACTAGTTAAATATTTATGTACTAATTATATGTAGTAGGTGTTTACTAGTTATAAGTCCTAGTTTTATGGACTTATTCTATGTACTAGTAGTTGTATGAACTACTTGTATGTACTATGTTTATGTACTATTTATACGTACTAGTTATATTTTTATGTATTAGTTATATGTGGTAGATGTGTGTACTAGTTATATGTACTAATTGCAAGTACTAGTTGTATGTACTAGTTGTATGGACTAGTACTAGGTATATTTACTTGTTGTAGATACTAGTTGTATGTACTAGTTGTATGTATATACTAGTTGTATGTACTAGCTATGTACTGGTTGTATGGTCTAGTTGTATGTACTAGTTGTATGTACAAATGGTAGGTTCTTTTACTAGTTATACTATGTGCTAGGAAGGTACTAGTTGTATGTAGAAGATACTAGTTTTATGTACTACTTTTATGTACTAGTTGTATGTCCTATTTATAATTACAAGATATGTGTATTTACTAGTTATATGTAGTAGGTGTATGTGCTAGTTGCATGTATTAGTTGTATGTAATAATTGTATGTACTAGTTGTATTCACTAGTTTTATGTACTAGTCTTAGTTATATTTAGTAGTTGTAGGTACTAGTTATGTACCTGTTGTATGTACTAGTTGTATGTATATACTAGTTATAAATAATAGCTATGCACTAGTTGTATATACAAGTTTAACGTTCTAGTATTATGTATTCGTTCTATGAACCAGTTGTATGTACTAGTTTATAGTTGTATGTACTTGTTGTATGTACTAGTTTATAGTTGTATGTACTTGTTGTATGTACTAATTGTATGTACTATGCGTATGTACTATTTTTAAGTGCCAGTTATATATGTATTTACTGGTTATATGTTTGTTTACTAGTTATATGTACTAGTTGTATGCACCAGCTGTATGTACTAGTTGTATGTACTATTCATAATAACTAGGTATATGTGTATTTACTAGTTAAATGTAGTAGATGTATGTACTAGATATATGTCCTAGTTGTTTGTCCTAGTTGTATGGACTAGTTGAATGTACTAGTTGTATGTACTAATTGTATGTGCTAGGTGTGTGTACTATTTGGTATGTACAAGTTGTATGTACTATTTCTATGTACTAGTTATGTACCAGTTGTACGTAATAGTTGTATCTATATACTAGTTGTTAACATTAGCTATGTACTAGATGTATATTCAAGTTGTATGTTCTATATAGTATTATGTACTCATTCTATGAACTAGTAGTATTTACTAGTTTCTAGTTGTAAGTACTAGTTATATGTACTAGTTGTATGTACTATGTGTATGTACCAGTTGTTGATTCTTGTACTACTTATACTATGTACTAGGTAGATATTATTTGTATGTACTAGATAACTTGTTGCATGTACTAGTTGTATGAACTAGTTTTATGAACTAGTTGTGTGTACTCTTTATATGTACTAGTTATATGTACCAGTCATATGTACTAGTTTTATGTACTAGTGGTATGTACTAATTTTATCTACTAATTGTATGTACAAGTTGCATATACTAGTTGCATGTAAATGTTGTGCATTCTAGTTCTATGTACTAGTTGTATGTACTCGTTACTAGTTGTTAGTAGTAGTTGTATGTACTAGTTGTATGTACTAGTTCCAGTTATATGTACTAGTTATAGGTACTAGTTGTAGGTACTAGTTGTATTTATTAGTTGCAAGTACGATTCGTTTGTCCTATTTATATTTACTATCTGTATGTACTATTTGTGTGTACTAATTGTATGCAATAATTGTATGTACTAGTTGTAGGTTCTAGTACTACTTAAACTAGGTACTAGGGAGGGACTATATAGTTATATGTACTAGAAACTACTTGTATGTACTTGTTATATAAAGTAGTTATATGACCTAGTTGTTATACCAGTTGTATGTCCTAGTTGTATATACCAGTTGTTTGTCCTAGCTGATTGTACTATTTACTAGTTTCATGTACAAGTTTTGTGTAGTAGTTCAATGTACTAGTTTTATGTTTTCGTTATTAATTGTATGTACTAGTTATAGGTACTAATTTTATCTACTAATTGTATGTACAAGTTGCATGTACTAGTTGCATGTAAATGTTGTGCGTTCTAGTTCAATGTACTAGTTGTATGTACTCGTTACTAGTTGTTAGTAGTAGTTGTATGTACTAGTTTTATGTATTAGTTCCAGTTATATTTACTAGTTGTAGGTACTAGTTGTATTTATTAGTTGCAAGTACGATTCGTATGTCCTATTTCTATATACTAGTTGTATGTACTAGTTGTATGTATTATTTGGATATACTAATTGAATGTACAAATTGTATATACTAGGTGTATGTAGTAGTTGTATGTTCTAATTTTTTGAACTAGTTCTATGTACTAATTGTATGTACTAGTTATGTACTAGTTATATGAATTAGTTTTAAGTCCTAGTTCTGGGCACCAGTTGTATGTACTAGTTTTATGTGCAACTTTTATGTACTATTTGTATGTACTAGTCATATGAACTAGTAATATTAACTAGCTGTAGGTACTATTTGTGTGTACTACTTGTATGCACTAGTTGTATGTACTAGTTGTTTGTACTCAATACTATTTGTATGCACTAGTCGAATGTAGTAGTCATTTGTACTAGTTGAATGTATAAGTAGTGGGTAATTGTTGTATGAACTAGTTATATGTACTGGTTGTATGTACTATTTGTATGTACCAGTTGTATGTATTAGATGTTTTAACTAGTTTTAAGTTCTAGTACAAGTTTTACTAGGTACTAGGAATGAACTAGTTCTAAGAACTACTTGTTTGTTTGTGTGAACTAGTTTTCTGTACTAGTTGTATGTACTATATTTATGTACTAATTATATGTGTAGGTGCTAGTCAAATGTAATAGTTATATGTACTAGTTATATGTACTAGTTGCAAGTACTAGTCACATGTACTAGTAGTATATACTAATTGTAGGTTCTAGTCCTAATTATACTAGGGACTAGGGAGGTACTAGTTGTATAAACTAGACACTAGTTGTATGTACTATTTATATGTACTAGTTATATGTACTAGTTGTATGTATATACTAGTTGTATATACTAGCCCTGTACTAGTTGTTGGTTCTAGTTGTATGTACTAGATACTAGTTGTATGTACTAGTTGTACGTACTACGTGTATGTACCAGTTGTATTTACTATTTGTATTTACTATTTGTATGAACTATTTATATGTGTGTTTACTAGTTATATGTACTAATTGTATACGCTAGCTATATATACTAATTGTATGTACTATTTACATTTACTAGGTATACGTGTATGTACCAGATATATATAGTAGGTGTATGTACTAGTTATATGTCATAGTTGTATGTACTAGTTGCATGTACTAGTTGTTTGTATTAGTTGAATGTACTAGTCGCATGTTCTAATTATATTTACTAGTTACTAATTTGATGAACTAGTGGTGCCTACGAATTTTATGTGCTGCTTGTATGTACTAGTTGTATGTACTAGTTGTATGTATATACCAGTTGTATGTACTAGTTAAACATAGTAGGTGTGTGAACTTGTTATATGTACTAGTTGTATATATGTGCTGCTTGTATGTACACGTTCTGTGTACTAGTTTTATGTTTATACTAGTTGAATGTACTAGCTTTGAAATAGTTGTATGTTCTACTTGTATGTACTAGATACTAGTTGCATGTACTATTTGCATGTACTAGTTGTACGTACTAGTTGTACGTTCTAGTATTATGTACTCGTTCTATGAACCAGTTATATGTACTAGTTTATAGTTGTATGTATTAGTTGTATGTAGTTATTGTATGAACTATATGTATTTACTATTTATATGTGCCAGTTATATGTGTATTTACTGGTTATATGTTTGTGTACTACTTATATGTACTAGTTGTATACACTAGCTGTATGTACTAGTTAAATGTACTATTTATATTTTCTAGGTATATGTGTATGTACTCGTTCTATGAATTAGTTGTATGTACTAGTTTCTAGTTGTATATACTAGTTGTATGTAGTTTTTGTATGTACTAGTACTATGTACTGGTACTAGTTATAATTACTAGATGTAGGTACTGGTTGTATGTAGTAGTTGTATGTAGTAGTTGTATGTACTAATTGTTTGTGCTAGTTGAATGTACCAGTTGTATGTATATACTAATTGTAAGTACTAGCTATGTTCTAGTTGTATGTATATACTAGTTTGTTGTTTATGTAGTAGTTGTATATGCTAGTTTTATGTACTCACACTATGAAAAATCTAGGATACCATTTTCCTACGTGCTATATGCCTATTCTGTAAAAAGAGCCTATAGGGGAACTAAACCTAAAGAGAGCTTTTGGTTACACTATGTACAAGTTGTATGTACTAGTTATGTACCAGTTGAACGTACTAGTTGTACGTATATACTAGTTGTATGTACGTTTTGTATGTACTTGTTGGTTGTACTAGGTGTATGTGCTATTTTTAAATACTAGTTATATGTGTATGTACTGGTTATATGTAGTAGTTGTATGTAACAGTTGTATGTACAAGTTGCCTTTACTACGTGTATCCGCTAGCTGTATGTACTAGTTGTAGGTTCTAGTACTAGTTATATTAGGTACTAAGTAGGCATTAGTTGTATGTACTAGTTGTTAGGACTATTTTAACATATTAGATGTATGTACTAGTTCTATGTACTAGTACTAGTAATATTAACTAGTTGTAGGTACTGGTTGTATGTAGTAGTTGGATGTAGTAGTTGTTTGCACTAGTTGTATGTATATTCTAGTTGTATGTAGGCGCTATATAGTAGTTGTATGTACTAGTTTCCTCTTTATGTAGTAGTTGTATATACTAGTTGAATGTTCTAGCTGTATATAGTAGTTGTATGAACTCGATACTATTTGTATGTTCCAATCAAATGTAGTATTTATATGTACTAGTTGTATGTATTAGTTGTATGTACTCGATACTATTTGTATGTACCAATCAAATGTAGTATTTATATGTACTAGTTGTATGTACTAGTTTTTTGAACTAGTTGTAGAAGTTATACTAGGAACTAGGAAGGAACTTGTTCTATATGCTACTTGTTTGTTTGTTTGAACTCGTTTTTGTACTAATTGTATATACTAGTTGTATATACTAGTTGTAGGTTGAAGTCCTAGATACTAATTGTATGTACTAGTTGTATGTACCAGTTGTGTGTAATTGTACTAGTTGTATGTACTATTTATATGTTTATGTACTAGGTATATGTACTACTTGTACGTACTAGCTGTATGTGCTGGTTGTATGTACTAATTCTATCTACTAGTTGTATGTACTAATACTAGTTATATTTACTAGTTCTAGGTGCTAGTTGTATGTACAAGTTGTATGTGGTAGTTGTATGTACTAATTGTATGTACTAGTTGGATGTACTAGTTGTATGTACTAGTTGTACGAACTAGATATGAACCAGTTGTAAGTACAAGATGTATGCACTAGTTGTTTGTACTAGCTATATATTAGGTTTATGAATTTGTTGTATGTACTAGTTGTGTGTACTAGTTGTACATACTAATATTATGTACTAGTTGAATGTACTCTTTGTATGTATATACCAGTTTTATGTACTAGTTAAATGTACTAGTGTTATATATATACTAGTTAAATGTACTAGTTTTATATATATACTAGTTGTATGGACTAGTTGTATGGACTAATTTCTTGTTGTATGTACTAGTTGTATGTACTATTTATATTTACTAGGTATATTTGTATGACCTAGTTGTATCTAGTAGGTGTATGTACTAGTTATATATCCTAGTTGTTTGTACTCGTTGTATGTTCACGTTGAATGTACTATTTGTATGTACCTTTTGTTTGAACTATTTATAAGTACCAGTTTAATGTATGTTGTAGTTATATGTTTGTGAACCAGTTATATATACTAGTTGTATGCACTAGCTGTATGTACTAGTTGTATGTTATATTTATAATTACAAGGTATATGTGTATTTACTAGTTATATGTAGTTGGTGTATGCACTAGTTATATATACTAGTTGTTTGTCCTAGTTGTATGTACTAGTTGAATGTACTAGTTATATGTACTAGTTGTATGGACTAGTTGTATGTACTCAATACTATTAGTATGTACTAATCGAATATAGTAGTAATTTGTACTAGTTGAATGTATAAGTAGTGTGTAATTGTTGTATGTACTAATTAAATGAATGAACTAGTTCTGTGAGCTCCTTGTTTGTTTGTGTGAACTAGTTTTCTGCAATAGTTGCATGTACTATATTTATGTGTTAATTATATGTGTATGTACTAGTCATATGTAATAGTTATATGTACTAGTTATATGTACTAGTTGTATGTGCTAGTTGTATGTACTTGTGGTATATACTAGTTGTAGGTTCTAGTCCTAATTATACTAGGTACTAGGGAGGTACTAGTTGTATATACTAGACACTAGTTGTATGTACTACTTGTATGTACTAGTTGTATGTACTAGTCGCATGTAAAAGTTATATGTACTAGTTACTAGTTGTATGAACTAGGTGTACCTATTAATTTTATGTACTAGTTGGATGAACTAGTTGTATGTATATACCAGTTGTATATACTAGTTAAATGTACTAATTTTATATATATACTAGTTGTATGTATTAGTTTCCAGTTCTATTTACTAGTTTTATGTACTAGTTGTATGTACTATGTGGATTCACTATTTATTTGAACTAGTTATATTTTAATGCATTAGTTATATGTAATAGGTGTGTGTACTAGTTATATGTACTAGAACTAGCTATATTTACTAGTTTTAGGTACTAGTTGTATGTATTAGTTGTATGAAGGAGTTGCATGTGCTAATTGTATGTACAAGTTCTGTGTACTAGTTGTATGTATATACTAGTTGTCATTACTAGCTATGTACTAGTTGTATGTTCTAGTTGTAATTACTAGTTGTTATTACTAGCTATGTACTAGTTGTATGTTCTAGTTGTATATACTAGATACTAGTTGAATGTACTAGTTGTAGGTACTAGTTGTATGTACTAGTTGTATTTACTATTTGTATGTTCTATTTATATGTGTGTGTACTAGTTATATGTACTAGTTGTATGCGTTAGCTGTATGTACTAATTGTATGTACTATTTACATTTACTAGGTATACGTGTATGTACTAGATATATGTAGTAGGTGTATGTACTAGTTATGTGTCCTAGTTGTTTGTACTAGTTGTATGTTCTAGTTGTATGTTCTAGTTGGATACACTATTTGTGTGAACTGTTATGATGTACTAGTGGTATGTACTAATTGCATGTCCTAGTTGTATGCACTAGTTTTATGAACTAGTTCTTTTTATATTTACAAATTTTAGGTACTAGTTAAATGTAGCAGATGTATGTACTATTTTTATCTACTGTTTATTTATATGTGCTATGTGTATGTACAATATAAAAGTACCAGTTATATGAATGTAGTGGTTATATGTTTGTGAACTAGTTATATATACTAGTTGTATGCACTAGCTGTATGTACTAGTTGTATGTATTATTTATAATTATAAGGTATATGTGTATTTACTAGTTATATGTAGTTGGTGTATGTACTAGTTATATATCCTAGTTGTTTGTCCTAGTTGTATGTACTAGTTGAATGTACTAGTTATATGTACTAGTTACTAGTTGTATGAACTAGTTGTACGTACTAATTGTAAATACTAGTTGTATGAACTAGTTGTATGTACTAGTTTTATGAAGTAGTTGTATGTACTGGTTGTATGTACTGGTTATATGTACTAGTTATGTACCAGTTGTACTTAATAGTTGTATGTATATTCTAGTTGTTAATATTAGCTATGTACTAGATGTATATTCAAGCTGTATGTTCTATATAGAATTTTGTACTCGTTCTATGAACTTATTACTAGTATTTACTAGTTTCTAGTTGTATGTACTAGTTGTTAGTACTAGTTGTTAGTACTAGTTGTATGTACTATGTGTATGTACCAGTTGTTGATCCTTGTGCTAGTTATACTATGTACTAGGTAGGTTCTTTTTGTATGTACTAGATACTTGTTGTATGTGCTAGTTGTATGAACTAGTTTTATGAACTAGTTGTATGTACTGTTTATATGTACTAGTTATATGTACCAGTTATATGTACCAGTTATATGTACTAGTAGTATGTACTAGTTATAATTACTAGCTTTATGTACTATTTGTGTGTACTAATTGTATGCACTTGTTGTATGTACTAGTTGTAGGTTCTAGTACTGGTTAAACTAGGTACTAGGTAGGTTCTTTATAGTTATATGTACTAGAAACTACTTGTATGTACTTGTTATATAAAGTTGTTATATGACCTAGTTGTATATACCAGTTGTATGACCTAGTTGTTTGTACCAGTTGTATGTCCTAGCTGATTGTACTATTTACTAGTTTTATGTACAAGTTGTGCGTAATCGTTCAATGTTTTGTACATATACCTAGTACATATAAAGAGTACATACAACTAGTTCATAAAACTAGTTGATACAACTAGTACATGCAACAAGTATTTAGTACATACAACTAGAACCGACCTAGTACATAGTATAACTAGTACAAGAATCAACAACTGTAACCTGCACATAGTACATACAACTAGTACTTTAAACTAGTGCACACAACTAGTACATACAACTAGACTATACAACCATTAACTAGTACATACAACTAGTACATGCAAATTGGACATACGAATCGTACTTGCAACTAATATATACAACTAGTACATATAACTGGAAGTAGAACATAAAATTAGAATATACAACTACTACTAACAACTATTAACGAGTACATACAACTAGTACATTGAACTAGAACACACAACATGTACTTGCAGCTAGTACATGCAACTTGTACATACAATGAGTTGATAAAATTAGTACATATAACTAGTACATACAAATTGGAATGAAAACATACAACCAAAACATTGAACTATTACGCACAACTTGTACATAAAACTAGTAAATAGTACAATCAGCTAGGACATACAACTGGTACAAACAACTAGGTCATACAACTGGTATATACAACTAGGTCATATAACAACTTTATATAACAAGTACATACAAGTAGTTTCTAGTACATATAACTATAAAGAACCTACCTAGTACCTAGTTTAACCAGTACTAGAACCTACAACTAGTACATACAATAAGTGCATACAATTAGTACACACAAATAGTACATAAAGCTAGTAATTATAACTAGTACATACTACTAGTACGTATAACTGGTACATATAACTGGTACATATAACTAGTACATATAAACAGTACATACAACTAGTTCATAAAACTAGTTCATACAACTAGCACATACAACAAGTATCTAGTACATACAAAAAGAACCTACCTAGTACATAGTATAACTAGCACAAGGATTAACAACTGGTACATACACATAGTACATACAACTAGTACTAACAACTAGTACATACAACTAGTACTTACAACTAGTACATACAACTAGAAACTAGTAAATACTCCTAGTTCATAGAACGAGTACAAAATACTATATAGAACATACAGCTTGAATATACATCTAGTACATAGCTAATATTAACAACTAGAATATACATACAACTATTAAGTACAACTGGTACATAACTAGTACATAGAAATAGTACATACAACTAGTACATACCCAATAGTACAATCACCTAGCCCATTCAATTAGTACATACAACTAGTACATTCAACTAGTCCATATAACTAGGACAAACAACTAGGAAATATAACTAGTACATACATCTACTACATATAACTAGTAAATACACATATACATAGTAATTATGAATAGTACTTACAACTAGTACATACTATTTACAATTAGGTCGTACAACTAGTTCACACAACCATTAACTAGTACATATAACCAGTACATACAACTAGTACATACAACTAGTACATACAACTACTTCATAAAACTAGTACATACAACTAGTTCATACAACTAGTATTTACAATTAGTACGTACAACTAGTTCATACAACTAGTAACTAGTACATATAACTAGTACATTCAACTAGTACATACAACTAGGACAAACAATTAGGATATATAACTAGTACATACACCAACTACATATAACTAGTAAATACACATATACCTTATAATTATAAATAATACATACAACTAGTACATACAGCTAGTGCATACAACTAGTATATATAACTAGTTCACAAACATATAACCACTACATTCATATAACTGGTACTTTTATATTGTACATACACATAGCACATATAAATAAACAGTAGATAAAAATAGTACATACATCTGCTACATTTAACTAGTACCTAAAATTTGTAAATATAAAAAGAACTAGTTCATAAAACTAGTGCATACAACTAGCACATACAACAAGTATCTAGTACATACAAAAAGAACCTACCTAGTACATAGTATAACTAGCACAAGGATTAACAACTGGTACATACACATAGTACATACAACTAGTACTAACAACTAGTACATACAACTAGTACTTACAACTAGTACATACAACTAGAAACTAGTAAATACTCCTAGTTCATAGAACGAGTACAAAATACTATATAGAACATACAGCTTGAATATACATCTAGTACATAGCTAATATTAACAACTAGAATATACATACAACTATTAAGTACAACTGGTACATAACTAGTACATAGAAATAGTACATACAACTAGTACATACCCAATAGTACAATCACCTAGCCCATTCAATTAGTACATACAACTAGTACATTCAACTAGTCCATATAACTAGGACAAACAACTAGGAAATATAACTAGTACATACATCTACTACATATAACTAGTAAATACACATATACATAGTAATTATGAATAGTACTTACAACTAGTACATACTATTTACAATTAGGTCGTACAACTAGTTCACACAACCATTAACTAGTACATATAACCAGTACATACAACTAGTACATACAACTAGTACATACAACTACTTCATAAAACTAGTACATACAACTAGTTCATACAACTAGTATTTACAATTAGTACGTACAACTAGTTCATACAACTAGTAACTAGTACATATAACTAGTACATTCAACTAGTACATACAACTAGGACAAACAATTAGGATATATAACTAGTACATACACCAACTACATATAACTAGTAAATACACATATACCTTATAATTATAAATAATACATACAACTAGTACATACAGCTAGTGCATACAACTAGTATATATAACTAGTTCACAAACATATAACCACTACATTCATATAACTGGTACTTTTATATTGTACATACACATAGCACATATAAATAAACAGTAGATAAAAATAGTACATACATCTGCTACATTTAACTAGTACCTAAAATTTGTAAATATAAAAAGAACTAGTTCATAAAACTAGTGCATACAACTAGGACATGCAATTAGTACATACCACTAGTACATCATAACAGTTCACACAAATAGTATATCCAACTAGAACATACAACTAGAACATACAACTAGTACAAACAACTAGGACACATAACTAGTACATACACCTACTACATATATCTAGTACATACACGTATACCTAGTAAATGTAAATAGTACATACAATTAGTACATACAGCTAACGCATACAACTAGTACATATAACTAGTACACACACCTATTACATATAACTAATGCATAAAAATATAACTAGTTCAAATAAATAGTGAATCCACATAGTACATACAACTAGTACATAAAACTAGTAAATACAACTGGAAACTAATACATACAACTAGTATATATATAAAATTAGTACATTTAACTAGTATATACAACTGGTATATACATACAACTAGTTCATCCAACTAGTACATAAAATTAATAGGTACACCTAGTTCATACAACTAGTAACTAGTACATATAACTTTTACATGCGACTAGTACATACAACTAGTACATACAAGTAGTACATACAACTAGTGTCTAGTATATACAACTAGTACCTCCCTAGTACCTAGTATAATTAGGACTAGAACCTACAACTAGTATATACCACAAGTACATACAACTAGCACATACAACTAGTACATATAACTAGTACATATAACTATTACATATGACTAGTACATACACATATAATTAACACATAAATATAGTACATGAAACTAGTGCAGAAAACTAGTTCACACAAACAAACAAGGAGCTCATAGAACTAGTTCATTCATTTAATTAGTACATACAACAATTACACACTACTTATACATTCAACTAGTACAAATTACTACTATATTCGATTAGTACATACTAATAGTATTGAGTACATATAACTAGTCCATACAACTAGTACATATAACTAGTACATTCAACTAGTACATACAACTAGGACAAACAACTAGTATATATAACTAGTACATACACCAACTACATATAACTAGTAAATACACATATACCTTGTAATTATAAATAGTACATACAACTAGTACATACAGCTAGTGCATACAACTAGTATATATAACTGGTTCACAAACATATAACTACAACATACATTAAACTGGTACTTATAAATAGTTCAAACAAAAGGTACATACAAATAGTACATTCAACGTGAACATACAACGAGTACAAACAACTAGGATATATAACTAGTACATACACCTACTAGATACAACTAGGTCATACAAATATACCTAGTAAATATAAATAGTACATACAACTAGTACATACAACAAGAAATTAGTCCATACAACTAGTCCATACAACTAGTATATATATAACACTAGTACATTTAACTAGTACATAAAACTGGTATATACATACAAAGAGTACATTCAACTAGTACATAATATTAGTATGTACAACTAGTTCACACAACTAGTATATACAACAAATTCATAAACCTAATATATAGCTAGTACAAACAACTAGTGCATACATCTTGTACTTACAACTGGTTCATATCTAGTTCGTACAACTAGTACATACAACTAGTACATCCAACTAGTACATACAATTAGTACATACAACTACCACATACAACTTGTACATACAACTAGCACCTAGAACTAGTAAATATAACTAGTATTAGTACATACAACTAGTAGATAGAATTAGTACATACAACCAGCACATACAGCTAGTACGTACAAGTAGTACATATACCTAGTACATAAAAATATAAATAGTACATACAACTAGTACAATTACACACAACTGGTACATACAACTAGTACATACAATTAGTATCTAGGACTTCAACCTACAACTAGTACACACAATTAGTACATACAACTAGTATATACAATTAGTACAAAAACTAGTTCAAACAAACAAACAAGTAGCATATAGAACAAGTTCCTTCCTAGTTCCTAGTATAACTTCTACAACTATACAACAGTACATATAAATACTACATTTGATTGGAACATACAAATAGTATCGAGTTCATGCAACTACTATATACAGCTAGAACATTCAACTAGTATATACAACTACTACATAAAGAGGAAACTAGTACATACAACTAGTACATAGCGCCTACATACAACTAGAATATACATACAACTAGTGCAAACAACTAATACATTCAATTAGTACATACAACTACTACATCCAACTACTACATACAACCAGTACCTACAACTAGTTAATATTACTAGTACTAGTACATAGAACTAGTACATACATCTAATATGTTAAAATAGTCCTAACAACTAGTACATACAACTAATGCCTACTTAGTACCTAATATAACTAGTACTAGAACCTACAACTAGTACATACAGCTAGCGGATACACGTAGTAAAGGCAACTTGTACATACAACTGTTACATACAACTACTACATATAACCAGTACATACACATATAACTAGTATTTAAAAATAGCACATACACCTAGTACAACCAACAAGTACATACAAAACGTACATACAACTAGTATATACGTACAACTAGTACGTTCAACTGGTACATAACTAGTACATACAACTTGTACATAGTGTAACCAAAAGCTCTCTTTAGGTTTAGTTCCCCTATAGGCTCTTTTTACAGAATAGGCATATAGCACGTAGGAAAATGGTATCCTAGATTTTTCATAGTGTGAGTACATAAAACTAGCATATACAACTACTACATAAACAACAAACTAGTATATACATACAACTAGAACATAGCTAGTACTTACAATTAGTATATACATACAACTGGTACATTCAACTAGCACAAACAATTAGTACATACAACTACTACATCCAACTACTACATACAACCAGTACCTACATCTAGTAATTATAACTAGTACCAGTACATAGTACTAGTACATACAAAAACTACATACAACTAGTATATACAACTAGAAACTAGTACATACAACTAATTCATAGAACGAGTACATACACATATACCTAGAAAATATAAATAGTACATTTAACTAGTACATACAGCTAGTGCATACAACTAGTACATATAAGTAGTACACAAACATATAACCAGTAAATACACATATAACTGGCACATATAAATAGTAAATACATATAGTTCATACAATAACTACATACAACTAATACATACAACTATAAACTAGTACATATAACTGGTTCATAGAACGAGTACATAATACTAGAACGTACAACTAGTACGTACAACTAGTACATGCAAATAGTACATGCAACTAGTATCTAGTACATACAAGTAGAACATACAACTATTTCAAAGCTAGTACATTCAACTAGTATAAACATAAAACTAGTACACAGAACGTGTACATACAAGCAGCACATATATACAACTAGTACATATAACAAGTTCACACACCTACTATATTTAACTAGTACATACAACTGGTATATACATACAACTAGTACATACAACTAGTACATACAAGCAGCACATAAAATTCGTAGGCACCACTAGTTCATCAAATTAGTAACTAGTAAATATAATTAGAACATGCGACTAGTACATTCAACTAGTACAAACAACTAGTACATGCAACTAGTACATACAACTATGACATATAACTAGTACATACACCTACTATATATATCTGGTACATACACGTATACCTAGTAAATGTAAATAGTACATACAATTAGTATATATAGCTAGCGCATACAATTAGTACATATAACTAGTAAACACACATATAAATAGTTCATACAAATAGTAAATGCAAATAGTAAATACAACTGGTACATACACGTAGTACGTACAACTAGTACATACAACTAGTATCTAGTACATACAACTAGAACCAACAACTAGTACAGGGCTAGTATATACAACTAGTATATACATACAACTAGTACATATAACTAGTACATATAAATAGTACATAAAACTAGTGTCTAGTATATACAACTAGTACCTCCCTAGTCCCTAGTATAATTAGGAGTAGAACCAACAATTAGTATATACTACTAGTACATGTGACTAGTACTTGCAACTAGTACATATAACTAGTACATATAACTATTACATTTGACTAGCACCTACACATATAATTAGTACATAAATATAGTACATACAACTAGTACAGAAAACTAGTTCACACAAACAAACAAGTAGTTCTTAGAACTAGTTCATTCCTAGTACCTAGTAAAACTTGTACTAGAACTTAAAACTAGTTAAAACATCTAATACATACAACTGGTACATACAAATAGTACACACAACCAGTACATTAGTACATACAAAAATTACCCACTACTTATACATTCAACTAGTACAAATGACTACTACATTCGACTAGTACATACAAATAGTATTGAGTACATACAACTAGTACATACAACTAGTGCATACAAGTAGTACACACAAATAGTACCTACAGCTAGTTAATATTACTAGTTCATACGACTAGTACATACAAATAGTACATACAAATAGTACATAAAAGTTGTACATAAAACTAGTACATACAACTGGTGCCCAGAACTAGGACTTAAAACTAATTCATATAACTAGTACATAACTAGTACATACAATTAGTACATAGAACTAGTTCAAAAAATTAGAACATACAACTACTACATACACCTAGTATATACAATTTGTACATTCAATTAGTATATCCAAATAATACATACAACTAGTACATTCAACTAGTACATAGAAATAGGACATACGAATCGTACTTGCAACTAATAAATACAACTAGTACCTACAACTAGTACATATAACTGGAACTAATACATAAAACTAGTACATACAACTACTACTAACAACTAGTAACGAGTACATACAACTAGTACATTGAACTAGAACGCACAACATTTACATGCAACTAGTACATGCAACTTGTACATACAATTAGTAGATAAAATTAGTACCTATAACTAGTACATACAATTAATAACGAAAACATAAAACTAGTACATTGAACTACTACACAAAACTTGTACATGAAACTAGTAAATAGTACAATCAGCTAGGACAAACAACTGGTATATACAACTAGGACATACAACTGGTATAACAACTAGGTCATATAACTACTTTATATAACAAGTACATACAAGTAGTTTCTAGTACATATAACTATATAGTCCCTCCCTAGTACCTAGTTTAAGTAGTACTAGAACCTACAACTAGTACATACAATTATTGCATACAATTAGCACACAAATAGTACATACAGATAGTAAATATAAATAGGACAAACGAATCGTACTTGCAACTAATAAATACAACTAGTACATACAACTAGTACCTATAACTAGTACATATAACTGGAACTAGTACATACAACTAGTACATACAACTACTACTAACAACTAGGAACGAGTACATACAACTAGTACATTGAACTAGTACATATGACTGGTACATATAACTAGTACATATAAAGAGTACACACAACTAGTTCATAAAACTAGTTCATACAACTAGTACATGCAACAAGTATCTAGTACATACAAATAATATCTACCTAGTACATAGTATAACTAGTACAAGAATCAACAACTGGTACATACACATAGTACATACAACTAGTACATATAACTAGTACTTACAACTAGAAACTAGTAAATACTACTAGTTCATAGAATGAGTACATAATACTATATAGAACATACAACTTGAATATACATCTAGTACATAGCTAATGTTAACAACTAGTATATAGATACAACTATTACGTACAACTGGTACATAACTAGTACATAGAAATAGTACATACAACTTGTACATACCAAATAGTACACACACCTAGCACATACAATTAGTACATACAACTAGTACATTCAACTAGTCCATACAACTAGGACAAACAACTAGGACATATATCTAGTACATACATCTACTACATTTAACTAGTAAATACACATATACCTAGTTATTATGAATAGTACATACAACTAGTACATACAGCTGGTGCATACAACTAGTACATATAACTAGTAAACAAACATATAACCAGTAAATACATATATAACTGGCACTTAAAAATAGTACATACGCATAGTACATACAATTAGTACATACAACAAGTACATACAACTATAAACTAGTACATACAACAAGTACAATACAACTATAAACTAGTACATACAACTGGTTCATAGAACGAATACATAATACTAGAACGTTAAACTTGTATATACAACTAGTGCATAGCTATTATTTATAACTAGTATATACATACAACTAGTACATACAACAGGTACATAACTAGTACCTACAACTACTAAATATAACTAAGACTAGTACATAAAACTAGTGAATACAACTAGTACATACAATTATTACATACAACTAGTACATGCAACTAGCACATACACCTACTACATATAACTAGTAAATACACATATCTTGTAATTATAAATAGTACATACAACTAGTACATAAAAGTAGTACATAAAACTAGTATCTTCTACATATAACTAGTACCTTCCTAGCACCTAGTATAACTAGTAAAAGAACCTACCATTTGTACATACAACTAGTACATACAACTAGAACATACAACCAGTACATAGCTAGTACATACAACTAGTATATACATACAACTAGTACATACAACTAGTATCTACAACTAGTAAATATACCTAGTACTAGTCCATACAACTAGTACATACAACTAGTACTTGCAATTAGTACATATAACTAGTACACACATCTACCACATATAACTAATACATAAAAATATAACTAGTACGTATAAATAGTACATAAACATAGTACATACAAGTAGTTCATACAACTACTAGTACATAGAACGAGTCCATAAAACTAGGACCTATAACTAGTAAACACCTACTACATATAATTAGTACATAAATATATAACTAGTACATATGAATAGTGCATCCTTATAGTATATATAACTAGTACATAAAACTAGTACATGCAACGAGAAACTAGTACATACAACTAATATATACATAAAGCTAGTACGTTTAACTAGTTCATACAACAATTATATACAAACAACTAGTTCATACAACTAGTATTGACAATTAGATCGTACAAGTAGTTCACACAACTATTAACTAGTACATATATATAACCAGTACATGAAACTAGTACATACAACTAGTATATACATACAACTAGTTCATACAACTAGTATTCACAATTAGTACATTCACTTAGTCCATACAACTAGGACAAAAAACTAGGATATATATCTAGTACATACACCAACTACATATAACTAGTAAATAAACATATACCTAGTAATTATAGATAGTACATATACTGGTTAAATGTACTAGTTTTATATATATACTAGTTGTATGTACTAGTTTCTAGTTGTATGTACTATTCATATATACTAGTTATATGTAGTAGGTGTGTGTATTTGTTATATGTAGTAGGTGTGTGTACTTGTTATATGTACTAGTTGAAAGTACTAGTTGTTGGTCCTAATTGTATATACACGTTCTGTGTACCAGTTGTATGTTGATACTGGTTGTATGTACCTAGTTGTATGTACTAGTTGTATGTACTAGTGTTTTGAACTAGTTGTAGGTTCTGGTACAAGTTATACTAAGAACTAGGAAGGAACTCGTTCTCTATACTACTTGTTTCTTTGTTTGAACTAGTTTTATCTACTAATTGTATGTACTAGTTGTATGTACTAGTTTTAGGTTCAAGTCCTAGGTACTAGGGAGGGGCTAGTTGTATGTACTAGATTCTAATTGTATGTACTAGTTGTATGTACTAGTCGCATGCAGTAATTATATTTACTATTTACAAATTTATGATCTAGTTGTACCTTGTATGTACTAGTTGTATGTACTAGTTGTATATATACACTAGTTGTATGTACTAGTTTCTAGTTGTGTGCAGTATGTGTATGTACTATTCATATATACTAGTTATATGTTTAGGTATTAGTTATATGTAGTAGGTGTGTGTACTTATTATATGTACTAGTTGAAAGTACTAGTTGTATGTCCTAATTGTATGTACACGTTCTGTGTACTAGCTGTATGTTTATACTAATTGTATGTACTAGTTTTTTGAATTAGTTGTAGGTTCTGGTACAAGTTATACTAGGAACTAGGAAGGAACTCGTTCTATATACTACTTGTTTGTTTGTTTGAACTAGTTTTTTGTATTAATTGTATATACTAGTTGTATGTATTAGTTGTAGGTTCAAGTCCTAGTTATATTAGGTACTAGGGAGGGGCTAGTTGTATGTACTAGATTCTAATTTTATGTACTAGTAGTATGTACCCGTTCTGTGTAATTGTACTAGTTGTATGAACTATTTATATGTACTATTTATATGTTTATGTACTATGTATATGTACTACTTGTATGTACTAGCTGTGTGTTCTGATTGTATGTGCTAATTGTATCTACTTGTTGTATGTACTAATACTAAATAGTTATATTTAATAGTTTGTTGGTGTTACTTGTTTGTACAAGTTGTATGTGGTAGTTGTATTTACTAATTGTAGGTACTAGTTGGATGTACTGGTTGTATGTACTAGTTGTATGTACTAGAAATGAGCCTGTTGTATGTACAAGATGTATGCACTAATTGTTTGTGCTAGCTATATACTTGTTTTATGAAGTTATTGTATGTACTAGTTGTATATACTAGTTACTAGTTGTGTGAACTAGTTGCATATACTATTTATAATTACAAGGTAAATGTGTATGTACTAGTTGTATGTAGTAGGTGTATGTACTAGTTATATGTCCTAGTTGTTTGTACTAGTTGTATGTTCTAGTTGAATGTATTAGTTGTATGTACTAGTTGTATGTGCTATTTGTGTGTACTATTAGGATGTATTAGTTTTATGTACTAATTGCATGTACTAGTTGTATGCACTAGTTTTATGAACTAGTTCTATTTATATTTACTAGTTGTATAAAACTGGTATCTACATACAACTAGTACATACATCTAGTATATACAAGTAGTACATAAAATTCGTAGGTACAACTAGTTCATAAATTAGTAACTAGTAAATATAATTAGTACAGGCGACTAGTACATTCAACTAGGACATATAAGTAGTAGATAAGACTTTTACATATAACTAGTACACACACGTATACCTAGTAAATGTAAACAGTAAATACATCTAGTACATACAACTAGTACCTACAACTAGTACATACAACTAGTACATAGCTAGTACATACAACTAGTATATATATACAACTAGTACACAGAACTTGTACACACAATTAGCACATTCAACTACTACATACATCTAATACATACAACTAGTACCTAAAACTAGTAAATTAAGCTAGTTCTAGTACATACAACTAGTACATACAACTAGTACTTTCAACTAGTACATATAACTAGTACAAACATCTACTACATATAACTATTACATAAAAATATAACTAGTTCAAATAAATAGTGCATCCACATAGTACATACAACTAGCACATAAACGTAGTAAATACAACTAGAAACTAGTAGATACAATAAGTATATATATAAAATTAGTACATATAACTAGTACATACAACTGGTATATACATACAAGTAGTACATGCAACTAGTACATAAAATTAATAGGTACAACTAGTTCATACAACTAGTAACTAGTACAAATAACTAGTACTTGTGACTAGTACATAAAAGTAGTACATATATACCTAGTACATAAACATATATATAGTACATATAAATAGTACATACAACTAGTATATATAACTAGTACAAACAACTAGTACATACACCCAGTACATACAAATGTAACTAGTACATATACCTAGTACATAAACATATATATAGTACATATAAATAGTACGTACAACTAGTATATTTAACTAGTACAAACAACTAGTACATACACCCAGTACATACAAATGTAACTAGTACATATAAGTAGTACATACAACTAGTACATATAACTAGTACATATAAATAGTACACACAACTAGTACATACAACAATAACACAAAACTGGTACATACAACTTGTACATATAACTAGTACATATGACTAGTACATACACTTAAAATTAGTACATAAATATAGTACATACCACTAGTACAGAAAACTAGTTCACACAAACAAACAAGTAGTTTATAGAACTATTTCATTCCAAAGTACCTAGTATAACTTGTATTAGAACCTAAAATTAGTTCAAACATCTAGTACATACAACTAGTACATACAATTAGGCAAGAGTACGTATAACTAGTAAACACAACTAGTACATACATATAGTACATAAAACCAGTACATATAACTAGTACATACAACAATTACCCACTACTTATACATTCAACTAGTACAAATAACTACTACATTCGACTAGTACATACAAATAGTATTTAGTACGTACAACTAGTTCATACAACTAGGACAAACAACTAGGACATATAACTAGTACATACATCTACTACATATAACTAATAAATACACATATACCTAGTAATTATGAATAGTACATACAACTAGTACATACAGCTAGTTCACACAACTAGTACATATAACTAGTACACAAACATATAACCACTAAATACACATATAATTGGCACATATAAATAGTACATACATATAGTTCATACAATAACTACACACAACTAATACATACAACTATAAACTGGTACATATAACTGGTTCATAGAACGAGTACATAATACTAGAACGTACAACTTGTATATACAACTAGTGCATAGCTATTATTTATAACTAGTATATACATACAACTAATACATACAACTGGTATATAACTGGTACATACAATTAGTACATACAACTATTACATACAACTTTTACATACAGCTAGTACCTACAACTACTAAATATAAGTAGGTCTAGTACATAAAACTAGTCCATGCAACTAGTACATACAATTAATACATACCAAATAGGGCCCACACCTAGCACAAACAATTAGTACATACAACTAGTACGTTCAACTAGTCTATACAACTACGACAAACAGCTAGGACATACACCTACTACAAATAAGTAGTAAATACATATACCTTGTAATTATAAATAGTGCATACAACTAGTATAAAAAACTAGTATATAAAACTAGCACATACAACTAGTACATACAACTAGAAACTAGTTTGTACAACTAGCTCACACAATTATACAAGTTACACTTATACAAGCTCACACACTTATACAAGTTGTACGTTCTAATATTATGTACTCATTAATATTAGAACGTACAACTTGTATATTCAACTAGTACATAACTACTACACACAACTAGGAAAAACAACTAGGACATATAAATAGTACATACACATACTAAATATAACTAGTTTATACACTTTTACCTAATAATTATAAATAGTACATACAACTAGTACATACAACTAGTACCTTTTTAGCACCTAGTATAACTAGTACAAGAACCTACCACTTGTACATACAACTAGTACATACAACTAGGACAAACAACTAGGATATATAACTAGTACATACACCAACTACATATAACTAGTAAATACACATATACCTTGTAATTATAAATAGTACACACAACTTGTACATACAGCTAGTGCATACAACTAGTATATATAACTAGTTCACAAATATAACTACTACATACATATAACTGGTACTTATAAATAGTACAGACACATAGTACATACAAATAGTAGATACAAATAGTACAAACATCTGCTACATATAACTAGCACCTACAACTAGTAAATAAAAATAGAACTACTTCATAAACCTTGTGCACACAACTAGTACATGCAATTAGTACATACAACTAGTACATCCTAACAGTACACACAAATAGTACATACAACTAGTACATACAACTAGTACAATCACCTAGAACATACAACTAGTACAATCCAACTAGGACATATAACTAGTACATACACCTACTACATACAACTAGTACATACACATATACCTAGTTATTATAAAAAGTACATACAACTAGTACATAGAACGGGTACATAAAACTAGTACATACAACTAGAAACTAGTCCATACAACTAGTATATATATAACGCTAGCACATTTAACTAGTACATAAAATTAGTAGGTACAACTAGTTCACACAACTAGTCTACAAGTAAATAAAACATTTAAAAAATGAAATGAGAAGTAGGGGTGGCAGTCCCTGCAACCGTATCTATCATATCTAAAAAAATAACGAAACAAGAAAGTGATCATATGGTAAGGCTAACATTGCAGAAGTGGCATACTGAAACTTAACTATGCACATCACTTCTATGTTTGGGCGCATCATGGATATACTAGAAGTAGGGATCGATGCGCCCAAACACAGAAGTGATGTGCATAGTCCCTACTTCCCTACTTAGAGAGTACTACCGTACTCTCTGATAGCTACTACACAAGACTTGTGCCCGTATCTTGTACATACAACTTGTTCATATCTAGTACACACAACTAGTACATACAACTAGTACATCTAACTAGTACATAAAATTAGTACATACAACTACCACACACAACTTGTACATACAAATAGCACCTACAACTAGTGAATATAACTAGTATTAGTACATCCAACAAGTACATACAACTAGTCCATACAACTAGTACATACAATTAGTACATAAAACTAGTTCAAACAAACAACACAAGTAGTATAGAGAACGACTTCCTTCCTAGTTCCTAGTATAACTTGTACCAGAACCTACAACTAATTCAAAAAACTAGTACATACAACTAGTACAATACAACCAGTACAAAGCTATTACCTACAACTAAAATAAACATATAACTAGTATAAACATGCAACTAGTACACAGAACGTGTACATACAATTTGCAGGTACAACTAGTACTTTCAACTAGTACATATAACAAGTACACACACCTACTACATATAACAAGTACACACACCTACTACATATAACAAGTACACACACCTATCACATATAACTTATGCATAAACATATAACTAGTATATGTGAATAGTACATGCACATAATACATACAACTAGTATACGTATAAAACTAGTAGATTTAACTAGTACATACAACTGGTATATACATACAACTAGTACAGACAACTAGTACATACAAGTAGTACATAAAATTCTTAGTTAAAACTAGTTCATAGAATTAGTAACTAGTAAATATAATTAGTACATGTGACTAGTACATACAACTAGTACATACAACTAGTGCATGCAACTAGTACATGCAACAAGAACATATAACTAGTACACACAAGTATACCTAGTAAATGTAAATAGTACATACAACTAGTACATACAGCTAGGGCTACAACTAGTACATATAACTAATGCAAAGACATATAAATAGAACATACAAATAGTAAATACAACTAGTAGATACAAATAGTAAGTAGAACTAGTACATGCAACTAGTATATACATACAATTAGTACACAGAACCTGTACATACAATTACTACATGCAACTACTACATACAACTAATACCCCCAACTAGTACCTAAAACTAGTAAATATAGTTAGTTCTAGTACATACAACTAGTACGTACATACAACTAGTACTTTCAACTAGTACTTTCAACTAGTACATATAACTAGTACACGCACCTACTACATATAACTAATATATTAAACAAGTATTTCGAGTTTAAAAACTCGTGGAGCGCCAGGCGCCCCTAAGTAAACTCGAACTACTTGGCATGTTCCCATAGATAGCTGGTTAACTGATTTCCGATCGACTCTTGTTGGTCGTCAATTTTTCAACGCCATATCTCGTAGAAAACGTTTTTCGCAAGCTTCACTTTACATAGTATTAGTAAGGGTGGTTTTTAAGTCCATTTCATTCGTTCAATGTTCTACACTAAGGAAGAGAAAGCTAATTTTAAGCTAGAAAACGGAAGCTAGCCGAACGTCCGCCATTTTTTGACAGATATATATATATATATATAATAAAACTTTGGTAATTGAAGCTCTGTCTTCTCTTCTTACGCTTTTTGTTCATATTTTAACTTGTCCATGTGTAGGAATTAGGAGTGTTTGTTGCGATCATTATGAGAATAAAGCCTTGTTGAGCTTCAGGAACACGAATTTACTAATTTACTACTTGATATTCCCTTTCCTGTATTACTGATGAAGACTTCCGGGTTGAAACGTCCAGAACTAGTAAATTTATTTTACTGATGTTCAACAAGGCTTTATTCTTATCCATGTGTGTATGTTTTCCATGTGTACAGTAGAATCTCATAACAAAATTGCTCATAGTGAATGTCTTAAGTATAGTGAGGCTAATTACACTCAAGTACACTACGCAGTGAAAGTTACTGGCAATATTAAAATTACTATCAACTACTACACAGTACAAGTTATAAATTTAAGAGGGCCAAGTGACTATACAATATTAAAATTACAATCAAGTACTAGCTACACATGCAGTGCAAGTTACAAATTTAAAGAGATCCAAGTGACCCCTAGGATAATCAGTATTTTAAACAGCACAAGACTTTAGTCACACTAGTACTGTTGCAGGTTTTGAAATCCTCAACTACTGCATAGAGAGTAGTAGTTGATACAGATCATCCAATTGCGAGGTAGAACACATGGCCTACCAATTACCTTTTCACACCTTAGTATAGACTGAAGATGATGCATCTGCATGCCATATATCAACAAAGGCTCCAGTATTAAAGGGGTCTCAGCTAATAGCCACACAGATTTGATTTGCCTTGTGAGGGAGCTAAGAACACCGATGGTTGGTTGCATGCATTGGCATAATCAACAGGGTTAGAGACCATTTTGTAACTTGTACACAAGGGACATAAAAGGCCAAGGCCTTTATATACGTATATGATGTCCCTTGTGTACAAGTTACAAAATGGTATTGGTAAGGAATGGCTACACATGGACAAGTAAAAATATGAACAAAAAGCGTAAGAAGAGAAGACAGAGCTTCAATTACCAAAGTTTTATTAAGGTCGACTAAACCAATTTCTTTTGCATCAATATAGGGACAATTCTACCTCAAACTTAACGGAAACATACACAAATACGCTTTATCTAACCTTCGCTACAACTCGTTTATTCCGTAGCTCCTTCTCGTAGTAGAGCGTCGACTTGTCATAGCCGTTCTCGAAAGGATGATCTTCTTTTGCAACGAGCTGTGACGTTTTCCCAACGTCACATGATAATCCATTAAATATGTACCGAGCAACAAACGAGGTGTTGGTGACGCACTAGGGAAACATCATAATACATCACCAGATTCCACAATAGTAAACTTGCATTCTTCATTATATCTTGATTGTGTTGCAATTTTAATTAAGCAAAACTTCGCCAGACGTTTGTCATACACATGTACCATGATATATATCGGTTTCACAGTGATCTGATCAATTGATAATTTTTATTAATATAACACTTGGTTTCAATATAAATTTCACATAGGTTTTCTATAGTCCTATGGCATTTTATATACAGACTTTCTCCTCCATTTTCTACCAAACCGAGACTTAAATAAAAATTCCCTTAATTAATCCTTTTATACCCTAAACTTTATGATACTATGCCCATTCTGTTGCTAGATCCTTTCCTGGAGTTATACGAATTATTTATATTATATTATATTATTTATTTATTTATATTAGATTACCTTAGTGTATTGTAAATTGTACTGTATATATATATATATATATATATATGTATACAAGACTACGAACAGGAAACCATACGTTAACATAATTTTTGACAATAATATAGGGGAGCCTCCGGCGCCCCAAAAATGTAACTAGTTCAAACAAATCGTGCATCCACATAGTCCACACAACTAGTACAAAAAACTAGTAAATACAACTAGACACTAGTACATACAATTGGTATATACATACAACTGGTATATACATTCAACTAGTACATACAACTAGTAACTAGTACATATAACTAGTACATGCGACTAGTATATACAACTAGCACATACAACTAGTATCTACTACATAGAACTAGTACCTTCTTAGCCCCTAGTATAACTAGTACAAGAACCTACCACTTGTACATACAACTAGTACAAACAACTAGAACATACAACCAGTACATAGCTAGTACATACAACTAGTATATACATACAACTAGTACATACAACTAGTATTTGCAATTAGTACATATAACTAGTACACACATCTACAACAAATAACTGATATATAAAAATATAACTAGTACATATAAATAGTACATAAACATAGTACATACAAGTAGTTCATACAACTACTAGTACATAGAACGAGTAAATAAAACTAGGACCTATAACTAGTAAATAACTACCACATATAATTAGTACATAAATATATAACTAGAACATATGAATAGTGCATCCATATAGTATATATAACTAGTACATAAAACTAGTACATGCAACTAGAAACTAGTACATACAACTATTATATACAAACAACAAGTTCACACAACTAGTATGTACAACTAGTATTTACAATTAGGTCATACAACTAGGTCACACAACTATTACCTAGTACATATAACCAGTACATGTAAATTCGTGGGTACAACTAGTTCATAAAATTAGTAACTAGTAAATATAATTAGTACATGTGACTAGTACATACAACTAGTACATACAACTAGTGCATTCAACTAGTACATACAACTAGGACATATAACTAGTACATAAACCTACTACATATAACTAGTACATACACCTATACCTAGTAAATGTAAATAGTACATACAACTAGTACATACAGCTAGCGCATACAACTAGTACATATAACTAGTAAACACCAACAAATAGTACATACAAATAGTAAATATAACTAGTACCTACAACTAGTACGTACAACTAGTATCTAGTAGATACAACTAGAACATACAACTAGTACATAGCTGGTACATACAACTAGCATATATACACAACTAGTACACAAAACATGTGTATACAATTAACACATGCAACTACTACATAGAACTAATACATACAACTAGTACCTAAAACTAGTAAAAATAGCTAGTTCTCGTTCATACAAATAGTATGTACATACAACTAGAACTTTCAATAGTACATATAACTAGTACACACACCTACTACATAAAACTAATACATAAAAATATAACTTTTTCAAATAAATAGTGCATCCACAGAGTACATAAAACTAGTATATAAAACTAGTAAATACAACTAGAAACTAGTACACACAACTAGTATATATATAAAATTAGTACATTTAACTAGTACACACATCTGGTATATACATACAACTAGTATATACAAGTAGTACATTATACTAGTTCATAAAACTAGTATATAGCTAGTACAAAGAACTAGTGCATACATCTGGTATCTATTACAAAGAACTACAGTGCAGTCCACTTAATTCGAATCCTTTTTTGACGAAATTTCACATATTTCGAATAGAACTCCGGTTCCCTGTATAGTCCCAGTATATCAATTTCTTTGGGAATATTTGTTTGCTACGTAGAGAATACGGAAGTATTTCAACACAAATAAGTAAGCTCATAGTTATTAAGGAGGTAATCACACTTTTAACGGTTAAGAATTTGAACTAAATCGTCATTAATCATTCTCAGTACAGTGTTATTTTCTAGGTATGCAATGTTCACTGTACCAATCGCTTATTCTGTAACAAAAACTAGAGATTATCCATCTCGTGGACAACGCTCCATCTGGAAGGAAAAAAGGGACATTGCTACTACTACTTAGCTGCATAATCTTCTCTTTTTCATTATATTTCAAATCTATATTTGGTGTTTAGACATCACTTTGCTATTTTGTACATAAACCTGATAATTCAAAATTCCTGTTATTTCAAATTCCCTAGAGATTCGAATTAGGTGGACTGCCCTGTAGTACATACAACTAGTACATAGAATTAGTACATACAACCAGCTAATACAGCTAGTACATACAAGTAGTACATATACCTAGTACATACACAGATATATAGTACATATAAATAGTACGTACAACTAGTATATATAACTAGTACAAACAACTAGTACATACACCCATTACACACAAACGTAACGAATACATATAAGTAGTACATACAACTAGTACATACAACTAGTACATATAAATAGTACACACAACTAGTACATACAACAATAACACAAAACTGGTACATACAACTAGTACATATAACTAGTACATATACAACTAGTACATACAACTAGTGTCTAGTATATACAACTAGTACCTCCCTAGTACCTAGCATAATTAGGACTAGACCCTACAACTAGTATATACTACTAGTACATACAACTAGTACATGCAACTAGTACATATAACTAGTACATACAACTATTACATATTACTAGTACATATACATCTAACTACTACATAAATTTAGTATATACAACTAGTACAGAAAACTAGTTCACACAAAGAATCAAGTAGTTCATGGAACTAGTTCATTCCTTGTACCTAGTATAACTTGTATTAGAACCTAATACTAGTTCGAATATCTAGAACATACAGCTGGTACATACAATTAGGCCATAGTACATTCAACTAGTACAAATAACTACTACATTCGACTAGTACATACAAATGGTATTGAGTACATACAACTAGTAAATACAACTAGTGCATACAATTAGTACACACAAATTCTTTCCTGAATCCTGGAAGTGTGCTTGGGTTAAGCCACTCCACAAAGGCGGTGATCGTGTCTCCCCCACGAATTTCCGACCCATCTCTCTGCTTCCAGTCTGCAGTAAACTTCTAGAAAGGTGTGCCCAGGAGCAGTTTTCTTCTCACCTCATACAAAACGACCTTCTCTTCCCTTATAAATCTGGATTTCGGCCCAAGCATTCTACCCAAACGCTTCTTCTTCACTGCTTGGATGACTGGTACAAGGCTCTGGACAGAAGACAGTTCATCGGGGTTGTGTTTCTTGACATCTCCAAAGCTTTTGACACTCAGAACCATGATCTTCTTTTGTCTAAGCTTTCCCAACTTGGTTTCTCCTCGTCTACAGTTGCTTGGTTTAAGTCTTATCTTTCCGATCGTTGCCAGGTTACTCGTGTCAGTGATTCATTCTCCTCTCCTGGTTTTCCCACAACTGGTGTTCCCCAAGGCTCTGTGCTTGGTCCTTCTCTCTTCTCTGCCTTTATCAATGACCAGCCTTCAGTCCTGCCTGCTGATTCTGTTGTTCTCTTTGCTGATGACACTGCCATCTACATCACGAGTAGCAATCTTGCCTTTTTAAACTCTTCACTTCAAAAGTGTCTAGATGCAACCAGCCTGTGGATGGCCAGCAATGGACTGCAACTGAATGCAAGCAATACAAAATGTATGCTCTTTCACTCTAGTAGAAGAAAAATTGAGACTGGCTTGGACGTTCTTGTTGATGGTGTAACTGTTGATCAGGTACGAGTGTTCAAGTATCTTGGTGTGCTTATAAACGATACCCTAACTTGGAGTGATCATGTTGACATGATTTGTAGAAAAGTAAGCTGTCGTCTCAACCTTCTTCGTAGGCTCTCTTGGTTTCTTCCTCACTCTCTCCTCCTCACTTATCTTAAATCATACATCCTTCCCCACTTTGACTATTGTGATGTCGTCTGGTCTGGCTGTACTCAAGATGAATCTCGCCGCTTGGAATCGCGGCTGAACTTTGGTTGCAAGATTGTGCTTCATAGGCGTCGTGACTCTTCTTCCACGGCTGCTCTTCAAGAACTTGGATTAACGACTCTCACCTTGAGAAGAAAACTTCACATGGCTCAGTGTATGTTTTGCAGCCTATCCTCCCAGGCTCCACCTTATCTGTCTCGGCTCTCCTCTTATGTTTCTTGCCACCATAACACTCGCTCCTCTTCCACTTCCCAACTTAATCTTCCCTTGGTCAGGTCTTCATTCGGACAGAGGGCATTCAGTTTTGCCGGTGCTTCCCTCTGGCGCAGTCTACCTACAGCCATTCGTGCAACACCTAACCTCGGCCTCAACAATTTTGCGGATCTATGTAAACGTTTTTATTCTAATGCATGAGCGACAATTTGTATTATGTAACAATATTAACACAACCGAATTGACAATTTTATTTTATTTATTTATTTATTATTTATTTATTGTACATATGGTTTTGTACTGGGTGCCTTTGTAGTAGCCTCAGGTTATTGGCATCCCCAGTTTAAATAAGATTTCCTGATATCTTGAAATAGTAAATACAGCTGGTAAATATAACTAGTACATACTACTAGTACATATAACTGGTACATATAACTAGTACTTATAAACAGTACATAAAACTAGTTCGTAAAACTAGTTCATACAACTAGTACATGCAACAAGTATCTAGTACATACAAATAAAACCTACCTAGTACATAGTATAACTGGTACAAGAATCAACAACTGGTAAATACACATTGAACATACAACAAGTACTTACAAGTAGGACATACAACTGGAAACTAGTAAATACTACTAGTTTTTAGAAGGAGTATATAATACTTTATAGAGAATACAACTTGAATATACATCTAGTATTTAGCTAATATTAACAATTGGTATATACATACAACTATTACGTTCAACTGGTACATAACTTGTACATACAAATAGTATATACATCTAGTACATGCAACTAGTACATACAACTAGTACATACCAAATAGTACCCACAACTAGTAAATACAATTAGTACATTCAACTAGTCCATACAACTACGACAAACAGCTAGGACATATAACTAATACATACACCTACTACATATAACTAGTAAATACACATACCTTGTAATTATAAATAGTACATACAACTAGTACATATAACTGGAAAGTAGTATATACAACTAGCTCACAGAATGAGTACATAATACTAGAACATCCAACTTGAATATTCAACTAGTAAATAACTACTACACACAACTAGGAAACACAACTAGGACATACAAATATTACATACACCTACCACATACAACTAGAACATACACTTTTACCTAATAATAATAAATAGGACATACAACTAGTACATACAACTAGTACATAAAACTAGTATCTCCAACAAGTAAATATAACCAGTACTAGTCCATACAACTAGTACATACAACTAGTCCTTGCAACTAGTACATAGCTAGTCCATACAACTAGTACTTGCAACTAGTACATATAACTAGTACACACATCTACAACATATAACTAATACCTAAAAATATAACTTGTGCATATAAATAGTACAAAAGATAGTACATACAAGTAGTTCATACAACTACTAGTATATAGACACGAGTACATAAAACTAGGACCTATAACTAATACACACCTTCTACATAAAATTAGTACATAAATATATAACTAGGACATATGATTAGTGCATCCATATAGTATAGTACATGCAACTAGAAACTAGTACATACAACTAATATATACACAAAACTAGCACATGTAATTAGTTCATATATACAAACAACTAGTTCATACAACTAGTATTTACAATTAGGTCGTCCAACTAGTTCACACAACTAGTAACTAGTACATATAACTAGTACATTCAACTAGTACATACAACTAGGACAAACAACTAGGATATATAACCAGTACATATTCCAACTACATATAACTAGTAAATAAACATATACATTGTAATTATAAATAGTACATACAACTAGAGCATACCGCTAGTGCATACAACTAGTATATATAACTAGTTCACAAACATATAATTACTACATACATATAACTGGTACTTATAAATAGTTCATACACATAGTACATACAAATTGTAGATACAAATAGTACATACATCTGCTACACATAACTAGTACCTACAACGAGTACATATAAATAGAACAAGTTCATAAAACTAGTGCATACAACTAGTACATGCAACTAGTACATACAACTAGTACATCCTAACAGTACACACAAATTGTACACACAAATAGTACACACAATTAGTACATACAACTAGTACATTGAACTAGAACATACAACTAGTACAAACAACTAGGACATATAACTAGTACATACACCTACTACATACAACTAGTATCTATATAACACTAGTACATTTAACTAGTACATAAAACTAGTATATACATACAAAGAGTACATACAACTAGTACATAAAATTAGTAGGTACAACTAGTTCACACATCTAGTAATTAGTACATATAACTAGTACATGAGACTGTGACTTACAACTAGTACATACAATTAGTACATAAAACTAGTTCAAACAAACAAACAAGTAGTATATATAACGAGTTCCTTCCTAGTTCCTAGTATAACTTTTACTAGAACCTACACTTACTTCAAAAAGCTAGTACATACAACTAGTACAAACAATTAGTCACTAGTACATACAACTAATACATACAACTAGTACATATAAATACTACATTTGATTGGTACATACAAATAGTATCGAGTACATACAACTAGTATATACAGCTAGTACATTCAACTAGTATATACAACTACTACATGAACAGGAAACCAGTACATACAACTAGTACATAGCTACTACATACAATTAGTATACACATACAACTGGTGTATACAACTAATACATACAATTAGTACATACAACTACTACATCAAACTACTACATACAACCAGTACCTACAACTAGTACATAGAACTAGTACATACAATTAATACGTTAATGTAGTACTAACAACTAGTATATACACCTAATGCCTACTTAGTACCTAATATAACTAGTACTAGAACCTACAACTAGTACATACAGCTGGCGCATACACGTAGTATAGGCAACTTGTACATACAACTGTTACATACAACTACTACATATAACCAGTACATACATATATAACTAGTATATAAAAATAGTACATACACCTAGTACATACAACAAGTACATACAAAACGTACATAAAACTAGTACATACAACTAGTACCCACAACTAGAAACTAGTACATACACCTAGTTTATAGAACGAGTGCATAATACTAGAAAATACAACTTGAATATACAACTAGTACATAGCAACTACATACAACTAGTATATACATACAACTAGTACGTACAACTGGTTCATAATTAATACATTCAACTTGAACATAACTAATACATACAACTTGTACATAGTATGAGTACGTTAAACTAGCATATACAACTACTACATAAACAGCAAACTAGTATATACATACAACTAGTACATAGCTAGTACTTACAATTAGTATATACATACACCTAGTACATACAACTAGTACAAACAATTAGTACATACAACTACTACATACAACCGATACCAACATCTAGTAAATATAACTAGTACTAGTAATAAGAACTAGTACATACAACTAGTACGTTAAAATGGTACTAACAACTATTACAACCAACTAATTCCTACTTAGTACCTTCTATAACTAGTTCTAAAACCTACAAATAGTACATACAATTAGCACATGCAACTAGTACTTTCAACTAGTACATATAACAAGTACACACACTTACTACATATAACTAATATATAAATATATAACTAGTATATATGAATAGTACATAAACATAGTATATACAACTAGAAACTAGTACATTTAACTAGTACATACAACTGGTATATACATTCAATTAGTATATACAACTAGTACATACAAGTAGTACATTAAATTCGTAGGTACAACTAGTTCATAAATTAGTAACTAGTAAATATGATTAGTAAATGCGACTAGTGAATGCAACTAGTACATGCAACTAGGACATTATACCTAGTACATACACCTACTACATATAACTAGTTCATACACCTATACCTAGTAAATGTAAATAGTACATACAACTAGTACATACAGCTAGCGCATACAACTAGTACACATAACTAGTTCACACACATATAAATAGTACATGCAAAAAGTAAATACAACTAGTACATACAACTAGTATCTAGTACATACAACTAGAACATACAACTAGTACATAGTTAGTACATACAACTAGTATATACATACAACTAGTACACAGAACTTGTAAATACAATTAGCACATGCAATTATTGTATACAACTGAAACATACAACGAGTACCTAAAACTAGTAAATATAGCTAGTTCTAGTACATACAACTAGTACTTTCAACTAGTACATATAACTAATACCCACACCTACTACATATAACAAATACATAAAAATATAACTAGTTCAAATAAATAGTGCATCCAAATAGTACATGCAACTATTACCTAAAACTAGTAAATGCAACTAGAAACCAGTACATACAACTAGTATATATATAAAAATTAGTACATTTAACTAGTACATACATCTGGTATATACATAAAACTAATATACACCTAGTTCATAAAATTAATAGGTACAACTATTTCATGTATGCTCTAGTTGTATGTACTATTTATAATTACAATGTTTTATGTTTATTTACTAGTTATATGTAGTTGGAATATGTACTGGTTATATATCCTAGTTGTTTGTCCTAGTTGTATGAACTAGTTGAATGTACTAGTTATATGTACTAGTTACTAGTTGTATGAACTAGTTGTACGTACTAATTGTAAATACTAGTTGTATGAACTAGTTGGATGTACTAGTTAAATGAACTAGTTGTATGTTCTAGTTGTATGTACTAGTTGCATGTACTGGTTATATGTACTAGTTAACAGTTGTGTGAACTAGTTGGACGACCTAATTGTAAATACTAGTTGTATGAACTAGTTGTTTGTATATAATAGTTGTATGAACTAATTACATGTGCTAGTTTTGTGTATATATTAGTTGTATGTACTAGTTTCTAGTTGCATGTACTATACTATATGGATGCACTAATCATAAGTACTAGTTATATATTTATGTACTAATTATATGTAGTAGGTGTGTATTAGTTATAGGTCCTAGTTTTATGTACTCGTTCTATGTACTAGTAGTTGTATGAACTACTTGTATGTACTATCTTTATGGACTATTTATATGTACAAGTTATATTTTTATGTATTAATTATATGTTGTAGATGTGTGTACTAGTTATATGTACTAGTTGCAAGTACTAGTTGTATGGACTAGCTATGTACTAGTTGCAAGGACTAGTTGTATGTACTAGTTGTATGGACTAGTACTAGTTAAATTTACTTGTTGGAGATACTAGTTTTATGTATTAGTTGTATGTACTAGTAGTTGTATGAACTACTTGTATGTACTATCTTTATATACTATTTATATGTACAAGTTATATTTTTATGTATTAGTTATATGTGGTAGATGTGTGTACTAGTTATATGTACTAGTTGCAAGTACTAGTTGTATGGACTAGCTATGTACTAGTTGCAAGGACTAGTTGTATGTACTAGTTGTATGGACTAGTACAGGTTATATTTACTTGTTGGAGATACTAGTTTTATGTACTAGTTGTATGTACTAGTTGTATGTCCTATTTATTATTATTAGGTAAAAGTGTATGTTCTAGTTATATGTGGTAGGTGTATGTAATATTTGTATGTCCTAGTTGTGTTTCCTAGTTGTGTGTAGTAGTTATTTACTAGTTGAATATTCAAGTTGGATGTTCTAGTATTATGTACTCATTCTGTGAGCTAGTTGTATATACTACTTTCCAGTTATATGTACTAGTTGTATGTACTATTTATAATTACAAGGTATGTGTATTTACTAGTTATATGTAGTAGGTGTATGTATTAGTTATATGTCCTAGCTGTTTGTCGTAGTTGTATGGACTAGTTTAATGTACTAATTGTATTTACTAGTTGTGGGTACTATTTGGTATGTACTAGTTGTATGTACTAGTTGCATGTACTAGATGTATATACTATTTGTATGTACAAGTTATGTACCAGTTGAACGTAATAGTTGTATGTATATACCAATTGTTAATATTAGCTAAACACTAGATGTATATTCAAGTTGTATTCTCTATAAAGTATTATATACTCCTTCTAAAAACTAGTAGTATTTACTAGTTTCCAGTTGTATGTCCTACTTGTAAGTACTTGTTGTATGTTCAATGTGTATTTACCAGTTGTTGATTCTTGTACCAGTTATACTATGTACTAGGTAGGTTCTATTTGTATGTACTAGATACTTGTTGCATGTACTAGTTGTATGAACTAGTTTTATGAACTAGTTTTATGTACTGTTTATAAGTACTAGTTATATGTACCAGTTATATGTACTAGTAGTATGTACTAGTTATATTAACCAGCTGTATTTACTATTTGTGTGTACTAATTGTATACACTAGTTTTATTTACTAGTTGTATGAACTCAATACCATTTGTATGTACTAGTCGAATGTAGTAGTTATTTGTACTAGTTGAATGTATAAGTAGTTTGTGATTGTTGTATGTACTTGTTATATGTACTAGTTGTACGTACTATTTATATGTACTATATATGTGTGTATGTACTAGGTATATGTACTACTTGTATGTACTAGCTGTATTAGCTGGTTGTATTTACTAATTCTATGTACTAGTTGTATGTACTACAGGGCAGTCCACCTAATTCGAATCTCTAGGGAATTTGAAATAACAGGAATTTTGAATTATCAGGTTTATGTACAAAATAGCAAAGTGATGTCTAAACACCAAATATAGATTTGAAATATAATGAAAAAGAGAAGATTATGCAGCTAAGTAGTAGTAGCAATGTCCCTTTTTCCTTCCAGATGGAGCGTTGTCCACGAGATGGATAATCTCTAGTTTTCGTTCCAGAATAAGCGATTGGTACAGTGAACGTTGCATACCTAGAAAATAACACTGTACTGAGAATGATTAATGACAATTTAGCTAAATTTCTTAACCGTTAAAAGTGTGATTACCTCCTTAATAACTATGAGCTTGCTTATTTGTGTTGAAATACTTCCGTATTCTCTACGTAGCAAACTAAAATTCCCAAAGAACTTGACATACTGGGACTGTACAGTGAACCGGAGTTCTATTCGAAATAGGTGAAATTTCGTCAAAAACGGATTCGAATTAAGTGGACTGCACTGTAGTTGTATGTAATAGATATCAACCAGTTGTATGTAGAAGATGTATGCACTAGTTCTTTGTACTAGCTATATACTAGTTTTATGAACTAGTTTAATGTACTACTTGTATGTACTAGTTGTATGTATATACCAGATGTATGTACTAGTTAAATGTACTAATTTTATATATATACGGGTTGTGTGTACTAGTTTCTAGTTGTATTTACTAGTTTTATATACTAGTTTTATGTACTCTGTGGATGCACTATTTCTTTGAACAAGTTATATTTTTATGTATTAGTTTTATGTAGTAGGTGTGTGTACTAGTTATATGTACTATTGAAAGTTCTAGTTGTATGTACTAGTTGTATGAACGAGAACTAGCTATATTTACTAGTTTTAGGTACTAGTTGTATGTATTAGTTCTATGTAGTAGTTGCATGTGCTAATTGTATACGCATGTGGAACATGTCGACGAATTTCCGATTTTTGTAAACGTTATATTAGCGCCTACAAAGGTGTCACATTCCAGGCGGAAGTGTCTCTAGCATGTGATCTGCGCGTGAAGTGGAGCAACAGCCACTGAAACGTCACGAGGCATCACTACTCGTTATCGATGTTAAATTATCAATTGTGAAAACTTATGATAGTATAGCGGAGGAAGGCCAACGACGGAGGAAGGCCAATAAAGGCCTTCGTGACCGAAATGTTCTATTTTTCTTTTGATTATACAACGCTAATAATCAAAAGAAGAATAGAACGTTTCTCTTTTGATTATACCAAGTTATTAATCAAAAGAAGAATAGAACGTTTCGGTCACGTAAGCCTTAATTCCTCAGCTATTATTAACGTCGTATAATAGCTGAGGAAGTAAGGCCTATACGTGACCGAAACGGTCTATTTTCTTTTGATTATACTTTGTTAATTATTCATACATTCTCGGCATTGACAATTACATAGATATTAGTAGACATGCAATATGCTTACTGTTTCCACTTACCTCTTACGACAACAAAAAACTTCGATCAAGGGGCGCTACCGAGAAGCCATACTTGACATATCAACTTCGGAAATGTTTGTATAACGTGTAACCAAATATTTGGGTGCATATGCCACGTCATAAAACGTCATTGTATGATTGCAATACTACCAGTATTAGGCTGACTGTCACATGACAATACCGTTATTCGAAGGAGAAGAGACAAATGGAAAACGAACCGATTACCAGACAGTGGAGGATTGTATATCAAACCATTTTTTGACATCAATCTCTTCAGTAAGTGATCGCCTAAAAGTTGTATGTATACTCCTGGAATATTCTCTTGTTTAACTGAGATATGAAGTACTAGAGGCGCCCGATTAAGGTAAGAAAACACGTTTTCGATTATAATTCAAAAACTAAAGGGAATTTAAAAGGAGTATACATACAATCGTTAAATATCATTGTCCTTCATAGATTGGTGTCACCATTTATTCTATTTTCGTATTTTCCACTGTCTGGTAGAACGTTTTTGCCGATTTGGCACCTATCACTTACGGCCGCTTCCCTTCTCCTTTAAGCCTGCAATAGTGACGCTGTTGTAGCCAAAATATTAAGAAAGAATAGCGCTTCAATTCTATATAATTTGTTTAACGATACGATGTTTCTAAAGTAAAATAGAATAAATAAAAAAAGAGTCTTAGTTAGCGAGTTTTTTTGAAAATTTGCGGAAGTGTTGACATGTTCCACTAGCGTACACAAGTTCTGTGTACTAGTTGTATGTATATGCTAGTTGTATGTACCAGCTATGTACTAGTTGTATGTTCTAGTTGTATCTACTAGATACTAGTTGTACGTACTAGTTGTAGGTACTAGTTATATTTACTATTTGTATGTACTATTTATTTGTGTGTACTAGTTATATGTACTAGTTGTATGCGCTAGCTGTATGTACTAGTTGTATGTACTATTTACATTTACTAGGTATAGGTGTATGTTCTAGTTATATGTAGTAGGTTTATGTACTAGTTATATGTCCTAGTTGTATGTACTAGTTTAATGCACTAGTTGTATGTACTAGTTGTATGTACTAGTCACATGTACTAATTATATTTACTAGTTACTAATTTTATGAACTAGTTGTACCCACGAATTTACATGTACTGGTTATATGTACTAGTTAATAGTTGTGTGAACTAGTTGTATGACCTAATTGTAAATACTAGTTGTAAATACTAGTAGTGTGAACTTGTTGTTTGTATATAATAGTTGTATGTATTAGTTTCTAGTTGCATGTACTAGTTTTATGTACTAGTTATATATACTATATGGATGCACTATTCATATGTTCTAGTTATATATTTATGTACTAATTATATGTAGTTGGTATTTACTAGTTATAGGTCCTAGTTTTATTTACTCGTTCTATATACTAGTAGTTGTATGAACTACTTGTATGTACTATGTTTATGTACCATTTATATGTACTAGTTATATATTTATGTATTAGTTATTTGTTGTAGATGTGTGTACTAGTTATATGTACTAATTGCAAATACTAGTTGTATGTACTAGTTGTATGTATATACTAGTTGTATGTACTAGTTGTATGTACAAGTGGTAGTTTCTTGTACTAGTTATACTAGGGGCTAAGAAGGTACTAGTTCTATGTAGTAGATACTAGTTGTATATACTATTTATAATTATTAGGTAAAAGTCTATATACTAGTTATATGTAGTAGTTGTATGTACCCATTTTTTTCCTAGTTGTGTGTAGTAGTTATGTACTAGTTGATTATACGAGTTGTACGTTCTAGTATTATGTACTCATTCTGTGAGCTAGTTGTATATTCTAGTTTCTAGTTGTATGTACTAGTTGTATGTACTACTTTTATTTACTAGTTGTATTTACTAGTTGTATGTACTATTTATAATTACAATGGATGTTTATTTACTAGTTATATGTAGTAGGTGTATGTACTAGTTATATGTCCTAGCTGTTTGTCGTAGTTGTATGGACTAGTTGAATGTACTAGTTGTATGTACTAATTGTATGTAATAGTTGTGGGTATTATTTGGTATGTACTAGTTTTACATAATAGTTGTATGTATATAGTCGTTGTTAATATAAGCTATGTACTAGTAACTAGTACATATAACTAGTACATGCGACAAGTATATACAACTAGTACACACAACTAGTATATACAACTAGTTCATAAAACTTGTATATAGCTAGTCCAGAGAACTAGTGCATACATCTTATACATACAAATGGTTCATATCTAGTACATACAACTAGTACATTCAATTATTACATAGAATTAGAGTATACAACCAGCTAATACAGCTAGTACATAAGAGTAGTACATATCCATAGTTCTTACATATATATATATAGTACATATATATAGTACGTACAACTAGTATATACTACTAGTACATGCAACTAGAACATGCAACTAGTACATATAAATAGTACATATAACTATTAAATATGACTAGTACATACACATATACTTAGTACATAAATATAGTACAAAAAACTAGTACAGAAAACTAGTTCACACAAACAATCAAGTAATTTATAGAATTAATTCATTCCTAGTACCTAGTATAACTTGTACTAGAACCTAAAACTTGTTCAAACATCTAGTACCTACAACTAGTACATACAATTAGGCAATAGCACATAACACTAGTACATATAGTTAGTCCATACAAATAGTACATAACCTACTATATATAACTAGTACATACAACAATTACACACTACTCATACATTCAACTAGTACAAATAACTACTACAGTCGACTAGTACATACAAATAGTATTGAGTACATACAACTAGTAACTACTATTAGTTCATAGAACGAGTACATAATACTATATAGAACATACAACTTAAATATACAACTAGTTGTATGAACTAGTTGTACCTATTAATTTTATGTACTAGTTGAATGTATATACCAGTTGTATGTATATACCAATTGTATGTACTAGTTTCTAGTTGTACTTACTAGTGTTTTGTACTAGTTGTGTGGACTATGTGGATGCATGATTTGTTTGAACTAGTTACATTTTTGGGGCGCCGCAGGTTCCCCTATATTATTTTAAGAAATTATGTTAACGTATGGTTTCCTGTTCGTAGTCTTGTATACATATACATATATATATATGCAGTACAAGTTACAATACACTAAGGTAATTAATATAAATAAATAAATAATATAATATAATATAATATAATATAAATAATTCATATGACTCCAGGAAAGGACCTAGCAACAGAATGGGCATAGTATCATAAAGTTTAGGGTATAAAAGGATTAATTAAGGGAATTTTTATTTAAGTCTCGGTTTGGTAGAAAATGGAGGACAAAGTCTGTATATAAAATGCCATAGGACTATAGAAAACCTATGTGAAATTTATATTGAAACCAAGTGTTATATTAATAAAAATTATCAATTGCTCAGATCACTGTGAAACCGATATATATCATGGTACATGTGTATGACAAACGTCTGGCGAAGTTTTGCTTAATTAAAATTGCAACACAATCAAGATATAATGAAGAATGCAAGTTTACTATTGTGGAATCTGGTGATGTATTATGATGTTTCCCTAGTGCGTCACCAACACCTCGTTTGTTGCTCGGTACATATTTAATGGATTATCATGTGACGTTGGGAAAACGTCACGGCTCGTTGCAAAAGAAGATCATCCTTTCGAGAACGGCTATGACAAGTCGACGCTCTACTACGAGAAGGAGCTACGGAATAAACGAGTTGTAGCGAAGGTTAGATAAAGCGTATTTGTGTACGTTTCCGTTAAGTTTGAGGCAGAATTGTCCCTATATTGATGCAAAAGAAATTGGTTTAGTCGACCTTAATAAAACTTTGGTAATTGAAGCTCTGTCTTCTCTTCTTACGCTTTTTGTTCATATTTTACTTGTCCATGTGTAGCCATATCATACCAATACCATTTTGTAACTTGTACACAAGGGACATCATATACGTATATAAAGGCCTTGGCCTTTTATGTCCCTTGTGTACAAGTTACAAAATGGTCTCTAACCCTGTTGATTATGCCAATGCATGCAACCAACCGTCGGTGTTCTTAGCTCCCTCACAAGGCAGTAGTTGAGAATTTCAAAACCTGCAACAGTACTAGTGTGACTAAAGTCTTGTGCTGTTTAAAATACTGATTATCCTAGGGGTCACTTGGATCTCTTTAAATTTGTAACTTGCACTGCATGTGTAGCTAGTACTTGATTGTAATTTTAATATTGTATAGTCACTTGGCCCTGTTAAACTTGTAACTTGTACTGTGTAGTATTTGATAGTAATTTTAATATTGCCAGTAACTTTCACTGCGTAGTGTACTTGAGTGTAATTAGCCTCACTATACTTAAGACATTCACTATGAGGAATTTTGTTATGAGATTCTACTGTACACATGGAAAACATACACACATGGATAAGAATAAAGCCTTGTTGAACATCAGTAACATAAATTTACTAGTTCTGGACGTTTCAACCCGGAAGTCTTCATCAGTAATACAGGAAAGGGAATATCAAGTAGTAAATTAGTAAATTCGTTTTCCTGAAGCTCAACAAGGCTTTATTCTCATAATGATCGCAACAAACACTCCTAATTCCTACACATGGACAAGTTAAAATATGAACAAAAAGCGTAAGAAGAGAAGACAGAGCTTCAATTACCAAAGTTTTATTATATATATATATATATATATATATATATATCTGTCAAAAAATGGCGGACGTTCGGCTAGCTTCCGTTTTCTAGCTTAAAATTAGCTTTCTCTTCCTTAGCGTAGAACATTGAACGAACGAAATGGACTTAAAAACCACCCTTACTAATACTATGTAAAGTGAAGCTTGCGAAAAACGTTTTCTACGAGATATGGCCTTGAAAAATTGACGACCAACAAGAGTCGATCGGAAATCAGTTAACCGGCTATCTATGGGAACATGCCAAGTAGTTTGAGTTTACTTAGGGGCGCCTGGCCCTCCACGAGTTTATAAACTCGAAATACTTGTTTAATATATTAGTTATATGTAGTAGGTGCATGTACTAGTTATATGTACTAGTTGAAAGTACTAGTTGAGAGTACTAGTTGTATGTACTAGTTTTTTGAATTAGTTGTAGGTTCTGGTTCAAGTTATACTAGGAACTAGGAAGGAAGTCGTTCTCTATACTACTTGTGTTGTTTGTTTGAACTAGTTTTATGTACTAATTGTATGTACTAGTTGTATGGACTAGTTGTATGTACTTGTTGGATGTACTAATACTAGTTATATTCACTAGTTGTAGGTGCTAGTTGTATGTGCAAGTTGTGTGTGGTAGTTGTATGTACTAATTTTATGTACTAGTTAGATGTACTAGTTGTATGTACTAGTTGTGTGTACTAGATATGAACAAGTTGTATGTACAAGATATGGGCACAAGTTTTTTGTAGTAGCTATCAGAGAGTACGGCAGTACTCTCTAAGTAGGGATGGCCCCAAAAAATGGATGCCGTATTCAATGTATTACGGGTTAACACTTTATAAGTAAGCAGCTAATGCGTTTTTACCTTTTTTAAACTCATAATGTGTCTTTGTTGTACGATTTCAATTGAGGGAAGCTGTTTTCAAGAGCGCATAAAGGCTCCAAGTTTGTAAATCGGTTTCAGGCCTACTTCCGGTTTTCCTCATTTTCTTCTTCTTCTTCTTATTATTATTCTTCCTTTTATTTCACGCTAGTGCATAAATGCGCTTGTAGATAAATACATTTTAGGGGCATATTGTCTAAATGTTTTAGAAACTAGGGAATAGCTACCTATCTGTCTTCAAACGATTTGTGCAAAGACGGTTTTCTGTGTGGCGTAAGGAAATTGGAACCTTTTGTCGCCATTTTCCAATTAGGAGTTCTTAGTCATCTCCTGATTGCCTTCGACTACGACGTTATATTTCGAGTTTTCGCCAAAAAAATTACAAAACTAATTTTAATAATTATATAACATTACAAAAAAAGAAGGAATACAAGTAAATAAAAACATTTAAAAAATGAAATGAGAAATAGGTATGGCAGTCATCGATCCCTACTTCTAGTATATCCATGATGCGCCCAAACATAGAAGTGATGTGCATAGTTAAGTTTCAGTAAGCCACTTCTGCAATGATAGCCTTACCATATGATCACTTTCTTGTTTCGTTACTTTTTCTAGATGTGATAGATACTTTTGCAGGGACTGCCATCCCTACTTCTCATTTCATTTTTTAAATGTTTTTATTTACTTGTAGACTAGTTGTGTGAACTAGTTGTACCTACTAATTTTATGTACTAGTTTTATGTACCCGTTCTATGTACTTGTTGGATGTACTTTTTATAATAACTAGGTATATGTGTATTAACTAGTTGTGTGTAGTAGGTGCATGTATTAGTTATATGTCCTAGTTGTTTGTACTAGTTGTATGTTCTAGTTCAATGTACTAGTTGTATGTACTAGTTGTATGTTCTGTTTGTGTGTACTGTTAGGATGTACTAGTTGTATGTACTAATTGCATGTACTAGTTGTATGCACTAGTTTTTTGAAGTAGTTCTATTTTTATTTACTAGTTGTAGGTACTAGTTAAATGTAGCAGATGTGTACTATTTGTATGTACTATTTGTATGTACTATGTGTATGTACTATTTATAAGTACCTGTTATATGTATGTAGTAGTTATATGTTTGTGAATTAGTTATATAGACTAGTTGTATGGTCTAGCTGTATGTACTAGTTGTATGTACTATTCATAATTACAAGGTATATGTGTATTTACTAGTTATATGTAGTTGGTGGATGTTCTAGTTATATATCCTAGTTGTTTGTCCTAGTTGTATGTACTAGTTGAATGTACTAGTTATATGTACTTGTTACTAGTTGTATGAACTAGTTGTATGTTCCAGTTGTATGTACTAGTTGCATATACTGGTTATATGTACTAGTTAATAGTTGTGTGTAGTTGTACAACCAAATTGTAAATACTAGTTGTATTTTGGCTGGTTGTTTGTATATAATAGTTGTATGAACTAGTTAAATGCACTAGTTTTATGTACTAGTTATATGTACTATATGGATGCACTATTCATATGTTCTAGTTACATACTTATGTACTAATTATATGTGGTAGGTGTTTACTAGTTATAGGTCCTAGTTTTATGTACTCGGTCTATGTACTAGTAGTTGCATGAACTACTTGTATGTACTATGTTTATGTACTAGTTATATATTTCTGTTTTAGTTATACCTGGTAGATGTGTGTACTAGTTATATGTACTAATTGCAAGTACTATTTGTATGTACTAGTTGTATGTACTAATTATGATTATTAGGTAAAAGTGTATGTACCATTTATATGTCCTAGTTGTTTTTTCCTAGTTGTGTGTAGTGGTTATGTACTAGTTGAATATACAAGTTGGACGTTCTAGTATTATGTACTCATTCTGTGAGCTAGTTGTATATACTAGTTTCTAGTTGTGTGTTCTAGTTGTGTGTACTAATCTTATGTACTAGTTTTATGTACTAGTTGTATGTACTATTTATAATTACAATTTATGTGTAGTTACTAGTTATATGTAGTAGGTGTATGTACTAATTATATGTCCTAACTGTTTGTCGTAGTTGTATGGACTAGTTGAATGTACTAGTTGTATGTACTAAATAGTATGTACTAGTTGTGGGTATTATTTGTTATGTACTAGTTGTATGTACTAATTGTTTGTTCTATTTGTGTGTACTAGTTGTATGTACTAGTTTTGTACCAGTTGTATATACTAGTTGTTAGTATATACCAGTTATAAATAATAGCTATGCACTAGTTGTATATACAAGTTGTACTTTCTAGTATTATTTACTTGTTCTATGAACTAGTTATATGTTCAAGTTTATAGTTGTATGTACTAGTTGTATGTACTAATTGTATGCACTAGCTGTATGGACTAGTTGTATGTACTATTCATAAATACTAGGTATATGTGTATTTACTAGTTATATGTAGTAGATGTATGTACTAGTTATATGTCCTAGTTGTTTGTCCTAGTTGTATGGACTAGTTGAATGTACTAGTAGTATGTACTAATTGTATGTGTTAGGTGTGTGTACTATTTGGTATGTACTAGTTGTATGTACAATTTGTATGTACTAGTTATACACCAGTTGTTTGTAATAGTTGTACGTATATACTAGTTGTTAATATTAGCTATTTACTAGATGTACATTCAAGTTGTATGTTCTATATAGTATTATGTACTTGTTCTATGAACTAGTAGTATTTACTAGTTTCTAGTGATAGGTACTAGTTGTAAGTACTAGTTGTATGTTCTATGTGCATGTACCAGTTGTAGATTCTTGTACTAGTTATATATGTACTAGGTAGGTTTAATTTGTATGTACTAGATACTTGTTGCATGTACCAGTTGTATGTACTAGTCAATAGTTGTAAAGTTTAGTTGAATGTACTATTTGTATGTACTAGTTGTATGTACAAGATGTATGCACTAGTTCTTGGTACAACTATATACTAGTTTTATGATCTAGTTGTATGTACTAGTTGTATGTACTAGTTGTATATATATACTAGTTGTATGTACTAGTTTCTAGTTGTATTTACTAGTTTCATGTACTAGTTGTATGTACTATGTGGATGCACTACTGAACTAGTTACATTTTTATGCATTAGTAATATATAGTAGGTGTTTGTTCTAGTTATATGTCCAAGTTGTATGCACTAGTTGTATGTACTATTTGTATGTACTGTTAGGATGTACTAGTTGTATGTACTATTGCCTAATTGTATGTACTAGTTGAATGTACAAGATGTTTGAACTAGTTTTAGGTTCTAATACAAGTTATACTAGGTACTAGGAATGAACTAGTTCTACGAACTACTTGTTTGTTGTGTGAACTAGTTTTCTGTACTAGTTGTATGTACTATATTTATGTACTAATTATATGTAATAGTTGCATGTACTAGTTGCATGTACCAGTTGTATTTACTAATAGTATATACTAGTTGTAGGTTCTATTCCTAATTATACCAGGAACTAGGGAGTTACTAGTTGTATATACTAGACACTAGTTGTATGTACTAGTTATATGTACTAGTTACTAGTTGTGTGAACTAGTTGTACCTACTAATTTTATGTACTAGTTGTATGTACTCTTTGTATGTATATCCTAGTTTTATGTACTAGCAAAATGTACTAGTGTTATATATACTAGTTGTATGGACTAGTTTCTAGTTGTGTGTACTAGTTTTATGTACCCGTTCTATGTACTCTTTGTATGTACTATTTATAATTACTAGGTATATGTGTATGTACTAGTTGTATGTAGTAGGTGTATGTACTAGTTATATGTCCTAGTTGGTTTGTACTAGTTGTATGTTCTAGGTGATTGTACTAGTTGTATGTACTAGTTGTATGTACTCTTTGTGTGTACTGTTAGGATGTACTAGTTGTGTGTACTAATTGCATGTACTAGTTGTATGCACAAGGTTTATGAAGTAGTTCTATTTTTATTTACTAGTTGTAGGTGCTAGTTATATGTAGCAGATGTTTGTACTATTTGTATCTACTATTTGTATGTACTATGTGTATGTACTATTTATAAGTACCAGTTATTTGTATGTAGTAGTTATATTTGTGAACTAGTTATATATACTAGTTGTATGCACTAGCTGTATGTACAAGTTGTGTGTACTATTTATAATTACAAGGTATATGTGTATTTACTAGTTATATGTAGTTGGTGTATGTACTAGTTATATATCCTAGTTGTTTGTCCTAGTTGTATGTACTAGTTGAATGTACTAGTTATATGTACTAGTTAATAGTTGTGTGAACTAGTTGTACGACCTAATTGTAATTACTAGTTGTATTAACTAGTTGTTTGTATATAACAGTTGTATGAACTAGTTAAATGTGCTAGTGATATATACTATATGGATGCACTATTCATATGTACTAGTTATATATTTATATACTAATTATATGTAGTAGGTGTGTACTAGTTATAGGTCCTAGTTTTTTTTACACGTTCTATGTACTAGTAGTTGATTGAACTACTTGTGTGTACTATTTATACGTACTAGTTATATTTTTCTGTATTAGTTATATGTGGTAGATTGTGTATTAGTTATAGGTACTAATTGCAAGTACTAGTTTTATGTACTAGTTGTATGGACTAGTACTAGTTATATTTACCAGTTGTAGGTACAAGTTGCATGAACTAGTTTTATTTACTAGACCTACTTCTATTTAGTAGTTGTAGGTACTAGCTGTATGTAAAAGTTGTATGTAATAGTTGTATGTACTAATTGTTTGTTCTATTTGTATATACTAGTTGTATGTACCAGATATATACCAGTTGTATGTATAAGTTGTATGTATATACTAGTTATAAATAATAGCTATGCACTAGTTGTATATACAAGTTGAACGTTCTAGTATTATGTACTTGCTCTATGAACTAGTTATATGTACTATTTTATAGTTGTATGTATTAGTTGTATGTAGTTATTGTATGAACTATTTGTATGTACTATTATATGTGCCAGTTATATGTGTATTTACTGGTAATATGTTTGTGTACTAGTTATATGTGCTAGTTGTGTGCACTAGCTGTATGTACTAGTTGTATGTACTATTCATAATTACTAGTTATATATGTATTTATTAGTTATATGTAGTAGATGTATGTACTAGTTATACGTCCTAGTTGTTTGTCCTAGTTGTATGTACTAGTTGTACGTACGCAATACTATTTGTATGTACTAGTCGAATGTAGTTGTTATTTGTACTAGTTGAATGTATAAGTAGTGGGTAATTGTTGTATGTACTAGTTATATGGACTGGTTTTATGTACTAGTTGTATGTACTAGTTGTGTGTACTAGTTATACGTACTATTGCCTAATTGTATGTACTAGTTGTATGTACTAGATGTTTGAACTAATTTTAGGTTGTAGTACAAGTTATACTAGGTACTAGGAATGATCTAGTTCTATGAACTACTTGTTTGTTTGTGTGAACTAGTTTTCTGTATTAGTGGTATGTACTATATTTATGTTCTAATTATATGTGTATGCACTGGTCATATGTACTAGTTATATGTACTAGTTGTATGTATCAGTTTTGTGTAATTGTTGTATGTACTAGTTGTATGTACTATTTATATGTACTAGTTATATGTACTAGTTGTATGTACTACTTGTATGTACTCGTTACATTTGTATGTACTGGGTGTATGTACTAGTTGTTTGTACTAGTTATATATACTAGTTGTACGTACCATTTATATGTACTATATATATATGTATGTACTAGGTATATGTACTACTTCTATGTACTAGTCACATGTACTAGTTATATGTACTAGTTACTAGTTGTATAAAGTAGTTGTACCTATTAATTTTATGTACTAGTTGCATGTACTACTTGTATGTATATACCAGTTGTATGTACTAGTTATATGTACTAATTTTATATATATACTTATTGTATCTACTAGTTTCTAGTTGTATTTACTACGTTTATGTGCTAGTTGTATGTACTATGTGGATGCACTATTTATTTGAACTATTTATATTTTTATGTAATAGTTATATGTAGTAGATGTTTGTACTAGTTATATGTACTAGTTGAAAGTACTAGTTGTATGTACTAGTTGTATGTACTAGAACTAGCTTAATTTACTAGTTTTAGGTACTAGTTGTATGTATTAGATGTATGTAGTAGTTGCATGTGCTAATTGTGTGTACAAGTTCTGTGTACTAGTTGTATATATATATACCAGTTGTATGTACTAGCTATGTACTAGTTGTATGTTCTAGTTGTATGTACTAGATGCTAGTTGTATGTACTAGTTGTAGGTACTAGTTGTATGTACTAGATGTATTTACTGCTTACATTTATACGTGTGTGTACTAGTTATATGTAGAAGTTTTATCTACTAGTTATATGTCCTAGTTGTATGTACTAGTCGCATGTACTAATTATATTTACTAGTTACTAATTTTATGAACTAGTTGTACCTACGAATTTTATGTACTACTTGTATATACTAGATGTATGCACTAGTTGTATATAGATACCAGTTTTATACAACTAGTAAATATAAATAGAACTAGTTAATAAAACTAGTGCATACATACTAGTGCCAAGGATTCACAGAAGATCAAGATAAAGAAAAAGAAAAAGACTCCCAGGATCACTGATGAAGGGTGGAATTCCCAGAAACGGCTGTCTGACCCAGTGGAGAAGAAGATGAAAGAAGGGAAAAGAAGGAAGAAAAGACTACTGTATCTTCATCTAAAGCTCTCTTTAGGTTTAGTTCCCCTATAGGCTCTTTTTACAGAATAGGCATATAGCATGTAGGAAAATGGTATCTTAGATTTTTCATACAACTAGTACATGCAATTAGTACATAAAACTAATACATCCTAATAGTACACACAAATACTAGTACATGCAACTAGTACATTCAACTAGAACATACAACTAGTACAAACAACTAGGACATATAACTAGTACATACACCTACTACATACAACTAGTACATACACATATACCTAGTAATTATAAATAGTACATGCAACTAGTTCACTCAACTAGTAACTAGTACATATAACTAGTACATGCGAATATTACATACAACTAGTACATACAACTAGAACATACAATAACTTCATAAAACAAGTATACAGCTAGCACAAACAACTAGTGCATACATCTTGTACATACAACAGGCTCATTTCTAGTACATACAACTAGTACATACAATTAGCACATACAACCAGAACATACAGCAAGTACATACAAATAGTACATATACCTAGTACATAAACATATAAATAATACATATAAATAGTACATACAAGTAGTACATACAATTAGTATCTAGTACATACAACTAGCCCCTCCCTAGTACCTAATATAACTAGGACTTGAACCTACAACTAGTACATACAATTAGTACAAAAACTAGTTCAAACAAACAAACAAGTAGTATATAGAACGAGTTCCTTCCTAGTTCCTAGTATAACTTGTACCAGAAGCTACAACTAGTTCAAAAAACTAGTACATACAACTAGTACATACAACTAAGATAAAGCTAGTACATACAACTAGTATAAACATACAACTAGTACACAGAATGTGTACATACAATTAGTATATACAACTAGTACCTTCAACTAGTACATATAACAAGTACACACACCTTACTACATATAACTAATACCTAAACACATAACTAGTATATATGAATAGTACATACACATACTGCACACAACTAGAAACTAGTACATACAACTAGTGTATATATACAACTAGTACATACAACTAGTACATACAAGGTACAACTAGATCATAAATTTGTAAAAAGTAAATATAATTAGTGCATGCGACTAGTACATACAACTAGTACATACAATTAGAAACTAGTACATACAACTAGCCCCTCCCTAGTACCTAGGACTTGAACCTAAAACTAGTACATACAACTAGTACATACAATTAGTAGATAAAACTAGTTCAAACAAAGAAACAAGTAGTATAGAGAACGAGTTCCTTCCTAGTTCTTAGTATAACTTGTACCAGAACCTACAACTAGTTCAAAACACTAGTACATACAACTAGTACATACAACTAGGTACATACAACCAGTATCAACATACAACTGGTACACAGAATGTGTACATACAATTAGGACAAACAACTTGTACTTTCAACTAGTACATATAACAAGTACACACACCTACTACATATAACAAAAAGACACACCCACTACATATAACTAGTATATATGAATACACAAGAAATTACGTAAGGAAAGACGGTAGACCACAGAATCCGTGTTATTGAAATTGGAAGTGACGAAGACGGGAAAAAAATATACGGGAGAATGATGGTGCCGTATTTAATCAAAAAGAGAACGGATACCGTATTTCGCCCGCCCCTTTACTGAAATCATTAATATGCATGGGTTTATATAATTATTATATCACTTCATTGTGTAATAATGATATTATGATGGGATTTGAAGTCATTCACTCCAGCTGTCGATACGGTTGCGCGTTTGTGAGAATCATGAGCGATCATCTAGCAGATACACTATTGTGTTCTTCATCTTCAAGCAGCGAAATGCACGAGTCACAAGTCAATGATACGGTTTCAAGGCGAGGTAGTTCAAGCGAAGCTTTATCAGCTTGCCTTCACTATCAATTAATGGAGACTGGTGAGATAACCATACAGAATGACTTTGAAGAATCAGAATTATTGAACAATTTTGAATATACTGAAGCTGATCATCCTGAAGAAATAAAAATTTTTTCAGACACATCCACAGAGGTATGTAACAAGGACCTGTGCAGGAGTGCTTATCATAATTATATAGTTCCCACTTTGCATGTGTTGTGGACTTTCTTTAGACATAATTTATTTTTTACAGTATTTTTACTATTCAACCCACTTCACCTCAATGAATTTTATACTAGGTACGCAATGACTATCTCTATAATCCAATTCACTAAAAGCTTAATTGCACTGCCATAATTCAGCCCTTAAACTACTTTCTGTACCAGCATGATCTTCCCACGGTATATGATTTATGAATTAATGAGTAGCCTTCCTGCAATGTTCACACTGCACCTTGTTTTTACTAATGTGAACATAATCATATGCACAATCGCATATATATATAGTTAGATAGATAGATAGATAGATAATTATGTACTCATTTGTATTGTTGTAGATTTCTCAATGTGATATCAATTTGGAAGACTTTGACTCTGATGAAGAAAGTGAAGAAATTGGTGACTTAAGGTCAGATGAGAGGATTCCACACTTGTCTGAATTCATGCACATCCTGCTGCTCTGGTCTGTGCTGAATAATATTGGAGACAATGCAATGACATCCTTGTTAAAAAGTTTAAAGTCATTGTTTGCCAAAATGGAAGCAGCTGTTTCTTCCGAAATATTTTCACAGTTTTCTGCTGCTTTTCCAACTTCTTTGGTAAATGGCTACAAATTCCTTAAGCTAAAAGAAGAATTGCAACCAAAATTATTTACTGTGTGTGACAAATGTTACTCTGTATATGACAATGATAGCCGTAACCCACAATTAAATCAGTGTATTCATCAGGAGGCTCCTGTACATTCACAGGCTTCACGGAGAGGCATATGTGGTAATAGCCTATTCTTTGAAGAAAGCATTTATCCTAAATTGACATTTCCATACATTTCACTATGTTCATCATTAGAGGCTATGCTTTCAAGGCCTTGTATGCTAGAATTATGCTTCTCTTGGAAGCAAAGGAAAAATGATGATGCCAATTTGTTATGTGATATACATGATGGACTGGTTTGGAAAGAATTTTCCAGTACTTTAGATGATGATGACGCCTTATGGTTGTACTTAGCCTTAAATGTAGACTGGTTCCAACCATTTAAACACACACAGTATTCTGTTGGTGCAATACCTGTCGATTTTAAATCTATCCAGGGCCCTCAGATTTAAAGAGGAAAATGCTATACTTATAGGAATAATTCCAGGTCCCAAGGAGCCACCTTTAAATCCTAATTCCTTTTTACAACCATTGGCATCAGAACTAATAACATTATATGAAGGTTATGAAATTGAAGTTGGCAGTGTGTCCTTGAAGTTACATGCTGTAATAAATCTAATTGCTTGTGACATTCCCGCGACTCGGAAAGTTCTTGCTCTTCCAGGACATTCAGCTACTTTAGGATGTTCAAAATGCCTAAAATCATTTAAGGTAAATCATTTTGGAGAAAAGCCAGATTTTTCAGGATTTGACATTAGCATTTGGCCTAAACGTGATTCTTCTCTTCATAGGGAACTTGCTTATAAATACAAAGAGTTACCTAACAATTCTAGGCAGAGAGCCTTTGAAGTGGAACATGGCCTAAGGTTTTGTCAGCTGCTTGACCTACCATATTTTGATATCATCCGATATCATGTTATTGATCCTATGCACAACCTATTTGAGGGTTCTGCCAAGTACTTCATGAAGCTACTCTTGGAAAACAACTTGATTAATATGGGTATAGTTAAAAATGTTTCTAAAGCAATTGTTACTCCTGTGAAGATTGGCCGTTTACCAATGAAAATTGATTCCAATTACAGTGGTTTTATTGCTGATCAATGGAGGAACTGGACAATAATATACAGTCCAATAGTCCTGAAAGATTCTATTACACCAGAACTTTATGATATTTGGATGAACTTTGTTCATGCTTGTTGGTTGTTGTGCCGAAGAGCTATCAAGAAAGATATGAATGAAGAGGCAGGGTTGAGACTGCAAGCATTTTGTGAAGGCGTGCAAAATTATTTTGGAAAACAGTCATGCACAATGAACATGCATTTACATCTCCATCTAACATCATGTGTACTTGATTATGGCCCTCTCTATGGCTATTGGTGTTTTCCCTTTGAAAGGTATAATGGAACAATTGCTGCTTATTCGACAAATCGCAAAAGCTTTGAAAAACAACTAGCCAAAATATTTTTGAAAGGACAATTTATTCGTACAATGTCTGTACCACCAGGTTATGACCATCTGAAGTCATATGTTAATGATGTCTTCATTGATGACTGTTCTACTGTGATCTCAGTAAGTCAGTTACATAGAATTGAAACTCTTCAAAATTATCTTTCACCCAGTCAACAATTACAGTATGCCTTGCAAGAACATGAAATTTATTTGATGCAACTGAAGCACAGTACCACATCAGTACTTAGGCTGGATGAGCAGACTGGGCTATCTACCATGTACAAATCTCGGTATGGCCAGACTGTCCTTATTAATACCTCAAGTGCATATGCAGAGACATCGAAGAATATGGTTTATGCAGGGGAGAAGATAAAGAAAGGACAGATAGTTACAGCAAAGTGGCCTCTTGGAGACAATTCTGAAAGGATAGGTGAGGTCAGGAACATACTGAAACATAAGATACTCTTCACCAATGAATCTAGAGAAGAGCTAGCATTGGACCACATAGCTCTTGAAATTTGGTGGTATAAATTCCACCCTCAACCAAACTATTTTGGATCTCCATGCATAGTTGTAGAGAATGTGTATGACCCTGCTTTGTCTAACCACCAATACATTCCTCTACAAAGGATAATAGCAAGATGTGCATATGTAAAACTAACCATCACTATTCCACCTTATCCTGAAGATGAAGTTATTGTTGTGAATCCTATGCCATTTAACTTCTCAGTTTTATAAATAGTATTGCATACAATGCATATATATATTATATAGAATAATATGGACAGTTTATTATAGTCCTTTTCTTTTTAATTTCATGTTTCCCCTCACATTCATCTTAATTACCACCAGACCACAGCTGTTTTTTCATAATTATAATAATTGTATTATATAACAAGACTTCTACTGATTATAATATCAATAAGATATTAATAGCTAATTGTCCTCCAAGTATGAGTCAAATTGGTGTATAGTCTTATGTAGAGAGTTCATTAGCATCATTCCGCCTCTGGTGTGTTTGGAATAAACTTTATCTCTCCTAAATTGCCTAACTTCTGCAATTGTCTTTTCTGCTTCTGACCTCTGACTTTTTAACTCCATCTCCAATGTTTCAGCCTTCAATGAAATTGTTTTAGCAAATACCAGAGCCTCTCTTTCCCTTTGTTCTAGTTTCCTTACATGTTTTATAACATCATGCTTTTCCATGCCCCACATATTAGTCTCTAGAGACTCAGTGAATTTCAGACTTTCTGTCGGTTGTGCAATGCTAAAATACTTGCAATTCCTTTGAGAAAATGCAGTCTGTGTACCCAAATCCTCCTCAGTTGCAATAGCATCCTCTTGCATGTCCTCAATCACTTTACAGTTCTTTCTGAGCTCCAGCATTTTTTCTTTTACTTCTTTAAGAGCTGACTCAGCCTGATTCTTAAGCCTGGTTAGGTCATTTTTCATCTTATCCCTATCATTATCCAATTCATCACACCACTCTAAAGTCTTCCGCTGAACATAGGATTCATTCGCGGAAACTTCAGGAGAGACACTCCATGGCCAGTTTGTAAAACTTACTGTATTTGATTTAGCAGCGTTGTAAAGTTCAGAAAGATTGACTACAATCGAATTCTCGGAAAGTGGGGTAGAGCAACGGGGCGCTGGTTTTCGTTTTTGGCGATTGATCGGTGACAAAAGGCTTACGACATGCTCTTTTCTTTTGACGATTTCTTTCACGCTGCTTCTTTCTTCTTTGCTTCTTCTCTTCTAATGTATTCTTGCGGGAAAACCTCATCTTTTCGATAATCTTTTCAATTAAAGGAATCGTTCAGCTGTCGCCTTATATATAATGGCTTCTCGATGATATTATAATAAATTACGTCAAGATATTTGAGCGTGATTTCACCACTACGACGTCATCAATCACGTCGCATTTGGGAGCAACTGCCGAAGACAACGACTTCATAGGCAAACATGACAAGTTCTGGTCGTCGCTTAAACGGATTTTATTCTTCTACTAGTACTCCTAGGTCAACTACGAGACCCACAATCGGTAGACAATCAGCGTTCAATCGCCCCACAACACCTCAAAATCAACATCATGAGCTGCAAAGTATTCAGGCAGGGAGCAGACAACCATTTCAACAACAGGTTTTAACTTCTTTAGAGAAGGTGGTTGAGCAGCAGAAGATGCTTCAGAAAAGTTTCAAGCTCTGGAGGATAAGACCAATATTTTAACTGCTATGCAGGAAAACCACAATAAAGGAAAAACACTTATTCCTAAGGAGCTCTCTGTAAGTAAATTTGTATATATATAACTACAATAATTGAAATAAAAATTATATTAAATCAACTGGTTTGATATATGTACAACAGCTGGGTTTATTATACTTCCTCCTGCCTGTCATAAACAGGGTGAAATAAAGCACTTGCACTCAAATGCTCCAAACCTATTTAATGGAAAATTAGGGTTAGTGGCAGGCATTTAGAATTTATATATAGCAAAGTAATTACAATTAATTGTCAATGAATGTCTACTATGTAGTTAATATTCTCCTCTGAGCTAGCTCAGTATGAGAACATGGCTCATGTTGTATCTACTGATGCTCGGCTAGCAGTTACACCAATTGTTTTAAAAGTTTTTAATTGAATGTCTACTAGATAGTACTCTCCTCCGAGCTAGCTCAGTATGAGAACATGGCTCAGGTTGTATCTACTGATGCTCGGCTAGCAGTTACACCAATTGTTTTAAAAGTTTTTAATTGAATGTCTACTAGATAGTACTGTCCTCCGAGCTAGCTCAGTATGAGAACATGGCTCATGTTGTATCTACTGATGCTCGGCTAGCAATTACACCAATTGTTTTAAAAGTTTTTAATTGAATGTCCACTAGATAGTACTCTCCTCCGAGCTAGCTCAGTATGAGAACATGGCTCATGTTGTGTCTACTGATGCTCGGCTAGCAATTACACCAATTGTTTTAAAAGTATTTAATTGAATGTCTACTAGATAGTACTCTCCTCCGAGCTAGCTCAGTATGAGAACATGGCTCATGTTGTATCTACTGATGCAGTTAGTAGGTATATAGATTCATATAAATGCTTAAATAATTGATAGTATAATATATACATGATTATTGAATGTGTACACATAATATATATATGGTATGTATTATGCTTCGGTACACTATGTACTATATACAGTTCAGTTAGCAAGAATACATGGCTCATGTTGTGTTTAGTGCATGAGACTTTGTTTTATATAGATATAAAGAAGCACACAATCAAGATGTGGCCACGTATTTGAGGAGACAAATTAAGGGTCATTTTAGGGACAAGTTTAGTGAGGCAATTATATCACGTAAGTTGGACTTGAATTCAATCACAAAGTCATTAAATACTCTTTTCATAATTTCAATATAAAGGTGCTGTTTATAGGTATTACGAGTCTAGAAGTAGACTTGTACTAGATGAAAGGGACAGCAGGAAAGATATTTCAGAAAAAAAACAAGGCAGTCACCAAAGTTTACAACAGGCAAAAAAGGGTATATATATGTTACCAATTCATCATCTAGTCTTGGATAAATTTATCCATATCTGTGATATATATCCATTCCTTAATAGTTGTTCCAGAGGAGGAGTACTGTATTAATGAAAGTAATGCTTGGAAAAAGCTACCTATAAAATGTATGTCTCAGGAAGAGTCGGACTATGATGACAGAAATGAAGTAACTTTTACAATTTCCTCGCCTTGTTGGAGATCAGAAGGTAGGTATCTAAATTAAACTGTATTTTTAAAGCAAAAGTGTAATTTCCATTTTCTATTATTATAGTCTTTCAAGCCTTTATCAAGAAGTTAGATAGAAGGCTGGAAAAACTGCCCAAGAGCAGAGGAAATGGTCTGGTGAAACGTGTCCCAGGACCTACCAATCCTTCAGAGCCACCTAGGGGTACACCTGATTGGGCTATTAGTAGGACTTGGCAAAATGGGGATGAAGAATTGGAAATTCAAAGAGAAAGTCTACCAGTTTCAGAAGTCGTGCCATCTCCTTCAGTAAACATTACTGCTGTTACGGCGCAAGATGATGGCATTGAAGATAACAGTTTTAGTTCTATGGACGAACTTCTTGGGGAGTGCTACTAATAGCATTCACAAAGGACATAGAAATAGGTTTGCATTTTTGAACTCAGTACATATATAGGTAGTACTGTACTAGCTGTTAACCTCTTTTATATTATCCATTTTATTACAAACATATTAATATTTAGAAGTTTATTTAATTAAGCTTTTTGATTTAATTTTGTTTTTACAATTTATTCAATTTTCGTTATCACAACTTGTTAATTCTCTACATGTATATATATATACGTGAACACGAAGACGGGAGAATACAAAATAAGTATGATTACAGGCCTGTAGGAAGCATTAAAAATCATTATAAACACTATTTATAGTCGAATACTACGGAAAACATACAAGACATATACGTTTAATAGACGGGTTTGTACACGATGCCGTCTACTTACCGTTTCCATACTGTTTCTGGGAAAGCGACACACGGTAAAAGACGATATCGTCTTTTCCGAGAAAACGGATTGTCTTCTGGCCGTCTTCTTTGAAAAGACGGGACATTTTCTGTAAACAGACGGTCCGTATACGTACGTAACTTTTCTTGTGATAGTACATACAACTAGAAACTAGTACATACAACTAGTATATATATAAAACTAGTACATTTAACCAGTATATGTACTATCTATAATTACTAGGTATATGTTTATTTACTAGTTATATGTAGTTGGTGTATGTACTAGATATATATCCTAGTTTTTTGTCCTAGTTGTATGGACTAATTGAATGTACTAATTGTGAATACTAGTTGTATGAACTAGTTGTATGTATATACTAGTTGTATGTACTAGTTTCATGTACTGGTTATATATATGTACTAGTTAATAGTTGTGTGAACTACTTGTACGACCTAATTGTAAATACTAGTTGTATGAACTAGTTGTTTGTATATAATAGTTGTATGAACTAGTTAAACGTACTAGCTTTATGTATATATTAGTTGTATATACTGGTTTCTAGTTGTATATACTAGTTTCTAGTTGCATGTACTAGTTTTATGTACTAGTTATATATACTATATGGATGCACTATTCATATGTACTAGTTATATATTTATGTTCTAATTATATGTAGTAGGTGTTTACTAGTTATAAGTCCTAGTTTTATGTACTCGTTCTATGTACTAGTAGTTGTATGAACTACTTGTATGTAATATGTTTATGTACTATTTATACGTACTAGTTATATTTTTATGTATTAGTTATATGTGGTAGATGTGTGTACTAGTTATATGTACTAATTGCAAGTACTAGTTGTATGTACTAGTTGTATGGACTACTACTAGGTATATTTACTTGTTGTAGATACTAGTTGTATGTACTAGTTGTATGTATATACTAGTTGTATGTACTAGCTATGTACTGGTTGTATGTTCTAGTTGTATGTACTAGTTGTATGTACAAATGGTAGGTTCTCTTACTAGTTATACCAGGTGCTAGGAAGGTACTAGTTGTATGTAGAAGATACTAATTTTGTGTACTACTTTTATGAACTAGTTGTATGTTCTATTTATAATTACAAGGTATGTGTATTTACTAGTTATATGTAGTAGGTGTATGTGCTAGTTGCATGTACTAGTTGTATGTAATAATTGTATGTAGTTGTATTCACTGGTTTTATGTACTAGTCTTAGCTATATTTAGTAGTTGTAGGTACTAGTTATGTACCTGTTGTATGTACTAGTTGTATGTATATACTAGTTATAAATAATAGCTATGCACTAGTTGTATATACAAGTTTTACGTTCTAGTATTATGTACTCGTTCCATTAACCAGTTGTATGTGCTAGTTTATAGTTGTATGTACTTGTTGTATGTACTAATTGTATGTACTATGCGTATGTACTATTTTTAAGTGCCAGTTATATATGTATTTACTGGTTATATGTTTGTTTACTAGTTATATGTACTAGTTGTATGCACCAGCTGTATGTACTAGTTGTATGTACTATTCATAATAACTAGGTATATGTGTATTTACTAGTTAAATGTAGTAGATGTATGTACTAGATATATGTCCTAGTTGTTTGTCCTAGTTGTATGGACTAGTTGAATGTACTAGTTGTATGTACTAATTGTATGTGCTAGGCGTGTGTACTATTTGGTATGTACAAGTTGTATGTACTATTTCTATGTACTAGTTATGTACCAGTTGTACGTAATAGTTGTATCTATATACTAGTTGTTAATATTGTTTGTACTAGTTGTATGTACCAGTTGTATGTATATACTAATTGTAAGTACTAGCTATGTTCTAGTTGTATGTATATACTAGTTTGTTGTTTATGTAGTAGTTGTATATGCTAGTTTTATGTACTCACACTATGAAAAATCTAGGATACCATTTTCCTACGTGCTATATGCCTATTCTGTAAAAAGAGCCTATAGGGGAACTAAACCTAAAGAGAGCTTTTGGTTACACTATGTACAAGTTGTATGTACTAGTTATGTACAAGTTGTATGTACAAGTTATGTACCAGTTGAACATACTAGTTGTATGTATATACTGGTTGTATGTAGTTCTATGTACTAGTTGTATATACAAGTTGTATGTTCTAGTATTATGCACTCTATGAACTAGGTGTATGTACTATTTGATATGTACTAGTTGTATGTACTATTTCGATGTACTATTTATGTACCATTTGTATGTAATAGTTGTATCTATATACTAGTTGTTAATATTTGCTATGTACTAGATGTATATTCAAGTTGTATGTTCTATATAGTATTATCTACTAGTTCTATGAACTAGTAGTATTTACTAGTTTCTAGTTGTAAGTACTAGTTATATGTACTAGTTGTATGTACTATGTTATGTACCAGTTGTTGATTCTTGTACTAGTTATACTATGTACTAGGTAGATATTATTTGTATGTACTAGATACTTGTTGCATGTACTAGTTGTATGAACTAGTTTTATGAATTAGTTGTGTGTACTCTTTATATGTACTAGTTATATGTACCAGTTATATCTACTAGTTTTATGTACTAGTGGTATGTACTAGTTATATTTACTAGCTGTATGTACTATTTGTGTACTAATTGTATGCAATAATTGTATGTACTAGTTGTAGGTTCTAGTACTACTTAAACTAGGTACTAGGGAGGGACTATATAGTTATATGCACTAGAAACTACTTGTATGTACTTGTTATATAAAGTAGTTATGTGACCTAGTTGTATATACCAGTTGTATATCCTAGTTGTATGTACCAGTTGTTTGTCCTAGCTGATTGTACTATTTACTAGTTATTTGTACTAATTTTATCTACTAATTGTATGTACAAGTTGCATGTACTAGTTGCATGGAAATGTTGTGCGTTCTAGTTCAATGTACTAGTTGTATGTACTCGTTACTAGTTGTTAGTAGTAGTTGTATGTACTAGTTTTATGTACTAGTTCCAGTTATATGTACTAGTTGTAGGTACTAGTTGTATTTATTAGTTGCAAGTACGATTCATATGTCCTATTTCTATGTACTAGTTGTATGTACTAGTTAATAGTTGTATAGTCTAGTTGTATGTACTAGTTGTATGTACTATTTGTATATACTAATTGAATGTACAAATTGTATATACTAGGTGTATGTAGTAGTTGTATGTTCTAATTTTTTGAACTAGTTCTTTGTACTAGTCGTATGAACTAGTAATATTAACTAGCTGTATGTACTATTTGTGTGTACTACTTGTATGTACTAGTTGTATGTACTAGTTGTATGTACTCAATACTATTTGTATGTACTAGTCGAATGTAGAAGGCATTTGTACTAGTTGAATGTATAAGCAGTGGGTAATTGTTGTATGTACTAGTTATATGTACTAGTTGTATGTACTAGTTGTATGTACTATTTGTATGTACCAGTTGTATGTATTAGATGTTTTAACTAGTTTTAAGTTCTAGTACAAGTTTTACTAGGTACTAGGAATGAACTAGTTCTAAGAACTACTTGTTTGTTTGTGTGAACTAGTTTTCTGTACTAGTTGTATGTACTATATTTATGTACTAATTATATGTGTAGGTGCTAGTCAAATGTAATAGTTATATGTACTAGTTATATGTACTAGTTGAAAGTACCAGTCGCATGTACTAGTAGTATATACTAATTGTAGGTTCTAGTCCTAATTATACTAGGGACTAGGGAGGTACTAATTGTATATACTAGACATTAGTTGTATGTACTATTCATATGCACTAGTTGCATGTATATACTAGTTGTATATACTAGCCCTGTACTAGTTGTAGGTTCTAGTTGTATGTACTAGATACTAGTTGTATGTACTAGTTGTATGTACTAGGTGTATGTACCAGTTATATTTACTATTTGTATGAACTATTTATATGTGTGGTTACTAGTTATATGTACTAGTTGTATGCGCTAGCTATATGTACTAGTTGTATGTACTATTTACATTTACTAGGTATACGTGCAGGTACCAGATATATGTAGTAGGTGTATGGGGTAGTTATATGTCATAGTTGTATGTACTAGTTGCATGTACTAGTTGTTTGTACTAGTTGTATGTACTAGTCGCATGTACTAATTATATTTACTAGTTACTAATTTTATGAACTAGTTGTGCCTACGAATTTTATGTACTGCTTGTATGTACTAGTTGTATGTACTAGTTGTATGTATATACCAGTTGTATGTACTAGTTAAATGTAGTAGGTGTGTGAACTTGTTATATGTACTAGTTGAAAGTAGTAGTTATATATATGTGCCAATTGTATGTACACGTTCTGTGTACTAGTTGTATGTTTATACTAGTTGAATGTACTAGCTTTGAAATAGATGTATGTTCTAGTTGTATGTACTAGATACTAGTTGCATGTACTATTTGCATGTACTAGTTGTACGTCCTAGTTGTATGTTCTAGTTGTATTTACTATCTGCATGTACTAGTTGTATGTTTGTGTACTAGTTATATGCACTAGTTGTATGCACTAGCTGTATGTACTAGTTGAATGTACTATTTATATTTTCTAGGTATATGTGTATGTACTCGTTCTATGAATTAGTTGTATGTACTAGTTTCTAGTTGTATATACTAGTTGTATGTAGTTTTTGTATGTACTAGTACTATGTACTGGTACTAGTTATAATTACTAGATGTAGGTACTGGTTGTATGTAGTAGTTGGATGTAGTAGTTGTATGTACTATTTGTTAGTACTAGTTGTATGAACCAGTTGTATGTATATTCTAATTGTAAGTACTAGCTATGTTCTAGTTGTATGTATATATTAATTTGTTGTATATGTAGTAGTTGTATATGCTAGTTTTATGTACTCACACTATGAAAAATCTAGGATACCATTTTCCTACGTGCTATATGCCTATTCTGTAAAAAGAGCCTATAGGGGAACTAAACCTAAAGAGAGCTTTTGGTTACACTATGTAAAAGTTGTATGTACTAGTTATGTACCAGTTGAACGTACTAGTTGTATGTATATACTAGTTGTATGTAGTTGTGTGTACTAGTTGTATGTACTAGTTGTATGTACGTTTTGTATGTACTTGTTGGTTGTACTAGGTGTATGTACTATTTTTAAATACTAGTTATATGTGTATGTACTGGTTATATGTAGTAGTTGTATGTAACTTTTGTATATACAAGTTGCCTGTACTACGTGTATCCACTAGCTGTATGTACTAGTTGTAGGTTCTAGTACTAGTTATATTAGGTACTAAGTAGGCATTAGTTGTATATACTAGTTTTTAGGACTATTTGAACATATTAGATGTATGTACTAGTTCTATGTACTAGTACTAGTAATATTAACTAGTTGTAGGTACTGGTTGTATGTAGTAGTTGGATGTAGTAGTTGTATGTACTAATTATATGTATTAGTTGTATGTACTAATTCTATGTATTAGTTGTATGCACTAGTTTTATCTGTATACTAGTTGTATGTAGTAGCTATGTACTAGTTGTATGTACTAGTTTCCTCTTTATGTAGTAGTTGTATATACTAGTTGAATGTTCTAGCTGTATATAGTAGTTGTATGAACTCGATACTATGTTCCAATCAAATGTAGTATTTATATGTACTAGTTGTATGTATTAGTTGTATGTACTAGTGACTAATTGTATGTACTAGTTGTATGTACTATTTTTTTGAACTAGTTGTAGAAGTTATACTAGGAACTAGGAAGGAACTTGTTCTATATACTACTTGTTTGTTTGTTTGAATTAGTTTTTTGTACTAATCCTATATACTAGTTGTATGTACTAGTTGTATGTACTAGTTGTAGGTTGAAGTCCTAGATACTAATTGTATGTACTAGTTGTATGTACCCGTTGTATGTAATTGTACTAGTTGTTTGTACTATTTATATGTTTATGTACTAGGTATATGCACTACTTGTACGTACTAGCTGTATGTGCTGGTTGTATGTACTAATTCTATCTACTAGTTGTAAGTACTAATACTAGTTATATTTACTAGTTCTAGGTGCTAGTTGTATGTACAAGTTGTATGTGGTAGTTGTATGTACTAATTGTATGTACTAGTTGGATGTACTAGTTGTATGTATTAGTTGTATGAACTAGATATGAACCAGTTGTAAGTACAAGATGTATGCACTAGTTGTTTGTACTAGCTATATACTAGGTTTATGAATTTGTTGTATGTACTAGTTGCGTGAATTAGTTGTACATACTAATATTATGTACTAGTTGAATGTACTCTTTGTATGTATATACAAGTTTTATGTCTAGTTAAATGTACTAGTGTTATATATATACTCGTTGTATGGACTAGTTGTATGGACTAATTTCTTGTTGTATGTACTAGTTGTATGTACTCTTTATATTTACTAGGTATATGTGTATGAACTAGTTGTATTTAGTAGGTGTATGTACTAGTTATATATCCTACTTGTTTGTAATCGTTGTATGTTCACGTTGAATGTACGATTTGTATGTACTATGTGTATGTACTATTTATAAGTACCAGTTTTATGTATGTAGTAGTTATATGTTTTTGAACTAGTTATATATCCTAGTTGTATGCACTAGCTGTATGTACTAGTTGTATGTACTATTTATAATTACAAGGTATATGTGTATTTACTAGTTATATGTAGTTGGTGTATGTACTAGTTATATATACTAGTTGTTTGTCCTAGTTGTATGTACTAGTTGAATGTACTAGTTATATGTACTAGTTGTATGGACTAGTTGTATGTACTCAATACTATTTATATGTGCTAGTCGAATATAGTAGTAATTTGTACTAGTTGAATGTATAAGTAGTGTGTAATTGTTGTATGTACTTATTAAATGAATGAACTAGTTCTATAAGCTACTTGTTTGTTTGTGTGAACTAGTTTTCTGCACTAGTTGCATGTACTATATTTATGTGCTAATTATTTGTGTATGTACTAGTCATATGTACTAGTTATATGTACTAGTTGTATGTGCTAGTTGTATGTACTTGTGGTATATACTAGTTGTAGGTTCTAGTCCTAATTATACTAGGTACTAGGGAGGTACTAGTTGTATATACTAGACACTAGTTGTCTGTACTACTTGTATGTACTAGTTGTATGTACTAGTCGCATATACAAGTTATATGTACTAGTTACTAGTTGTATGAACTAGGTGTACCTATTAATTTTATGTACTAGTTGGATGAACTAGTTGTATGTATATACCAGTTGTATATACTCGCTAAATGTACTAATTTTATATATATACTAGTTGTATATATTAGTTTCCAGTTGTATTTACTAGTTTTATGTACTTGTTGTATGTACTATGTGGATTCACTATTTATTTGAACTAGTTATATTTTTATGCATTAGTTATATGTAATAGGTGTGTGTACTAGTTATATGTACTAGAACTAGCTATATTTACTAGTTTTAGGTACTAGTAGTATGTATTAGTTGTATGGAGGAGTTGCATGTCCTAATTGTATGTACAAGTTCTGTGTACTAGTTGTATGTATATACTAGTTGTTATTACTAGCTATGTACTAGTTGTATGTTCTAGTTGTATATACTAGATACTAGTTGAATGTTGCATACAACTAGTTGTAGGTACTAGTTGTATGTACTAGTTGTATTTACTATTTGTATGTTCTATTTATATATGTGTGTACTAGTTATATGTACTAGTTGTATGCGCTAGCTGTATGTAGTAATTGTATGTACTATTTACATTTACTAGGTATACGTGTATGTACTAGATATATATAGTAGGTGTATGTACTAGTTATATGTCCTAGTTGTTTGTACTAGTTGTATGTTCTAGTTGTAGGTACTAGTTAAATGTAGCAAATGTATGTACTATTTTTATCTACTGTTTATATATATGTGCTATGTGTATGTACAATATAAAAGTACCAGTTATATGAATGTAGTGGTTATATGTTTGTGAACTAGTTATATCAACTAGTTGTATGCACTAGCTGTATGTACTAGTTGTATGTATTATTTATAATTATAAGGTATATGTGTATTTACTAGTTATATGTAGTTGGTGTATGTACTAGTTATATATCCTAGTTGTTTGTCCTAGTTGTATGTACTAGTTGAATGTACTAGTTATATGTACTAGTTACCAGTTGTATGTACTGGTTATATGTACTGGTTAATGGTTGTGTGAACTAGTTGTACGACCTAATTGTAAATAGTATGTACTAGTTGTATGTACTATTCATAATTACTAGGTATATATGTATGTACTAGTTATATGTAGTAGATGTATGTACTAGTTATATATCCTAGTTGTTTGTCCTAGTTATATGGACTAGTTGAATGTAGTAGTTGTATGTACTAATTGAATGGGCTAGGTGTTTGTACTATTTGGTATGTACTAGTTGTATGTAATATTTCTATGTACTATTTCTATGTACTAGTTATGTACCAGTTGTACGTAATAGTTGTATGTATATTCTAGTTGTTAATATTAGCTATGTACTAGATGTATATTCAAGCTGTATGTTCTATATAGTATTTTGTACTCGTTCTATGAACTAGTAGTATTTTCTAGTTTCTAGTTGTATGTACTAGTTGTTAGTACTAGTTTTATGTACTCTGTGTATGTACCAGTTGTTGATCCTTGTGCTAGTTATACTATGTACTAGGTAGGTTCTTTTTGTATGTACCAGATACTTGTTGTATGTGCTAGTTGTATGAACTAGTTTTATGAACTAGTTGTATGTACTGTTTATATGTACTAGTTATATGTACCAGTTATATGTACCAATTATATGTACTAGTAGTATGTACCAGTTATAATTACTAGCTTTATGTACTATTTGTGTGTATTAATTGTATGCACTTGTTGTATGTACTAGTTGTAGGTTCTAGTACTGGTTAAACTAGGTACTAGGTAGGTTCTTTATAGTTATATGTACTAGAAACTACTTGTATGTACTTGTTATATAAAGTAGTTATATGACCTAGTTGTTTGTACCAGTTGTATGTCCTAGCTGATTGTACTATTTACTAGTTTTATGTACAAGTTGTGTGTAATAGTTCAATGTAATAGTTGTATGTTTTCATTCCAATTTGTATGTACTACTTATATGTACTAATTTTATCAACTAATTGTATGTACAAGTTGCATGTACTAGCTGCATGTACATGTTGTGTGTTCTAGTTCAATGTACTAGTTGTATGTACTCGTTAATAGTTGTTAGTAGTAGTTGTGTGTTCTAGTTTTATGTTCTAGTTCCAGTTATATGTACTAGTTGTAGGTACTAGTTGTATATATTAGTTGCAAGTACGATTCGTATGTCCTATTTGCATATACTAGTTGTATGTACTAGTTAATAGTTGTATAGTATAGTTGTATGTACTAGTTGCGTGCACTAGTTTAAAGTACTAGTTGTATGTACTATGTGCGTGTTCCAGTTGTTGATTCTTGTACTAGTTATACTATGTACTAGGTAGGTTCTAGTTGTATGTACTAAATACTTGTTGCATGTACTAGTTGTATGTACTAGTAGTATATACAAGTTGAAGTTTCTAATCCTAATTATACTAGGTACTAGGGAGGAACTAGTTGTATATACTAGACACTAGTTGTATGTACTAGTTATGTGTACTAGTTATATGTACTAGTTGTATGTACTAGTTGCATGTACTGTTTATATGTATAGGTTGTATATACTAGTTGTATGTACTACTTATATGTACTCGTTACATTTGTATGTACTGGGTGTGGGTACCACTTGTTTGTACTAGTCATATATACTAGTTGTACGTACTATTTATATATACTAAATATATGTGAATGTACTAGGTATATGTACTACTTGCATGTACAAGCTGTTTTAACTGGTTGTATGTACTAATTCTATGTACTAGTTGTATGTACTTGTGATATGTAGTAGATAGAACCAGATGTATGTACAAGATGTATGCACTAGTACTTTGTACTAGCTGTATACTAGTTTTAGGAACTAGTTGTATGTACTATGTGTTTGGACTAGTTGTATGTTCTAGTCGCATGTACTAGTTATATGTACTAGTTACTAGTTGTATGAACTAGTTGTAACTATTAAATTTTTGTACTAGTTGTATGTACTAGTTAATAGTTGTATAGTCTAGTTGTATGTATTAGTTGTATGCACTAGATGTAAGTACTAGTTGTATGTACTATGTGTATGTACCAGTTGTTGATTCTTGTACTATTTATACTATGTACTAGGAAGGTTCTAGTTGTATATACTAGATACTTGTTGCATGTACTAGTTGTATGAACTAGTTTTATGAACTAGTTGGGTGTAGTCTTTATATGTACTAGGTTTATGTACCAGTTATATGTACTAGTTATATTTACTAGCTGTATGTACTATTTGTGTGTTCTAATTGTATGCACTAGTTGTATGTACTACTTATATGTACTCGTTACAATTGTATGTACTGGGTGTATGTACTAGTTGTTTGTACTAGTTATATATACTAGTTGTTCGTACTATTTATATATACTATATATATATGTGTATGTACTAGGCATATGTACTACTTGTATGTACAAGCTGTATTAGCTGGTTGTAAGTACTAATTCTACATACTAGTTATATGTACTAGTTTTATATAGTAGATATGAACCAGTTGTTTGTACAAGATGTATGCACTAGTTCTTAGTACTAGCTATATACTAGTTTTATGAACTTGTTGTATGTTCTATGTGGATGCACTATTTATTTGAACTAGTTATATTTTTATGTATTATGTTATGTTTTATGTTATATGTACTAGTTGAAAGGACTAGTTGTATGTACTAGTTGTAGGTACTAGAACTAGCTATATTTACTAGTTTTAGGTACTAGTTGTATGTATTCGTTGTATGTAGTAGTTGCATATGCTAATTGTAAGTACAAGTTCTGTGTACTATATAGTTGTATGTATATACTAGTTGTATGTACCAGTTGTACGTACTAGTTGTATGTTCTAGTTCTATTTACTAATTGTATGTTCTATTTTTATGTGTGTGTACTAATTATATTTACTTGTTGTAGCGCTAGCTGTATGTACTATTTGTATGTACTATTTACATTTACTAGGTATACGTGTATGTACTAGTTATATGTCCTAGTTCTATGTACTAGTTGCAAGCACTAGTTGTATGTTCCAGTTGTATGTACTAGTCACATGTAAGAATTATATTTACTAGTTACTAATTTTAAAAACTAGTTGTACCTACGAATTTTATGTACTAGCTGTATGTACTCTTTGTATGTATATACTAGTTTTATGTACTAGTTAAATGTACTAGTGTTATATATATATTAGTTGTATGGACTAGTGTCTAGTTGTATGTACTAGTTTTATGTACCCGTTCAAGGTACTAGTTGTAAGTACTGTTTATAATTACTAGGTATATGTGTATGTACTAGTTGTATGTAGTAGGTGTATGTACTAGTTATATGTCCTAGTTGTTTGTACTAGTTATATGTTCTAGTTGAATGTACTAGTTGTATGTACTAGTTGTATATTCTATTTGTGTGTATTGTTACGATGTACTAATTGTATATACTTATTGCATGTACTAGTTGTATGCACTAGTTTTATGAACTAGTTCTATTTATATTTACTAGTTGTTATATGTTTGTGAACTAGTATTATATACTAGTTGTATGCACTAGCTGTATGTACTGGTTGTGTGTACTATTTATAATTACAAGGTATATGTATATTTACTAGTTATATGTAGTTGGTGTATGTACTAGTTATCTATCCTTGTTGTTTGTCCTAGTTGTATCTACTAGTTTAATGTACTAGTTATATGTACTCGTTAATAGTTGTATGAACTAGTTGTACGTACTAATTGTCAATACTAGTTGTATGTACTAGTTTCTAGTTGCATGTACTAGTTTTATGTACTAGTTATATATACTATATGGATGCACTATTCATATGTACTAGTTATATATTTATACTAATTTTATGTCGTAGGTGTGTACTAGTTTTAGGTCCTAGTTTTATGTACTACTTCTATGTACTAGTAGTTGTATGAACTACTTGTATATACTATGTTAATGTACTATGTATATGTGATAGTTATATTTTTAGGTATTAGTTATATGTGGTAGATGTGTGTACTAGTTAAATGAACAAGTTGCAAGTACTAGTTGTATGTACTAGTTGTATGGACTAGTACTAGTTATATTTACTAGTTGTAGATACTAGTTGTATGTACTTGTTGTATGTATACACTAGTTGTATGTACTAATTGTATGTCCTAAGTGTGTGTACTAAATGGAATGTATTAGTTGTATGTACTCTTTGTATGTACTAGTTATATGTACTAATTTTATCTACTAATTGTATGTTCAAGTTGCATGTACTAGTTGCATGAACATGTTCTGCATACTACTTCAATGTACTAGTTCTGTGTACTCGTTACTAGTTGTTAGTAGTAGGTGTAAGTACTAGTTTTATGAACTAGTTCCAGTTTTATGTACTAGTTGTAGGTACTAGTTGTATTTAATAGTTGCAAGTACGATTCGTATGTCCTATTTGCATGTACTAGTTGTATGTACTAGTTGTATGTACTAGTTGTAGGTTCAAGTCCTAGTTATATTAGATACTAGGGAGGTGCTAGTTCTATGTACTAGATACTAATTATATGTACTTATTGTTTGTACCAGTTGTGTGTAATTGTACCAGTTGTATGTACTATTTGTATGTACGAGTTGCATGTACCAGTTGTATGTACTAGGTGTATGTAGTAGTTGTATGTTCTAATTGTTTGAACTAGTTACAAGATATGTACTAGTTACTAGTTTCTAGTTGTATGTACTATTTATAAGTACTAGTTGTATGTACTATGTGTATGTACCAGTTGTTGATTCTTGTACTACTTATACTTTGTACTAGGTAGGTTCTAGTTGTATGTACTAGATACTTGTTGCATGTACTAGTTTTCTTAACTAGTTGTATGAACTAGTTGTATGTTCTGTTTATATGTACTAGTTATATGTACCAGTTATATGTACTAGTTTTATGTACTAGTAGTATGTACAAGTAATATTTACTAGCTGTATGTTCTATCTGTTTGTACTAATTGTATGCACTAGTTGTATGTACTAGTTGTATGTACTCAATACTATTTGTATGTACTAGTCGAATGTAGTAGTTATTTGTACTAGTTGAATGTATAAGTAGTGTGTAATTGTTGTATGTACTAGTTATATGTACTAGTTGTATGTACTAGTTGGATGTACTAGTTGGATGTACTAGTTGGATGTACTAGATGTTTGAACTAGTTTTAGGTTCTAGCACAAGTTATACTAAGTACTAGGAATGAACGGTTCTATGAACTACTTGTTTGTTGGTGTGAACATGTTTTTTGTACTAGTTGCATGTACTATATTTATGTACTAATTATATGTGTATGTACTAGTCATATGTACCAGTTATATGTACTAGTTGAATGTACCACTTTTGTGTAATTTTTGTATGTACTAGTTGTATGTACTACTTATATGTACCCATTACATTTGTATGTACTGGGTGTATGTACCAGTTGTTTGCACTAGATATGAACCAGTTGTATGTACAAGATGTATGCACTAGTTCTTTGTACTAGCTGTATACTAGTTTTATGAACTAGTTGTATGTACTAGTTGAATGTACTAGTTGTATGTACTAGTCGCATGTACTAGTTATACGTACTAGTTACTAGTTGTATGAACTAGTTGTACCTATTAATTTTATGTACTAGTTGTATGTATATACCAGTTGTATGTACTAGCTATGTACTTGTTGTATGTTCTAGTTTTATGTACTAGTTTCTAGTTGTATGTACCATGTGTGTGTACTATTCATATATTCTAGTTATATGTTTATGTATTAGTTATATGTAGTAGGTGTTTGAACTTGTTATATGTACTAGTTGAAAGTACTAGATGTATGTGCTAATTGTATGTACACGTTCTGTGTACTAGTTGTATGTTTATACTAGTTGTATATACTAGCTTTGTACTAGTTGTATGTTCTAGTTGTATTAACTATTTGTATGTACTATTGGTATGTATGTGTACTGGTTATATGTACTAGTTGTATGCGCAAGCTGTATGTACTAGTTGTATGTATTATTTATATTTTCTAGATATATGTGTATGTGCTCGTTATATGTAGTAGGTGTATGTACTAGTTATATGTCCTAGTTGTTTGTGCTAGTTGTACATACGAGTTGAATGTACTAGTTGTATGTTCAAGTATTTTGTACTCGTTCTATGAATTAGTTGTATATACTAGTTTCTAGTTGTATATACCAGTTGTATGTACTTTTTGTAAGTACTGGTTGTATGTACTAGGTGTATGTACTATTTTTATATAGTAGTTATATGTGTATGTACTGGTTATATGTAGTTGTTGTATGTTACAGTTGGATGTACAAGTTGCCTGTACTACGTGTATGTGCTAGCTGTATGTATAAGTTGTAGGTGCTAGTACTAGTTTTATTAGGTACTGAGTAGGAATTAGTTGTTTGTACTAGTTGTTAGGACTACTTTAACTACTTTATTAGTTGTATATACTGGTTCTATGAACCAGTACTAATTAATATTTACTAGTTGTAAGTACTGGTTGTAAGTAGTAGTTGGATGTAGTGGATGTATGTACTAATTGTGTGTGTTAGTTGTATGCACTATTTGTATGTATATACTAGTTGTATGTAGTAGCTATGTACTAGTTGTATGTACTAGTTTCCTGTTTATGTAGTGGTTGTATATACTAGTTGAATGTACTAGCTGTATATACCACTTGTATGTACTTGATACTATTTGTATGTACCAATCAAATGTAATAGTTATATGTACTAGTTGTATGTATTAGTTGTAGGTTCAAGTCCTAGTCATATTAGGTAATTGCGAATTGCTAGTTGTATGTACTAGTTACTAATTGTATGTACTAGTTGCATGTACCAGTTGTGTGTAATTGTACTAGTTGTATGTACTAAAACTAGTTATATTTCCTAGTTGTAGGTGCTAGTTGTATGTACTAGTTGTATGTACTAGTTGTATGTTATAGTTGCATGTACTAGTTAGATGTACTAGTTACTAGTTGTGTGAACTAGTTGTACCTACTAATTCTATGTACTAATTGTATGTACTCTTTGTATGTATATATTAGTTTTATGTACTAGTTAAATGTACTAGTGTTTATATATATACTAGTTGTATATACCAGTTTCTAGTTGAATATACTAGATTTATGTAATATTTGTAATTACTAGGTATATGTGTATGTACTAGTTATATGTCCTAGTTGTTTGTCCTAGTTATATGGACTAGTTGAATGTACTAGTTGTATGTACAAATTGTATGTGCTAGGTGTGTGTACTATTTGGTATGTACTAGTTGTATGTACTATTTGTATGTACTAGTTATGTACCAGTTGTACTTCATAGTTGTATGTACATACTAGTTGTTAATATTAGCTATGCTAGATGTATATTCAAGTTGTATGTTCTATATAGTATTTTGTACTCGTTCTATAAACTAGTAGCATTTACTAGTTTCTAGTTGTAAGTATTAGTTATAAGTACTAGTTGTATGTACTATGTGTATGTACCAGTTGTTGTACTAGTTATACTATGTACTAGGTAGATTCTATTTGTATGTACTAGATACGTGTTGCATGTATTAGTTGTATGAACTAGTTTTATGTACAACTTGTATGGAATAGCTGTATGTACTATTTGTATGTATTAGTTGTATGTACTAGGTGAATGTTGTAGTTGTACGTTCTAATTGTTTGAACTAGTTCTGTGTACTAATTGTATGTACTAGGTATGTACTAGTCGCTAGTTTCTAGTTGTATGTACTAGTTGTATGTACTAGTTGTTAGCACCCAATACTATTTGTATCTACTAGTCGAATGTAGTAGTTATTTGTACTAGTTGAATGTATAAGTAATGTGTAATTGTTGTATATACCATTTGTATGTACTAGTTGTATGTACTAGTTGTATATACTAGATGTTTGAACTAATTTTAGGTTCTAGTGCAAGTTATACTAGGTACTAGGAATGAACTAGTTCTATGAACTACTTGTTTGTTTGTGTGAACTAGTTTTCTGTACTACTTGTATGTACTATATTTATGTGCTAATTATATGTGTATGTATTAGTTATATGTAATACCTATATGTAATAGTTATTTGTACTAGTTGCATGAACTAGTTGCTTGTACTAGTAGTATATACTAGTTGATGGTTCTAATCCTAATTATGCTAGGTACTAGGGAGGAACTAGTTGTATATACTAGACACTAGTTGTATGTACTAGTTATATGTACTAGTTATATGTACTAGTTGTATTTACTACTTATATGTCTAGTTGTATGTACTAGTTGTATGTACTACGTATATGGACTCGTTACATTTGTATGTATGTATGTACATGTATTACATACATGTATGTACTGGTTGTACGTTCTAGTTGTTTGTACTAGTTGTATATACTAGTTTTACGTACTATTTCTATATACTATATATATTAATACATGTACTTGGTACATGTATTACTTGTATGTACTAGCTGTATTAGCTGGTTGAATGAACGAATTCTATGTACTACTGGTATGTACTAGTTGTATTTACTAGTTGTATGTACTAGTCGCAAGTACTAGTTATATGTACTAGTTACTAGTTGTATGAACTAGTTGTACCTATTAATTTTATGTACTAGTTGTATGTTCTAGTTGTATGTATATACCAGTTGTATGTACTAGTTAAATGTACTTATTAGGGGCTGTATTATGTATAATATGAGTTCATACTCAAGTTTTGTAACACTTAATTTATACGTCAATACATCGTTTTTGCAAATGGCGGCGTTCAGGAAGCTTTGGTTAACGAAGCTTTTCCATCGTTATTTATAAAGTTCAGGACACTCAAGCGTCCTCAAATGTTAGTATTCCGAATGTATATATCAAATCCCAATGATGCGGCCAAGTAGTTCGAGTTAATTTGGGGGGCGGCAGCCTCATGAATTTTTAAACTCGAAATACTTCTTTTATATATATACTAGTTGTATGTAATAGTTTCAAATTGTATTTACTAGTTTTATGTACTAGTTGTATGTACTATGTGGATGCACTATTTATTTGAACTAGTTAAATTTTTATGTATTAGTTATATGTAGTAGGTGTCTGTACCAGTTTTATGTACTAGTTGAAAGTACTAGTTGTATGTACTAGTTGTGTGTACTAGAACTAACTATAGTTATATGTACTATTTGTATGCACTAGTTTTATGAACTAGTTCTATTTATATTTACTAGTTGTAGGTACTAGTTATATGTAGCAGATGTATGTACTATTTGTATCTACTATTTGTATGTACTAAGGGCATGTACTATTTATAAGTATCAGTTATATGTATGTAGTAGTTATACGTTTGTGATCTAGTTATATATACTAGTTGTATGCACTATCTGTATGTACTAGTTGTATGTACGGTTTATAATTACAAGGTATATGTGTATTTACTAGTTATATGTAGTTGGTGTATGTACTAGTTATATATACTAGTTGTTTGTCCTAGTTGTATGTACTAGTTGAATGTACTAGTTATATGCACTAGTTAATAGTTGTATGAACTGGTTGTACGTACTAATGGTAAATACTAGTTGTATAAACTAAATGTGTGTACTAGTTTTATGAACTAGTTGTATGTACTAGTTGAATGTACTAGTTGCATGTACTGGTTATATGTACTAGTTATAGTTCTGGGAACTAGTTGGACGACCTAATTGTATGAACTAGTTGTTTGTATATAATAGTTGTATGATTTAGTTAAATGTACTAGTTTTATGTATATAATAGTTGTATGTACTAGTTTCTAGTTGCATGTACTAGTTTTATGTACTAGTTATATATACTATATGGATGCACTATTCACATGTACTAATTATATGTAGAAGGTGTGTAGAAGGTGTGTACTAGTTATAGATCCTAGTTTTATGTACTCGTTCTATGTACTAGTAGTTGTATGGACTTCTTGTTCGTAGTATGTTTATGTCCTATTTATATGTACTAGTTACATTTTTATGTAATTGTTATATGTGGTAGATGTGTGTACTAGTTATATGAACTAATTTCAAGTACTAGTTGTATGTACTAGTTGTATGGACTAGTACTAGTTATATTTACTAGTAGTAGGTACTAGTTGTATGTACTAGTTGTATGTATATACTAGTTGTATGTACTAGCTATGTACTGGTTTTATGTTCTAGTTATATGTACTAGTTGTATGTACAAGCGGTAGGTTCTTGTACTAGTTACACTAGGTGCTAGGAAGGTACTAGTTGTATGTAGTATATACTAATTGGATGTAATTGTTGTATGTACTAGTTGTATGTACTATTTATAATTATTAGGTAAAAGTGTATGTACTAGTTATATGTGGTAGGTGTATGTACTATTTATATGTCCTACTTGTTTTTCCTAGTTGTGTGTAGTAGTTATGTACTAGTTGAATATACAAGTTGTACGTTCTAGAATTATGTACTCATTCTGTGAGCTAGTTGTATATACTAGTTTCTAGTTGTATGTACTAGTTGTAAGTACTAGTTTTATGTACTGGTTGTATGTACTAGTTGTGTGTACTATTTATAATTACAAGGTATGTGTATTTACTAGCTATATGTAGTAGGGGTATGTACTAGTTATATGTCCTGGCTGTTTGTCGTAGTTGTATGGACTAGTTGAATGTACTAATTGTATGTACAAATTGTATATACTAGGTGTATGTAGTGGTTGTATGTTCTAATTGTTTTAACTCAGTTGTATGTACTAATTGTTGGTACTAGTTATGTACAAGTTGTATGAACCAGTTTTAAGTGCTATATAGTTCTGGGTACTAGTTGTATGTACTAATTGTATGCACTAGGTATGTACTAGTTACTAGTTTCTAGTTGTAAGTACTAGTTGTAAATACTAGTTGTATGTACTTTGTGTATGTACCAGTTGTTGATTCTTGTACTACTTATACTATGTACTAGGTAGGTTGTAGTATTATATACTAGATACTTGTTGCATGTACTACTTGTATGAACTAGTTTTATGAACTAGTTGTATGTACTCAATACTATTTGTATGTACCAGTCGAATGTTGGAGTTATTTCTACTAGTTGAATGTATAAGTATTGGGTAATTGTTTTATGTACTAGTTATGCGTACTAGTTGTGTGTACTCTTTTATGTACTATTTGCATGTACTAGTTGTATGTACTAGATGTTTGAACTAGTTTTAGGTTCTAGTACAAGTTATACTAGGTACTAGGAATTAACCAGTTCTATGAACTACTTGTTTGTTTGTTTGAACTAGTTTTCTGTACTAGTTGTATGTACCACATTTATGTACTAGTTATATGTGTATATACTAGTCATATGTATTAGTTATGTGTACTAGTTATATCTACTAGTTGTATGTACTACTTATATGTACTCGTTACATTTGTATGTACTGGGTGTATGTACTAGTTGTTTGTACTAGTTATATATACTAGTTGTACGTACTATTTATATGTACTATATATATGTGTATGTGCTAGGTATATGTACTACTTGTAGGTACTAGCTGTACTAGCTGGTGGTATGTACTAATTCTATGTACTAGTTGTATGCAATAGTTGAATTTACTATTTGTATGTTCTATTTATATATGTGTGTACTAGTTCTATGTACTAATTGTATGTACTAGGTGAGTACTAGTTACTAGTTTCTAGTTGTATGTACTAGTTGTAAGTACTAGTTGTATGAACTATGTGTATGTACCAGTTGTTGATTGTTGTACTACTAATACTATGTACTAGGTAGGTTCTAGCTGTATGTACTAGATACTTGTTGCATGTACTAGTTGTGTGAACTAGTTTTATGAACTAGTTGTGTGTACTCTTTATATCTACTAGTTATGTATACCAGTTATATGTACTCTATAGTTTTCTGTACTAGTAGTATGTACTAGTTATATTTACTAGCTGTATGTACTGTCCGTGTGTTCTAATTGTATGCACTAGTTGTATGTACTAGTTGAATGTACTCAATACTATTTGTATGTACTAGTCGAATGTAGTAGTTTTTTCTACTAGTTGAATGTATAAGTAGTGGGTAATGTTTGTATGTACTAGTTATGTGTACTAGTTGTGTGTACTCTTTGTCTGTACTAGTTGTATGTACTAGTTGTATGTTCTATTGTCTAATTGTATGTACTAGTGTTATGTACTAGCTGTATTTACTAGGTGTATGTTGTAGTTGAATGTTCTAATTGTTGGAACTAGTTCTATGTACTAATTCTATGTACTAAGTATATACTAGTTACTAGTTTCTAGTTGTATATATGTACTAATTGTAAGTACTAGTTGTATGTACTATGTGTATGTACCAGTTGTTGATCCCTGTACTAGTTATACTATGTACTAGGTAGGTTGTAGTTGTATGTACTAGATACTTGTTGAATGTACTAGTTGTATGAACTAGTTTTATGAATTAGTTGTATGTACTGTTTATATGTACCAGTTATATGTACTAGTAGTATGTACTAGTTATAATTACTAGCTTTATATACTATTTGTGTGTACTAATTGTATGCACTAGTTGTATGTACTAGTTGTATGTACTCAATACTATTTGTATGTACTAGTCGAATGTAGTAGTTATTTGCACTAGTTCAATGTATAAGTAGTGGGTAATTGTGGTATGTACTAATTATTTGTACTAGTTGTATGTACTATATTTATGTACTAGGTATATGTACTAGTTGTATGTTATAGTTGTATGTACTACTTATATGTACTCGTTACATTTGTATGTACTGAGTGTATTTATGTTTTTGTATGTATTTATGTATTCCTAGTACTAGGTACTAGGTTCTAGAAATGAACTAGTTCTATGAACTACTTGTTTGTTTGTGTGAACTAGTGTTCTGTACTAGTTGTATGTACTATTTACATTTACTAGGTATACGTGTATTGTACTAGTTATATGTAGTAGGTGTATGTACTATTCATATGGCCTAGTTGTATGTACTAGTTGCATGCACTAGTTGTATGGACTAGTTGTATATACTAGTCGCATGTACTAATTATATTTACTAGTTACTAATTTTATGAACTACTTGTAACTACTAATTTTATGATCTACTTGTAACTACGAATTTTATGTACTACTTGTATACCTTATATTGTTTTCATTTGTCGATTATGTTGTACAGCTTCATGTTACGGAAAGAGTATATATATATATATATCTATATATATAATACAGGTTAATACGCAACTATTATAACACTTATTTTATAAGTCGATATATGTATAATACTAGTTCATACGCAACTATTGTAACACTTAATTTATACGGCAATACATCATTTTTGAAAATGGCGGCGTTCAGGAAGCTTTAGTTTACGAAGCTTTTCCATCGTTATTTATAAAGTTCAGGACACTAAATCGTCCTCAATCGTTAGTATTACGAATATATATATTAAATCCCAACGATATGGCCAAGTAGTTCCAGTTAATGCGGGGGCGGTAGCCCCACGACTTTTTAAACTCGAAATACTTGTTTGTACTAGTTGTATGTATATACCAGTTGTAGACTATTTAAATGTACTAGTTTTATATATATACTATATGTATATTCTAGTTTCTAGTTGTAGTATCTAGTACATACAACTAGAACCTCCCTAGTACATAGTATAAGTAGTACAAGAATCAACAACTGGTACATACACATAGTAAAAACAACTAGTACATACACATAGTACAAACAACTAGTACTTACAACTATTACATACAACTAGAAACTAGTAACTAGTGCATACCTGTACATACAATTAGTACATAGAACTAGTTCAAACAATTAGAACATACAACTAGTACAAAGCTAGTACATACAACTAGTATAAACATACAACTAGTACACCGAACGTATACAAACAATTAGCACATACAACTAGTACTTTTAACTAGTACAAATAATAAGTTCACACACCTACTACATATAACTAATACATAAACATATAACTAGAATATATGAATAGTACATACACATAGTACATACAACTAAAAACTAGTACATACAACTAGTATATATATAAAACTAGTACCTTTAGCTAGTACATACAAGTATTACATAAATTTCGTAGGTACAACTAGTTCATAAAATTAGTAACTAGTAAATATAATTAGTACATGCGACTAGTATATACAACTAGTCCATACAACTGGTACATGCAACTAGTACATACAATTAGGCCATATAACAAGTACATACACCTACTACATATAACTAGTACAATACACGTATACCTAGTAAATGTAAATAGTATCTACAACTAGTACATACAGCTAGCGCATACAACTAGTACATATAACTAGTACATAGACTTAGTACATACAACCAGCTAATACAGCTAGTACCCACAAGTAGTACATATACTTAGTATATAAACATATCAGGGAGTACGGTAGTACTCCCTATGTAGGGATGACACGTTTTTTCGCATTCCCCATACATCGGTATAGGAGCAAAATCCCGAAATAAGCCGAAAATCGACAAAATAAGGCTATGAATAGCTAAATATAAATATACACACTCTAAATAGACCTTAAAGGCAAGCGAATATGTCCCGCTGGCAAAATAATAAACTTTAAAAATTCCCCTTCTCGTCTTCTTCATATTCTTCCTCTTATTATTCTTCTTCTTTGTCAGCCATAACTAAAAAACTAAATAAACTTTTGGACTAATTGTCAAACAAAACTATTGCAAATTTTCCGAACTGTATTCTTTTGTAGAAGCGAGAGCGATAACGCTATTATTGAGTATGACGGTTTTCATGGCCCCAGAGGCAAGGCCTCAATAAATTCGCCATTTTAATGACGTCATAATAAGTCGAAGATGGCAAAACCAAAATGGGTTTTAATACAATCAAATTCCTAGCTTATGCTCCATAAAAAGTACAGAAACTAGAGAAAAAGAAAAATTTTCTACAAAAATAGTGAAGATGTAGGAATGGCACAAAAAGCACTTAAACAAGAAAGGGAAGTTACACAGTGAAGTATTAGCAATGCATGAATCCTACAAGCAAGGGTGTTGTATGATTCATGCATATATAGCTAATGCTTCACTGTGTAACATCCCTTTCTTGTTTATGTGCTTTTTGTGCCATCCCTACATCTTAACTATTTTTGTAGAAAATTTTTATTTTTCTCTAGTATATAATACATATAAATAGTACGTACAACTAGTATATATAACTAGTACAAAAAACTGGTAAATACACCCCGTACATACAAATGTAACAAGTACATATAAGTAGTACATACAACTAGTATATATAAATAGTACATATAACTAATACATATAACTAGTACATATAACTAATACATACATCTAGTCTAGTATATACAACTGGTACCTCCCTAGTACGTAGTACAATTAGGACTACAACCTACAACTACTATACACTACTAGTACATACAACTAGTACATGCAACTAGTGCATACAATTAGTACAAACAAACAGTACATACAACTTGTACTTACAACTAGTACATACAACTAGAAACTAGTAATTCGTATATACTTAGTACATACAATTAGTACATAAAACTAGTTTAAACAATTAGAACATACAACTACTACATACACCTAGTAAATACAGCTAGTACATAACACTAGTACATACAAGTAGACAATAGAACATACAACTAGTACATACAACTAGTACAGACAAAGAGTACACACAACTAGTACATATAACTAGTACATACAAACATTACCCACTACTTATACATTCAACTAGTAGAAAAAACTACTACATTCGACTAGTACGTACAAATAGTATTTAAAACTAGTTCATATAACTAGTACATAACTAGTACATTTCTAGTATATACAATTAGTACATAGAACTAGTTCAAACAATTAGAACATACAACTACTACATACACCTAGTAAATACTATTTGTACATACAATTAGTACATACAAATAGTACATGCAACTAGTACATAAAGCTAGACTATACAACTAATAACTAGTACATACAACTAGTACATAGCTACTACTTACAACTAATATATACATACAATTAGTGCATGCAACTAATACAGACAATTAGTACATAAAACTACTACATTCAACTACTACACACAACCAGAACCTACAACTAGTAAATATAACTAGTACTAGTACATAGAACTAGTACATACAACTAATTCGTTATAGTAGTACTTACAACTAGTGCGTACAACTAATGCCTACTTAGTACCTACTATAACTAGTACTAGAACCTGCAACTAGTATATAGAGCTAGCGCATACACGTAGTACAGGCAACTTGTACATACAACTGTTACATACAACTACTACATATAACCCGTACATACACATAAAACTAGTATATAAAAATAGTACATACACTTAGTACATACAACAAGTACATACAAAACGTATATACAACTAGTACATACAACTAGTACACACAACTAAAAACTAGTACATACACCTAGTTCAAAGAACGAGTGCATAATACTAGAACATACAACTTGTATATACAACTAGTACATAGCAACTGCATACAACTAGTACATACATACAAACTAGTGCGTACAACTGGTATATAACTACTACATGCAACTTGTACATAACTAGTATATAGAACTTGTACATAACTAGTACATAGAACTTGTACATAGTACGAGTACATAAAACTGGCATATACAACTACTACATAAACAACAAACTAGTATATACACACAACTAGTACATAGCTAGTATTTACAATTAATATATACATACAACTAGTACATAAAACTAGTACAAACAATTAGTACATACAACTACTACATCCAACCACTACATACAACCAGTACCTACATCTAGTAAATATAACTAGAACTAGTACATACAACTAGTACATTCAACTAGTACGTAAAAGTAGTACTAACAACTAGTACATACAACTAATGCCTACTTAATACCTACTATAACTAGTACTAGAACCTACAATTAGTACATACAGCTAGCACATACAACAAGTACAGGAAACTAGTACAAACAAGTGGTACATACAACTACTACATATAACCAGTACATACACATATAACTAGTATATAAAAATAGTACATACACCTAGTACATAAACCTACAAAAAGTACATACAGCTAGTACATACAACTAATTCATAGAAAGAGTACATAAAACTTGAACATACAACTAGTACATTCAATTCGTACATACAACTAGCACAAACAACTGGGTCATATAACTAATACATACACCTATTACATATAACGAGTACATACACATATACCTAGAAAATATAAATAGTTCATACAACTAGTACATACAGCTAGTGCATACAACTAGAACATCGAACTAGTACACACACATATAACTAGTACATACAAATAGTAAATACAACTAGAACATAAAACTAGTGCGTACAACTAGGACATGCAAATAGTACATGCAACTAGTATCTAGTACATAAAACTTGTATAAACATACAACTAATACACCGAACATGTACATGCAATTAGCACATACAACTAATACTTTTGAACTAGTACGTATCACAAGTTCACACACCTGCTACACATAACTAATACATAAACGGATAACTAGTATATATGAATAGTACATAAACATAGTACATACAACTAGAAACTAGAACATACAACTAGGATATATAAAAAATAGTACATTTAACTAGTACATACAACTGGTATATACATACAGCTAGCACATACAACAAGTACAGGAAACTAGTACAAACAAGTGGTACATACAACTACTACATATAACCAGTACATACACATATAACTAGTATATAAAAATAGTACATACACCTAGTACATAAACCTACAAAAAGTACATACAACTAGTACATACAACTAATTCATAGAAAGAGTACATAATACTTGAACATACAACTAGTACATTCAATTCGTACATACAACTAGCACAAACAACTGGGTCACATAACTAATACATACACCTATTCCATATAACGAGTACATACACATATACCTAGAAAATATAAATAGTTCATACAACTAGTACATACAGCTAGTGCATACAACTAGAACATCGAACTAGTACACACACATATAACTAGTACATACAAATAGTAAATACAACTAGAACATAAAACTAGTGCGTACAACTAGGACATGCAAATAGTACATGCAACTAGTATCTAGTACATAAAACTTGTATAAACATACCACTAGTACACCGAACATGTACATGCAATTAGCACATACAACTAGTACTTTTGAACTAGTACGTGTCACAAGTTCACACACCTGCTACACATAACTAATACATAAACGGATAACTAGTATATATGAATAGTACATACACATAGTACATACAACTAGAAACTAGAACATACAACTAGGATATATAAAAAATAGTACATTTAACTAGTACATACAACTGGTATATACATACAACTAGTACATACAACTAGAACTTACAAGTAGTACATAAAATTTGTAGGTAGAGCTAGTTCATAAAATTAGTAACTAATAAGTATAATTTGTACATGCAACTTGTACATACAACTAGTACATACAACTAGTGCATGCAACTAGTACATACAACTAGGCCATATAACTAATACATACACCTACTACATATAACTAGTACATTACACGAATACCTAGTAAATGTAAATAGTACATACAACTAGTACATACAGCTAGCGCATACAACTAGTACATATAACTAGTGCATAGAATTAGTACATACAACCAGCTAATACAGCTAGTACCTACAAGTAGTACGTATACCTAGTTCTTACACATAAATATAGTACATATAAATAGTACGTACAACTAGTATATATAACTAGTACAAACAACTAGTATATACACCCAGTATATACAAATGTAACGAGTACATAAAAGTAGTACACACATCCAGTACATACAACAATTACACAAAACTGGTACATACAACTAGTACATATAACTAGTACATATAACTAATACATACAACTAGTGTCTAGTATATACAACTAGTTCCTCACTAGTACCTAGTATAATTAGGACTAGAACCTACAACTAGTATATGCTACTAATACATACAACTAGTACATGCAACTAGTACATATAAGTAGTACATAGATTTAGTACATACAACCAGCTGATACAGGTAGTACCTACAAGTAGTATATATACCTAGTACATACACAAAAATATAGTACATATAAATAGTACGTACAACTAGTATATATAACTAGTACAAACAACTAGTATAGACCCCCAGTATATACAAATGTAACGAGTACATATAAGTAGTACATACAACTAGTACATACAACAATTACACAAAACTGGTACATACAACTAGTACATATAACTAGTACATATATCTAGTACAAACAACTAGTGTCTAGTATATACAACTAGTACCTCCCTAGTACCTAGTATAATTAGGACTAGAACCTACAACTAGTATATACTACTAGTACATACAACTAGTACATGCAACTAGTACATATAACTAGTACATATAACTATTACATATGACTAGTACATAGACATATAACTAGTACATAAATATAATACATACAACTAATGCAGAAAACTAGTTCACACAAACAAACAAGTAGTTCATAGAACTAGTTCATTCCGAGTACCTAGTATAACTGACTAGAACTAGAACTTAAAACTAGTTCAAATATCTAGTACATACAACTAGTACATACAATTAGGCAATAGAACATACAACTAGTACAAACAACTAGTACATGTAACTAGTACATACAACAATTACACACTCCTTATACATTCAACTAGTACAAATAACTACTACATTCGACAATTACATACAAATAGTATTGAGTACATACACCTAGTTCATACAACTAGTGCATACAATTAGTACACACGGATAGTACATACAGCTAGTAAATATAACTAGTACATACTACTAGTACATAAAACTATAGAGTACATATAACTGGTACATATAACTAGTAGAAATAAACAGTACACACAACTAGTTCATAAAACTAGTTCATACAACTAGTACATGTAACAAGTATCTAGTATATACAACTAGAATCTACCTAGTACATTGTATAAATAGTACAAGAATCAACAACTGGTACATACACATAGTACATACAACTACTACTTACAACTAGTACTTACAACTAGAAACTAGTAACTAGTACATACCAAGTACAAACAATTAGAACATAGAACTAGTTGAAACAAATAGAACATACAACTACTACATACACCTAGTACATACAACTAGTACTTAGAACTAGTTCATATAACTAGTACATACAATGGAACCTGAGTAAGCGGTCACCTTATTAAAGCGGTCACCTCCCTTTTCCGGTCGCCAACGTATACTCCCGAACAATCCGCTAATTGAAGTATACATCGAGACCTTGTTAATGTGGTCACCTGCGTAATGCATATAGCGGTCGCCCTTCCGTGGCCCCGAAGGGATTTCTCTTCTCTGTAATGCGGCCATACAGATTTGAAAGTACGTAAATGACAACAATTTATCGATAAAATGTTCTAAAGAGTCTCCTTTACTCCTTCAGTGACTCTTGCAGCTTTCTTATAAAGTTCTGGTGTCCATCGAAATGATAAAAACATGGAACTTCCAGCCCGAGACCAACACCACGATTCACAGGGCTGCCAGTGACCTCACACACAATCTGGTTCCCTTGTCTGAGGAGGAAAAAGTGAGTATATCGAGCGAATGACCTTGGAACTTGACCTACAACCTGTCCGTTCTTCTTTACCGCCATTGCCATTGGGTCATATGGGTTGGACGGCTCTGCTTCCACCTCTAAAACTTCTCCTGGCTCTGGTGTCCACAAGTCTTTATAATCATGGAACCCACGAATAAACGATGCGTAGCTAAAGTGAGAAACAGATACAGAAGTGGCGTTCGCAGCCATACGACTGAAGCTTGATTGGGTAGCAGCTGCTATACACCCACACTAACACGTTTCGTTATAGCTATACTCGCGCCTCTAACATGCCTCGAAAAGAATTGACATTGAAACAACGTGTGGAGGTGATTAGGTACCAAAAGAGCCACCCAAAAGGAGGAACTCAAATTTTGGCAGAACGTTTTGGCTGTGGCAGAACACAGATTCAGTCAATTTTGAAAGCCAAGGAGGAGATTCTTTAAGATTTTGAAAAGAATGGAAGTGAAGACAAGAAGAAGAACAGAAAAGCTGAATTTCCGGACATTGATGATGCTGTTTACAAATGGTACTGTCTTGTTCGGGAAAGGAACATTCCCATATCAGGACCAATGCTCCAGGAGGAGGCCCATTTGATTGCTGAACGACTCGAGAATTCCCGGTTCAAGGCATCCAATGGTTGGCTCCAGTCATTCAAAGCTCGCCACCATTTAAAAATGCTCACAGTTTGTGGAGAGTCAGCTAGTGTTCCCCAAGGAACTGTGGACAAGGTAGAACATGTATAAAGTGCAGTAGTGGTCAAAAAATGGAACAAGTCATGTGAGACTCTAATGGCTTCATCAAACGTGTGGATGGTGTAATTGTTCACTTCTGAACTTGGGGTATCATTTTCACTACCTACATCATCATCATCATCATCATCGTCACTGTTGTCCTAGAGTTCGATTTGGCTATTGGATGGCAGTTCTCCACTGATGGCTTTTTCACGCAACTGTGTACGTAGATCTTCCAATGTTGTTCCTTCTGGCACAGTGGCATAAGCTGGCATGTCTTCCTCAGCCTGAATGTATTCCTGGGCAGAAATCGTTGGGTTAATGTGGTGGACAAGCTCCTCCAATTCGTCAACTTCAGCGAAGGGATCTGAAAGGTGGTCTATTTTACCCACAACCACGCCACAGTTCTTGAAGCACTTAATGATTGTGTCTTCTTTGACTTTGTGCCATGCAAGTTTAATCATTCGAGTGGCAGTCAGGATATCCACTGATTTGGCTATGTCAAATGCGGACAAGCTGGCTGACGAATCAATTGCTGCTAATGTATGTTTGATCAAAAGTGCCCTGTACTGGCACTTGAAGCTTTGAATTACTCCCGCATCGAGTGGTTGCAGACGAGATGTGGTATTCACTGGAAAGAATACCACTTTGATGTTGGAAAATGTGGAGCTGTCTTGATAATCCCGAGGATGGCAAGGAGCATTATCAAGCAGAAGAAGAATGTGGCGGTCCTCCCTTTTCAGTCTTTGGTTAAGTGATGCTAGGATATCATCCATAATCTCTGAAGTCATCCATGCTTTCTTATTTGCATAGTATGGCACTCCATGTGGTTTTTGCTTATCTTTGAGGCCGCCAAAGCAATGAGGAGATTTTGACTTGCCTATTACAATTGGTGGTTCTTTCTCACCAGCCGCATTGATGAAAAAGACAACAGTCACCCTGTCTTTTGATTTTTTGCCACCCTTACACTGTGAAGCAGATTGAGCAAGGGTTCTATCAGGTAGGGCTCGGAAAAAGCAGCCGGTCTCATCAGTGTTCCAAATGTTCTTTGGTACATACCCTATTACCAAATCCTTCACTCTGCTATGCCATGCCTCCACCGTTCCTTGGGGAACACTAGCTGACTCTACACAAACTGTGAGCATTTTTAAATTGTGGCGAGCTTTGAATGACTGGAGCCAACCATTGGATGCCTTGAACCGGGAATTCTCGAGTCGTTCAGCAATCAAATGGGCCTCCTCCTGGAGCATTGGTCCTGATATGGGAATGTTCCTTTCCCGACCAAGACAGTACCATTTGTAAACAGCATCATCAATGTCCGGAAATTCAGCTTTTCTGTTCCTCTTCTTGTCTTCACTTCCATTCTTTTCAAAATCTTAAAGAATCTCCTCCTTGGCTTTCAAAATTGATTGAATCTGTGTTCTGCCACAGCCAAAACGTTCTGCCAAAATTTGAGTTCCTACTTTTGGGTGGCTCTTTTGGTGCCTAATCACCTCCACACGTTGTTTCAATGTCAATTCTTTTCGAGGCATGTTAGAGGCACGAGCATAACTATAACGAAACGTGTTAGCGTGGGTGTAAGGCAGCTGCTACCTAATCAAGCTTCGGTCGTATGGCTGCGAACGCCACTTCTGTATCTGTTTCTCACTTTAGCTACACATCGTTTATTCGTGGGTTCCATGATTATAAAGACTTGTGGACACCAGAGCCAGGAGAAGTTTTAGAGGTGGAAGCAGAGCCGTCCAACCCGTATGACCCAATGGCAACAGCGGTAAAGAAGAACGGACAGGTTGTAGGTCACGTTCCAAGGTCATTCGCTCGATATACTCCCTTTTTCCTCCTCAGACAAGGGAACCAGATTGTGTGTGAGGTCACTGGCAGCCCTGTGAATCGTGGTGTTGGTCTCGGGCTGGAAGTTCCATGTTTTATCATTTCGATGGACACCAGAACTTTATAAGAAAGCTGCAAGAGTCACTGAAGGAGTAAAGGAGACTCTTTAGAACATTTTATCGATAAATTGTTGTCATTTACGTACTTTCAAATCTGTATGGCCGCATTACAGAGTAGAGAAATCCCTTCGGGGCCACGGAAGGGCGACCGCAAAACGCATTACGCAGGTGACCACATTAACAAGGTCTCGATGTATACTTCAATATAGTGGATTGTTCGGGAGTATACGTTGGCGACCGGAAAAGGGAGGTGACCGCTTTAATAAGGTGACCGCTTACTCAGCTTCCACTGTATGTACTAGTTATATGAACTAGTTCTAAGTACTAGTTGTATGTACTAGGTGTATGTAGTAGTTGTATGTTCTATTTGTTTCAACTAGTTCTATGTTCTAATTGTTTGTACTAGGTATGTACTAGTTACTAGTTTCTAGTTGTAAGTACTAGTTGTAAGTACTAGTTGTATGTACTATGTGTATGTACCAGTTGTTGATTCTTGTACTATTTATACAATGTACTAGGTAGATTCTAGTTGTATATACTAGATACTTGTTACATGTACTAGTTGTATGAACTAGTTTTATGAACTAGTTGTGTGTACTGTTTATTTCTACTAGTTATATGTACCAGTTATATGTACTCTATAGTTTTATGTACTAGTAGTATGTACTAGTTATATTTACTAGCTGTATGTACTATCCGTGTGTACTAATTGTATGCACTAGTTGTATGAACTAGTTGTATGTACTCAATACTATTTGTATGTAATTGTCGAATGTAATAGTTATTTGTACTAGTTGAATGTATAAGTAGTGTGTAATTGTTGTATGTACTAGTTACATGTACTTGTTGTATGTACTATTTGTATGTACTAGTTGTTTGTAGTAGTTGAATATTCTATTGCCTGAATGTATGTACTAGTTGTATGTACGTTTTGTATGTACTTGTTGTATATACAAGTTGTATGTTCTAGTATTATGCACTCGTTCTTTGAACTAGGTGTATGTACTAGTTTCTAGTTGTGTGTACTAGTTGTATGTACTAGTTGTATGTACTAGTTGTATGTACGTTTTGTATGTACTTGTTGCATGTACTAAGTGGATGTACTATTTTTATATACTAGTTTTATGTGTATGTACGGGTTTTATGTAGTAGTTGTATGTAACAGTTGTAAGTACAAGTTGCCTATACTACGTGTATGCGCCAGCTGTATGTACTAGTTGTAGGTTCTAGTACTAGTTATAGTAGGTACTAAGTAGGCATTAGTTGTACGCACTAGTTGTAAGTACTACTATATCGAATTAGTTTTATGTACTAGTTCTATGTACTAGTACTAGTTATATTTACTAGTTGTAGGTTCTGGTTGTATGTAGTAGTTGTATGTACTAATTGTCTGTATTAGTTGTATGCACTAGTTGTATGTATATACTAGTTGTAAGTAGTAGCTATGTACTAGTTATATGTACTAGTTATTAGTTGTATAGTCTAGCTTTATGTACTAGTTGCATGTACTATTTGTATGTACTAATTGTATGTACAAATAGTGTATACTAGGTGAATGTAGTAGTTGTATGTTCTAATTGTTTGAACTAGTTCTATGTACTAATTGTATATACTAGAAATGTACTAGTTATGTACTAGTTATGTACTAGTTATATGAACTAGTTTTAAATACTATTTGTACGTACTAGGTGTATGTGGTAGTTGTATGTTCTAATTGTTTAAACTAGTTCTATGTACTAATTGTATGTACTAAGTATGTACTAATTACTAGTTTCTAGTTGTATGTACTAGTTGTAAGTACTAGTTGAATGTACAGTTTAAATGTACTCAAAACTATTTGTATGTACTAGCGAATGTTGGAGTTATTTGTACTAGTTGAATGTATAAGTAGTGGGTAATTGTTGTATGTACTACTTATATGTACTAGTTGTATGTACTCTTTGTATGTACTATTTGTATGTACTAGTTGAATGTACTAGTTGTATGTACTATTGCCTAATTGTATTTACTAGTTGTATGTACGAGATGTTTGAACTAGTTTTAGGTTCTAGTACAAGTTATACTAGGTACTAGGAATGAACTAGTTCTATGAACTACTTGTTTGTTTGTGTGAACTATTTTTTTGTACTAGTTATATGTATAATATTTATGCACTAGTTATATGTGTATGTACTAGTCATATGTACTAGTTATATGTACTAGTTATATGTACTAGTTGCATGTACTAGTTGTATGTACTAGTAGTATATACTAGTTGTAGGTTCTAGTCCTAATTGTACTACGTACTAGGGAGGTACCAGTTGTATAAACTAGACTAGATGTATGTATTAGTTATATGTACTAGTTATGTGTATTAGTTATATGTACTAGTTGTATGTACTACTTATATGTACTTGTTACATTTGTATGTACTGGGTGTATGTACCAGTTGTTTGTACTAGTTATATATACTAGTTGTACGTAGTATTTATATGTACTATATACTAGAGAAAAATAAAAATTTTCTACAAAAATAGTAAAGATGTAGGGATGGCACAAAAGGCACATAAACAAGAAAGGGATGTTACACAGTGAAGCATTAGCTATATATGCATGAATCATACAACACCCTTGCTTGTAGGATTCATGCATAGCTAATACTTCACGGTGTAACATCCCTTTCTTGTTTAAGTGCTTTTTGTGCCATCCCTACATCTTCACTATTTTTGTAGAAAATTTTTATTTTTCTCTAGTTTCTGTACTTTTTATGGAGCATAAGCTAGGAATTTGATTGTATTAAAACCCATTTTGGTTTTGCAATCTTCGACTGATTATGACGTCATTAAAATGGCGAATTTATTGAGGCCTTGCCTCTGGGGCCATGAAAACCGTCATACTCAATAATAGCGTTATCGCTCTCGCTTCTACAAAAGAATACAGTTCGGAAAATTTGCAATAGTTTCATTTAACAATTAGTCCAAAAGCTTATTTAGTTTTTTAGTTATGGCTGACGAAGAAGAAGAATAATAACAAGAAGAATATGAAGAAGACGAAAATGGGAATTTTTAAAGTTTATTATTTTGCCAGCGGGACATATTTGCTTGCCTTTAAGGTCTATTTAGAGTATGTATATTGTATATTTAGCTATACATAGCCTTATTTTATCGATTTTCAGCTTATTTCGGGATTTTGCTCCTATACCGATGTATGGGGAATGCAAAAAAACGTGTCATCCCTACATAGGGAGTACTACCGTACTCCCTGATATGTTTATGTACTAAGTATATGTACTACTTGTGGGTACTAGCTGTATTAGCTGGTTGTATGTACTAAGTCTATGTACTAGTTGTATATATGTACTAGTTGTATTTACTATTTGTATGTACTATTTATATGTGTGGGTACTAGTTATATGTACTAGTTGTATGCGCTAGCTGTATGTACCAGTTGTAGATACTGTTTACATTTACTAGGTATACGTGTATTGTACTAGTTATATGTAGTAGGTGTATGTACTTGTTATATGGCCTAATTGTATGTACTAGTTGCATGTACCAGTTGTATGGACTAGTTGTATATACTAGTCGCATGTACTAATTATATTTACTAGTTACTTTTATGAACTAGTTGAACCTACGAAATTTATGTAATACTTGTATGTACTAGCTAAAGGTACTAGTTTTATATATATACTAGTTGTATGTACTAGTTTTAGTTGTATGTACTATGTGTTTGTACTATTCATATATACTAGTTATATGTTTATGTATTAGTTATATGTAGTAGGTGTGTGAACTTGGTATAAGTACTAGTTAAAAGTACTAGTTGTATGTGCTAATTGTTTGTATATGTTCGGTGTACTAGTTGTATGTTTATACTAGTTGTATGTACTAGCTTTGTACTAGTTGTATGTTCTAATTGTTTGAACTAGTTCTATGTACTAATTGTATGTACTAGGTATGTACTAGTTACTAGGTTCTAGTTGTATGTAATAGTTGTAAGTACTAGTTGTTTGTACTATGTGTATGTACCAGTTGTTGATTCTTGTACTACTTATACTATGTACTAGGGAGGTTCTAGTTGTATATGTACTAGTTGTATGTACTAGTTATATGTATTAGTTATCATGTACTCGTTCTATATAGTATATACTAGTTCTACTTAATAGTTTTAGAACTAGGTGTATGTACTAATTTAATATGTATGTACAAGTTGTATATACTAGTAGGAGGTCCTAGTACTAGTTAAACTAGATACTGGTTAGGTTGTGTATGTTATATTCATAGGTACTAGTTGTATGTGCTAGTTGTATGAACTAGTGGTATGTACTGTGCTATGTACTATTTATATGTACTAGCTACATGTGTATGTACTAGTTATACGCAGTGGTTGTTTGTACTAGTTGTATGTACTATGCTATGTAATATTTATATGTACTAGCTATATGTGTATGTACTAGTTATATGTTCTAGTTGTATGTACTAGTTGTATATACTAGTATATGTACTACTTGTAGGTTCTAGTACTAGTTATACTAGGTACTAGGGAGGTACTAGTTGTATTTAGTAGCACTAGTTATATTTACTAGTTGTAGGTTCTAGTTGCAAGTACTTGTTGAATGTTATAGTTGTATTTATTAATTGAATGTAGTAGTTGTATGTCCTAGTTTTATGTACTACCAATATGTACTAGTTATCTACTAGTTTTACATAGTAGTTGTATTAACTACTTGTTTGTACTATTACTGGTAATATTTAGTAGTTGTAAATACTAATTGTTTGTACTAGTTGAATGTACTAGTACAAGTTATATATAGTAATTATAGGTATTATTGTATGTAGTTTTTTGTTCTAATTGTTTGAACTAGCTGTATGTACTAATTGTATACTACTTGTATGTACTAGTTGTATGTACTGTTTGCAGGTACTTATTGTATGTACTAGGTGTATAGGTACCAGGTTTATGCATATTTACTAGTTATATGTTGTAGTTGGGTACTAGTTATAGGTACTTGTTTGATGTACTAGTTGTATATACTAGTTTTATGTACTAGTTGTAGGTTCTGGTATTAGTAAAACTACGTTCTAAGTAGGTACTCGTATGTACTAGTACTAATTAAATTAACTAGTTTTAAGTACTAGTTATATATACTAGTTGAATGTAATAGTTGTATGTACTAATTGCATATACTAGTTGTGTGTACTAGTTGTGTGTACTATTTGTATGTACTAGTTTTATGTACTAGATGTATGCACTAATAGTATGTAATAATTCTACGTACTAGTTGGAGTTCCGGTTTAATGTACTAGTTGTATGTACTATATTTATGTACTAGTTATATGTGTATGTTCTAGTCATAGGTACTAGTTGTAAGTACAAGTTGCATGAACTGGTGGTATGTACCAGTACTGATAATATTTACTAACTGTAGGCACTAATTATATTTACTAGTTGTATGTCCCAGTTGTTTGTACTAGTTGTATGTACTAGATGTGTGTACTAATTGTATGTAATAATTCTATATAGTAGTTGGAGTTCTAGTTTAATGTACGTACTATTTATATGTACTAGTTATATGTGTATGTTCTAATCATAGGTTCTAGTTGTAAGTACAAGTTGTGGGAACTAGTTGTTAGTACTAGTTGTATGTGCCAGTTGTATGTACTAGTTGTATGTACTAGATGTATGTACTAATTCTATGTAATACTTCTATGTACTAGTTGGAGTTTTAGTTTAATGTACGTACTATATATATATACTAGTTATATGTGTATGTACTAGTTGTATGTACTAGTTGTATGTACTAGTTGTGTGTACTAGTTGTGTCTACTACTTGTATGTATTAGTTGTATGTACTAGTTGTAAGTGCTACATACTAGGTGTATGTAGTAGTTGTATGGACTAGTTCTATGTACTAGTTGTATGTGCTAGATACTAGTTGTATTTAGTAGGTGTATGGACTATATAGTTCTATGTACTAGTTTCGTGTACCAGTTGAATGAACTAGTTGTTTTTTTAATAGTTTTATGTACTAGTTGTATGTACTAATTGCATGTACTAGTTGTATTTAATAGTTGTATTTACTAGTTTTAGGTCCTAGTTGTATGTACTAGTTGTATGTACTAGTTGCATGTACTAGTTGTATTTACTAGTTGTGTGTACTATTTACATGTAATAGTTATATGTGTATGTACTAGTTATATGCAGTAATTGTTTGTACTATATATTTATTTGAACTAGCTATAGGTAATAGTGGATTTTACTAGTTGCATTTTCTAGTTGTATGTACTAGTAACTAGTTTTAGGTAAAAGTTCTATGAACTAGCTGTAGGTATTATTCATATGTACTAGTTAAATGTGTATGTACTAGTTATATGTAGTAGTTGTGTGTATATACATACAATTAGTACATACAATTAGTTACTAGTACATACAACTAGTTACTAGTATATAAAAGTAGTACATATAACTACATACAACTAGTACATACAACTAGGACATACAGATAGTTACTAGTACACACAACTAGTACATACAACTAGTACATACGACTAGTTACTACTACATACACCTTGTCTATACAACTAGTACATACAACTAGTAACTAAAACTAGCACAAACAACTAGTGTATACAACAATTGAACACGACTGGTACATACAAGTAAAACATATAATTACATACAACTAGTTCAAACAACTAGTATATACATACAATTAGGACATACAGATAGTTACTAGTACATACAACTAGTATATGCAACTAATACATACAATTAGTACATATAACTAGCGCATACAACTAGTACATAAACTAGTACATACAACTACTACATATAACTAGTACGTACAACTAGTTACTAGTACTTACAACTAGTTACTAGTACATGGAACTAGTAAATACAACTAGTCCATACAGCTTGTACATACAACAAGTACATACAAATAGTTCTTTAACTAGTACATAGAACTAGTACATATAACCAGTACCTATAACTAATAAACAAAACCAGTACTAGTACATAAAACTAGTACATACAACTAGTTACTGGTACATACAACTATATAGAACATACCACTAGTACATACAATTAGTTACTGGTACAAATATACGACTAGTACACAACTAGTACATACAATTAGTACATACAAGTAGTTACTAATACATACAACTAGTACATATAACTACATACAACTAGAGCATACAACTTGGACATACAACAAGGACATACAGATAGTTACCAGTACTTACAACTAGTACATACAACCTGTACATAAAACTAGAACATACAACTAGTACAAATATCTATTACATGTGACTAGTTGCTACTACATACACCTTGTACATACAACTAGTACATACAACTAGTACTTATATATACTAATAGTTTCTAGTACATACAACTAGAACAAACAACTATAGTGCATTTCACCATAAATGCAAAAATAGCTGACAAAAACGATTATTTTGAAAAAGTTGACTTATTTCACCATGGCAACCAATTTATGACAGGTGGGTTACCATGAAAACACCTTACAATATTGTGACATTGGTTGCTAAGGTTTTTAGAGTGTTGCGCAATAGCGTTGAAGAAGAAGAAGAGAATTGAAAGCTTCAGTCTTTGTATCTCACTAACGTTAAGAGGTAAGCCAATACTTTTCTACAAATAGTTATAATAATGTATTTCCTAAAGTTGGATATTGATTTAAACATCATATGACAAACTTAAGGTATGATTTTTAGGCAAGTCGGCCAATCGACTTGTTGGGACATTCTGTAATTTCAGCCAGTAACGTCTACCGTGCTGGCGCTGACACTTTGGCATATGAAGAAGACATAAGTGTGCTAGATTGTGACGGATAGTTTTTGCCTAGTTTCCCTTTCAATAAGGAGATAATTGTCTATATTTTGATATTGTGTTTGTTTAGGCTGCTCAAAGTTATGCATGCGTATTGGAATTTGGTAGACCTTTAGGCCATTTCAGCATCCCAGGGACTTTGTATCCTTACTTAATCAGGTCTTGTCAAAAACTTATCGGATAGCTTTTCCAGGATTTCCATTCTCCCTCGTAACTTGGTACCTTTCTTTATGTAACTATGATGATTTGTCACCTTAATGCCTATTAACATAATCTACGCATTGTATGGTTTACAAATTCAGCATATCCGTTGAACATTTGATTGTATTTTTCCTTCTTGTTATAGAATGTATCTCAAAGTTTTAGTGTTGTTTGTAATTTCAAAATAACACCTAATTTTAATTACCATGATATTATAGGTGTTATGTAAATAATATATATATAAGGATAAAACTTTATATGGTCTCGGTGGGCACTCTCCTATGAGATTTGTATTCTTTCACCTTCACGTCTGCAGCTCTCCCAGTGGTGGCATTCCCATCTGGATTAAGATAGGCATGGTTGTAGTCCCGGTATTTTCTGAAAAATTTAAGAATGAGGTCTACATCAGCTGACTCTAATGCAAGTGGAACTGTCCTTCTTAAACCAGCCATAGAGTAGTCACATCTTTCTCTAGTATACTGCTTAGCCTTGGCCCAGCATCGCTCAATAGGGTTGAGCTCTGGGTGGAACTATTATGTGAGTACATACCAGCACATTCACATTAGCACATTGTGAGGTGATTTGAGGCATGTACAGTACAAATCAGCAAAATCTGAACACTCAATGAGTGCACGGATTGTAAAGCGGAAGGTTTTTAGAAAGTGTTTGAAAACGGTAAAGTACCTTTTTTCAGTTCTATAAAATGGATGTCTTTGTGCTTATATTTCAATGTGATAAACTGAAATATTTGACACTTTTTGTTTATTTGATTAACATGGCAAGGACTATGTGCACTGGTACACCCATTAAACGTTCAGTTTTTCCTGATTTGTACATACCTTTGGATTGAATAGACATTCATGGCCCCTTTCTTCTAAAAACGTTTGCACCATAGGCTTTTCATACTTAAAGTCTGGAAACTCCTCTAATATTTCGCATCGATTAAGGTGTGTAGTGTTAACTCCTTGCTCCTGAAGAACAACTTCAAGGCCTTTTGGTGTTCCATCACGAAAAACCATTAACTGCTCCCTCCCATCTGGTAGTCTTCCTGGTCTCATACGAGGCTGTCCCCCTCCAGGTTTGGCATCATTTGCATTAAAGAGAGTTTCATGATGGTAAATTAGGACAAGATGCTTTGATTGTGAAGGATCGCCTAGACATGTTTTTTATAATTAAATTTACTTGTTGATTTACTCTTATTGTGGACATACCAGAGTTCCAAGAGGGTATACCATGACTGCAAATGGGTGGAGGTAGGTGAGTTTCTAGAAATTTGATTTTTCTGAGAAAATTCATACGAAATTAAACCGTTTCTGGTTTGTCGTGCCCATCGCTGTATCCCTGTTTGTATGGCTTTTGAGTAAATCCTAGTTTCTTTATGTACTTATAATTATTTGTTCATTAATAATTAATACATACAACTAGTAAATATAACTTGTACTAGTACATACAACTAATTCATACAACTATTACATTCAACTAGTACATACAACTAGAACCTACCTAGTACCTTACATAACTAGCACAAGAATCAACAACTAGTGTATACAACTAGTACATACAACTAGTACATACTACTAGTTCATAGAACGAGTACATAATACTAGAACATACAACTTGTATATGCAACTAGTACATAACTAGTACATGCAACTACTACATACAACTTTTACATACAACTAGTACCTACAATTAGTAAATATAACTAGAGCTAGTACATATAACTAGTGCATACAACTAGTACAAACAATTAGTACACACAACTAGAACATGCAACTAGTACATACGACTAGTACATGACAAGTAGTACACACAACTAGTACATACAATTAGCACATACAACTAGTACATTCAACTAGTACAGTGAATTATGTGAAGTTATCCGAACCCCATTGGTCAAATGGCCCAAAAATTAAGTGAAAAGTTCGGATAAGTGAAATACAATCAAATATGTATAACAGTAGAACAATTTCTTTGGACAATCAGCACGCCAACAAAACATGTATAGATCACTTTAATGACTGTATAACATTCTATAACATAGTACAAATACATATGCATGTGCTCATACATACATTTACTTTTGCAGCATCTCTAGTAAGGTCCTCTGTTTTAGGGACTCTCCTCGTTTACGGACTGCGAGGGCATGGAGTTCTCTCAACATGCATGTGTTGTATAGATTTACTTCAGGCTGGTATTCAAGCCATGTGAGGCACTTCTCAATCATATGAGTTGCCAGTTGGAGACAGGACAGACATTCGATTCTCCTTCCTCTGGTTCAGGCTCATCTTCCTGGTCAGGCACTTGCTCTGAAAGAACATGGTCACAGATTTTATCATCTGTCATCAGCTGAAAGCCAGGATCATTGGAATCACTGTTAAGCCAGGAACTGATCTCATTTTCATCCATACTGTATCCCATCTCCTGAAATTCATGTATAAAATCTTGCACATCTTCCTCTCCTTCAGTCTGATCTTCACTCTCCTTTGCTTCTTGAATAGGCATGATCTTTCTCCACGACTTGCGTAGTGTGGATTCCTTGATTTCACCCCATGACTCTGCGATTAGCTCTGTGACAATTTTCATATTCACTAACTTCAGGAAATCAATGAGAGATACGCCATTCTCATCTTCTATCAATAGCCTTCGTAACAATTTCTTCTTGTAGTGGTGCTTGAGTGCCACAAGTACCCCTTGATCCATTGGTTGAATCAAGGAAGTGACATTTGGTGGCAAGTAAAAGGCAGTGATCTTTCCATCATCCACTAATGAGGCCTTCTTCACTGGGGTGGGCAGGGCAATTATCCAGCACCAGAACAGCCCTTGGCTCCAAGCCAAGAGAAGAGAGCTCTTTGCGTACTGTAGGGATGAATGAGTTGTGAAACCAGGCATGAAAAATCTCGGGCTCATCCATGCACTTTTCTGGCCACAGTTCTCCACAGGTAGGAGGTCCATCCTCAAACCCCTAAAACACCTTGGGTGTTTTGCTTTTCCGATAACCTGGAGAGGTAACTTGATGGTGCCTGTAGCATTTGCACAGGCATTGATTGTGACTCTCTCTTTGCTCAGCTTTCTTCCATCAGCAGAGTGCTCAAAGGAAGCAGCTAGTGTCTTGTCTGACAACAAGCGAAAGTTAAGTCCAGTCTAATCAAAATTGAAAATTTGATTGAGAGTAAGCTGGTGCTCTTCAACGAATTCCCTGAGAGATGTGACGAAAGCTGCACTTGCTTCTGTATCAGCAGATAATTTCTCACCTTCAAGGGACAAGTTGCGTATTCCGAGCCTCTTGCAGAACCTCCATTGCCATCCTGTACTTCCAGAGAAACTTGACTCTTCACCATACATCTTCTTGTGCAGGTGGACAGCTTTTTCACACAATATCGGGCCTGAGATAGGTACGCCCTCCATCCACTTTTGTTTGAACCATAAGTAGATGGCCTTATCATGCTGTTCGACATCTCCGACCTTCATTACTTTCACCTTCTTACTAATACCCATGTTGCGCATCTCCTGGTTGAAGCGAAGGATCTTATCGCACTTCTTCTTGATATCCGAGACTGTGTCCTTTCCAATGTCATAGCGTTCGGCAATACCATTAGCAGAGCTGCTCTCTAGCTGCTTTATGATGGCCACTTTGTCTTCAATACTTAAAACTGTTCTTTTTCGCTTAGGCTTCGCAGCGCTAGTACACTCCGCCATCCTCGATCGAGCAAAATACATTAGCGCGACTGAAACATGTCACATTCGCATACGTTTGTATCATAATTGCGTAATCCACGTGTCATGTGCAAGGTAATTTTGTGATCCGGATAATCGAGGATTCACGGTACATACAGCTAGGACAAACAGCTAAGACATATAACTAGTACATACGCCTACTACATATAACTAGTAAATACACATATACCTTGTAATTATAAATAGTATATACAACTAGTACATAGAGCTAGTGCATACAACTAGTACATATAACTAGTACACAAACATATAACTAGTACATACACATTATACATACAAAGAGTAGATACAACTAGTACATACAACTAGTACATTAAACTAAAAACTAGTACATACAACTAGTTCATAGAACGAGTACATAATACTAGAAATTACAACTTGTATATACAACTAGTACATAGCTACTACATACAACTAGTACATACAACTAGTACCAACAACTAGGACATATAGCTAGTACATACACCTACTACATATAACTAGTACATACACATATACCTAGTAATTATAATAGTATATACAACTAGTACATATGCCTAGTGTATACAACTAGTACATATAACTATTTCACAAACATATAACTAGTACATATAACTAGTTTCTAGTACATACAACTGGTGCCTTGCTAATACCTAGTATAACTAGTACAAGAACCTACAACAAGTACAAACAACTAGTACCTTCAACTAGAACATTCAACTAGTAAATAGCTAGTACATACAACTGATATATACATACAACTAGTACACACAACTAATACATACAATTTGTACATACAACTACTACATACAACTACCACATACAACTAGTACCTACAACTAGTAAATATAGCTAGTACTAGTTCAAACAACTAGTACATACAACTAGTACTTGCAACTAGTATATATAACTAATACATAAAAATATAACTAGTACATACAAATAGTACATACACATAGTACATACAACTAGTACATAGAACTAGTCCATACAACTACTACATACAACTAGTATCTAGCACATACAACTAGTACATAGAACTATTCCATACAGCTACTACATACAACTAGTATCTAGCACATACAACTAGTACATTCAACTAGTACATATAACTAGTACAAACAACTACTATATATAACTAGTACATAAAAGGTACATACATCTAGTAGATACAACTAGTGCCTAAAACTAGTAAATACAACTAGTACATACGACTAGTACATACAACTATAGTGTATTTCACCATAATTGTCCCACTTGTATTTTGCCTCAGCAAAATCCGTTAGAAATCGGTTAAAGAGGTAATATAGGGTTTTCAATACCGCTGATTTCATTTCCGACAAAAGCAACTACGTAGCACCTTCGTAGAGCCTGGTAATGTAAGTAGCCAATCAAATTTCTCTATTATGTACACGTAATCACGCACTACCATAGAAACGCCTATAATTCGTTCATGACAAATTGCATAATTTCGAATATTTCCGTTTTTGAACTATTCCCGTTTCTTTCCCAGTAAAGAAAGGGAATCTATCAAGACAAGTTTTTGTTAGTTTCCATTTATTTAGCACGTTTAAATAAATCATTTCATGTTTCGTTTTTGGGAACAATGGCAGACAAATCAGTAAAGCGAGACAGATGGTGGCGAAAGCGACTATCCGAGAGTAGAAATAAAAAAATGCTTGACGGTAAGCGAATGAAGTTATCGGCGATCGTTGAAGGCACTTCATGTTCAACTACTGAAGACTCACGTAACCCGCAGGAACAGAATTCTATCGAAAATCAAGTACTACAAATCACTGAAGACGATGAAGGCCAGGATATGTCAGAATTAGACATTTTCGGTGAAAACAACACAGAAGGTGATCTTAACACGACTGAAGCTATTTTACAACAACTTGCAGAGGAAGCTGACGATGATGATGACTACGAATTTGATGCCCAAGCTTCAAGGAGTTGTTTTGTAGACTGGATGTCTCACCAGTCTCCTGAGAATTTTAGAATGACTATTTTGTTGGTTGCTGATATTCTACTAGCTGCCTCCATCCCCCTAAGACCAGCAGCCACAGTGATTGGGAACTATCTTGAGATATCTGAGTGAACTGTAAGACGATGGAGGTATGACTTTTACAGGAGTTATGGGAAGGATTTGCAAGATAACCGAGGAAGTTATTCTAGGCCAAACTTGATAGCTGATGAGGACATTTCTGATCGAGCAACAGCATGGCTTAGAAAAGAAACTTCACACAAAAGCCATAATCTGACAACAGCAAGATTTACAAGATGGGTGAATGATGACCTTATTCCCTCACTTCCTCAGCCACACGACTATTCCACCATATCAGCTGTTACTGCATGGCGTTGGTTAAATAAGTTAGGATTTGAATTCTCTAAATTCAAAAGAGGATATGTTGATGGTCATGAGCGAGCAGATGTTATTGCCTACAGGAACCAATTCTTACAGAAGATTAAAGTTTTAGAGGACACCCACAAGCCCCTGCCTACTGCCTCTGATGGTTATCATCCCTACAGAATAGGAATAGATAGTGCAGAGAAAGAGCTAGTTCTCATCTTTCATGATGAGTCTTGCTTCCACTCTAATGTTGGTAATACCTCAGGTTGGCATGAAAAGGGTAAAATGCCATTGCTTCCAAAGGACCAAGGTAAAGGCCTAATGATTTCTGATTATATTGATGGGCACAATGGCTTTCTTCGCTTATCAGAGGCTGAAAAGCATTGTGCTGATGATACTATTCCACCCATTGCCCGAGAAATTCTGATTTTTGGAGAAAATAATGAAGGCTACTTCACATCTGATAGGTTTATGCTGCAGGTTGCCAAAGCTGCCCGCATTTCATCATTCAAGTATCCACCCGAGAGGTATGATGTCACCTTTGTTTTTGACCAAGCAAAAATCCATATCGTTTATGATGACGATGCTTTGGTTGCCTCTAAAATGAATGTTCATCCAGGAGGGAAGGCCCCAAAGATGAGGACCTCACCTTTGATTTTTAATGGAAGACCTCAAAGCATGGTTTTATCAGATGGGCGACCTAAAGGTTTAAAGATGGTTTTAGAAGAAAGAGGAGTGAACACGCAAGGAATGGTGAAGGATGACATGGTGAAGAAGTTAAATGAGTTCCCTGATTTTAAGAATGAGAAGAACAGAGTGGAAAGATTACTCCGTAGATATGAACAGTCTGCCTTGTTCCTGCCTAAGTTTCACCCGGAGTTAAAGCCTATAGAGCGAGTTTGGGGAATGGCTAAGCGCTTTGCTAGAAATAAGTGTGATTACACTTTCCATGGATTGCAAAATGTTATTACACCAGCCATGGAAAGTGTAACACTTGATAACATCCGTAAATTTTTCCGCAAGTCCAGAGAATATATCCTGGCATTTTGCAATGGGCATAGTGGTTATAAAGCCGATGAAGTTGTAAAGGAATATAAATCACATAGGAGGGTTGCTGAAGCAGAGTCCATTCAGTAATGTGCAGAAACTTATAGTACAAGCAATAATGCCAATTATAGATTACTTATAACCTAAGATAGAGAATTTAACATAATTGTCATGAATAGCTATTGATGATTTCTTAATTATGCATATTTGTGGTTTTAGCGATTATTGGTTTACTTATTTGAGTATAAAACATTTTGTACTATGAAATATAACAAAAGGCTCCTTAAAATTTTAGATTAATATCCTATTTAGATGAACTTTAATTTCATGTTCTCTCTAGGGGTTTATATAACTGAGAATAGGCCTTCGAAAAGACATCATAATTTCTATTTTATTAAATTTGGAAATGTCATATCTTTTTAATGAAGGTGGCTAGCAATAAAAGCTTCCTTAATATTTACGAAAATAACTTATACAATAGATACTAAAAAAATCAAAACATTAAAATGTTCCATCTTTCTAAAATAGCCCTTGAAAATTGTCAAAATAACAGAATACCACAAAATATTTAATGGGAGTGTGGATTTACCGGTTGCCATGACAACCTCAATTCAAATTTTTTTTTCTTTTCGAATCTGACAACATATACACTTAATAAATACAGGTGTACTAAGCCTAAAATTTGAATTATGATCAATGCATCTTTACTATTAAAATTGCATTAGTGGGACATTTATGATGAAATGCACTATAGGACATACATGTAGTAGACACAACTAGTACACACAACTAGTACATACAACTAGCACATACAACTACTACATACAACTAGAAACTAGTGCATGGAACTAGAACATATATTTAGTACATACCACTAGTTAATAGCACTAGCACATACAACTAGTACCTATGACAATAACATACACATATAACTAGTACATATAAATAGTCCAGACAACTAGTACATTAAACTATATTTATATACTAGTTGTATGTACTAGTTGTGTGTACTATTTGTATGTATTAACTGTGTGTATTAGTTATGCACTAGTTGCATGTACTAATTCTAATAACTAGTTGTATGTACTAGTACAAGTTAAATTTATTAATTATAGGTATTAGTTGTATGTAATAGTTGTATGTGCTAATTGTTTGAACTAGTTGTATGTACAAATTGTATGTACTAGTTATATGAACTAGTTTTATGTACTATTTGGATGCACTATTTATTTGAACTAGTTATATTTTTATGTATTAGTTATATGTAGTAGGTGTGTGTACCAGTTATAAGTACTAGTTGAAAGTGCTAGTTGTATGTACTAGTTGTATGTACTAGAACTAACTATAGTTATATGTACTAGTTGTATGCACTAGTTTTATGAACTAGTTCTATTTATATTTACTAGTTGTAGGAAAACAAAAGCCTTAACGGAGAACCTTGTTACTTCTTGCCTTAGTGTACTAAGGCAAGGAGTATCTGGCTTGGACAACCCTCAGTCAGTTATGTTTTTTTTTCTTTGGGTTTTTAGCCAGAAGACTCGGCTTTTCCTCCTTCCGACAGCAGCAGACGGGTGCACGTCGTGCCAAAGTTGACCGTCATAATAGGAGGGAGTACCTCCATACACCAATCCACCACTGCTTTCCAGAGGTCGACAGGCAAGGACTGGGACAGGACTACTTATCGTCCAGGCCCCAATCCCTCAACAGATAGATGTCGCCTCAATATCCTCACAGCCAAACAGAGAACAGTTCTCTGCATGGCTGTCATCACTTCTACTGCACTTTTTGACAGCTTTGGAATTCCCCTAAGGTCTTCCATGAGCGTGTCCACTGTCCCCCAAGCACCAATTATCATCGGGACTACCTTAATTTGGTAGCCCCTAAATTCTTTCCTCATATCAGCTGCCAGCTTCTGGTACTTTTGGAACTTCTCTTGCCATCTTCCATTAATATTGCTGTCAGTAGGAACTGACATCTCAATAATGAAGATGGACTTACATAGCCGATCCTCAACCACTAAGTCTGGCCTTCTTTCTGTCATTTCTTCATCTGTAGGGATACTAGGATCCCACAAGATTTTGACAGACCTATTCTCATAGACTGGTTTTGCTTCTAGTTTGTACCAGGGCTCTTCCTGCTTGAATCCATATTCTTTCAACAGTCTCCACAACACTATCAGTATTGCCCGGTCATGTCTCTCTTTGTAGAGAGTAAATCCCTTGGGCTCACACATGTTTAGTATGTGTTTGACCGTTTCCATAGCCTTGCCACATTCTCTGCACATTAGGAGCCTAGAATTCTTCAGAATCCTATTTTGGTACCACCTATTGTGCAGCACATCATCTTGGGCTGCGAGAATCAGAGCCTCAGTTTGAGGTCTGAGTCTCCCCTCAGAAAGCCACACATAAGACTCCCTATTTGTGACTTGTCTGTGGTATGAGCCCTGGTGAGACTTTTCGGCTAGGTTACTTTTTAACCTTTCAGTCTGAGCCTCCCGGAGCTCACGTGCCACTCTCCTCCATTCTCTTACACTATTTTGTGAGGGATCTGTCTTTAGCCACATTTCCAGTTCTAGTTCTATTCCGTGGCTTCCCAGTATCAATCTGGCTTCTTTCAAGACAGTCCTCCTCTGCTTTGAGCACTCCAGCAACTTTTGGTGTTTAACCACAACAGCTATGAGTGGATCATTGGCAGTATGGAGGTATCTTGCCAGATTCACAACAGCCCTGTTGTGATCCAAAGGAAAACTACAGAGCCCTCTACCACCTTGAGAGCGAGGCAGATTCACTCTTTCAATGGCAGAGTTATAGTGATGACACTGGTACTTTCTCATGATCTTTCTCACCATTCGGTCCAGTTTTGGAAGCTCACTTTGAGTCCACTTCAAAACTGGGTAAGAGTATCTCAATAGAGAGGCACACAACATGTTAGAGGCTTCTGCAGCATTCTTACCATTGAGGTGAGAGCCCCACACTTTGTGGAGTCTCCTCCTCAATTCATTGATCAAGCAAGCTTTGACCTTGCTGTCATCTACCTCAAACAGTTGTTCTAGCCCTAGGTACTTATAGGTAGTACCTTTTTCAAGGCTCCTTATGGATTCTTCACTGCGTTCAGGGTTGTCTGGGCCAGCCAGAACTTTCCCCTTTTGCATGTGAGCTGTTCCACACTTTCTCACTCCAAACCTCATGCCAATGGCATTTGAGGTTTTCTCCACACATTCCATGGCTTCGCTGAGTTTATCAGGCCCTCCAGCATATATCTTAAGGTCATCTATGTACAGCAAGTGTGACATTAATTATAGGTATTAGCTGTATGTAATAGTTGTATGTGCTAATTGTTTGAACTAGTTGTATGTACTAATTGTATGTACTAGTTATATGAACTAGTTTTATGTACTATGTGGATGCACTATTTATTTGAACTAGTTATATTTTTATGTATTAGTTATATGTAGTAGGTGTGTGTACCAGTTATAAGTACTAGTTGTATGTACTAGTTGTATGTACTAGAACTAACTATAGTTATATGTACTAGTTGTATGCACTAGTTTTATGAACTAGTTCTATTTATATTTACTAGTTGTAGGTACTAGTTATATGTAGCAGATGTATGTACTATTTGTATCTACTATTTGTATGTACTATGTGCATGTACTATTTATAAGTACCAGTTATATGTATGTAGTAGTTATATGTTTGTGATCTAGTTATATATACTAGTTGTATGCACTATCTGTATGTACTAGTTGTATGTACGGTTTATAATTACAAGGTATATGTGTATTTACTAGTTATATGTAGTTGGTGTATGTACTAGTTATATATACTAGTTGTTTGTCCTAGTTGTATGTACTAGTTGAATGTACTAGTTATATGTACTAGTTACTAGTTGTATGAACTAGTTGTACGTACTAATGGTAAATACTAGTTGTATAAACTAAATGTGTGTACTAGTTTTATGAACTAGTTGTATGTACTAGTTGAATGTACTAGTTGCATGTACTGGTTATATGTACTAGTTAATAGTTCTGGGAACTAGTTGGACGACCTAATTGTAAATACCAGTTATATGAACTAGTTGTTTGTATATAATAGTTGTATGAATTAGTTAAATGCACTAATTTTATGTATATATTAGTTGTATGTACTAGTTTTTAGTTGCATGTGCTAGTTTTATGTACTAGTTATATATACTATATGGATGCACTATTCACATGTACTAGTTATATATTTATTTACTAATTTTATGTAGAAGGTGTGTACTAGTTATAGATCCTAGTTTTATGTACTCGTTCTATGTACTAGTAGTTGTATGGACTTCTTGTTCGTAGTATGTTTATGTACTGTTTATATGTACTAGTTACATTTTTGTGTAAATGTTATATGTGGTAGATGTGTGTACTAGTTATATGAACTAATTTCAAGTACTAGTTGTATGGACTAGTACTAGTTATATTTACTAGTAGTAGGTACTAGTTGTATGTACTAGTTGTATGTATATACTGGTTGTATGTACTAGCTATGTACTGGTTTTATGTTCTAGTTATATGTACTAGTTGTATGTACAAGCGGTAGGTTCTTGTATTAGTTATACTAGGTGCTAGGAAGGTACTAGTTGTATGTAGTATATACTAATTGGATGTAATTGTTGTATGTACTAGTTGTATGTACTATTTATAATTATTAGGTAAAAGTGTATGTACTAGTTATATGTAGTAGGTGTATGTCCTATTTATATGTCCTACTTGTTTTTCCTAGTTGTGTGTAGTAGTTATGTACTAGTTGAATATACAAGTTGTACGTTCTAGAATTATGTACTCATTCTGTGAGCTAGTTGTATATACTAGTTTCTAGTTGTATGTACTAGTTGTAAGTACTAGTTTTATGTACTGGTTGTATGTACTAGTTGTGTGTACTATTTATAATTACAAGGTATGTGTATTTACTAGCTATATGTAGTAGGGGTATGTACTAGTTATATGTCCTGGCTGTTTGTCGTAGTTGTATGGACTAGTTGAATGTACTAATTGTATGTACAAATTGTATATACTAGGTGTATGTAGTGGTTGTATGTTCTAATTGTTTTAACTCAGTTCTATGTATTAATTGTTGGTACTAGGTGAGTACTAGTTACTAGTTTCTAGTTGTATGTACTAGTTGTAAGTACTAGTTGTATGAACTATGTGTATGTACCAGTTGTTGATTCTTGTACTACTAATACTATGTACTAGGTAGGTTCTAGCTGTATGTACTAGATACTTGTTGCATGTACTAGTTGTATGAACTAGTTTTATGAACTAGTTGTGTGTACTGTTTATATCTACTAGTTATATATGCCAGTTATATGTACTCTAAAGTTTTATGTACTACTAGTATGTACTAGTTATATTTACTAGCTGTATGTACTATCCGTGTGTTCTAATTGTATGCACTAGTTGTATGTACTAGTTGTATATACTCAATATTATTTGTATGTACTAGTCGAATGTAGTAGTTTTTTTCTACTAGTTGAATGTATAAGTAGTGGGTAATGTTTGTATGTACTAGTTATATGTACTAGTTGTGTGTACTCTGTCTGTACTAGTTGTATGTACTAGTTGTATGTTCTATTGTCTAATTGTATGTACTAGTGTTATGTACTAGCTGTATTTACTAGGTGTATGTTGTAGTTTTATGTTCTAAATGTTGGAACTAGTTCTATGTACTAATTGTATGTACTAAGTAAATACTAGTTACTAGTTTCTAGTTGTATGTACTACTTGAATGTACTTGTAGTAAGTACTAGTTGTATGTACTATGTGTATGTACCAGTTGTTGATTCCTGAACTAGTTATACTATGTACTAGGTAGGTTGTAGTTGTATGTACTAGATACTTGTTGAATGTACTAGTTTTATGAACTAGTTTTATGAACTAGTTTTATGTACTGTTTATATGTACCAGTTATATGTACTAGGAGTATGTACTAGTTATAATTACTAGCTTTATGTACTATTTGTGTGTACTAATTGTATGCACTAGTTGTATGTACTAGTTGTATGTACTCAATACTATTTGTATGTACTAAGTTCATTCCCAAAACCTAGTACCTAGTACTAGGAATACATAAATACATACAAAAACATAAATACACTCAGTACATAAAAATGTAATGAGTACATATAAGTAGTACATACAACTATAACATATAACTAGTTCATAAATATAGTACATACAACTAGTACAAATAACTAGTACATACCACAATAACCCACTACTTATACATTCAACTAATGCAAATAACTACTACATTCGACTAGTTCTATGAACTTCTTGTTTGTTTGTGTGAACTAGTGTTCTGTACTAGTTGTATGTACTATATTTATGTACTAGTTATACGTACTAGTTGTATGTACTATTTGTATGTACTACTTATATGTACTCGTTACATTTGTATGTACAGGGTGTATGTACTAGTTTTATGTACTATTTACATTTACTAGGTATACGTGTATTGTACTAGTTATATGTAGTAGGTGTCTGTACTATTTTTATGGCCTAGTTGTATGTACTAGTTGCATGCACTAGTTGTTTGGACTAGTTGTATGTACTAGTCGCATGTACTAATTATATTTACTAGTTACTAATTTTATGAACTACTTGTAACTACTAATTTTATGAACTACTTGTAACTAAGAATTTTATGTACTACTTGTATACCTTATATTGTTTTCATTTGCCGATTACCTTGTACGGCTTCATGTTACGGAAAGAATATATTTATATATATATATATATATGTATATATAATACAGGTTAATACGCAACTATTATAACACTTATTTTATACGTCGATATTTGTATAATACTAGTTCATATGCAACTATTGTAACACTTAATTTATAAGTCAATACATGGTTTTTGCAAATGGCGGCGTTCAGGAAGCTTTAGTTTACAAAGCTTTTCCATCGTTATTTATAAAGTTCAGGACAATAAATCGTCCTCAATCGTTAGTATTACGAATATATATATTAAATCCCATACAACTAGAACCTCCCTAGTACATAGTATAAGTAGTACAAGAATCAACAACTGGTACATACACATAGTACAAACAACTAGTACTTACAACTATTACATACAACTAGAAACTAGTAACTAGTACATACCTAGTACATACAATTAGTACATAGAACTAGTTCAAACAATTAGAACATAGAACTAGTTCAAACAATTAGAACATAAAACTAGTACAAAGCTAGTACATACAACTAGTATAAACATACAACTAGTACACCGAACGTATACAAACAATTAGCACATACAACTAGTACTTTAAACTAGTACTTATACCAAGTTCACACACCTACTACATAAAACTAATACATAAACATATAACTAGTATATATGAATAGTACAAACACATAGTACATACAACTAAAACTAGTACATACAACTAGTATACATATAAAACTAGTACCTTTAGCTAGTACATACAAGTATTACATAAATTTCGTAGGTTCAACTAGTTCATAAAAGTAACTAGTAAATATAATTAGTACATGCGACTAGTATATACAACTAGTCCATACAACTAGTACATGCAACTAGTACATACAATTAGGCCATATAACAAGTACATACACCTACTACATATAACTAGTACAATACACGTATACCTAGTAAATGTGAATAGTATCTACAACTAGTACATACAGCTAGCGCATACAACTAGTATATATAACTAGTACCCACACATATAAATAGTACATACAAATAGTAAATACAACTAGTACATACAACTAGTACATAGACTTAGTACATACAACCAGCTAATACAGCTAGTACCCACAAGTAGTACATATACCTAGTACATAAACATATCAGGGAGTACAGTAGTACTCCCTATGTAGAGATGACACGTTTTTTTGCATTCCCCATACATCGGTATAGGAGCAAAATCCCGAAATAAGCTGAAAATCGACAAGATAAGGCTACGTATAGCTAAATATACAATATACATACTCTAAATAGACCTTAAAGGCAAGTGAATATGTCCCGCTGGCAAAATAATAAACTTTAAAAATTCCCATTTTTGTCTTCTTCATATTCTTCTTATTATTATTCTTCTTCTTCGTCAGCCATAACTAAAAAACTAAATAACCTTTTGGACTAATTGTTAAACAAAACTATTGCAAATTTTCCGAACTGTATTCTTTTGTAGAAGCGAGAGCGATAACGCTATTATTGAGTATGACGGTTTTCATGGCCCCAGAGGCAAGACCTCAATAAATTCGCCATTTTAATGACATCATAATCAGTCGAAGATTGCAAAACCAAAATGGGTTTTAATACATTCAAATTCCTAGCTTAGGCTCCATCAAAAGTACAGAAACTAGAGAAAAATAAAAATTTTCTACAAAAATAGTGAAGATGCAGGGATGGCACAAAAAGCACTTAAACAAGAAAGGGATGTTACACCGTGAAGTATTAGCAATGCATGAATCCTACAAGCAAGGGTGTTGTATGATTCATGCATATATAGCTAATGCTTCACTGTGTAACATCCCTTTCTTGTTTATGTGCTTTTTGTGCCATCCCTACATCTTTACTATTTTTGTAGAAAATTTTTATTTTTCTCTAGTATATAATACATATAAATAGTACGTACAACTAGTATATATAACTAGTACAAACAACTGGTACATACACCCAGTACATACAAATGTAACAAGTACATATAAGTAGTACATACAACTAGTACATACAACTAGTACTTATAAATAGTACATATAACTAATACACATAACTAATACATATAACTAATACATACATCTAGTCTAGTATATACAACTGGTACCTCCCTAGTATGTAGTACAATTAGGACTAGAACCTACAACTAGTATATACTACTAGTACATACAACTAGTACATGCAACTAGTACATATAACTAGTACATATAACTAGTACATATGACTAGTACATACACATATAACTAGTGCATAAATATTATACATACAACTAGTACAAAAAAAAGTTCACACAAACAAACAAGTAGTTCATAGAACTAGTTCATTCCTAGTACCTAGTATAACTTGTACTAGAACCTAAAACTAGTTCAAACATCTCGTACATACAACTAGTAAATACAATTAGGCAATAGTACATACAACTAGTATATTCAACTAGTACATACAAATAGTACATACAAAGAGTACATACAACTAGTACGTATAAGTAGTACATACAACAATTACCCACTACTTATACATTCAACTAGTACAAATAACTCCAACATTCGGCTAGTACATACAAATAGTTTTGAGTACATACAAACAGTACATACAACTAGTACTTACAACTAGTACATACAACTAGAAACTAGTAATTAGTACATACTTAGTACATACAATTAGTTCATAGAACTAGTTTAAACAATTAGAACATACAACTACCACATCCACCTAGTACGTACAAATAGTATTTAAAACTAGTTCATTTAACTAGTACATAACTAGTACATTTCTAGTATATACAATTAGTACATAGAACTAGTTCAAACAATTAGAACATACAACTACTACATTCACCTAGTATATGCTATTTGTACATACAATTAGTACATACAAATAGTACATGCAACTAGTACATAAAGCTAGACTATACAACTAATAACTAGTACATATAACTAGTACATAGCTACTACTTACAACTAGTATATACATACAACTAGTGCATACAACTAATACAGACAATTAGTACATACAACTACTACATTCAACTACTACATACAACCAGAACCTACAACTAGTTAATATAACTAGTACTAGTACATAGAACTAGTACATACAACTAATTCGTTATAGTAATACTTACAACTAGTGCGTACAACTAATGCCTACTTAGTACCTACTATAACTAGTACTAGAACCTACAACTAGTACATACAGCTGGCGCATACACGTAGTACAGGCAACTTGTACATACAACTGTTACATACAACTACTACATGTAACCCGTACATACACATAAAACTAGTATATAAAAATAGTACATACACTTAGTACATGAAACAAGTACATACAAAACGTACATACAACTAGTACATACAACTAGTACATACAACTAGTACACACAACTAGAAACTAGTATATACACCTAGTTCAAAAAACGAGTGTATAATACTAGAACATACAACTTGTATATACAACAAGTACATACAAAATGTACATACAACTAATACATACAATTAGGCAATAGAATATACAACTAGTACAAACAACTAGTACATACAAATAGTACATACAACAAGTACATGTAACTAGTACATACAACAATTACACACTACTTATACATTCAACTAGTACAAATAATTACTACATTTGACAATTACATACAAATAGTATTGAGTACATACAACTAGTTCATACAACTAGTGCATACAATTAGTACACACGGATAGTACATACAGCTAGTAAATATAACTAGTACATACTACTAGTACATAAAACTATAGAGGACATATAACCGGTACATATAACTAGTAGAAATAAACAGTACACACAACTAGTTCATTAAACTAATTCATACAACTAGTACATGTAACAAGTATCTAGTATATACAACTAGAATCTACCTAGTACATTGTATAAATAGTACAAGAATCAACAACTGGTACATACACATAGTACATACAACTAGTACTTACAACTAGTACTTACAACTAGAAACTAGTAACTAGTACATACCTAGTACAAACAATTAGAACATAGAACTAGTTGAAACGAATAGAACATACAACTACTACATACACCTAGTACATACAACTAGTACTTAGAACTAGTTCATATAACTAGTACATACAGTGGAAGCTGAGTAAGCGGTCACCTTATTAAAGCGGTCACCTCCCTTTTCCGGTCGCCAACGTATACTCCCGAACAATCCACTATATTGAAGTATACATCGAGACCTTGTTAATGTGGTCACCTGCGTAATGCGTTTTGCGGTCGCCCTTCCGTGGCCCCGAAGGGATTTCTCTACTCTGTAATGCGGCCATACAGATTTGAAAGTATGTAAATGACAACAATTTATCAATAAAATGTTCTAAAGAGTCTCCTTTACTCCTTCAGTGACTCTTGAGGCTTTCTTAAAAAGTTCTGGTGTCCATTGAAATGATAAAACATGGAACTTCCAGCCCGAGACCAACACCACGATTCACAGGGCTGCCAGTGACCTCACACACAATCTGGTTCCCTTGTCTGAGGAGGAAAAAGTGAGTATATCGAGCGAATGACCTTGGAACATGACCTACAACCTGTCCGTTCTTCTTTACCGCCGTTGCCATTGGGTCATATGGGTTGGACGGCTCTGCTTCCACCTCTAAAACTTCTCCTGGCTCTGGTGGCCACAAGTCTTTATAATCATGGAACCCACGAATAAACGATGCGTAGCTAAAGTGAGAAACAGATACAGAAGTGGCGTTCGCAGCCATACGACCGAAGCTTGATTAGGTAGCAGCTGCTTTACACCCACGCTAACACGTTTCGTTATAGCTATGCTCGCGCCTCTAACATGCCTCGAAAAGAATTGACATTGAAACAACGTGTGGAGGTAATTAGGTACCAAAAGAGCCACCCAAAAGAAGGAACTCAAATTTTGGCAGAACGTTTTGGCTGTGGCAGAACACAGATTCAGTCAATTTTGAAAGCCAAGGAGGAGATTCTTTAAGATTTTGAAAAGAATGGAAGTGAAGACAAGAAGAGGAACAGAAAAGCTGAATTTCCGGACATTGATGATGCTGTTTACAAATGGTACTGTCTTGGTCGGGAAAGGAACATTCCCATATTAGGACCAATGCTCCAGGAGGAGGCCCGTTTGATTGCTGAACGACTCGAGAATTCCCGGTTCAAGGCATCCAATGGTTGGCTCCAGTCATTCAAAGCTCGCCACAATTTAAAAATGCTCACAGTTTGTGTAGAGTCAGCTAGTGTTCCCCAAGGAACGGTGGAGGCATGGCATAGCAGAGTGAAGGATTTGGTGATAGGGTATGTACCAAAGAACATTTGGAACACTGATGAGACCGGCTGCTTTTTCCGAGCCCTACCTGATAGAACCATTGCTCAATCTGCTTCACAGTGTAAGGGTGGCAAAAAGTCAAAAGACAGGGTGACTGTTGTCTTTTTCATCAATGCGGCTGGTGAGAAAGAACCACCAATTGTAATAGGCAAGTCAAAATCTCCTCATTGCTTTGGCGGCCTCAAAGATAAGCAAAAACCACATGGAGTGCCATACTATGCAAATAAGAAAGCATGGATGACTTCAGAGATTATGGATGATATCCTAGCATCACTTAACCAAAGACTGAAAAGGGAGGACCGCCACATTCTTCTTCTGCTTGATAATGCTCCTTGCCATCCTCGGGATTATCAAGACAGCTCCACATTTTCCAACATCAAAGTGGTATTCTTTCCAGTGAATACCACATCTCGTCTGCAACCACTCGATGCGGGAGTAATTCAAAGCTTCAAGTGCCAGTACAGGGCACTTTTGATCAAACATACATTAGCAGCAATTGATTCGTCAGCCAGCTTGTCCACATTTGACATAGCCAAATCAGTGGATATCCTGACTGCCACTCGAATGATTAAACTTGCATGGCACAAAGTCAAAGAAGACACAATCATTAAGTGCTTCAAGAACTGTGGCGTGGTTGTGGGTAAAATAGACCACCTTTCAGATCCCTTCGCTGAAGTTGACGAATTGGAGGAGCTTGTCCACCACATTAACCCAACGATTTCTGCCCAGGAATACATTCAGGCTGAGGAAGACATGCCAGCTTATGCCACTGTGCCAGAAGGAACAACATTGGAAGATCTACGTACACAGTTGCGTGAAAAAGCCATCAGTGGAGAACTGCCATCCAATAGCCAAATCGAACTCTAGGACAACAGTGACGATGATGATGATGATGATGATGATGTAGGTAGTGAAAATGATACCCCAAGTTCAGAAGTGAACAATTACACCATCCACACGTTTGATGAAGCCATTAGAGTCTCACATGACTTGCTCCATTTTTTGACCACTACTGCACTTTATACATGTTCTACCTTGTCCACAGTTCCTTGGGGAACACTAGCTGACTCTCCACAAACTGTGAGCATTTTTAAATGGTGGCGAGCTTTGAATGACTGGAGCCAACCATTGGATGCCTTGAACCGGGAATTCTCGAGTCGTTCAGAAATCAAACGGGCCTCCTCCTGGAGCATTGGTCCTGATATGGGAATGTTCCTTTCCCGACCAAGACAGTACCATTTGTAAACAGCATCATCAATGTCCGGAAATTCAGCTTTTCTGTTCCTCTTCTTGTCTTCACTTCCATTCTTTTCAAAATCTTAAAGAATCTCCTCCTTGGCTTTCAAAATTGACTGAATCTGTGTTCTGCCACAGCCAAAACCTTCTGCCAAAATTTGAGTTCCTTCTTTTGGGTGGCTCTTTTGGTACCTAATCACCTCCACACGTTGTTTCAATGTCAATTCTTTTCGAAGCATGTTAGAGGCGCGAGCATAGCTATAACGAAACGTGTTAGTGTGGGTGTATAGCAGCTGCTACCCAATCAAGCTTCGGTCGTATGGCTGCGAACGCCACTTCTGTATCTGTTTCTCACTTTAGCTACGCATCGTTTATTCGTGGGTTCCATGATTATAAAGACTTGTGGACACCAGAGCCAGGAAAAGTTTTAGAGGTGGAAGCAGAGCCGTCCAACCCATATGACCCAATGGCAACGGCGGTAAAGAAGAACGGACAGGTTGTAGGTCATGTTCCAAGGTCATTCGCTCGATATACTCACTTTTTCCTCCTCAGACAAGGGAACCAGATTGTGTGTGAGGTCACTGGCAGCCCTGTGAATCGTGGCGTTGGTCTCGGGCTGGAAGTTCCATGTTTTTATCATTTTGATGGACACCAGAACTTTACAAGTAAGCTGCAAGAGTCACTGAAGGAGTAAAGGAGACTCTTTAGAACATTTTATCGATATATTGTTGTCATTTACGTACTTTCAAATCTGTATGGCCGCATTACAGAGTAGAGAAATCCCTTCGGGGCCACGGAAGGGTGACCGCTATATGCATTATGCAGGTGACCACATTAACAAGGTCTCGATGTATACTTCAATTAGCGGATTGTTCGGGAGTATACGTTGGCGACCGGAAAAGGGAGGTGACCGCTTTAATAAGGTGACCGCTTACTCAGGTTCCACTATATGTACTAGTTATATGAACTAGTTCTAAGTACTAGTTGTATGGACTAGGTGTATGTAGTAGTTGTATGTTCTATTCGTTTCAACTAGTTCTATGTTCTAATTGTTTGTACTAGGTATGTACTAGTTACTAGTTTCTAGTTGTAAATACTAGTTGTAAGTACTAGTTGTATGTACTATGTGTATGTACCAGTTGTTGATTCTTGTACTATTTATACAATGTACTAGGTAGATTCTAGTTGTATATACTAGATACTTGTTACATGTACTAGTTGTATGAATTAGTTTTATGAACTAGTTGTGTGTACTGTTTATTTCTACTAGTTATATGTACCGGTTATATGTCCTCTATAGTTTTATGTACTAGTAGTATGTACTAGTTATATTTACTAGCTGTATGTACTATCCGTGTGTACTAATTGTATGCACTAGTTGTATGAACTAGTTGTATGTACTCAATACTATTTGTATGTAATTGTCGAATGTAGTAATTATTTGTACTAGTTGAATGTATAAGTAGTGTGTAATTGTTGTATGTACTAGTTACATGTACTAGTTGTTTGTACCAGTTGTATGTTCTATTGCCTAATTGTATGTACTAGTTGTATGTACTAAATGTTTGAACTAGTTTTAAGTTCTAGTTCTAGTAAGTTATACTAGGTACTAGGAATGAACTAGTTCTATCAACTACTTGTTTGTTTGTGTGAACTAGTTTTCTGCACTAGTTGTATGTATTATATTTATGTACTAGTTATATGTCTATGTACTAGTCATATGTAATAGTTATATGTACAAGTTATATGTACTAGTTGCATGTACTAGTTGTATGTACTAGTAGTATATACTAGTTGTAGGTTCTAGTCCTAATTATACTAGGTACTAGGGAGGTACTAGTTGTATATACTAGACACTAGTTGTTTGTACTAGATATATGTACTAGTTATATGTACTAGTTGTATGTACCAGTTTTGTGTAATTGTTGTATGTACTAATTGTATGTACTACTTATATGTACTCGTTACATTTGTATATACTGGGGGTATATACTAGTTGTTTGTACTAGTTATATATACTAGTTGTACGTACTATTTATATGTACAAGTTGCATGTACAAATTATACTTATTAGTTACTAATTTTATGAACTAGCTCTACCTACAAATTTTATGTACTACTTGTAAGTTCTAGTTGAATGTACTAGTTGTATGTATATACCAGTTGTATGTTCTAGTTAAATGTGCTATTTTTTATATATCCTAGTTGTATGTTCTAGTTTCTAGTTGTATGTACTATGTGTATGTACTATTCATATATACTAGTTATCCGTTTATGTATTAGTTATGTGTAGCAGGTGTGTGAACTCGTGATACGTACTAGTTCAAAAGTACTAGTTGTATGTGCTAATTGCATGTACATGTTCGGTGTACTAGTTGTATGTTTATACAAGTTTTATGTACTAGATACTAGTTGCATGTACTATTTGCATGTCCTAGTTGTACGCACTAGTTTTATGTTCTAGTTGTATTTACTATTTGTATGTACTAGTTATATGTGTGTACTAGTTCGATGTTCTAGTTGTATGCACTAGCTGCATGTACTAGTTGTATGAACTATTTTTATTTTGTAGGTATATGTGTATGTACTCGTTATATGTAATAGGTGTATGTATTAGTTATATGACCCAGTTGTTTGTGCTAGTTGTATGTACGAATTGAATGTACTAGTTGTATGTTCAAGTATTATGTACTCTTTCTATGAATTAATTGTATGTACTAGTTGTATGTACTTTTTGTAGGTTTATGTACTAGGTGTATGTACTATTTTTATATACTAGTTATATGTGTATGTACTGGTTATATGTAGTAGTTGTATGTACCACTTGTTTGTACTAGTTTCCTGTACTTGTTGTATGTGCTAGCTGTATGTACTAATTGTAGGTTCTAGTACTAGTTATAGTAGGTATTAAGTAGGCATTAGTTGTATGTACTAGTTGTTAGTACTACTTTTACGTAATAGTTGAATGTACTAGTTGTATGTACTAGTTCTAGTTATATTTACTAGATGTGGGTACTGGTTGTATGTAGTGGTTGGATGTAGTAGTTGTATGTACTAATTGTTTGTACTAGTTTTATGTACTAGTTGTATGTATATACTAATTGTAAATACTAGCTATGTACTAGTTGTGTGTATATACTAGTTTGTTGTTTATGTAGTAGTTTTATATGCCAGTTTTATGTACTCGTACTATGTACAAGTTCTATGTACTAGTTATGTACAAGTTGTGTGTAGTAGTTATGTACCAGTTGTACGCACTAGTTGTATGTATATACTAGTTGTATGCAGTTGCTATGTACTAGTTGTATATACAAGTTGTATGTTCTAGTATTATGCACTCGTTCTTTGAACTAGGTGTATGTACTAGTTTCTAGTTGTGTGTACTAGTTGTATGTACTAGTTGTATGTACGTTTTGTATGTACTTGTTGAATGTACTAGTTGTATGTACTAGTTCTAGTTATTTTACTAGATGTAGGTACTGGTTGTATGTAGTGGTTGGATGTAGTAGTTGTATGTACTAATTGTTTGTACTAGTTTTATGTACTAGTTGTATGTATATACTAATTGTAAATACTAGCTATGTACTAGTTGTGTGTATATATATACTAGTTTGTTGTTTATGTAGTAGTTGTGTATGCCAGTTTTATGTACTCGTACTATGTACAAGTTCTATGTACTAGTTATGTACAAGTTGTATGTAGTAGTTATGTACCAGTTGTACGCACTAGTAGTGTGTATATACTAGTTGTATGCAGTTGCTATGTACTAGTTGTATATACAAGTTGTATGTTCTAGTATTATGCACTCGTTCTTTGAACTAGGTGTGTGTACTAGTTTCTAGTTGTTGTATGTACGTTTTGTATGTACTTGTTGTATGTACTAAGTGTATGTACTTTTTTAAATACTAGTTTTATGTGTATGTACGGGTTATATGTAGTAGTTGTATGTAACAGTTGTATGTACAAGTTGCCTGTACTACGTGTATGCGCTAGCTCTATATACTAGTTGCAGGTTCTAGTACTAGTTATAGTAGGTACTAAGTAGGCATTAGTTGTACGCACTAGTTGTAAGTGCTACTATAACGTATTAGTTGTATGTACTAGTTCTATGTACTAGTACTAGTTATATTTACTAGTTGTAGGTTCTGGTTGTATGTTGTAGTTGAATGTAGTAGTTGTATGTACTAATTGTCTGTATTAGTTGTATGCACTAATTGTATGTATATACTAGTTGTAAGTAGTAGCCATGTACTAGTTGTATGTACTAGTTATTAGTTGTATAGTCTAGCTTTATGTACGAGTTGCATGTACTATTTGTATGTATTAATTGTATGTACAAATAGTATTTACTAGGTGTATGTAGTAGTTGTATGTTCTAATTGTTTAAACTAGTGCTATGTACTAATTGTATGTACTAAGTATATACCAATTACTAGTTTCTAGTTGTATGTACTAGTTGTAAGTACTAGTGGTATGTACTGTTTGTTTGTACTATATAATTGTATGCACTAGTTGCATGTACTAGTTGTATGTACTAGTAGTATATAGTAGTTGTAGGTTCTAGTCCTAATTGTACTACGTACTAGGGAGGTACCAGTTGTATATACTAGACTAGATGTATGTATTAGTTATATGTACTATTTATATGTACTAGTTGTATGTACTACTTATATGTACTTGTTACATTTGTATGTACTGGGTGTATGTACCAGTTTTTTGTACTAGTTATATATACTAGTTGTACGTACTATTTATATGTACTATATACTAGAGAAAAATAAAAATTTTCTACAAAAATAGTAGGGATGGCACAAAAAGCACATAAACAAGAAAGGGATGTTACACAGTGAAGCATTAGCTATATATGCATGAATCATACAACACCCTTGCTTGTAGGATTCATGCATTGCTAATACTTCACTGTGTAACATCTCTTTCTTGTTTATGTGCTTTTTGTGCCATTTCTACATCTTCACTATTTTTGTAGAAAATTTTTCTTTTTCTCTAGTTTCTGCACTTTTTATGGAGCATAAGCTAGGAATTTGATTGTATTAAAACCCATTTTGGTTTTGCAATCTTCGACTTATTATGACGTCATTAAAATGGCGAATTTATTGAGGCCTTGCCTCTGGGGCCATGAAAACCGTCATACTCAATAATAGCGTTATCGCTCTCGCTTCTACAAAAGAATACAGTTCGGAAAATTTGCAATAGTTTCATTTAACAATTAGTCCAAAAGCTTATTTAGTTTTTTAGTTATGGCTGACGAAGAAGAAGAATAATAATAAGAAGAATATGAAGAAGACGAAAATGGGAATTTTTAAAGTTTATTATTTTGCCAGCGGGACATATTCGCTTGCCTTTAAGGTCTATTTAGAGTATGTATATTGTATATTTAGCTATACGTAGCCTTATTTTGTCGATTTTCGGCTTATTTCGGGATTTTGCTCCTATACCGATGTATGGGGAATGCGAAAAAACGTGTCATCCCTACATAGGGAGTACTACCGTACTCCCTGATATGTTTATGTACTAAGTCTATGTACTAGTTGTATATTCTAGTTGTATTTACTATTTGTGTGTACTATTTATATGTGTGGGTACTAGTTATATGTACTAGTTGTATGCGCTAGCTGTATGTACTAGTTGTAGATACTCTTTACATTTACTAGGTATACGTGTATTGTACTAGTTATATGTAGTAGGTGTATGTACTTGTTATATGGCCTAATTGTATGTACTAGTTGCATGTACTAGTTGTATGGACTAGTTGTATATACTAGTCGCATGTACTAATTATATTTACTAGTTACTAATTTTATGAACTAGTTGTACCTACGAAATTTATGTAATACTTGTATGTACTAGCTAAAGGTACTAGTTTTATATATATACTAGTTGTATGTACTAGTTTTTAGTTGTATGTACTATGTGTATGTACTTTTCATATATACTAGTTATATGTTTATGTATTAGTTATATGTAGTAGGTGTGTGAACTTATTATATGTACTAGTTAAAAGTACTAGTTGTATGTGCTAATTGTTTGTATACGTTCGGTGTACTAGTTGTATGTTTATACGAGTTGTATGTACTAGCCTTGTACCAGTTGTATGTTCTAATTGTTTGAACTAGTTCTATGTACTAATTGTATGTACAGGTATGCACTAGTTACTAGTTTCTAGTTGTATGTAATAGTTGTAAGTACTAGTTGTTTGTACTATGTGTATGTACCAGTTGTTGATTCTTGTACTACTTATACTATGTCCTAGGGAGGTTCTAGTTGTATGTACTAGATACTACAACTAGAAACTAGAATATACATCTAGTATATATATAAAACTAGTACATTTAACTAGTCTACAACTGGTATATAGATACAACTACTACAAACAAGTATTTCGAGTTTAAAAACTCGTGGGGCTGCCGCCCCGCATTAACTGGAACTACTTGGCCACATCGTTGGGATTTAATATATATATTCGTAATACTAATGATTGAGGACGATTTAGTGTCCTGAACTTTATAAATAACGATGGAAAAGCTTCGTAAACTAAAGCTTCCTGGACGCCGCCATTTGCAAAAACGATATATTGACATATAAATTAAGTGTTACAATAGTTGCATATGAACTAGTATTATACAAATATCGACGTATAAAATAAGTGTTATAATAGTTGCGTATTAACCTGTATTATATATATAGATATATATATATACTCTTTCCGTAACATGAAGCTGTACAAGGTAATCGGCAAATGAAAACAATATAAGGTATACAAGTAGTACATAAAATTTGTAGTTGCAAGTAGTTCATAAAATTAGTAGTTACAAGTAGTTCATAAAATTAGTAACTAGTAAATATAATTAGTACATGCGACTAGTATATACAACTAGTCCATACAACTAGTGCATGCAACTAGTACATACAACTAGGCCATATAAATAGTACATACACCTACTATATGTAACTAGTACAATACACGTATACCTAGTAAATGTAAATAGTACATACAACTAGTACATACACCCTGTACATACAAATGTAACGAGTACATATAAGTAGTACATACAAATAGTACATACAACTAGTACGTATAACTAGTATATAAATATAGTACATACAACTAGTACAGAACACTAGTTCACACAAACAAACAAGTGGTTCATAGAACTAGTTCATTTCTAGAACCTAGTACCTAGTACTAGGAATACATAAATACATACAAAAACATAAATACACTCAGTACATACAAATGTAACGAGTACATATAAGTAGTACATTCAACTATAACATACAACTAGTATATATAACTAGTACATAAATATAGTACATACAACTAGTACAAATAACTAGTACATACCACAATTACCCACTACTTATGCATTAAACTAGTGCAAATAACTACTACATTCGACTAGTACATACAAATAGTATTGAGTACATACAACTAGTCCATAAAACTAGTTCTTACAACTAGTACATTCAACAAGTATCTAGTACATACAACTACAACCTACCTAGTACATAGTATAACTAGTACAGGGATCAACAACTGGTACATACACATAGTACATACAACTAGTACTTACAATTAGTACATACAACTAGAAACTAGTAACTAGTATATACTTAGTACATACAATTAGTACATAGAACTAGTTCCAACAATTAGAACATACAACTACAACATACACCTAGTAAATACAGCTAGTACATAACACTAGTACATACAATTAGACAATAGAACATACAACTAGTACATACAACTAGTACAGACAAAGAGTACACACAACTAGTACATATAACTAGTACATACAAACATTACCCACTACTTATACATTCAACTAGTAGAAAAAACTACTACATTCGACTAGTACATACAAATAGTATTGAGTACATACAACTAGTACATACAACTAGTGCAAACAATTAGAACACACGGATAGTACATACAGCTAGTAAATATAACTAGTACATACTACTAGTACAGAAAACTATAGAGTACATATAACTGGTATATATAACTAGTAGATATAAAGAGTACACACAACTAGTTCATAAAACTAGTTCATACAACTAGTACATGCAACAAGTATCTAGTACATACAGCTAGAACCTACCTAGTACATAGTATTAGTAGTACTAGAATCAACAACTGGTACATACACATAGTTCATACAACTAGTACTTACAACTAGTACATACAACTAGAAACTAGTAACTAGTACTCACCTAGTACATACAATTAGTACATAGAACTAGTACACACATATATAAATAGAACATACAAATAGTAAATTCAACTATTGCATTCAACTAGTACATAGAATTAGTACATACAACCAGCTAATACAGCTAGTACCTACAAGTAGTACATATACCTAGCACATACACATATATATAGTTCATATAAATAGTATGTACAACTAGTATATATAACTAGTACAAACACATCCAGTACATACAAATGTAACGAGTACATATAAGTAGTACATACAACTAGTACATATAACTAGTGCACATAACTAATACATATGAATAGTATATACACATATAACTAGTAAATAAATATAGTACATACAACTAGTACAGAAAACTAGTTCAAACAAAAAACAAACAAGTAGTTCATAGAACTGGTTAATTCCTAGTACCTAGTATAACTTGTACTAGAACCTAAAAGTAGTTCAAACATCTAGTACATACAACTAGTACATGCAAATAGTACATAAAAGAGTACACACAACTAGTACATATAACTAGTACATACAACCATTACCCACTACTTATACATTCAACTAGTAGAAAAAACTACTACATTCGACTAGTACATACAAATAGTATTGAGTACATACAACTAGTACATACAACTAGTGCAAACAATTAGAACACACGGATAGTACATACAGCTAGTAAATATAACTAGTACATACTACTAGTACAGAAAACTATAGAGTACATATAACTGGTATATATAACTAGTAGATATAAAGAGTACACACAACTAGTTCATAAAACTAGTTCATACAACTAGTACATGCAACAAGTATCTAGTACATACAGCTAGAACCTACCTAGTACATAGTATTAGTAGTACTAGAATCAACAACTGGTACATACACATAGTTCATACAACTAGTACTTACAACTAGTACATACAACTAGAAACTAGTAACTAGTACTCACCTAGTACATACAATTAGTACATAGAACTAGTACACACATATATAAATAGAACATACAAATAGTAAATTCAACTATTGCATTCAACTAGTACATAGAATTAGTACATACAACCAGCTAATACAGCTAGTACCTACAAGTAGTACATATACCTAGCACATACACATATATATAGTTCATATAAATAGTATGTACAACTAGTATATATAACTAGTACAAACACATCCAGTACATACAAATGTAACGAGTACATATAAGTAGTACATACAACTAGTACATATAACTAGTGCACATAACTAATACATATGAATAGTATATACACATATAACTAGTACATAAATATAGTACATACAACTAGTACAGAAAACTAGTTCAAACAAAAAACAAACAAGTAGTTCATAGAACTGGTTAATTCCTAGTACCTAGTATAACTTGTACTAGAACCTAAAAGTAGTTCAAACATCTAGTACATACAACTAGTACATGCAAATAGTACATAAAAGAGTACACACAACTAGTACATATAACTAGTACATACAACAATTACCCAATACTTATACATTCAACTAGTAGAAATAACTCCTACATTCGACTAGTACATACAAATAGTATTGAGTACATACAACTAGTTCATAAAACTAGTTCTTACAAGTAGTACATGCAACAAGTATCTAGTATATACAACTACAACCTACCTAGTACATAGTATAAGTAGTACAAGAATCAACAACTGGTACATACATAAAGTACATACAACTAGTATTTACAACTAATACTTACAACTGGAAACTAGTAACTAGTACATACCTAGTGCATACAATTAGTACATACAACTAGTACCCAGAACTATATAGCACTTAAAACTGGTTCATACAACTTGTACATAACTAGTACCAACAATTAGTACATACAACTGAGTTAAAACAATTAGAACATACAACCACTACATACACCTAGTATATACAATTTGTACATACAACTAGTACATACCCCTACTACATATAGCTAGTAAATACACATACCTTGTAATTATAAATAGTACACACAACTAGTACATACAACCAGTACATAAAACTAGTCCTTAAAACTAGTACATACAACTAGAAACTAGTATATACAACTAGTTCACAGAATGAGTACATAATTCTAGAACGTACAACTTGTATATTCAACTAGTACATAACTACTACACACAACTAGGAAAAACAAGTAGGACATATAAATAGTACATACACCTACTACATATAACTAGTACATACACTTTTACCTAATAATTATAAATAGTACATACAACTAGTACATACAACAATTACATCCAATTAGTATATACTACATACAACTAGTACCTTCCTAGCACCTAGTGTAACTAGTACAAGAACCTACCGCTTGTACATACAACTAGTACATATAACTAGAACATAAAACCAGTACATAGCTAGTACATACAACCAGTATATACATACAACTAGTACATACAACTAGTACCTACTACTAGTAAATATAACTAGTACTAGTCCATACAACCAGTACATACAACTAGTACTTGAAATTAGTTCATATAACTAGTACACACATCTACCACATATAACAATTACATAAAAATGTAACTAGTACATATAAATAGTACATAAACACACTACGAACAAGAAGTCCATACAACTACTAGTACATAGAACGAGTACATAAAACTAGGATGTATAACTAGTACACACCTTCTACACACCTTCTACATATAATTAGTACATGTGAATAGTGCATCCATATAGTATATATAACTAGTACATAAAACTAGTACATGCAACTAGAAACTAGTACATACAATTATTATATACATAAAACTAGTACATTTAACTAAATCATACAACTATTATATACAAACAACTAGTTCATACAACTAGTATTTACAATTAGGTCGTCCAACTAGTTCCCAGAACTATTAACTAGTACATATAACCAGTACATGCAACTAGTACATTCAACTAGTACATGCAACTAGTGCATATAACTAGTACATTCAACTAGAACATACAACTAGGTCAAACAACTAGTATATATAACTAGTACATACACCAACTACATATAACTAGTAAATACACATATACCTTGTAATTATAAACCGTACATACAACTAGTACATACAGATAGTGCATACAACTAGTATATATAACTAGATCACAAACATATAACTACTACATACATGTAACTGATACTTATAAATAGTATATGCCCATAGTACATACAAATAGTAGATACAAATAGTGCATACATCTGCTACATATAACTAGTACCTACAACTAGTAAATATAAATAGAACTAGTTCATAAAACTAGTGCATACAAATAGTACATATAACTATAGTTAGTTCTAGTACACACAACTAGTACATACAACTAGTCCTTTCAACTAGTACATATAACTGGTACACACATCTACTACATATAACTAATACATAAAAATTTAACTAGTTCAAATAAATAGTGCATCCACATAGTACATACAACTAGTACATAAAACTAGTAAATACAATTTGAAACTATTACATACAACTATTATATATATAAAAGAAGTATTTCGAGTTTAAAAACTCATGGGGCTGCCGCCCCCCGAATTAACTCGAACTACTTGGCCGCATCATTGGGATTTGATATATACATTCGGAATACTAACATTTGAGGACGCTTGAGTGTCCTGAACTTTATAAATAACGATGGAAAAGCTTCGTTAACCAAAGCTTCCTGAACGCCGCCATTTGCAAAAACGATGTATTGACGTATAAATTAAGTGTTACAAAACTTGAGTATGAACTCATATTATACATAATACAGCCCCTAATAAGTACATTTAACTAGTACATACAACTGGTATATGCATACAACTAGAACATACAACTAGTACATAAAATTAATAGGTACAACTAGTACATAAAATTAATAGGTACAACTAGTTCATACAACTAGTAACTAGTACATATAACTAGTACTTGCGACTAGTACATACAACCAGCTAATACAGCTAGTACATACAAGTAATACATGTACCAAGTACATGTATTAATATATATAGTACATAGAAATAGTACGTAAAACTAGTATATACAACTAGTACAAACAACTAGTACGTACAACCAGTACATACAAATATAACGAGTCCATATACGTAGTACATACAACTAGTACATACAACTAGACATATAAGTAGTAAATACAACTAGTACATATAACTAGTACATATAACTAGTACATACAACTAGTGTCTAGTATATACAACTAGTTCCTCCCTAGTACCTAGCATAATTAGGATTAGAACCATCAACTACTATATACTACTAGTACAAGCAACTAGTTCATGCAACTAGTACAAATAACTAGTACATATAGGTATTACATATGACTAATACATACACATATAATTAGCACATAAATATAGTACATACAAGTAGTACAGAAAACTAGTTAACACAAACAAACAAGTAGTTCATAGAACTAGTTCATTCCTAGTACCTAGTATAACTTGCAATAGAACCTAAAATTAGTTCAAACATCTAGTATATACAACTAGTACATACAACTAGTACATAAAAATGGTACATACAACATTTACACATTACTTATACATTCAACTAGTACAAATAACTACTACATTCGACTAGTAGATACAAATAGTATTGGGTGCTAACAACTAGTACATACAACTAGTACATACGACTAGAAACTAGCGACTAGTACATACCTAGTACATACAATTAGTACACAGAACTAGTTCAAACAATTAGAACGTACAACTACAACATTCACCTAGTACATACAACTAATACATACAAATAGTACATACAGCTAGTCCATACAAGTTGTACATAAAACTAGTTCATACAACTAATACATGCAACAAGTATCTAGTACATACAAATAGAATCTACCTAGTACATAGTATAGCTAGTACAACAACTGGTACATACACATAGTACATACAACTAGTACTTATAACTATTACTTACAACTAGAAACTAGTAAATGCTACTAGTTTATAGAACGAGTACAAAATACTATATAGAACATACAACTTGAATATACATCTAGTACATAGCTAATATTAACAACTAGTATGTACATACAACTATTAAGTACAACTGGTACATAACTAGTACATAGAAATAGTACATACAACTAGTACATACCAAATAGTACACACACCTAGCACATACAATTTGTACATACAACTAGTACATTCAACTAGTCCATATAACTAGGACAAACAACTAGGACATATAAGTAGTACATACACCTACTACATAAAACTAGTACATACACATATACCTAGTAATTACAAGTAGTACATAAATCTAGTATATTCAACTAGAAACTGGTATATACAACTAGTATATATATAAACACTAGTACATTTAACTAGTACATAAAACTAAGATATACATACAAAGAGTACATACAATTAGTACATAGAATTAGTAGGTACAACTAGTTCACACAACTAGTAACTAGTACATCTAACTAGTACATGCAACTATAACATACAACTAGTACATACAACTAGCACCTACAACTAGGAAATATAACTAGTATTAGTACATACAACTAGTACAATTACACACAACTGGTACATGCAACTAGTACATACAATTAGTAACTAGTACATACAACTAGCAATTCGCTATTACCTAATATGACTAGGACTTGAACCTACAACTAGTACATTCAACTAGTACATACAACTAGTTCATAAAACTAGTATACAGCTAGTACAAAGAACTAGTGCATACATAGAGTACATACAACTAATACATTCCATTTAGTACACACACTTAGGACATACAATTAGTACATACAACTAGTATATACATACAACAAGTACATACAACTAGTATATAATACTAGTTCACAAACATATAACAACTAGTAAATATAAATAGAACTAGTTCATAAAACTAGTGCATACAACTAGTACATGCAATAAGTACATACAACTAGTACATCGTAACAATACACACAAATAGAATATACAACTAGTACATACAACTAGTACATTCAACTAGAACATATAAGTAGTACAAACAACTAGGACATAAAACTAGTACATACACCTACTACATACAACTAGTACATACACATATACCTAGTAATTATAAACAGTACTTACAACTAGTACCTTGAACGGGTACATAAAACTAGTACATACAACTAGAAACTAGTCCATACAACTAATATATATATAACACTAGTACATTTAACTAGTACATAAAACTAGGATATACATACAAAGAGTACATACAACTAGGACATAAAATTCGTAGGTACAACTAGTTTTTAAAATTAGTAACTAGTAAATATAATTCTTACATGTGACTAGTACACACAACTGGAACATACAACTAGTGCTTGCAACTAGTACATAGAACTAGGACATATAACTAGTACATACACGTATACCTAGTAAATGTAAATAGTACATACAAATAGTACATACAGCTAGCGCTACAACAAGTAAATATAATTAGTACACACAGATATAAATAGAACATACAAATAGTAAATACAACTAGTACATACAACTAATACGTACAACTGGTACATACAACTAGTATATAAATACAACTATATAGTACACAGAACTTGTACTTACAATTAGCACATGCAACTACTACATACATCTAATACATACAACTAGTACCTAAAACTAGTAAATTAAGCTAGTTCTAGTACATACAACTAGTACATACAACTAGTACTTTCAACTAGTACATATAACTAGTACAAACATCTACTACATATAACTATTACATAAAAATATAACTAGTTCAAATAAATAGTGCATCCACATAGTACATACAACAAGTTCATAAAACTAGTATATAGCTAGTACTAAGAACTAGTGCATACATCTTGTACAAACAACTGGTTCATATCTACTATATAAAACTAGTACATATAACTAGTATGTAGAATTAGTACTTACAACCAGCTAATACAGCTTGTACATACAAGTAGTACATATGCCTAGTACATACACATATATATAGAATGTATAAATAGTACGTACAACTAGTATATATAACTAGTACAAACAACTAGTACATACACCCAGTACATACAATTGTAACGAGTACATATAAGTAGTACATACAACTAGTGCATACAATTAGTACACACAAGTAGTACACACAGCTAGTAAATATAACTAGTACATACTACTAGTACATACAACTAGTACATATAACTGGTACATAAACCTAGTACATATAAAGAGTACACCCAACTAGTTCATAAAACTAGTTCATACAACTAGTACATGCAACAAGTATCTAGTACATACAACTAGAACCTACCTAGTATATAGTATAAATAGTACAAGAATCAACAACTGGTACATACACATAGTACATACAACTAGTACTTACATCTAGTGCATACAACTAATACATACAACTAGACTATACAACTATTAACTAGTACATACAACTAGTACTTAAATTTAATAGTTACAACTAGTTCATACAACTAGTAACTAGTACATATTACTAGTACATGCGACTAGAACATACAACTAGTCCAAACACATAGTACATACAACTAGTTCCTAAAACTAGTATACAGCTAGTACAAAGTACTAGTGCATACATCTTGTACATACATCTGGTTCTATCTACTACATATAACAAGTACATACAACTATTACATATAATTAGTACATACAACCAGCTAAAACAGCTTGTACATGCAAGTAGTACATATACCTAGTACATTCACATATATTTAGTATATATAAATAGTACGTACAACTAGTACATGCAAATAGGACATACGAATCGTACTTGCAACTAATATATACAACTAGTACCTACAACTAGTACATATAACTGGAACTAGAACATAAAACTAGAACATACAACTACTACTAACAACTATTAACGAGTACATACAACTAGTACGTTCAACTAGTCCATATAACTAGGACAAACAACTAGGATATATAACTAGTACATCCATCTACTACATATAACTAGTACATACATATATACCTAGTAATTATGAATAGTACATACAACTAGTACATACTATTTACAATTAGGTCGTACAACTAGTTCACACAACCATTAACCAGTACATACAACTAGTAACTAGTACATATAACTAATACATCCAACTAGTACATATAACTAGGACAAACAACTAGGATATATAACTAGTACATACACCAACTACATATAACTAGTAAATACACATATACCACATAATTATAAATAATACATACAACTAGTACATACAGCTAGTGCATACAACTAGTATATACAACTAGTTCACAAACATATAACCACTACATTCATATAACTGGTACTTTTATATTGTACATACACATAGCACATATATATAAACAGTAGATAAAAATAGTACATACATTTGCTACATTTAACTAGTACCTACAACTAGAACATACAACTAGTACAAACAACTAGGACATATAACTAGTACATACACCTACTATATATATCTAGAACATACATGTATACCTAGTAAATGTAAATAGTACATACAATTACTACATACAGCTAGCGCATACAACTAGTACATATAACTAGTACACACATATATAAATAGAACATACAAATAGTAAATACAACTAGTACATACAACTAGTACCTACAACTAGTACATTCAACTAGTATCTAGTATATACAACTAGAACATACAACTAGTACATAGCTAGTAATAACAACTAGTATATACATACAACTAGTACACAGAACTTGTACATACAATTAGCACATGCAACTCCTCCATACAACTAATACATAATTACTAGTACCTAAAACTAGTAAATATAGCTAGTTCTAGTACATATAACTAGTACACACACCTATTACATATAACTAATGCATAAAAATATAACTAGTTCAAATAAATAGTGAATCCACATAGTACATACAACAAGTACATAAAACCAGTAAATACAACTGGAAACTAATACATACAACTAGTATATATATAAAATTAGTACATTTAGCTAGTATATACAACTGGTATATACATACAACTAGTTCATCCAACTAGTAACTAGTACATATAACTTGTACATGCGACTAGTACATACAACTAGTACATACAAGTAGTACAGACAACTAGTGTCTAGTATATACAACTAGTACCTCCCTAGTACCTAGTATAATTAGGACTAGAACCTACAACTAGTATATACCACAAGTACATACAACTAGCACATACAACTAGTACATATAACTAGTACATATGACTAGTACATACACAAATAATTAGCACATAAATATAGTACATGCAACTAGTGCAGAAAACTAGTTCACACAAACAAACAAGTAGCTCATAGAACTAGTTCATTCATTTAATAAGTACATACAACAATTACAAACTACTTATACATTCAACTAGTACAAATTACTAATATATTCGACTAGTACATATAAATAGTATTGAGTACATACAACTAGTCCATACAACTAGTACATATAACTAGTACATTCAACTAGTACATACAACTAGGACAAACAACTAGTATATATAACTAGTACATACACCAACTACATATAACTAGTAAATACACGTATACCTTGTAATTATAAATAGTACATACAACTAGTACATACAGCTAGTGCATACAACTAGTATATATAACTAGTTCACAAACATGTAACTACTACATACATATAACTGGTACTTATAAATAGTACATACACATAGTACATACAAATAGTACATTCAACTTGAACATACAACGAGTACAAACAACTAGGATATATAACTAGTACATACACCTACTAAATACAACTAGTTCATACACATATACCTAGTAAATATAAATAGTACATACAACTAGTGCATACAACAAGAAATTAGTCCATACAACTAGTCCATACAACGAGTATATATATAACACTAGTACATTTAACTAGACATAAAACTTGTATATACATACAAAGAGTACATTCAACTAGTACATAATATTAGTATGTACAACTAATTCACACAACTAGTACATACAACAAATTCATAAACCTAATATATAGCTAGTACAAACAACTAGTGCATACATCTTGTACTTACAACTGGTTCATATCTAGTTCATACAACTAATACATACAACTAGTACATCCAACTAGTACATACAATTAGTACATACAACTACCACATACAACTTGTACATACAACTAGCACCTAGAACTAGTAAATATAACTAGTATTAGTACATACAACTAGTAGATAGAATTAGTACATACAACCAGCACATACAGCCAGTACGTACAAGTAGTACATATACCTAGTACATAAACATATAAATAGTACATACAACTAGTACAATTACATACAACGGGTACATACAACTAGTACATACAATTAGTATCTAGACTTCAACCTACAACTAGTACATACAACTAGTATATACGATTAGTACAAAAAACTAATTCAAACAAACAAACAAGTAGTATATAGAACAAGTTCCTTCCTAGTTCCTAGTATAACTTCTACAACTAGTTCAAAAAACTAGTACATACAACTAGTACATACAAGTAGTCACTAGTACATACAACTAATACATACAACTAGTACATATAAATACTACATTTGATTGGAACATAGTATCGAGTTCATACAACTACTATATACAGCTAGAACATTCAACTAGTATATACAACTACTACATAAAGTACATACAACTAGTACATAGCTACTACATACAACTAGTATATACATAAAACTAGTGCATACAACTAATACATACAATTAGTACATACAACTACTACATCCAACTACTACATACAACCAGTACCTACAACTAGTTAATATTACTAGTACTAGTACATAGAACTAGTACATACATATGTTCAAATAGTCCTAACAACTAGTACATACAACTAATGCCTACTTAGTACCTAATATAACAAGTACTAGAACCTACAACTAGTACATACAGCTAGTGGATACACGTAGTACAGGCAACTTGTATATACAAAAGTTACATACAACTACTACATATAACCAGTACATACACATATAACTAGTATTTAAAAATAGTACATACACCTAGTACAACCAACAAGTACATACAAAACGTACATACAACTAGTACATACAACTAGTACACACAACTACATACAACTAGTATATACATACAACTAGTACGTTCAACTGGTACATAACTAGTACATACAACTTGTACATAGTGTAACCAAAAGCTCTCTTTAGGTTTAGTTCCCCTATAGGCTCTTTTTACAGAATAGGCATATAGCACGTAGGAAAATGGTATCCTAGATTTTTCATAGTGTGAGTACATAAAACTAGCATATACAACTACTACATATACAACAAACTAGTATATACATACAACTAGAACATAGCTAGTACTTACAATTAGTATATACATACAACTGGTTCATACAACTAGTACTAACAAATAGTACATACAACTACTACATCCAACTACTACATACAACCAGTACCTACATCTAGTAATTATAACTAGTACCAGTACATAGTACTAGTACATACAAAAACTACATACAACTAGTATATACAACTAGAAACTAGTACATACAACTAATTCATAGAACGAGTACATACACATATACCTAGAAAATATAAATAGTACATTCAACAAGTACATACAGCTAGTGCATACAACTAATACATATAACTAGTACACAAACATATAACTAGTACATGCAGATAGTAAATACAACTAGAACATACAACTAGGACGTACAACTAGTACATGCAAATAGTACATGCAACTAGTATCTAGTACATACAACTAGAACATACATCTATTTCAAAGCTAGTACATTCAACTAGTATAAACATACAACTAGTACACAGAACGTGTACATACAATTGGCACATATATACAACTAGTACTTTCAACTAGTACATATAACAAGTTCACACACCTATTACATTTAACTAGTACATACAACTGGTATATACATACAACTAGTACATACAACTAGCACATACAACTATGACATATAACTAGTACATACAACTATGACATATAACTAGTACATACACCTACTACATATATCTGGTACATACACGTATACCTAGTAAATGTAAATAGTACATACAACTAGTACATATAGCTAGCGCATACAACTAGTACATATAACTAGTAACCACAGATATAAATAGTTCATACAAATAGTAAATATAACTGGTACATACACCTAGTACGTACACCTAGTACATACAACTAGTATATAGTACATACAACTAGAACCTACAACTAGTATAGGGCTAGTATATACAACTAGTATATACATACAACTAGTGCATATGAATAGTACATACAACTAATGTCTAGTATATACAATTAGTACCTCCCTGTCCCTAGTATAATTAGGACTAGAACCTACAATTAGTATATACTACTAGTACATGCGACTAGTACTTGCAACTAGTACATATAACTAGTACATATAACTATTACATTTGACTAGCACCTACACATATAATTAGTACATAAATATAGTACATACAACTAGTACAGAAAACTAGTTCAAACAAACAAACAAGTAGTTCTTAGAACTAGTTCATTCCTAGTACCTAGTAAAACTTGTACTAGAACTTAAAACTAGTTAAAACATCTAATACATACAACTGGTACATACAAATAGTACATACAACCAGTACATATAACTAGTACATACAACAACCCACTACTTATGCATTCAACTAGTACAAATGACTACTACATTCGACTAGTACATACAAATAGTATTGAGTACATACAACTAGTACATACAACTAGTGAATACAAGTAGTACACACAAATAGTACCTACAGCTAGTTAATATTACTAGTTCATATGACTAGTACATACAAATAGTACATACAAATAGTACATAAAAGTTGTACATAAAACTAGTACATACAACTGGTGCCCAGAACTAGGACTTAAAACTAATTCATATAACTAGTACATACAATTAGTACATAGAACTAGTTCAAAAAATTAGAACATACAACTACTACATACACCTAGTATATACAATTTGTACATTCAATTAGTATATACAAATAGTACATACAACTAGTACATTCAACTAGACTATACAACTATTAACTAGTACATACAACTAGTACATATAAATAGGACATACGAATCGTACTTGCAACTAATAAATACAACTAGTACCTACAACTAGTACATATAACTGGAACTAGTACATAAAACTAGTACATACAACTACTACTAACAACTAGTAACGAGTACATACAACTAGTACATTGAACTAGAACGCACAACATTTCCATGCAACTAGTACATGCAACTTGTACATACAATTAGTAGATAAAATTAGTACAAATAACTAGTAAATAGTACAATCAGCTAGGACAAACAACTGGTACATACAACTAGGACATACAACTGGTATATACAACTAGGTCATATAACTACTTTATATAACAAGTACATACAAGTAGTTTCTAGTACATATAACTACATATTCCCTCCCTAGTACCTAGTTTAAGTAGTACTAGAACCTACAACTAGTACATACAATTATTGCATACAATTAGTACACACAAATAGTACATACAGCTAGTAAATATAACTAGTACATACCACTAGTACATAAAACTAGTAGATATAACTGGTACATATAACTAGTACATATAAAGAGTACACACAACTAATTCATAAAACTAGTTCATACAACGAGTACATGCAACAAGTATCTAGTACATACAAATAATATTTACCTAGTACATAGTATAACTAGTACAAGAATCAACAAATGGTACATACACATAGTACATACAACTAGTACATATAACTAGTACTTACAACTAGAAACTAGTAAATACTACTAGTTCATAGAACTAGTACATAATACTATATAGAACATACAACTTGAATATACATCTAGTACATAGCTAATATTAACAACTAGTATATAGATACAACTATTACATACAAATGGTACATAAATAGTACATCGAAATAGTACATACAACTAGTACATATCAAATAGTACATACACCTAGTTCATAGAGTGCATAATACTAGAACATACAACTTGTATATACAACTAGTACATAGCAACTACATACAACCAGTATATACATACAACTAGTATGTTCAACTGGTACATAACTTGTACATACAACTTGTACATAACTAGTACATACAACTTGTACATAGTGTAACCAAAAGCTCTCTTTAGGTTTAGTTCCCCTATAGGCTCTTTTTACAGAATAGGCATATAGCACGTAGGAAAATGGTAATTCCTAGATTTTTCATAGTGTGAGTACATAACACTAGCATATACAACTACTACATAAACAACAAACTACTATATACATACAACTAGAACATAGCTAGTACTTACAATTAGTATATACATACAACTGGTACATACAACTAGTACAAACAATATTAACAACTAGTATATAGATACAACTATTACGTACAACTGGTACATAACTAGTACATAGAAATAGTACATACAACTTGTACATACCAAATAGTACACACACCTAGCACATACAATTAGTACATACAACTAGTACATTCAACTAGTCCATACAACTAGGACAAACAACTAGGACATATATCTAGTACATACATCTACTACATTTAACTAGTAAATACACATATACCTAGTTATTATGAATAGTACATACAACTAGTACATACAGCTGGTGCATACAACTATTACATATAACTAGTAAACAAACATATAACCAGTAAATACATATATAACTGGCACTTAAAAATAGTACATACGCATAGTACATACAATTAGTACATACAACAAGTACATACAACTATAAACTAGCACATACAATTGGTTAATAGAACGAGTACATAATACTAGAACATAAAACTTGTATATACAACTAGTGCATAGCTATTATTTATAACTAGTATATACATACAACTAGTACATACAACAGGTACATAACTAGTACCTACAACTACTAAATATAACTAAGACTAGTACATAAAACCAGTGAATACAACTAGTACATACAATTATTACATACAACTAGTACATGCAACTAGCACATACACCTACTACATATAACTAGTAAATACACATACCTTGTAATTATAAATAGAACATACAACTAGAACATAAAAGTAGTACATAAAATTAGCATCTTCTACATACAACTAGTACCTTCCTAGCACCTGGTATAACTAGTAAGAGAACCTACCATTTGTACATACAACTAGTACATACGACTAGAACATACAACCAGTACATAGCTAGTACATACAACTAGTATATACATACAACTAGTACATACAACTAGTATCTACAACTAGTAAATATACCTAGTACTAGTCCATACAACTAGTACATACAACTAGTACTTGCAATTAGTACATATAACTAGTGCACACATCTACCACATATAACTAATACATAAAAATATAACTAGTACGTATAAATAGTACATAAACATAGTACATACAAGTAGTTCATACAACTACTAGTACATAGAACGAGTACATAAAACTAGGACTTATAACTAGTAAACACCTACTACATATAATTAGTACATAAATATATAACTAGTACATATGAATAGTGCATCCATAGAGTATATATAACTAGTACATAAAACTAGTACATGCAACTAGAAACTAGTATATACAACTAGAAACCAGTACATACAACTAATATGTACATAAAGCTAGTACGTTTAACTAGTTCATACAACTATTATATACAAACAACTAGTTCATACAGCTAGTATTTACAATTAGGTCATACAAGTAGTTCACACAACTATTAACTAGTACATATATATAACCAGTACATGAAACTAGTACATACAACTAGTTCATACAACTAGTATTCACAATTAGTACATTCAATTAGTCCATACAACTAGGACAAAAAACTAGGATATATATCTAGTACATACACCAACTACATATAACTAGTAAATAAACATATACCTAGTAATTATAGATAATACATATACTGGTTAAATGTACTAGTTTTATATATATACTAGTTGTATGTACTAGTTTCTAGTTATATGTAGTAGGTGTGTGTATTTGTTATATGTAGTAGGTGTGTGTACTTGTTATATGTACTAGTTGAAAGTACAAGTTGTTTGTCCTAATTGTATATACACGTTCTGTGTACCAGTTGTATGTTGATACTGGTTGTATGTACCTAGTTGTATGTACTAGTTGTATGTACTAGTGTTTTGAACTAGTTGTAGGTTCTGGTACAAGTTATACTAGGAACTAGGAAGGAACTTGTTCTCTATACTACTTGTTTCTTTGTTTGAACTAGTTTTATCTACTAATTGTATGTACTAATTGTATGTACCAGTTGTATGTACTAGTTTTAGGTTCAAGTCCTAGGTACTAGGGAGGGGCTAGTTGTATGTACTAGATTCTAATTGTATGTACTAGCTGTATGTACTAGTCGCATGCACTAATTATATTTACTATTTACAAATTTATGATCTAGTTGTACCTTGTATGTACTAGTTGTATGTACTAGTTGTATATATACACTAGTTGTATGTACTAGTTTCTAGTTGTGTGCAGTATGTGTATGTACTATTCATATATACTAGTTATATGTTTAGGTATTAGTTATATGTAGTAAGGTGTGTGTACTTGTTATATGTACTAGTTGAAGGTACTAGTTGTATGTCCTAATTGTATGTACACATTCTGTGTACTAGTTGTATGTTTATACTAGTTGTATGTACTAGCTTTATATTAGTTGTATGTACTAGTTGTATGTACTAGTTGTATGTACCAGTTTTTTGAACTAGTTGTAGCTTCTGGTACAAGTTATACTAGGAACTAGGAAGGAACTCGTTCTATATACTACTTGTTTGTTTGTTTGAACTAGTTTTTGTACTAATTGTATGTACTAGTTGTAGGTTCAAGTCCTAGTTATATTAGGTACTAGGGAGGGGCTAGTTGTATGTACTAGATACTAATTGTATGTACTACTTGTATGTACTATTTATATGTATTATTTATATGTTTATGTACTAGGTATATGTACTATTTGTATGTACTAGCTGTATGTCCTGGTTGTATGTGCTAATTGTATCTACTTGTTGTATGTACTAATACTATATAGTTATATTAAATAGTTGTTGGTGCTACTTGTTTGTACAACTTGTATGTGGTAGTTGTAATTAGTAATAATTGTAGGTACTAGTTGCATGTACTAGTTGTATGTACTAGTTGTATGTACTAGAAATGAGCCTGTTGTATGTACAAGATGTATGCACTAGTTGTTTGTGCTAGCTGTATACTTGTTTTATGAAGTTATTGTATGTTCTACTTGTATGTACTAGTTGTATGTAATATTCGCATGTACTAGTTATATGTACTAGTTACTAGTTGAGTGAACTAGTTGCATGTACTATTTATAATTACTAGCTATATGTGTATGTACTAGTTGTATGTAGTAGGTGTATGTACTAGTTATATGTCCTAGTTGTTTGTACTAGTTGTATGTTCTAGTTGAATGTACTAGTTGTATGTACTAGTTGTATGTACTATTTGTGTGTACTATTAGGATGTATTAGTTTTATGTACTGATTGCATGTACTAGTTGTATGCACTAGTTTTATGAACTAGTTCTATTTATATTTACTAGTTGTATAAAACTGGTATTTATATACAACTAGTGCATACATCTAGTATATACAAGTAGTACATAAAATTCGTAGGTACAACTAGTTCATAAATTAGTAACTAGTAAATATAATTAGTACATGTGACTAGTACATACAACAAGGACATATAACTAGTAGATAAAACTTCTACATATAACTAGTACACACACGTATACCTAGTAAATGTAAGCAGTAAATACATCTAGTACATACAACTAGTACCTACAACTAGTACATACAACTAGTATCTAGTACATACAACTAGAACATACAACTAGTACATAGCTAGTACATACAACTAGTATATATATACAACTAGTACACAGAACTTGTACACACAATTAGCACATGCAACTACTACATACATCTAATACATACAACTAGTACCTAAAACTAGTAAATTAAGCTAGTTCTAGTACATACAACTAGTACAAACAACTAGTACTTTCAACTAGTACATATAACTAGTACAAACATCTACTACATATAACTATTACATAAAAATATAACTAGTTCAAATAAATTGTGCATCCACATAGTACATACAACTAGCACATAAACGTAGTAAATACAACTAGAAACTAGTAGATACAATTAGTATATACATAAAATTAGTACATATAACTAGTACATACAACTGGTATATACATACAAGTAGTACATGCAACTAGTACATAAAATTAATAGATACAACTACTTTATACAACTAGTAACTAGTACATATAACTAGTACATGTGACTAGCACATAGAAGTAGTACATATACCTAGTACATACATATATATATAGTACATATAAATGGTACGTACAACTAGTATATATAACTAGTACAAACAACTAGTACATACACCCAGTACATACAAATGTAATGAGTACATACATGTAGTACATACAACTAGTACATATAACTAGTACATATAAATAGTACATACAACTAGTACATACAACAATTACACAAAACTGGTATATACAACTAGTACATAAAACTAGTACATATGACCAGTACATACACATATAATTAGTACATAAATATAGTACTTACCACTAGTACAGAAAACTAGTTCACACAAACAAACAAGTAGTTCATAGAACTAGATCATTCCTAGTACCTAGTATAACTTGTACTACAACCTAAAATTAGTTCAAACATCTAGTACATACAACTAGTACATACAATTTGGCAATAGTACGTATAACTAGTACACACAACTAGTACATACAACTAGTATATAAAACCAGTACATATAACTAGTACATACAACAATTACCCACTACTTATACATTCAACTAGTACAAATAACAACTACATTCGACTAGTACATACAAATAGTATTGCGTACGTACAACTAGTACATACAACTAGGACAAACAACTAGGACGTATAACTAGTACATACATCTACTACATATAACTAATAAATACACATATACCTAGTTATTATGAATAGTACATACAACTAGTACATACAGCTAGTGCACACAACTAGCACATATAACTAGTACACAAACATATTACCAGTAAATACACATATAACTGGCACATATAAATAGTACATACAAATAGTTCATACAATAACTACATACAACTAATACATACAACTATAAAATAGTACATATAACTAGTTCATAGAACGAGTACATAATACTAGAACGTACAACCTGTATATACAACTAGTGCATAGCTATTATTTATAACTAGTATATACATACAACTTATACATACAACTGGTATATAACTGGTACATACAACTAGTATATACAAATAGAACTAACAATTAGTACATACAACTATTACATACAACTTTTACATACAGCTAGTACCTACAACTACTAAATAGAAGTATGTCTAGTAAATAAAACTAGTCCATGCAACTTGTACCTACAACTGGTAAATATAACTAGTACTAGTCCATACAACTAGTACATACAACTAGTACTTGCAATTAGTACCTATAACTAATACACAATCTACATATAACAAGAACATAACTTGTACATAAAATTAGTACATACAATTAGAACATCCAACTACTACTTACAATTGAGTACATTCAACTTTAACCTCCAACTAGAAAATATAACTGGAACATACAACTATTATATACAACTTTAGTTATTATATACAACTAGTACATAAAACTGCTTACTAGTATATACAACTAGTACATACAACTAGTACATACAACTAATATATATATATATAACTAGTACATACAACTACTACATACAACAAGTACATTCAACTAGTACACAAAACTAGTACATATAACCAGTACTAGAACTAGTACATAGAACTAGTATATATTACCAGTACATATAATTATAACATGCAACTAGTACATATAACCAGCACATACACATATAAGAAATAGATAGAAATAGTACATAAAACTGGAACATACTTCTTGTACATACAACTAGTACATATAACAAGAACATAAAGTTAGTATATACAACTAGTACCTACAACTAATATATAACTTGTCCATACAATTAGTACATACAACTGAAACATACAAATAGCACATAACTAGTACATACAATTAATACATACAATTACTACATGTAACTAGTACATACACATATAACTAGTACATATAAACAGTACTGAAAACTAGAACATACTACTAGTACATATAACTAGTACATACAACTAGTCCATATAACAAATACATACCACTAGTACATACAACTAGTACATACAACTAGTACATAACTAGTCCATACAATTAGTTCATACAATTAGAACATGCAACTACTATTTACAATTGAGTACAAACAAATGTAATCTCAAACTAGTAAATATAACTAGAACATACAACAATTACACACAACTACTACATACAACCAGTACATACAACTACTACATCCAACTAGTACATAACACTAGTAAATACAACTAGTACAATAAACCAGTACTACAACTAATATATAAAACTAATATATATAACCAGTCCATCTAACTAGTGTGTACAACTAGTATATATAACTAGTACATACAACTAGTACATATAACCTGCACATACACATATAACTAATACATATAATTAGTACATAAAACTAGTACATACTACTAGTTAATACAACTAGTACATTCAACTAATACATATAACCAGTGCATACACATATAACTAGTTCATATAACTAGTACAAACAACTAGTACATACAACTAATACACACACCTATATAGTACATTAAACTTGTACATGTAAACATTACATAAAACTAGAACATCCTACTAATACATAAAACAAATATAAACAACAAGTACCTATAACTAGTACATAACTAGTCAATAAAATTAGTACATACAACTGGAACATACAACCAGCACATAACTAGTACATGCCATTAATACATACAATTAGAACATGCAACTAGTACACTACTACATGCAACTACTCCATAAAAGTAGTACATACAACCAGTACATACAACTAGTATCCATTACATACAACTAGAACATACAACTACTCAATACAACTAATACATGCAACTACTTTATAAAACTAGTACATACAACAAGTACATACAACTAGTATCTAGTATATACAACTAGTATATTGAACTAGCACATACAACTAGTACCTACAACTAGTACATAACTATTACATAAAATTAGTACATACAACTAGTACGTAAAACTAGTACATACAACTAGTACATATAACTAGTACAAGCAACTTGTACATATAAGCCAGTACATCCACATATAACTAGTACATATTACTAGTAAATACAAGTAGACTACATCCAGCTTGTAGATACAACAAGAAACTAGTACATACAACTAGTGAACACAACTAATACATACAACACATACATATAACTCTATACAACTAGGAAATGCAGATAGTTACTAGTACATACAACTATTAAATATAACTAATACATACAACTAGTTCATACAACTGGTACATACAACTACTACATACATCTAATACATACAACTACTTCAAAAAACTAGTACGTACAACAAGTACATACAACTAGTATATATAACTTGTACATGCAACTAGAACCTCTAACTAGTACATATCTATTAAATAGAATTAGTACATACCACTAGTACATACAACTAGTTCATACAACTACAACATAAAATTAGTACATACAACTAGTAACTAGTACATACAACTAGTACATATAATAAATACCAACAACTTGTACCTATAACTAGTACATAACTAGTCAATACAATTAGTACATATAACTGGAACATACAACTAGCACATAACTAGTACATTGAATTAATACATACAATTAGAATATGCAATTACTACTTACAATTGAGTACATGCAACTAAAACCTCCAACTAGTTAATATAACTAGTCCTAGTACATACAACTAGAACATACCACTAGTAACTACTAATTACAACTTGTACATACAGCTAGTGTACATACAACAACTACATCCAAATTTTACACACAACTAGTACATATAACCAGTACATACTCATATAACTAGAACATATAACTAGTACACACAATTAGTACATAGAACTAGTACCTAGTAAATACAACTAGAACATATAACTAGTACATAGAACTAGTAACTAGTTAATATAACTAGTATATACAACTAGTACATAAAACCAGTTCATACAACTAGTACTACGACTAGTAAATATAACTAGTACTAACAACTTGCACATATGACCGGTACATACACATATAACTAGTAGATATTTCTAGTATATACAACTAGACTACTTTCAGCTAGTACATACAATCAGTAACTAGTACATATATACAACTAGTGCACACAACTAGTACATTAAACTTGTACATACAACTGTTAACTACAAATAGTAAATATGACTAGTACATAAAACAATTGCACACAACTAGTACATACAACGAGTCCATATAACTCCATAAAATTAGGACATACAGATAGTTACTAGGACATACAACTAATAAATTACAGCTAGTGTACATACAACAACTACATCCAAATTTTACACACAACTAGTACATATAACCAGTACGTACTCATATAACTAGAACATATAACTAGTACACACAATTAGTACATAAAACCAGTAACTAGTAAATACAACTAGAACATACAAATAGTATATAAAATCGTGTTTCATAATAAAGGTGTAGAAAAAATAGGCCTCTGAGGTATCTTAAACCAAAAGTTAGTGTTAGAAACTGTCCCACCCTTTATACAAAACAAAGAGCCCCCATGTGTAGTATATAAGTATACCCAACCAATAGGACCTCAAATCTTTAACTTTTCACAAGCCTCTAAGTCAGATGTCTTTAGAAAACCAGAACCATGTGAGTGTCACCAGTCCCCCTTCATTTACAAGCCCCTAGGCCATGTTTTAACAGGTGACCTACGTATTGTTAGTAACCCAAAACTTAGAAAACTTCTTAAGAAAGGACCAAAATTTAGAGAACCTAATAACTTTAATTGGGTAACTGCTTTAAAAATGTGTAAGGAAGATCTTAGAAAATATAAGATTACCTGGGCCCGTAGAGAAAATGTATCTATTTCTGTATTTAGTGAGTGGGAAAATACTGTACTTAAGAAAATTAATGATAGGATCTCTAAGCTGTCTAAATCGTATACCAAATCCTCAGTAGCCAAGAAGACCCTTACTTGTCCTAAAATTAAGAAATTCTTAGCAGACCTACATGATAAGTATGTTATAGCCCCTGCCGATAAGGCCTCTAATAATATAATTTTTATATGTAAGTCCTACTATAGACAAATTATTAATGAAGAACTAGGCAGTACCTCCACTTATGCTAAATGTACAGTAGAACCACAACAGTGAATTAGGAAACACATAGATTTCTTACAACTAGAGAACTTAGAACCTAAACCAGACTGGTGTAACCTTACCTCTTTTTACTGGATGCCTATAGATTCATGGCTGCTTCTCACAAATGTACTACCAAACCCCTTTCTAGATTTCTAAATTCAGCACTCAGACTAATTCTCAAACATTTTAGAGAATACTGCCTAGGTATATATAGGAATACTGGTGTTAATGCCTTTTGGATAGTAGAAAACTCACTAGAAGTCTTAGATAGTCTTAGGTCTATACCCACTAGAAAAACCCAGCTAGCTAGTTTTGATTTTTCTACATTATATACAGCGATCCCCCATAACCTACTTAAAGATAAGATTACTAACCTTATTCATAGTGCCTATACCTGTAGGAAGTCCCAATATATAGAAGTCTGTCAGGATAAAGCCTATTGGTCTAACAATGTCTCCAATAAAGCAGTCACAGCTGTTCATTTAGTAGAGCTCTTTAATTACCTTATTGACAACATTTATGTATGTGTAGACGGTTCTGTATTTAAGCAATGTGTAGGTGTCCTTATGGGTACTGACTGTGCCCCTGTAGTTGCTAATCATTTTCTGTTTGCCTATGAGTATGAGTTTATGAAAGGACTACTTAAGGATAACATCACCCTAGCTATTAAATTTTCCAATACTTATAGGTATATTGATGACCTTTTATGTATTAACAATAAGGATTTTGAACTGTCAATTAGTGATATTTACCCCAAAGAACTTATTCTTAAAAAGACAAATACCAGCCCTAAAAAATCCCCCTTTGTAGACTTAGATATAACCATTACTAACAATCAATTTATCACTAAAGTATATGATAAGCGAGAGGACTTTAACTTTGATATAGTAAATTTACCCCATTTAGATAGTAATATTCCTAATACCCCAGCCTATGGTGTCTTTATTTTCACAACTAATTAGGTATTCCAGAATATGTAGTGACTTCTCCAGTTTTCAGGCTAAAAGTTTGCAGTTATGCAGTAGGCTTATTAAGCAGGGTTACAAATACTTTAAGCTAAAATCAACCTTTAAAACCTTCCTATCCCGGCAGCCTCTAGTTAGAATCAAGTATAAGCAAAAAGTAGCTAGTATGCTCAAGGACTGTCCTGTGTTACCCCATATTGTGTTACCCCACCTCCAAAGAAATGTTACTACTAGAAGATCTAAGGGTAGACTTACGTAATATGTCGTACTTGTGTCTATAGTTATGCTGAGCCTGTTTTACCTGTACAAACAAGTTTACTAATAGATTTATAATTAATTCATAAAAGTTAATTGGACATACATTCCTTTCATAAAATTAAATTTCATCATGTGTCTTCGTTAACACCTTATTTAACTTTTGGCGCCAAAATAGTGTATATAAGGCCCCTAGATTTAGCATAGAGAGCCAAGGATTCACAGAAGATCAAGATAAAGAAAAAGACAAAGACTCCCAGGATCACTGATGAAGGGTGGAATTCCCAGAAACGGCTGTCTGACCCAGTGGAGAAGAAGATGAAAGAAGGGAAAAGAAGGAAGAAAAGACTCCTGTATCTTTATCTAAAGCTCTCTTTAGGTTTAGTTCCCCTATAGGCTCTTTTTACAAAATAGGCATATAGCATGTAGGAAAATGGTATATTAGATTTTTCATATAACTAGAACATAAACATATACCTAGTATATATAAACATGACATTTAACTAGTACACAAAACTACTACATTTAACTAGTACACACACATATAACTAGTTCATACATAGAGTACATATAACTAATACAAACAAATACTACATACAACTAGTATATGCGAGGTGTGAAAAGATCTGAAGAAAGATATAGGAAAGCTCAGGAGAGAAATGTCCTCAAAACTTACGCAGAGTAGAAGTTTTTTGTCTCGAACTCAGGGGGTAGGTTACTATACGCCTAAAGGACACTAAGAAAGTTGGGGCGAGAACGGATAGGGATGAAGTAGATTTCCTGGGAGGGGCGGGGACACCTGCCAAAGGAGAAGTCATTTATTGTATTTGTGGCAAGAATCGGGAGTCAGCGGCGAAGAATAAGAAAGATTGGGTGGAATGCGGCAGATGTGAACGATGGTCTCACCTTTTGTGTTATAAAATTGCCACTGCAGCTGCTGCTCAGGACGAGGTACGGTTCTTCTGCTTCTTCTCTGTCATGGAGACGATTACCAAAGTGAGCGACTTGGTGAATGGGAGCCACCAGCACCAAGACTCGTTGGAAGCACTCAGTGAGGAGATTAAGGAATTGAAGAAAAACGCAAAGCTGATAAGAGTAGAAGTCGCCACAATGAAGAAACATATGATTGATTTAGAGAGAGACAATGAAAGCAAGGACAAAAACATGGGAGAATTATATGCTATAGTGGATAATCAGGGCAGGAAATTCGAGGTAAATCCAAAGGTAGAAGTCAATGAGACGGGCGAAGGTGATTCAGAGAGGGTTGAGGAAGAGGGAGAAAAACGGTCCTCGGGCTCAGATAGTACGATAGAAGACGTTTCACGGTCAGCCTCAAGGAGAAGGGAGAAAGGTGTAACTCAGGTAGTAGTGAGAGAATGGGAGGGAAGAATTTGAGGAGGGACAAGTCCGGTAAAGCAAAGTCTTGAGGACTCACAAGTTAGAAAAAAAGATGCAGGAAGATATTCAAGGGGGTAGGGACAAATTCAGGTAATGGGAGTAAGGAAAATTTGGGGAACAAGAAGTTCTGATACAATTGCAGAAGTAGCGAAGGCAGTGGTGAAAGGCAGTAGTGAAGAGGACAGTTGATCGGAAAGGCAGGGTATTTTCAAAATGGTGTTTCATCCTAAAAGCAAAAGAAGAAGCTTTGGTAGCCTTAGAGACAAAATGGAACCGTGGTGATTGGAAACTACAGAAGCTATGGGCTAATTCGTTATATTTTTTAGAGTGGGGTCATGTGCTGGGCTGGCACAGGTAGGAGGTGAGTCATCACCACAAGAGAGGGGAGAGGGGGAGAGGGAGGATAAGGGCAACTGAAAAGGAAGGATTAAGGATGATGTGTTGGAATGTCTGTGGTTGGTATAGAAAATGTATGGGTCAGTCAAGTAGAGAACAGGATGGGAGGGATATCAGAAAGGAGGTGATTTCATTTTATGAGCCAGACATTTTGGCAGTGGTTGAAACCTGGCTTAAAGGTGAGGAGTCCATTTTGGTGGGGGGTACAAATGGATTGGTAACAACAGAACGAATCTGCAAAGGGGAGCAGTGAGGGGCTCAGGTGGGGTGGGGGTTCTGGTTAGGGAAGAGCTACTAGATATTTATACAGTGGAGGTTTTGGATAGGAGTGTTGAAGACAAAACATGGGTCCATTTGAAAAGTAAGCAAGGAGAAGGGGACTTGGTAGTAGCAGTATGCTATGTGCCACCAGAGGCCTCTAGTCGGGGGAAGAGTGCAGAAGAAACATTTGGGGAATTGGAGGAACAAGTCCAGAAATTTGGTGCTTTGGGCACTCTTGTAATATGTGGGGACTTCAATGCAAGGTGTGGACACTTGGTGGAAAAGGAGGCAGAAGACGAAGTGCCTGGTCGTAGGCTTGTTGACACAACCAAGAACTGGCAGGGTGAAGCTTTGATGAGTTTTTCAGATAACTCAGGACTCTACATTGTAAATGGTAGAATGGGAAGAGATGGATTCATATGTGTGTCCGGAAGAGGGAGTTCAGTAGTGGATTATTGCATACTCCCAAGGGAACAGCTTAAGAGTATTATTGGATTTAGAGTTGTAACAATGAGAGAGAGTTTGGAAGAAATGCACTTCAGAGGTGAAGCAATGAGGATTCCGGACCACCCACTCTTGATGTGGAATCTGCAATTGGAAGGCCCGGAATATTGGACAGGGAAGGAAAAGAATTGGAATGAGACAAAGAAGACAACCTTTATAGTCTCAGAAAATTATTTGGAGAATGACAGCAAGGAAATTAGGAAACTGGTGAATAAAGTGAAAGTCTCTAGGTGTCAGAAGGATATAGATGAGGTATATAAGGAAGTTACAATTTTGCTCAGGTCTAGATTGAAAGAGGTGACATGGAGAAGTGATCAAAAGAGACAGCCTTGGTTTTCAAAGGAACTGGGAAAGCTGCGGAGGAAGTTCCATATAGCAGAAAAAGAATGGCTGCACTGTAGAGGGAAGAAAGAATGTTTGGTGAAAAGAGGACACTACTTGGAGATAAGGAGGAATTACAAAAAAGCAGTTGGGAGAACTAAAAGAGTTTATGTAGAAAAGAGAGGGCAAGATATGGAAAGACTTCTAAAACAACCTAGGAAATGGTGAAAACTTGCACGGAAATTGGAAATACTGAGGAAGACTTCAGCAAATGAGCATGATCTTAGTACAGTGAAGGATAAGGAAGGAAGAATAAAGCGGGGGAAATCAGCAACTGGAGTGTGGAAGGATCCCTTTAAAGAAGTCCTTAATGCGGGTGGGAACCTCAGCCAGAAGAGTACAGTGGAGGATCAAGTTTTAGAAGCAGAACCACAAGGTCACAGCGGTGGATCTTCTCATCAATGAAGAAATATCAAGGGAGGAAGTCCAATGGGCTCTATCAAAGTTAAGGAAGAAGGCAGCTCCAGGGAAAGATAGTTTGACAGCAGAGATGATAAACAGGAGCTGTCTATGGGAGCTGTGGCACACATTACTGAATGTCTGCTGGAAGGAGGGTAGGATTCCAACCATATGGAAAAAGTCCATCGTGGTACCAGTACCGAAGAAGAGAAGACAAGGAGCCTGTGTGATGGATGACTTCGGGGGGTGTCGTTACTGTCAGTTGTGTACAAAGCTATGTGCATGATTTTGCAAGAGAGATTGATGACATTTTGTGAGAGGCAGAAGCTAATAGAATAGGAACAAGGAGGATTCAGAAGAGGGTAGAGGCTGCAGAGACCAGGTGCTTTCTCTGTCTTTGTTAGGTCAAGTGAGGATGGCCTACAATAAGAAGGGTATGATGGGAGCCTTTGTAGACTTTAGCAAGGCGTATGACAGAGTGGACCGACATAAGCTATGGAGGGTGCTGGAAGCTGGGGGAGTAACGGGGAGAACTCTAACTTTCCTAGAAGCAAGTTATGAAAGCATCAGCTGTGAAGTGAGGATAGGAAAAGGGCTGAGTGAACCCTTTGAAGTGTCAAGAGGGCTGAGACAGGGGTGTGTCCTATCCCTTCTGCTGTTCTCCTTGTATATCAACAGTTTGGTGGAGAAGCTGAGAAGCAGAGAGGTCGGGGTGAGGTGTCGTGGAAAACTGATACCAGGGCTTCTGTATGCGGATGATATGATCTTACTGGCAAATAATGAGGAGATGCTCAAGGATGGATTAAACGTGCTGGAAGAATGGTGTAGGCAGTGGGGTGTAAAAGGTAATGTTCCAAAGTGTGCCATTATGCATATTAGGAGAAAAGGAGTCACGCGTGCCAGAGGAGTATTTAAGATTGAGGGGGAAGAAATCCAGCTAGTGACAAGTTATAAATATTTAGGGTGGATGATAGATGAATGTCTAAATATGAAAGGAATGGTAGAAGTGAGAGCAAAGGCAGGGTATAAGGCCCTTGGGTTATGGATGAGTAGATGTAGACAGAATGTTGGTGGAATTAAAGGGGGGGCTTTTAGGAGACTGATGGAAGCCTTGGTGGATTCAGTGCTGCTGTATGGAGCAGAAGTATGTGGGTGCTGCAGACAACTGCAGGAAGTAGAGCAGGTGCAGCTAAGAGGGTACAGAGTCTTCCTTGGTGTAAATCGCTTACATCCCAAAACCTCCCTACAGATGGAAATGTACATGCTACCTCTGGAATGGGCAGCCAAGAAGAGAAGTATGGCCTTCTGGTTCAGGATAATGAGAATGGAGGAAAGTAGGTTGCTCAGACTGGTGGCACTGGAAGCTGCAGAATTGGGTAGGAAGGTAAAATGGATGGAGGACCTTCATTCAAACCTGGCAGAAATTGGATGGGACAATGTAGACCCACAGGATTTAGAGGCAGTATCTCTGAAAGAGTTAGGACACATGATAAATTGTGGAGTGTGGAGAGCAGTGATAGATAAGTGGGAGACAGACTTAGAGAGCAAGCCAAAGCTCAGTGTGCTTCGGGAAATCTATGATAGAGGGTACAGTGCCAGATATGTGGAAGTGGAGGACAAGAAGATGAGAAGGATCTTGACTAAATTGTGAGGGGTACAGCAGACCTTAGAATAGAAACAGGCAGGTGGAGAGGGCTAAGACGTGAGGACAGGGTGTGCACCATTTGCTGTGACGGTGAAATAGAAGATACAGAACATCTTATCTTGAGATGCAAAGTAGCAGGAGAAGAGAGGAAAAACGTATTGGAGGAAATGAAGAAGTTGGATGGGGACCTACAAGACAAGAGTGAAAAGGAACAGTTAGCGGCAATTTTAGATTGGGCAGTAAGACAGACAAGGGTAAGAAAAGCAGTGGAGAGGATATGGGACCGGCGATTCCAGCTATGCAAATGAACAGGGGAAGAGTTATTAGGATGTTTAATGACAGAAACAGAAATGTGAATTCTTTTGTTTTTTTCTTTTCTTTTTTTACGGTTTTGGTCTTGTACAGTGCAATACGGGGCAAGTTGCCCTAGTGTGGAGCACACACACAATGCACTTATAAGTTAAATAATTATAATAATAATATACAACTAGTACATATAACTAGGACATACAACTCAAACATACAACTACTACTACAATTAGTATATAGAACTAGTACTTAGAATGAATACATAAAACTAGTTCATACAACTAGAACCTACAATTAGTAAGTAAACTAATACTAGTACATGCAACCAGTACAAACAAATAGTACTTACAACTTGTACATACAGTTAGTACATACAAGTAGTACATACAACTAGTACATACAACTAGTACATACAATTAGTACATACAGCTAATATATATAACTAGTGCATACACATTTACATAGCATATATAAATAGTACATACAACTAGTACATTCATCTAGTACATACAACTAGTACATATAACTTGTACATACAACTAGTACATATACTTTGTGCACACACATATTACATATTAGTACATATAAGTAGTATATACATACAACTAATACAAAAACTAGTACATATAACTAGTACATACAACTATACATATGAGCACTATATACACCAATAACTAGTACATATAAATAGTTCATACAACTAGAACATACAACTAGTACATAAAACTAGTGAATAGAACTAGTCCATACAACTCGTACATACAATTATTTCTCTTAGTTAGTACATACAAATAATACATAGAAGGAGTACATAAAAATAGTACATACAACTAGTACATACAACTGGTAGATAACTAGTACATACAACTACTACATACAATTAGTAAATACAACTAGTATATACAACTAGTACATACAACTAGGATATACAACTGATACACACAACTACTACTACAACTAGTACATAGAACTAATACTTAGAATGACTACATAAAACTAGTTCATACAATTAGAACGTACAATTAGTAAGTATAACTAATACTAGTACATGCAACTAGTACAAACAACTCGTACATGCAATTAGTACATACAACTAATATATAGAATTTGAAATGATACGGATTGTTTGTTGCGATCATATTAGTAGAGGGATACAGATGAGTCCCAGCAACACAATTTTTTTATCAAATTTGAACGTTTCAACCCAAAGGTCTTCATCAGCAAATGAGGAGATGACTACAAACCAGGTTTAAATAGTTAAGGTGACATGGAATGAGTAATGATGTATTGCCACATAATGAATAGAAGTAAATTACTGTTTTAGTTAATAATGTCATTTCAATTGGATCTAAATGTAATCCTGAGTCCATGTTAATACAGGGAGTCTTCTGAATCAGCATGGTTTCTTTAATCTTTCTCTTTAGTCTGTAGGTCTCCTGGGTTATGATGGTAGCTTGGTCCAATCCGATGTCATGTGAAGTATTCATAACATGAACAGCTATAGAATTGTTTGTGTCCATTCTACATACTGACTTCTTGTGTTCCTTCACTCTTGCATTGATGGTTATATGTATATGTCCTAGTTGTATGTAGTAGTTGTATATACTAGTTGCATGTACTAGTTGTATGTAGTAGTTGTATGTACTAGTTATGTACCAGTTGATTGTACTAGTTGTAAGTATTAGTTGAACATATCAGTTATATACTAGTTGCATGTACTAGTTTGGTGTACTAGTATTATGTACTCCTTCTATGTATTTGTTTTATGTAATAGCTAAGAGGAATAATTGTATGTATGAGTTGTATGTACTAGTTAAATGTGCTAGTTTTATTTACTAGTTTTATGTACTAGTTGTATGTTCTCGTTGTATGAACTATTTATATGTACTAGTTATAGGTGTACACAGTGCTTATATGTATAGTTGTATGTACTAGTTATATGTACTAGTTGTATATATTAGTTGTATATCCTAGTTGTATGTACTAGGTTTGTGTACTAGTTATATGTACTGTATATATATACTAGGTATATGTGTATGTTCTGGTTATATGTAATAGTTGTGTGTACTAGTTATATGTTCCAGTTGTATGTTCTAGTTTATGTACTAGATGAAAGTACTAGCATATGTTTAGGCACTACTTATATTTACTAGCTGTATGTACTAATTGTATGTACTAACTGTATGTACTAGTTGTATGTACTAATTGTGTGTACGAGCTATGTTCTAATTGTAGTACTAATTGTACATACTAGTTGTAAGTACTAGTCATATGAACTAGCTATATGTACTAGATGCATGCACCACTTGTATATACTATTTATTAGTGCTGGTTATATGTATATCTACAATTTATATGTAGTAGTTATGTGTAGGTAGTAGGTCGGTACTAGTGGAATGTTTTAGTTGTGTGCACTAGTTGTAGGTACTAGGTTTATGGCATAGTTGTATGTAGTAGTAGTGTGTACTAGTTGTATGTACTCTTTGAATGAACTAGTTGCATGTACTAGTTGTATGTACTAGTACTAGCTATATCTACTAGTTGTAGGTAGTTGTTGTATGTACTAGTTGTATGTAGTAGCTGTATGTACTAACTGTATGTACTAGTTGTATGTACTAGTTGTATGTAATAGTTGTAAGTACTAGTTTTATGTACTACTTCTATGTACTAGTTGAATGTACTAGTTGTATGTACAAGTTGTATTTACCAGTTGTATGTACTAATTGCAGGTACTAGGTATTTGTACTCTTTATATGTACTAGTTATATGTGTATGTAATAGTTTTATGTAGTAGTTGTGTGTACTAGTTGTATGTACAAGTTGTAGGTTGTAGTACTAGTTATACTTGGTGTTTAGGTAGGTACTTGTTGTATTTACTAGTAAAGTACTTATTATTAGTTATAATAGGTACTAGGTAGGTACTAGTTGTAAGTACTAGTATTATGTACTAGTTGTATGTGTATGTACTAGTTATATGTAGTAGTTGTGTGTACTACGTATATGTACTAGTTGTGTGGACTAGTTGTAGGTACTAATTGTATGTACTAGTTGTATGTACTAGTTATATGTGTATGTACTAGATTAATGTACTAGTTGTATTTATCACATGTGGAACATGTCTATGAATATCCAATTTTTGTATATTGTCATATTAGGGCCTACAGAGGTGTCACATTCTAGGCGGAAGTGTCTCTAGCATGTGGCCTGTTGTGAAAACTTATGAGCACTTTATTTAGGAAAGCGGAGGAAGGCCAGCGACGGAGGAAGGCCAATAAAGGCCTATGTGACTTTTGATTATACTTCGTTAATTGCTCATACATTTTTGCCAAAGGTAATTACATAAATATTAGTAGACATGCAATATGCTGACTGTTTCCACTTATCTCTTACGACAACAAAAAACTTCAATCAATGAAACTGTATCGCTACCATGAAGCCTTACTTGATATATCAACTTCGGAAGTTTAATGTTTGTATAACGTGTTTCCAAATATTTGGGTGCATATGCAACGTCATAAGATGTCATTGTATGATGGCTAAGCTATACTACTCATTTTGGCTGATAATCACATGACAATACCATTACTTGAAGGAGAAGTAACAAATGGAAAACGAACCGATTACTTGAGAGTGGAGGATTGTATATCTAACCATTTTTTGACATCAATCGATTCAGTAAGTAACAGCCTAAAAGTTGTATGTATACTCCTGGAATATTCCCTTGTTTAACTGAGATATGAAGTACTAGAGGTGCACGATAAAAGTACGAAAATACGTTTTCGAATATAATTGAAAAACTAATGGGAATTTAAAAGGAGTATACATTCATTCATTAGATATCAATATCCTTCATAGATTGGTGTCACCATTTATTCTATATTCATATTTTCTACTGTCTAATAAAACATTTTGGCAATTTGGCATCTATCACTTATGGCCGCTTACCTCCTCATTTAACCCTGCAATCGTGATGCTGTTGTAGCCAAAATATTAGGAAAGAATAGCACTTCAATTCTATACAATTTGTTTAGCGATACGATGTTTCTAAAGTAAAATGGAATAAATTGAAAAAGTGTTAGTTAGCGACTTTTATTAAAAATTTCCGGAAGTGTGACATGTTACACCAGCAATTAGTTATATGTACAAGTTGTATGTACTAGTTGTATTTACTAGTTGTTTGTACTAGTAAAATGTTCTAGTTGTATGTACTATTTTTATGTGCTAATTATATTTGTATGTAGTGGTTATATGAAGTAGTTGTATCTACTAGTTAAATGTACTTGTTGTGTGTACTAGTTTTATGTACTAGTTGAATGACAAGTTGTAGGTTGTATAACTAGTTATACTAGGTACTAGGCAGGTACTAGGTGTATTTACTAGTTGCTTGTACTAGTTGTGTGTACAATTTGTATGTACTTGTTGTGTGTACTAGTTGTATGTACTACCTGTATGTCCTAGTTGAATGTAGTAGTTGTATGAACTAGTTATATGTACTATATAGTTGTATGGTCTAACTGCATGTACTGTTTATATGTACTGGTTATATGTGTATGTGCTATGTATATGGACTAGTTTAATGTACTAGTTATATGTACTAGTTGTATTTACTAGCTGTGTGTACTAGTTGTATGTATTATTAATATGTACTAGTTATTTATAATTATACTAGTTATATAGTAATATACCATTTTGGCTTGCATGCAGCCATTTTTTGCTCTCTGTCGCTGTTTTCAGACAGCTTTACTCAAATTTAGTTAGAAACCTGCATGCTAGTTTTATGGCTTTGTGGCAAGCCTCCACAGCCATTTTCACGGTTTCTGCCATTTCCGCAGTATCCATCGCCCCAGTTGTGAGTAATTGTTGTATGTACTAGTTGTATGTACTAGTTGTAAGTACTAGTTGTATGTACTAGTGGTATGAACTAGTTGTATGTATTATTTCTTTATATTAGTTATATTTACTAGTTGTATGTACTAGTTGCGGGTAATTGTTGTATGTACTAGTTATATCTACTTATTGTATGTACGAGTTGTATGTACTAGTTGTATGTACAAGTTGTAGGTTCTAGTACTAGGTAGGTACTAGTTGTATGTACTAATTGTTTGTCCTAGTTGTACAAACTAGTTTTCTGTACTAGTTTTCTGTACTAGTTGTATGTACTAGTTGTATGTACTAGTTGTGAGAACTAGTTGTATGTACTAGTTGTATGTACCAGTTGCATGTACTAGTTACATGTATTAGTAACTAGTTATATGTACTAGTAACTAGTTATATGTACTAGTAACTAGTTGTATGTACTAGTAACTAATTGTATGTACTATTGGTTCGAACTCTTTGTTGCATGTACCAGTTGTAGGTTCTAGTACTAGTTAATCTAGGCACTAAATAGGTACTAGTTGTATATACTAGTTGTATGCACTAATTATGTGTCGTAGTTGTATGTACTAGTTGTATGTACCAGTTGCATCTACTAGTTACATGTAGTAGTTGTATGTACTAGTTGTGGGTAATTGTTGTATCTACTAGTTATATTTACTTGTTGTAGATACAAGTTTTATGTACTAGTTGTTTGTACTAGTTGTATGTACAATTGGTTTGTACTATTTGTAAGTACTAGTTGTATAAACTAGTTGCAGGTTCTAGTAGTAGTTATACTAGGTACTAAGTAGGTACTAGTTTTATGAAGTAGTTTTATGTACTAGTTGTATGTAATTGTTATATGTACTGTTTCTGTGTACTAGTTGTCTCTACTAGTTGTATGTACTAGTTATATGTACTAGTTTGATGTATTAGTTGTAGGTTATTGTTGTATGTAAAAGTTATATTTCCTTGTCCTAGGTACTACTTGTATGTATTAGTTGTATGAACTAGTTACTATATAGTTGTATGAACTATTGGTTTGTACCAGTTGTATGTACTACTTGTATGTACTAGTTGCATGTATTCGATACTAATTTTATGGGCTAGTTGTATGTACTAGTTAAATGTGCTAGTTGTATGTACTAGCAACTAGTTGTATGTAGCAGTTGTATGTACTAGTTGTATGTACTAGTTCTTTTTACTAGTTGTATGTACTAGCTGTGTGTACTAATTGTATGTATTAGTTGTTTGCCCTAGTTGTATATACTAATTGTATGGACAAGCTCTAAGTTCTAGTACTAGTTATACAATGTGCTAGGTAGATTCTAGTTGAATGTAATAGTTGTTTATTCTAGTTGTTTGTATTAGTTGTATGTAATAGTTGTGTGTACTAGTTGTTTGTACTACTTGTATGAACTAGTTGTATATTCTAGTTGTAAGTACTAGTTGTATATTCTAGTTGTATATATATTCTAGTTGTATGAACCTGTTGTATATACTATTTATATGTAAGAGTTGTAAGTACTAGTAACTAGTTGTATGTACTAGTTTTATGGACTAGTTTTATGTTCTAGCTTTAGTTGAATGTACAAGTTGTAGGTAGTAGTTGTGTATACCAATTGTATACACTACTTGTATGTACCAGTTGTATATTCTATATGTACTAGTAACTAGTTGTATGTAATAGTGGTATGTAATAGGTGAATGTACTAGTAACTATTTGTATGTATAGTTGTATGTACTAGTTGAATGTACCGGATACTAGTTGTATGTACTAGTTCTATTTACTGGTTATATAGACTAGTTGTATATACTAGTAACTAGTTGTATGTAGCACTTGCATGTACTAGTTGTATGTTCTAGTTCTTTTTACTAGTTCCATGTACTAGTTCTGTGTACTAATTGTATGTACTACTTGTTTGCACTAGTTGTATGTACTAGTTGTTTGCACTAGTTGTATATACTAATTGTATGGACAAGCTGTAGGTTCTGGTACTACACAGCTATACTATGTGCTAGGTAGATTCTAGTTGAATGTAATAGTTGTGTGTACTAGTTGTTTGTACTACTTGTATGAACTAGTTGTATATTCTAGTTGTAAGTACTAGTTGTATATTCTAGTTGTATGAACCTGCTGTATACTATTTATGTGTAACAGTTGTATGTACTAGTAACTAGTTGTATGTACTAGTTTTATGGACTAGTTTTATGTTCTAGCTTTAGTTGAATGTACAAGTTGTAGGTAGTAGTTGTGGGTACTAATTGTATATACTACTTGTATGTACCAGTTGTATGTTCTACTTGTATGTACTAGTTGTATGCACTAGTTGTATGTACTAGTTGTATGTACTAGTCACTAGTTGTATGTACTAGTTGTATGTACTAGTTGTATGCACTAGTTGTATGTACTTGTTGTATGTACTAGTAACTAGTTGTATGTACTAGTTGTATGTACTAGTTGTATGAAATAGGTGAATGTACTAGTAACTATTTGTATGTATAGTTGTATGTACTAGTTGTACGTACCCGATACTAGTTGTATGTACTAGTTCTATTTACTGGTTATATAGACTAGTTGTATGTACTAGTAACTAGTTGTATGTACTAGTTGTATGTAGTAGGTGTATGTACTAGTAACTAGTTGTATGTACTAGTTGCATGTAGCAGTTGAATATACTAAATAACCAGATGTATGTACTAGTTATGTGTACTAGTTGTATGTACTGGTTTTATGTACTAGTTGTAGATTCTAGTACTTATTATACTAGGTGTTAGGTTGGTATTAGTTGCAAGTACTAGTTTTTTGTACTAGTTGTATGTACTAGCTGTGTGTACTAGTAGTGTGTACTAGTTGTATATACTATTAACTAGCTGTATGTACTAGATGTATGTACTAGTTGTGGGTAATTGTTGTTTGCACTAGTAATATTTACTTGTTGTAGGTACTAGTTGTATGTACTAATTGCATGTACTAGTTTTTTGTAATTATTGAATGTACTATTTTCACTTACTTTGGTAGGTACTAGTTGTATGTACTAGTTGAATGTACTAGTTGTATGTTTACATTAGTTGTATGTACCAGTTGTGTCTACTAGTAACTAGTTGTATATATTAGTTGTATGTAGTAAATGAATGTACTAGAGACTAGTTGTAGGTTCTATTTATATCTACTAGTTGTATGTACGATTTATAAGTACTAGTTGAATGTACTAATTGTGTGTAATTGTTGTATGTACTAATTATATTTACTAGTTGTAGTTACTAGTTGTATGTACTAGTTGTATGTACTAGAAACTAGTTGTATGTATAATTACTAGTTGTATCTACTAGTTTTATTCCCCTGTTTTATGTACTAGTTATTTTACTAGTTTTATGTACTAGTTGTATGTATCTCGTAACTAGTTGTATGTACTAATTATATGTACTAGTTGTATGTACTGGTTGTATGTCCTAGTTGTATATATTATTAACAATCTGTATTTACTAGTTCTATGTACTAGTGGAATGTAGTTATATGTTCTAGTTGTATGTACTAGTTATATTTACTAGATGTAGTTACTAGTTGTATGTACTAGTTGTATGTACTAGTAACTAGTTGTATGTACTAGTTATATGTACTAGTTGTATGTACTAGTTGTTCGGACTAGTTCTATGTACTAGTTGCAGTACTAGTTGTATGTACTAGTTGTATGTACTAGTAACTAGTTGTATGTATAAATACTAGATGTATGTATAAATACTAGTTGTATCTACTAGTTTTATTCACCTATTATATGTACTAGTAATATGTACTGTTTGTATTTACCAGTAGTATGTTCTAGTTTTATGTGCTATTTATATGCACTAGTTATATGTGAATGTACTGGCACTGCTTATATGAAAAATCTAAGATACCATTTTCCTACATGCTATGCCTATTCTGTAAAGAGCCTATAGAGCAACTAAACCTGAAGAGAGCCTTGGATAAAGATACAGGAGTCTTTTCTTCCTTCTCCTCCCTTCTTTCATCTTCTTCTCCACTGGGTCAGATAGCCGTTTCTGGGAATTCCACCCTTCATCAGTGATCCTGAGAGTCTTTATATTTTCTTTATTTTGATCTTCTGTGAATTCTATGTACTAGTTGTATGTACTAGTTGTAGTTACTCTTTGTATGTCCTAGTTGTATGTAATTATAGGTACTACTTGTATGTACTAGTTGTGTGTAATTGTGGTTTGTACTAGTTATAGGTGCTAGTTTAATTTACTAGTTGTGTGTACTAGTTGTGTGTAATTGTTGCATGTACTAGTTATATGCACTAGTTGTGTGTACTAGCTGTATGTACCAGCTAAATGTACTAGGTGAATGTACTAGTTTTTATGTACTAGTTGTATGTACTATTAGCTAGTTGTATGTTCTAGTTATATGTACTATTTGTATGTACTAGTTGTTTGTTCTAGTTGTATGTACTAGTAATCTGTGAGTACTAATTGTATGTATATACTAATTGTATGTACTAGTTGTATGTCATTACATGTACTACTTATATGCACTAGTTTTGTGTAATTGTTGTATGTACTAGTTATTTGTACTAGTTGTAGTTACTAGTTGTATGTCCTAGTAGTAGGTACCAGTTGAATGAACTAGTCCTTATATGTATGTACTAGTATTGTGTACTAGTTGAATGTACTAGTTGTGTGTAATAGTTTTATGTACTAGTTGTATGTGCTAGGTATATGTACTAATTGCATTTACTAATTGTATGTAATTGTTGTAAGTACTAGTTATATTTACTAGTTGTAGTTACTAGTTGTATGTACTAGTTGTATCTACTTGTTGTATGTACTAGAAATTAATTGTATATATATTTAGGTACTAGTTGTAAGCACTAGTTGTATGTACTAGGTGTATGTACTGTTATATATTCGTTATGAACTTGTTGTTTGCAATTGTATGTACTAGTTATATTTACTAGTTGTAGTTACTAGTTGTATGTACTGGTTATAAGTACTAGTTGTATGTACTAGTTATATATCCTATTTGTAGTACTAATTGTATGTACTAGTTGAATGTACTAGTTGTGGGTAATTGTTGAATGTACTAATTATACGTACTAGTTGTATGTACTAGCTGTATGCACCACCGATATGTACTAGTTGTATGTACTAGTTGTATATACTAGAAAATAGTTGTATTTACTATTTGTATGTACTAGTTTTATGTAATACTTTTATGTACTAGTTGTATGTACTAGTTGTATGTACTAGTTGTAGGTCCTAGTTGTATTTACTAGTAACTAGTTGTATTTACTAGTTGTATGTACTAGTTGTATGTACTAGTTGTAGGACCTAGTTGTATTTACTAGTAATTAGTTGTATTTACTAGTTGTATGTACTAGTTGTATGTACTAGTTGTAGGTCCTAGTTGTATTTACTAGTAACTAGTTGTATTTACTAGTTGTATGTACAAGTTGTATGTACAAGTTTTATGTACTAGTTGTATATAATTGCACTAGTTATATTTACTACTTTTAGGTACTAGCTTTATGTACTAGTACAGGTTTATTTATTAGTTGTAGGGCCTAGTTGAATGTACAGGTTACCAGTTGTAGGTACTAGTTTAAATTACTAGTTGTATGCACCATTCTAGTTTTGTTTACTAGTTGTAGGCAAAAGTGGTATGTACTCGTTAAATGTAGTAGTTGTATGTACTAGTTGTATGTACTAGTTGTAGGTCCTAGTTGTATTTACTAGTAACTAGTTGTATTTACTAGTTGTATGTACAAGTTGTATGTACAAGTTTTATGTACTAGCTGTATATAAAGCACTAGTTATATTTACTACTTTTAGGTACTAGCTGTATGTATTAGTTGTAGGTCCTAGTTGAATGTACTTGTTACCAGTTGTAAGTACTAGTTTTAATTACTAGTTGTATTCACCATACTAGTTTTGTTTACTAGTTGTAGGCAAAAGTGGTATGTACTCGTTGAATGTAGTTGTTGTTAGTACATGTCATGTACTAGCTGTATTTACTTGTTTCATGTGTTAGTTTTATGTACTCACTGTATATACAAGTTCTATGTACTAGTTGTAGTATTGGTTGAAAGTACTAGTTTTATGTACTAGATGTATGAACTAGTCGTATATACAAGTTGTATGTACTAGTTGCGTGTACTAGTTGTATGTACTATTTATATGTACTAGTTATATGTGTATGTACTAGTTCTATGAACTAGCTGTAGTACCAGTTGCAAGTGCTCGTTGTATTTACTAGTTGTTTGTACTAGTTGTTTGTACTAGTTTTATGTACTAGTAACTAGTTGTATGTACTCGTACGTACGACTTGGGTGTACTAGTTATATGTACTAGTTCAATGTACTAGTTATATGTACTAGTTGTATGTACTAGTTTTATGTTTTAATTGTATGTACAATTGAATGTACTAGTTCTATGTATTGTTTGTACATATTAGTTGTATGTACTAGGAGAATGTAGTAGTGACTAGTTGTATGTACTAGTTGTATGTACTGGTTATATGGACTAGTTCTATGTACTTGTAACTAGTTGTATGTACAAGATGTATGTACAAGTTGTACGTACGAGTTGTATGTACTAGTTGTATGTACTAGTTGTATGTAGTTATATGTAGTAGTTGTAGGTTCTAGTTATAATTACTAGTAGTAGTTACTAGTTGTATACACTAGTTGTATTTACTTGTTACCTGTATTAGTTCTAAGTACTCGTTGTATAACTAGTTGCAAGTTGTAGTTATATATACTAGATGTATGAACTAGTTGTATATACTTTTTGTATGTACTAGTTGCATGTACTAGTTGCATGTACTAGCTGTATGTACTATTTAAATGTACTTGTTATATGTGTATGTACTAGTTTTATGTACTAGTAATTAGTTGTATGTATTATTTGTATGTACTAGTAGTATGTACAAGTTTTATGTACTAGTTGTGTGTAGTGGTTGTATATAGTAATACTGGTTATATTTACTACTTGTAGGTACTAGTTGTATGTACTAGTTCTAGTTAGGTTTGCTGGTTGTAGGTAAAAGTTGTCTGTACTGGCTCTATGTACTAGTTGTATTTACTTGTAGCATGTATTAGTCTTATGTACTTGTTGTATATACTAGTTCTATGTACTAGTTGTAGTACCAGTTGAAAGTGGTCGTTGTAGGTACTAGTTGTATGTACAAGTTGTATGTACTAGAAAATAGTTGTATGTCCACGTATGTATGAGTTGTGTGTCCTAGTTATATGTACTAATTGTATGTACTAATTGTATGTACTAGTTGTGTGTACTAATTGTGTATCTCTACCAGTAACTACTTGTGTGTACTAGGTGTATGTAGTAGTTTTATGTACTAGTTGTATGTACTAGTTGAATGTACAAGTAACTATCTGTATGTACTAATTTTCTGTATATACTAGTTGTATGTAATAGTTATATGTACTAGTTGTATATACTAATTGTATGTACACGTTGTATGTATTAGTTGTATGTACTAGTTGTATGTAGTTATATGTAGTAGTTGTATGTGCTAGTTATATTTACTAGTAGTAGTTACTATTTGTATGTACTAGTTGTATGTACAAGTTGTATGTAATTAATTGTACTACTTGTATGTACTAGTTGTATGTAGTAGTTGTATGTTCTAGTCTTATGTACTAGATACTAGTTGTATATACTACTTGTATCTACTAGTTGTATGTACTAGAAACTATTTGTATATGTAGGTTATAGTTGTATGTTCTAGTTGTATGTACAAGGTGTATGTAGTAGTAGTATGTTCTAGTTTTATGTGCTGTTTATATATACTAGTTATATATGTATGAACTGGTTATATGTACTATGTGTATGTACTAATTGTATATACTAGTTGTATGTACTAGTCATATGTACTGGTTTAATTTACTAGTTGTGTGTACTAGTTGTATAAACCAGTTTTATGTACTAGTAGTATGTACTAGTTACTAGTTGTATGTAAAAGTTGTATGTACTAGTTTCTAGTTGTATGTAGTCTAGGTGTATGTACTAGTTGTATGCACTAGTTGTATGTACAAGTTGTATGTACTAGTTGTATGTACTAGTTGTATGTACAAATTATATGTATTAGTTGAATGTACTAGTTGTATATATATAATAGAACTAGTTGACTAGTTGGAGGTTCTCGTTTTATGTACTCAATTCTAAGTAGTGGTTGCATGTTCTAATTGTATGTACTAATTGTATGAACTAGTTATGTGCTAGTTGTATGTTCCAGTTTTATTGGCTAATTGTGTGTACTAGTAATGTACTAGTTGTAGCTACTTGTTGTCTTTACTACTTTTATGTATTAGTTATATGTACTAATTGTATGTACTAGTTGTATGTACTAGTAGTATGTTCTAGTTTTATGTACTGTTTATATGTACTAGTTATATATGTTTGTACTGGTTATATGTACTAAGTGTATGTACTACTTATATGTACTAATTTTATGTACTAGTTGTATGTAATAGTTAGACGTACTAGTTTAATTTAGTAGTTGTGTGTACTAGTTGTATGAACTAGTTGTATAAACTAGTAGTATGTACTAGTTACTAGTAGTATGTACAAGTTGTATGTACTAGTTTCTAGTTGTATGTAGTCTGGGTGTATGTACTAGTTACATGTATTAGTTGTATATACTAGTTGTGTGTAATTGTTGTATGTACTAGTCGTATCTACTAGTTGTATGTACTAGTAACTAGTTGTATCTACTAGTACATAAACTAGTAACTACAACTAGTAAATATAACTATTACATTCAACAATTACAAACAATTAGCACATACAAATAGTACACAACTAATTCATACTACTAAAATATACAACTAGTATCTAGTACATAAAACTAGTACATACAACTAGTACATGCAACTGCGACATAATACTTGTACATACATCTAGTTACTAGTACATACAACTAGTACATACAACTAGTAACTACAACTAGTAAATATTACTAGTACATACAACAATTACACACAACAAGTACAAACAACTAGTACATATAACTACATACAACTAGTGCATATAACTAGTACGTGCAAGTAGTATATATAACTAGTACATGCAACCAGTTACTAATACAAAGAACTAGTATATACAACTAGTACATACAACTGGTACATACAACTAGTACATAGAACTAGTATAAACAGCTAGTACATACAACTAGTATATATAACTAGTACAAACAACTAATTACTAGTACATACAACTAGTAAACACAACTACTACATACAGCTAGTACATACAATTAGTGCATAGAACTAGTGTGCACAGATGGTATATACAACTAGTACACACAACTAGTTACTAGTACATACAACTGGTACATCCAACTAGTGCATACAACTAGTAACAACAAGTAGTAAATATAACTAGTACATACACCAATTACACACAACTTGTACATACAACTAGTACATTTAACTACATACAACTAGTGCATACAACTAGTACATATAACTAGAACATACAACTAGTACAGACAACTAGTACATACAACTACTAAATATAACTAGTACATACAACAATTACAAACAATTAGCACATACAAATAGTACACATAACTAATTCATACTACTAAAATATACAACTAGTATCTAGTACATAAAACTAGTACATACAACTAGTACATACATACAACTGTGACATAATACTTGTACATACATCTAGTTACTAGTACATACAACTAGTACATACAACTAGTAACTACAACTAGTAAATATAACTAGTACATACAACAATTACACACAACAAGTACAAACAACTAGTACATATAACTACATACAACTAGTGCATACAACTAGTACGTGCAAGTAGTATATATAACTAGTACATGCAACCAGTTACTAATACAAAGAACTAGTATATACAACTAGTACATACAACTGGTACATACAACTAGTACATAGAACTAGTATAAACAGCTACTACATACAACTAGTATATATAACTAGTAACAACAAGTAGTAAATATAACTAGTACATACACCAATTACACACAACTAGTACATACAACTAGTAAATTTAACTACACACAACTAGTGCATACAACTATTACATATAACTAGAACATACAGCTAATACATACAACTAGTACATATAACTAGAACATACAAGTAGTACAGACAACTAGTACATACAACTACTAAATATATCTAGTACATACAACAATTACAAACAATTAGTACATTCAACTACTACATATAACTAGTAGAAACAATTAGTATATACAACTATTATCTAGTACATATAACAAGTACTCACAACTAGTGCATACAACTGCTACACACAACTAGTATGTACAACTGGAACATACAACTAGCACATAACTAGTACATATGAGTAGTACATACAATTAGAACATGCAACTACTACTTACAATGAAGTACATAAAACTAGAACCTCCAACTAGTAAATATAACTAGTGCTAGTACATATAACTAGAACATACAACTAGTAACGAGTACTTATAACTAGCACATAGAACTATTAACTAGTTAATTGATGATTATTGAGCTACAGCAACAGGAATATTCTTTAGAATTGAACGTTTCGACCCTAACGTCTTCATCAGCAATAATGAAAGGAGGAGCTACTATACAAGCCATCTACAAAATGAGGAACATCACAAGTAAACTCACCAGAGTCAAGAATCAACTTACTTTTCTATCGAGATGCAAAGCACAAGGATTCAGGATAAGATTACCAATTCAATCTTACAACATGTCAACTCTATCTAAGAAGGTTTCTTTCAAGGTACTTAATGAAAGTATTGGCCAAGCTCACAAGAAACAGTCCTACCTATGGAAGTCCAAACAAGAATTACAACAATGCTTACTCAGAATGTTGGACCAACAACAATACAGAGAAATGGAAACCTGGATTATGCAGCATGAAGAGACAACCTATAAGCAATGTAAAGAAAGACATCAAAAGAAATTAGATAGACTCATCTTGGAATGTCAAGGTCAGTTAAAGCAAAAGAAGGTTGTACACAACTACAGCAGCTGTAATCTTGACAAGATTGAAGAGGAGGTACTTTCCCTTTGACTCAACTTCTCCATCTCACCCAAGTCTATTCCATACACAGACATCATTGCCAGAACCGAGTCTATTGCAAGGAGCACGAATGGACTCAGATCAAAGGATTTAAAGTCCAGAGTAAAGTGGTGCCTCAAACATGCAAGAATACCACAACCCAACACAACAAGATTGCAACGGTTATCTATAAGAAGGTTACGGAATGATGACTCTATCAAAATCATACCTGCTGACAAAGGAAAAGCCATAGTGGTCATCAATACTCAGAATACCACATCAAAATGGAGAATCTACTCAAAGATGACACCTATCAAGAAATAAAGAAAAATCCAACAACCAAAATTGAAAGAGAGATCAACCAAACTATGAAGCAGATTGAACAGAAAGGACTAATTGATAGGGAGACTAGATTAAAACTAGCACCATCCCATTGCCAACCACCACGTATATATGGGTTACCAAAGATCCACAAGGTAGACAGACTGCTAAGACCCATTGTGTCATCTACAAACTCCCCCACTTACACCCTGGCCAAAGAATTAACAAAGATTCTCTCCCCTTTGTTGGTAAGTCATGTCATACTGTACGTAACTCCATCCACTTTGAACAGTTACTAAGGGACATCAGGATTGAGCCTAAAGACAGAATGGTTAGCTTTGATGTGGTAAACCTCTTTACCAAAGTACCAATCAATGAAGCCATCAGCATTGTTTCGGAGCTACTACACAAAGACACAACTCTTGTGGAGAGAACAAACCTACCACCCGACATAATTACTGACTTACTGAAGAAGTTCCTTACCACAACTTTCTTTAAATTTGGGGACAATTTCTACCAACAAACTGAAGGGGCTGCCATGGGTTCCCCCCTGTCCCCAGTAGTTGCTAACATTTATATGGAATATTTTGAGAACCTAGCAATCAAGTCTACCACCAAGAAACCAACTATTTGGCTAAGGTATGTGGATGACACCTTTGTAATATGGAGACATGGTAAAGAACAACTGAAAGGTTTTCTCGAACATCTCAACTCTATTAAGGACAACATCAAATTCACAATGGAGGAAGAAAAACAAGGACAATTACATTTCTTAGAAGTCTTGGTCGAAAGAGTTACACAACAATTCCACACCAGTGTGTTCAGAAAGCCTACACATACTGATAGTTATATTCACTACAATTCTAATCACCATCCGTCCACCAAGATTGGCACCATCTTATGCCTCAAAAAAGGGCTGAACACCTATGCAAAGGACAATCATTACAAAGAAAACTCAAACACATAAGAACCACCTTCATTGCCAATGGCTACCCAGAAGGACTTGTAAGAAGAACACTAAAGAAGAAGAAAAGAAGGAATGATGATCTGATTAAAGAAGGAGAACGTGTCCTCTGCTTACCTTACATCAAAGGTTTAAGTGAGTTTGCAGACCGCTGGAAGTGAGAATCAGACACAAGGCAACCAACACTCTTCACTCCCTATTGACCAGGATAAAGACACCACTACCCGAGACTCAGAAGACAGGAGTCATTTATGAAATACCTTGCAGATGCAGACAAGTGTACATTGGTGAGACATGGAAAACCCTCATTGACAGGATGAAGGAACATAAAAGGTCCGTACAAAGAATTGACACCAACAACTCTCTAGCTGTACATGTAAAGAAATCTTGCATGACATCTCATGGGAGAATGCAAAAGTATTACAGGAAGAACAACACAAAATCGGAAGAAAGATCAAGGAGGCTATACTAATACATAAAACACCTTGAATGAACATGGACTCAGGAATGAATGTGGATCCCATTTGGAAGGATATACTTAATTAATTAACTTTACCACCTTATATAATTCTTTTCATCCTAATTAATATTTCAACTCACTATTACATCATCACTCACCACCTGCCACCCAACATCTATTTAACCACACTTGTGCTCCTCTTTTCATTATTGCTGATGAAGACCTTAGGGTCGAAAGGTTCAATTCTAAAGAATATTCCTGTTGCTGTAGCTCAATAATCATCAATTAACTAATTATGATCGCAACAACTACTCCATATCACTTCAACTATAAACTACAATTAGTAAATATAAGTAGTACATACAACAATTACACGCAACTAGTAAATACAAGTAGTACATATAACTACATACAATTATTACATACAAAGATTACATACAAGTAGTACATACAACTAGTATATATAACTGGTATATACAACTAGCTACTGGTACACACAAATAGTATATATAACTAGTACAAACAACTAGTTACTAGTACATACAACTAGTACATACAACTAGTAACTACAACTAGTAAATATAACTAGTACATAAAACAATTACACACAATTAGTATATACAACTAGTACATATAACTAGTACATACAACTAGTAACTACAACTAGTAAATATAACTAGTACATAAAACAATTACACACAATTAGTATATACAACTAGTACATATAACTAGTACATATAACTAGTATATACAACTAGTATCTAGTATATAAAACTAGTACATACAACTAGTACATACAACTAGTACATACAACTGGTACATACAACTAGTACATACATCTAGATACTAGTACAAACAATTAGAAAATACAACTAGGACATGCAACCAGTTACTACAACTAGTAAATATAAATAGAACATACAACAATTTTACACAACTAGTACATACAACTAGTACATATAACAACATACAACTAATACATACAATTAGTACATACAACTAGTAAATACAAATTTTTACTAGGACATACAACTAGTACATACAACTAGTTACTACAACTAGTTCATACAGCTAGTACATATATCTAGTACATACAGGAAATTCCTAGCACATACAACAATTTACTAGTACACACAACTTATTCCTACGACTAGCACATTAAACTAGTAACTGCTACTAGCAAATATAAATAGTACATACAACAATTATACACAACTAGTACATACAACTAGTACATATAACAACATACAACTAATACATACAATTAGTACATACAACTAGTAAATGCAGATTGTTACTAGTACATACAACTAGTAAATATAACTAGTACATACAACAATTACACACAATTAGTCCATACAACTAGTAAATATAACTAGGATATACAGAGAGTTAATAGTGCATACAACTAGCACATACAACTACCACTAGTACATACAACTAGTACATACAACTAGTAAATAAAGATTGTTACTAGTATATACAACTAGTGCATATAACTATTAACTACAACTAGTAAATATAACCAGTACATACAACAATCACACACAATTAGTCCATACAACTAGTACATATAATTAGTACATACAATTTGTATATACAACATCTTTCGAGTACATAAAAAAGTACATACACCTAGTACATAAAACTAGTACATACATCTAGTTACTAGTACAAACGATTAGTACATACCACTAGTACATACAACTAGTAACTACAACTAGTAAATATAACTAGTACATACAACAATTACACTCAACAATTACATACAAGTAGTACTTATAACTATTTACAACTAATGCATACAAAGAGTACTTAACACTAGTACATACAATAGTTACAAGTACAGACAGCTAGTACATACAACTAGTTACTAGTACATACAACTTAAACACACAACTAATACATTGAACTAGTAACTACAACTAATAAATATAACTAGTACATACAACATTTACACAAAACTAGGACACACAACTTGTACATATAACTACATACAACTAGTACACACAACTAGTACATATAACTAGGACATACAGATAGTTACTAGTTCATACAACTAGTACATACAACTAGTACATACAACTAGCACATACAACTAGCACATATAACTAGTACATATAACTAGTACATAAAACTAGTAAATACAGATTGTTACTAGTATATACAACTAGTACCTACAACTAGTAACTACAACTAGTTAATATAACTAGTACATACAACAATTACACACAATTAGTCCATACAATTAGTACATGTAATTAGTACATACAATTATTATATACAACTAGTATTTAGTACATAAATCTAGTACATATAATTAGAACATAAAACTAGTACATACATTTAGTTACTTATACAAACAATCAGTACATACAATTTGTACATACAACTAGTAACTACAACTAGTAAATATAACTAGGACATACAACAATTACACAAAACTAATACATACAATTAGTACATATAACTACATACAACTAGTACACAAAACTAGTACATATAGCTAGGACATACAGATAGTTACTAGAACATACAATTAGTTACTAGTACATACAACTAGTACATATAACTAGATCATACATCCAGTTACTAGTACATACAATTAGTACATACAACTAGTATTTAGTTCATACATCTAGAACATATAACTACATACAACTAGTACATACAACTAGTTTATATAACTAGTTCATACAACTAGTTACTAATACATACAACTAGTACATACAACGAGTATACCCAACTAGTACAAACAACTAGTACATATAACTGCATCGGAAATTCCTGCACGCCCGCCTAAATACTGACTATTAAAGTACAGACAATTTCACTATCAAGTGACAAAATGGCAGAGATCAGCCCAGAAGTCTTATGTGTCTTATCTTGTTGTAAAGAAAGTCCGTCCCTCAAACCTGTGGTCAGAGATTAAAGTCTGCAAATACAATGGTCTTTCTTCTCAGTCATCAGTCACTAACACTCCATCTGCACCTAGTCTCAATTCCTACTTTTCCTCGATCACTTCAGCAAATCAGGCAGTTGTCTATGACTCAGTTGTACCACCAAGTCCTTCCGCTCATGTTGGTGTTTGCAAACTACCTTTAATTTCAACATCTACCTGCACTGCTCGTTTATCTGAACTCAAGCCTAAGACTTCATCTGGTGTTGACACTATTAGTGCTGTAGTATTACGATCTTCACCTGAAGCTTTATCTACCCCTTTGTCAGCTATTATCAATTCCTCAATTACCTCAAGTTCTTTTCCTAGTCAATGGAAGTCGGCTATTATCCACCCCTTTCATAAGAAGAGTCCCACTTCTATCTGCTCAAACTACCGACCCATGTCAATGCTCCCGGTAGCCAGCAAAGTAGCAGAAATGTATGTAGTAAATATTTTAACTGACCACTTGGAAAGAAATAACCTGCTTCATCCGCTCCAATCTGGTTTTAGATGTGGTCACTCTACGCAATCCCTTTTTTGTACCTCACTGACTCCTGGTATAAATCTTTAGACAGCAGAGATATGGTTGGTGTTGTCTATCTGGACATAGCAAAGGCTTTTGACACTAGCAACCACTCTCTTCTTCTTCGCTAGTTGAGAGTTCAATTCAATTTGAGCAATCACTTGTGCCAGTGGATTAAATCCTATCTTTCCAACAGAGTCCAAGCACTTGCTGTTAACGATACAGTCTCACCATATCTCCACATTGGCTGTGGTGTCCCACAAGGCTCAGTTCTTGGACCTCTCCTATTTTCAATGTACATCAACGATCTTCCTGCAGCCACAACTTTTCTTTGCAGACAGCTTTGTTCGCGGATGACACTACCATCTTTGCATCTGGTAAGACAACTGACAGCATTAGTTCAAGATTTAACGCCATTATGGCATGTGTGAACCAGTGGCTACTTGACAATGGGCTATCCCTAAATGTAGAAAAGTCCAAATGTATGTTGATTCACCCTAGGAGGAAACACCCTTCAGCCCTGAACATCGCTTTCATGGTTCTATTATTGAACAAGTAGAGACCTTTAAGCTTTTGGGGTCATTATTGATCACCATCTGCACTGGGGACCTCACATAGATAGCATAGTCAAATCTGCCTCACGTAATGTCCACCTAATGAAAAGACTCCTGGTTCCTACCTGTCAACGCCCTGAAAGCTTTCTATTTTGCCTACATTGACTATTGCAGCTTTGTGTGGGACCCTGTTGCTGGACTGACTCCGCCCGCCTTCAACGGCTTCAAAATTGTGCAGCTCGCATCATTCTGAAGGTCCATTAATCTTCTTCTGCACAGAGGCTCTAACTACCCTTAAATGGACATCCCTCTCAGAAAGACAACGGCAGAAACTATTTTCTTTAAGTCAAGAATTATTGCAACCTAGGTTAGGAAAGTCCCCTCCATTGTACATTAGAAATCTCTTAACTAAAGTATCAACAGTTCACCAATATCAGACAAGAGGGGCTACAAGAGACCACCTGCATGTGAATCAAGTTCACAAGCAATATGGGAAGAAGGCGATCAGCTACAGATTAACCCAATTAAGGAACTCTTATTAATCCACTATTCCTATGAAAGTATTCCAATGTCACCCATTGTCATTATCATTCCCTTTCTCTTTTTTTGTTTTCATTACCTCATTCTACTCTTTCACATAACTATGTACTATTTGTTTTACTTACTGGGTTTCCTGGAAAGTGGCCATTTGGCCAAGTGAAGTCACCAGTATAATAATGACTTGATAATTATAACTAGTAACCAGAACAGACAACTAGTTATTAGTATATACAACTAGTACATACAACTAGTATATACAACTGGTAACTACAAATAGTAAATAAACCTATTACAAACAACAATTACACACAACTAGGACATACAACTAGTAAATATAACTAGTTCATACAACTAGAATATACATCGTGTATCTAGTACATAAAACTAGTACATAAAAATAGTACATACAACTAGTACATACATCTAGTTACTAGTACATACAATTAGTATATACAACTAGTACATATAACTAGTAAATACAACTAATACACAGAACTACTACATACAACTAGTACATAGAACTAGTTCACACAACTAGTACATGAAACTAGTACACACGACTACTACATTCAACTAGTACATTCAACTGGTTCATACAACTAGTACATTCAACAAGTGCCTACAACTAGTTTATACAACTGGTACATACAACTACTAACTACAACTAGTAAATATAACTTGTACATACATCAATTACACACAACAAGTGCATACAACTAATACATTCAACTACAATTAGTACATACACCTAGTATATGCAACTAGTACATATAACTAGTATATACATCTAGTACATATAACTAGTATATACATCTAGTACTACAATTAGTACATAGAACTAGTACATATAACCAGTACATATAAATTGCACATACAACTAGTACATAGAAAAATTACACACAACTACTACATATAACCTGTACATACAACTGGTATTTACAACTAGTATATATAACCAGTACTACACATATAATTAGTATATATAAATAGTGCAAAAAACTACTAGTAAATGCTACTAGTACATAAAACTACTACATACAAGCAGTAAATACAACTAGTACACACACCTAGTACATACAACTAGTACATACAACAAGTACTACAACTAGTACATAGAACTAGTACATAGAACTAGTACATATGACCAGTTCTTACATATATATCTAGTACACGTAAATAGTATATAAAACTAGAACATACTTTTAGTACATACAACTAGAACTTACAAGTAGTACATATAACTAGTCCTACTACATACAACTTGAACATACAACTAGTAACGACAACTTACAACTAGTACACCTAACAAGTACATAAAATTAATACATACAATTAGTACCTACAACTAGTACATACAATTGATACATACAATTAGACCATGCAACTACTACCTACAATTACGTAGATACAACTAGAACTTCAAACTATTAAATTTAACTAGTCCTAGTATAAACAACTAGAACATACAACTAGTAATGAGTTCTTACAACTAGTACATACAACAAGTAACTACAACTAGTAAATATAACTAGTACATAAAACAAGTACACAAAACTATTAAATAAAAGTAGGACATATAACTATATACAACTAGTACATACAACTAGTACATACAACTTGGACATACAACCAGTACATACAACTAGTACATATAACTTGCACATACAACTGGTACATACAATTAGTACACACAACTAGTCACTAGTCTGTTTAACTAGTATATACAAATAGACCATAAAACTAGTAACTACAACTAGTAAATATAACTGGTACATACAATAATTACACAAACTGCTACATAAAACTAGTACATATAACTAGTACATATAACTACTACACACATCTAGTACATATAACTAGTACATACAACTACTTACTAGTACACACAACTAGTATATGCAACTAGTACATAAAACTGGTACATACAACTCCTAAATACAACTAGTAAATACAACTAGTACATACAACTAGTACATACAACTAGTACATACAACTAGTACATACAACCAGGACTATAACTAGTACATAGAACTAGTACATATAACCAGTACGTCTATCTAATATATACAACCAGTACATATAAATAGTACATAAAACAAGAACATACCACTAATACATACAACTAGTACATACAACCAGTTAATAAAACTAATACTACAACCAGGACATAAAACTAGAACATACAACTAGTACATATTACCAGTGCATACACATATAACTAGTGCATATAACTAGTACATACAACTACACTAGAAATTAGTACATACAAGTAGTACATACAACTAGTACATACAAATAGTGCACACAACTAGTACACAGAACTAGTACATATAAATAGTATATACACAAATATCTAACACATATAAGTAGTACATACAACTAGTAGATACAATTAGTACATATAAATATTACAACAACTACTACATACAACTAGTTCAAACAACTACTTGCTAGTACACACAACTAGTACATAGAACTAGTCCATACAACTACAACATACAACTAATAAATACAGATTTTTACTACTACATACAACTAGTACTTTTAACTAGTACATTTAACTAGTACATTCAATTAGTACATGTAACCAGTACATACATATATAACTAGTACATATAAACAGTATATAATACTAGAACATACTACTAGTACATACAACTAGTACATAGAACTAGTAACTACAACTAGTACATACAACAATTACACACAACTAGCATATACAAATAGTTCATATAACTACATACAACTAGTACATACAACTAGTACATACAAAAATTACACACAATTAGTAAATACAACTAGTACACATAACTAGTACATACAGCTAGTATATAAAACTAGTTTCTAGTACATACAATTAGTAGATACAACTAGTACAAACAACTATTACATTCATGTAGTCAATAGTACACACAATTAGTATATACAACTAGTACATACAACTAGTAACTACAACTAGTACATACAACTAGTATATACAACTAGTATCTAGTACATACAACTAGTACATACAACTAGTACATACATCTAGTTACTAATACAAACAATTAGTACATACAGCTAGTGCATACAACTAGCAACTAAAACTAGTAAATATAACTAGTACATACAAAAATTATACACAACTACTACAAACAACTACTACATATAACTACAACTAGAACATCCCACTAGTTACTAGTACATACAACTAGTTTCTGGTACACACATCTAGGACGTACAAGTAGTACACCCAATTAGTACATACATGTAACTACTAGTACACACAATTAGTACATACAACTAGTACATACAACTAGTAACTACAAATAGTAACTACAAAGAGTAAATATAACTAGTATATAAAGCAATTACACACAACTATTACATACCATTAGTACATATAACGACATATAACTACTACATACAACTAGTAGTTCATACAGATAGTTACTAGTACATAAAAGTAGTACATACAAGTAGTCCATGCAACTAGCACATATAACTACCACTAGTACACAAAACTAGTAAATACAACTAGTAAATACAGATTGTTACTAGTACATACAACTAGTACATACAACTAGTACATACAATTAGTTACTAGTTCATACAACTTGTACATACAGCTACTCCATACAACTAGTACATACAACTAGTACCACAACTAGTATAGAGAACTCATACATAAAACTAGTACATATAAGTTGCACATACAACTAGTACACACAATTTGTATATACTACTAGTTACTAGTACTTACAAATAGAACACACAAATAGTACATACAACTGGTACACAGAACTAGTTACTACAACATACAACTTGTACAAACAGCTAGTACATTCAACTAGTAACTACAACTAGTAAATATTACTAGTACATACAACAATAACACACAACTAGTGCAAGCAAGTAGTACATATAACTACATACAACTAGTCCATACAACTAGTACATACAACTAGTACTTACAACTAGTACATACAATTAATACATACAACTACTAACTGCAACTAAGAAATATAACAGTTACAAAAAACAATTACGCAAAACCCGTTCATACAACTAGTACATATAACTACAACTTCTACATACAACTAGTAAATAAAGATTGCTACTAGTACATACAAGTAGTAAATACAAGTAGTACATACAACTAGTTACTATACATACACCTTTTACATACCACATCTTCACACAACTACATTCAAATAGTACATATAACTACATACAACTAATACATACAACTAGAACCTACAACTAGAACATACAACTAGTCCATACAACTAGTACATACAACTAGTACATACAACTAGTACATACAATTAATACATACAACTACTAACTGCAACTAAGAAATATAACAGTTACAAAAAACAATTACGCAAAACCCGTTCATACAACTAGTACATATAACTACAACTTCTACATACAACTAGTAAATGAAGATTGCTACTAGTACATACAAGTAGTAAATACAAGTAGTACATACAACTAGTTACTATACATACACATTTTACATACCACATCTTCACACAACTACATTCAAATAGTACATATAACTACATACAACTAATACATACAACTAGAACCTACAACTAGAACATACAACTAGTACATACAACTAGTACATCTAACTAGTACATCCAACTAGTTACTAGTACACACAACTATACATACAACTAGTACATACAACTTCTACATACAACTAGTACGTATAAATTGTACATACAACTACCTACTAGTATATACAACTAGTACATACAACTAGTGCATACAATTATAACATACAACTAGTATATAAAACTAGTACACATAACTAGCACATACAACTAATATATTGAACAATTTAGTAGTATATACAACTAGTACATACAACTAGTTCCACAACTAGTACGTGTAAATTTTACATACAACTACCTACTAGTATATACAACTAGTACATACAACTAGTGCATACAACTATAACATACAACTAGTACATAAAACTAGTACACATAACTAGCACATACAACTAATATATTGAACAATTTAGTAGTATTACAACTAGTACATACAACTAGTACATATTAGAAGTACATACAACTAGAACTTACAACTAGTACATACAACTAGTACATAAAACAAGTTACTATAATTAGTATCTACAACTAGCAAATATAACTAGTACACACAGCAATTACACACAACCTGTACATAAAATAGTACATTTAACTACTTACAACTAGTACATACAACTAGAACATAAAACTAATACATGCAGCCACTAACTACAACTAGAAAATATAACTAGGACAAACAACAAATACGCTAGTTTAATGTACTAGTTGTATGTAGTAGTTGTAAGTAATACTTGAATGTACTAGTTGTATGTACTAGTTTTATGTACTAGTCGCATGTACTTATTGTATGTACTCGTTGTATGTAATAGTTGTATGTTCTAGTGTAATGGAATCGTTCTATGTGCTAGTTGTATGTACTAGTTGTAGTACCAGTTGTATGCGCTAGTTGTATGAACTAGTTGTATGAACTAGTTGTATGTACTAATTGCAGGTACTATTAAAATGTACTAGTTATTTGTGTATGCCCTAGTTGTATGTTCTAGTGTTATGGAATCGTTCTGTTTGTCCTAGATACAAGTTGTATGTGCTAGTTGCTAGTTGTGTACACTATTTGTATGTATTAGGTATATGTTCTAGTAGTGTGTACTAGTTGTATAGCCTCCTTTTTAATGTACTAGTTGAATGTATATATTAGTTATGAACTAGTTGTATGTACTAGTTGTATGTACTAGCTGTATGTACTACTTCTATGTGCTAGTTGTATGTACTAGTTGCTTGCAGTGGTTGTATGAACCAAGTTGTATGTACTCGTTATATATATGTGTTGAATGAATTAGTTGAATTTATTTTTTGTGTATACTAGTTGCATGCACTAATTGTCTTTACTAGTTGTATGTACTAGTTGTATGAACTCTTTCTATGTACTAGTTACATGTGTATTTTTAGTTATATGTGTATATCCTAGTTATATGTACTACTTGGATGTACTAGTTATATGTAGTAATTGTAAGTACTAGTTGTATGTACAAGTTTTATGTACCAGTTGTATGTACTAGTTGTATGGACTAGTTGTATGTATTAGTTGTATGCACTAGTTTTATTTACTAATTGTATGGACTCTTTCTAGGTACTAGTTATATGTGTATTTTTAGTCATACGTATATATCCTGGTTATATGTACTACTTGGATGCACTAGTTATATGTACTAATTGTAAGCACTAGTTGTATGTACAAGTTTTAAGTACTAGTTGTATGAACTAGTTGTATGTAGTAGCTGTATATATTAGTTGTATATTTCAAAAAGTTCAACTAGTACATTTTAGTACTTATATGTACTAGTTGTATGTACTAGTTGTATATACTAGTTGTATGTACTAGTTGTATGCACTAGTTGTAGGTACTAGTAACTAACTGTGTGTACTAAATGTATGTACTAGTTGTATGTATTAGCTTTATGTAGTTATCTGTAATACTTGTATGTAGGACTTATGTGTAATTGTTGTATGTACTAGTAATATCTACAAGTTGTAGTTACTAGTTGTATGTGCTAATTGTATGTACTAGTTTTATGTACTAGTTTCATGTACTAGATACTAGTTTTATATACTAGTTCTATATACTAGTTATATGTACTAGTTGTATGTACTAATTGTGTGTAATTGTGCTATGTACTAGTTATATTTACCAGTTGCAGTTACTAGTTGTATATCCAAATTTTATGTAGTAGTTGTATATACTGATTGTATGTACTAGAAAATATATGTATGTACTAGTTGTAGGTACTAGTTGTATGTACTAGTTGTATGTACCAGTAACTAGTTGTATGTACTAGTTATGTGTACTAGTTTTATGTGCTAGTTGAATGTACTTAGTTGTATGTACTAGTTGTAGGTACTACTTGTATGTACTAGTTGTCTGAAATAGTTGTTTATACTAGCTATATTACCAGTTGTAGTTACTAGTTGTAGGTACTAGAACTAGTTATGTGTACTATATTTATCAGTTGTAATAACTAGTTGTATGTACTAGTCGTATGTACTAGTTGTAGGTACTAGTTGTATGTATTAGTTTTATGTACTAGTTGAGTGTAATTGTTGTAAGTACTAGTTGTATTTACTAGTTTTAGTTACTATTTGTATGTACTAGTTGTATGTACTAGTAACTAGTTCTATACACCAGTTGTTTGCACTTGGTGTGTATTCTAGTTCTAGGCACAAATTGTATGTCACTAGTTTTATGTACTAGTTGTATTTACTAGTAAGTTGTTGGATATACTAATTATGTGTACTAGTTTTATGTACTAGTTGTATGTACTAATTATATGTACTAGTAAATATATGTATGTACTAGTTGTAGGTACTAGTTGAAAGAACTAGTGGAATGTACTAGTTATGTGTACTAGTTTTATGTACTAGTTGTATATACTAATTGTATGTACTAGTAAATATATGTATGTTCTAGTTGTAGGTACTAGTTGTAAGAACTAGTGGTATGTACTAGTTATGTGTACTAGTTTTATGTGCTAGTTGAATCTGCTTAGTTGTATATACTGGTTGTATGAACTTGTAACCATATGTATGTACTAGTTGTAGGTACTATTTGTATGTACTAGTTGTGTGTAATTGCTGTATGTACTAGTTATATTTACTAGTTGTAGTTACTATTTGCATGTACTAGTTTTATATACTAGTAACTATTTGTATATACCAGTTGTATGTACAAGTTGTATGTACTAGTTGAATGTACTAGTAATTAATTGTATGTACTGGTTATGTGTACTAGTTATATTTACTAGTTGTATGTACTAGTTGTATCTACTAATTGCATGTACTAGTAAATATATGTATGTACTAGTTGGAGGTACTAGTTGTATATGCTAGTTGTATGTAGTTATTTGTAATAATTGTATTTAAAAGTTGTGTGTAATTGTTGTATGTACTAGTTATATTTACTAGTTGTAGTTACTAGTTGTATGTACTAGGTATAAGTACTCGTTACTAGTTGTATGTTCTAGTTGGTTGTACTAGGACTAGTTATATTTACTAGTTGGAGGTTCTAATTGTATGTACTCAATTGCAAGTAGTTGTTGCATATTATAATTTTATATACTAATTGTAGGTACAAGTTATGTGCTAGTTGAAAGTTCCAGTGGTATGTGCTAATAGTATGTCCTAGTTGTATGTAATAATTGTATGTACTAAATTTATGTACTTGTTATATGTACTAGTAGTATGTTCCAGTTTAATGTACCATATATATGTACTAGGTATATGTGTATGTACTGGTTATATGTTCTCGTTGTATGTACTAGTTGTATGTACTAGTTGTTGGTTTTATGTACTAGCTGTATGTAGTTTAGTTGTGTGTAAGAGTTATTTGTACTAGTTATATCTTTATGTTCTGGTTATATGTACAAGTTGTATATACTAGTTATATGTACTAATTCTCTGTAAAAGTTATGTACCAGTTGTAGGTACTAGTTGTATGTACTAGTTATATATACTGGTTGTAAGTACTAGATACTAGTTCTATGTACTAGTTGTATGTGCTAGTTGTATATACTAGTTGTATGCACTAGTTGAATATACTAGAAACTAGTTGTATGTACAATTTATATGTGCTAGTTGTATGTACTAGTTGTATGTACTATTTGTATGTACTATTTGTATGTACTAGTAAGTAGTTGTATGTACTAGTTGTATGAACTAGTTATATTTACTAGTTGTTTTTACTATTTGTATGAACTAGTTGTATGTACCAGTTGTATATACAGATAGATAGATAGATAGATATTATTATTTATCAACAGGAAAGCTGCATCCATCATGTGGGTTTTCATGCAGGCCCTGGAAAAAATTTAATGAAAAAATGAAAAAAAGACAAGGATGATTCTAAGTATGACTGCTAATGACCTACCTCCAGATGGAACAGAAGCCATAGAAGATGTAACATAGCAGTGATCAATTAGAGTTCGTGAGTTTGCTGTGACCCTAGTTGATTCAGTAATTGTCTGAGTCAGTTGGTACTCGGACATAATGGATAATAACTGATTCGTCATTGAACTAGGTGAGTTTACATCACAGTTAAAGTCACCCATGATAATAATCTCCTTCTTCTCGCCAACTGCAACCTCTAACATATACCCCAATTCCTCCAAAAACTCAACATTGGTACTAGGAGGGTTATAGAGGTTGCACAATAATGTTAGAGAACCCCTAGCCCATACCTTAACCCAAATGGCTTCGATGGACTGGGGTTCAAGGTCATACCTTCTTCGACTACGAAGAGTCTCTGGAACATAAACAAGTAACCCCCCTCCACGCCCATGTGGGCGATCCCTACGATAAGAGATATAGGAGGCCACAGAGACTGCCAAGTCAGAAAACAAGTCACCCAGCCATGTTTCACTCAATCCAAGAATAACATGACCAGAAGCCCTCTGCAAAAATATCTGAATTTCTTCCAATTTGGGTGCAAGAGATTGAACATTAAGATGGGCATAGCTTAAGCTGCCTGGAAGAAAAGTTCTGATCTGCTGTAGTGATGGAACTAACCAACTGAGGAAAAACATGTGCTGAAGTCCCTTCAAGAACACCATTGTCTAAGTCTGGGAAAGGTAGACTACCCAAAACACACACTGGACACATCCATTCCAAGTGACGTTTAAAACTCAGCCGTCTGTATTCTTCATCCTTTAATCATGCACAATTCACATGTGTCCATAGATCGCAGACATCACAGCCAACGCCACGTTGATTGGTCTTCACAGGCTTCTGACAGACAGTGCACGGGAATTTAACCGGTCCAGGGTTGGCTTCCACATCTCCTGCAAGCAAAATAAGCCAGTACAGGCCAGAAAAGGATGAAAAAAGCGGGCGCTGAAGATGAGGACCAAGGCGTGAGCTTCTTCTCCATACACAGATAAGCACAGAGGACTTTCCACTAGGTATGAGCTGGTTAGGGGCAAAAAGAATATCGCCATTAGAATCGACAGCGGTACTTCTAGTCTTTCTGGAGATAATCAAATAAGAGAGACAAATCCAAAGCAGCGTGAACACAAATCGAAATCGAAATCTAGCTGCCGCCATCTTGTCAAAAATACAAACAAAAAAAAACGATAACTAGTTGTATATACTAGTTGTAATTACTTGTTATTCGTACTAGTTGTATGTACTAGTTGTATGAACTAGTTGTATGTACTAGTTGTATGAACTAGTTATATGTACTAGTTGTATGTACTAGTTGTAAGTAGTTGTTATTCGTACTAGTTGTATGTACTAGTTGTATGAACTAGTTGTATGTACTAGTTGTATGAACTAGTTGTATGTACTAGTTGTATGTACTAGTTGTAAGTAGTTGTTATTCGTACTAGTTGTATGTACTAGTTGTATGTACTAGTTGTATGTAGTGATATCTACTAGTTGTATGTACCAGTTGTTTGTACTAATTGCATGTACTAGTTGTACATAGTTATATGTACTATTTTAAGTACTAGTTGTGTGTAATTGTTATTTGTACTAGTTATATTTACTAGTTGTAGTTACTAATTGTATAAACTTGTTGTATGTATTAGTTGTTTGTACTTGTTGTAAGTTCTAGTAGTAAGTACTTGTTATTCATACTAGTTGTATGTACTAGTTGTATGAACTAGTTGTATGTACTAGTTGGATGTACTAGTTGTATGTAGTGATATCTACTAGTTGCATGTACCAGTTGTTTGTACTAATTGTATGTACTAGTTGTACATAGTTATATGTACTATTTTAAGTACTAGTTGTGTGTAATTGTTGTATGTACTAGTTATATTTACTTGTTGTAGTTACTAATTGTATAAACTTGTTGTATGTACTAGTTGTATATACTTGTTGTAAGTTTTAGTTGTAAGTACTTGTTATATGTACTAGTTGTAGGTAATAGTTGTATATACTAGTTGTATGTGTGTTATTGTTGAATGTACTAGTTATATTTACTAGTTGTAGTTACTAGTTTTATGCACTAGGTGTATGTACTAATTGTTTGTATTAGTAACTAGATGTATGTACTAGTTGTATGTAGTAGTTGTATGTACTAGATACTAGTTGTTTATACTAGTTGTATGTAGTAGTTTTAGTTACTAGTTGTATGTACTAGTTGTATATTCTAATTGTGTGTACTAGTGACTACATGAATGTAATAGTTGTTTGTACTAGTTGTATCTAGCAGTTTTATTACTAGATGCTAGTTTTATATATTAGCTGTATGTACTAGTTATGTGTACTAGTTGTATTTACTAATTGTGTGTAATGTTTGTATGTACTAGCTGTATATACTAGTTGTATGTAGTTATATGAACTATTTGTATGTGCTAGTTGTGTGTAATTGTTGTATGTACTAGTTGTAGTGACTAGTTGTAGTTACTATTTATATGTACTAGTTGTATGTACTAGTAGTATGTTCTAGTTTTATGTACTGTTTATATGTACTAGTTATATGAGTATGTACTGGTTACATGTACTAATTGTAGGAACTAGTTAAATGTACTAGTTAAATGTACTAATTGTATGTACTAGACGAATGTACTAGTTATATGAACTAGTTGTGTGTACTAGTTCTATGTACTAGTTGTATGTACTAGTTTCTAGTCTAGTTGTATGTACTAGTTATATGAATTAATTATAGGTGTATTCACTGGTTATATGTACTAGTTGTATGTACTAGTTGTATGCAGTAGTAAAAATCTGTATTTATTAGTTTTTTGTTGTAGTTGTATGTTCTAGTTGTATGTAGTTATATAAACTAGTTGTATGTACTAGCTGTTTCTAATTGTTGTATTTACTAGTTGTATTTACTAGTTGTATGTACTAGTTGTATGTACTAGTTTTATGTACTAGTTGTGTTTTCTAGTTTTATGTACTATATAGTTGTATGTACTATTTGTATGTACTAGTTGTATGTACTAGTTTTATGTAGTAGTTGTAAGAACTAGTAACTATCTGTATGTACTAGTTGTAGTTACTAGTTGTATATACTAATTGTGTGCACTAATCATTTGTACTAGTGTTATGTACTAGTTATATATACTGGATATATATACTACATCTATGTACTAGTTCTAGAACTGTTTGTATGTACTAATTGTATGTACTAGTTGTATGTAGTAATTGCATGGACTAGTTGTATATATGTAGTAATTGCATGTACTAGTTGTATGGGCAAGTTATATGAACTGGTTATATGTACTATTTTTTTGTTCTAGTTATAGTACTAGTTTTATGTACAAGTTGAAACTACTATTTACTTGTACTACTTGTATTTACTAGTTGTGTGTAATTGTTATATGTGCTTGTTATATTTAGTAATTGTAGTTACTAGTTGTAATTACTAGTTATAAGTACTCGTTAGTAGTTTGATGTTCTAGTTGTATATACTAGGACCAGTTATATTTACTATTTCGAGGTTCTAGTTGTATATACTTAATTGTAAGTAGTAGTTGCATTTTCTAAATGTATGTACAGCGTATTGTATGCATTAATTATTTTCTAGTTGTATGTTCCCGTTACGACTAGTACATAACTAGTACATACAATTTGTACAATTGTATGTACTAGTTATGTACTAGTCGTAGGTTCCAGTTGTATGTACTAATTTTATGTATTTGTTATATTTACAAGTTATCTGTACTAGTTGTATGTACTTGTAATATGTACTGTTTATATGTACTAGTTATATGTGAATGTATTGGTTATACGTACAAGTTGTATGTACTAGTAATATTGACTAATTGTATTTACTAGATGTATGTACTCTTTATATATACTAGTTGTTTGTACTGGTTGTTTGTACTAGTTACTAGTTGTATGTTCTAGTTTTATGTATTAGTTATATGTACTATTTATATGTGTAGGCACTTGTTAGAGGTAATACTTGTATGTACTATTTATATGTACTAGTTTTATGTGTAGGTTCTGGTTTAATGTACTAGTTGAATGCAGTAGTTTTAGTTACTAGTTGTATGTTCTTGTTCTACGTACTATGTACTAGTTCTACGTACTACTTGTAGTACTTGTTGTATGTACTAATTTTATGTACTAGTTGTACGTAGTTATATGGACTATTTTAAGTACTAGTTGTGTGTAATTGTTGTATGTACTAGTTATATATACTAGTTGTAGTTACTAATTGTATAAACTTGTTGTATGTACTAGTTGTACGTATTAGTTGTATGGACTAGTAACTAGTTGTATGTACTAGTTATATGTACTACTTTTTTGTACTAGTTTATGTACTATTTGTAGCTGCTGGTAATTGTTGTATGTTCTAGTTGTATGTACTAGGACTAGTTATGTTTAATAGTTGGAAATTCTAGTTGCATGTACTCAATTGTAAGTAGTAAATGCATGTTCTAATTGTATGTACTAATTGTAAGTACTAATTATGTGCTAGTTAAATGTTCCAGGTTTAGGTACTTATTTAATGTACCAGCTGTTTGTACTAGTTGTATGTACTAGTAGTATGTTCTAGTTTTATTAACTGGTTGTATGTACTAGTTGTACTAGTTGAATGTACTAATTGTATGTACTAGTGGTATATTCTAGTTTTATGGACTATTTATATGTACTAGTTATATGTGTAGGGTATTGGTTATTTGTACTAGTTGTATGTACTAATTACATGTACTGGTTGTATGTATTAGATATACGTACTGGTTATATGTACTAGTTCTATGTACTAGTTTTAGTACTAGTTGTATGTACTAGTTGTATGTAAGAGTTGTATGTACTAGTTGTATGTACTAGTTGTATGTACTAGTTGTATGTACTAGTTGTATTTACTAGTTGTATGTAGGAGTTGTGTGTACTAGTTGTATGTACTAGTTGCATGTACTAGTTGTGTGTAGTAGTTGTATGTACTAGTTGTATGTAGTTATATGTACTAGTTGTATACAGTAGTTTGTGTAATTATTGTATGTACCAGTTATATTTACTAGTTGTAGTTACTAGTTTTATGTTCTAGTTGTATATACTAGTTAAACGGACTAGTGACTAGTTGTATGTGCAAGTTGTATGTACTAATTGTATGTACTAGTTATATGTGCAAGTTATATGTACTAGTTATATTTACTAGTTGTAGTTACTAGTTGTATGTACTATTTGTAGGTACTACTTCTGTGTACCAAGTGTATGTGCTAGTTGTTTGTACTAGTAATTATATGTATGTACTAGCTGTAAGTACTAGTTGTATGTATTAGTAGTATGTACTAGTTGTGTATACTAGTTATATGTACTAGTTTTTTGTCCTAGTTTTATGTACTAGTTGTATATAGTTATATGTACTACTTATATTTACTAATTGTGTGTAATTGTTTTATGTACTAGTTATATTTACTAGTTGTAGTTACTTGTTGCATGTACTAGTTATAAGAACTCGTTACTAGTTGTTTGTTCTAGTTGTATATACTAGGACTAGTTATAGTTAATAGTTAGAAGTTCTAGTTGTATCTACGCAATTGTAGGTAGTAGTTGCATGGTCTAATTGCATATACTAATTGTGTGTACTAGTTATGTGCCAGTTGTATCTTCCAGTTGTATGTACTAATGGTATGTACTAGTTGTAGGTACTAATTGTATGTACTAATTTTATGTACTTGTTAGATGTACTAGTTGTATGTACTAGTTGTGTGTACTAGTTGTCTGTACTAGTTGTAAGTAGTCGTTACTAGTTGTTTGTTCAAGGTGTATGTAGTAGGACTAGTTATATGTACTACTTGTATGTTCTAGTTGTATATACTAATAGTATGTTCTAGTTGTATGTACTAGTTCCATGTACTAGTTGTAGAACTTGTTGTGTGTACTAGTTGTGTGTACTAGTTGTATTTATTACTTGTGTGTAGTAATTGTATGTACTAGTTGTCTGTATTAGTTGTATGTAGTTATATGTCCTAGTTGTAGTCCTAGTTGTATATACTAGTTGTATGGCCTAGTTGTACTAGTTGAATGTACTAGTTGTATGTACTAGTTGTAAGTAGTCCTTACTAGTTGTATGTTAAACTTGTATGTAGGAGGACTAGCTATATTTACTAGTTGGAGGTTCTAGTTGTATGTACTATTTGTATGTACTAGTTTCTAGTCTAGTTGTATGTACTAGTTATATGCACTAGTTATATGTGTATGTACTAGTTGTATGTAGTAGTTGTATTTACTAGTTGTATTTACTAGTTTTATGTACTACTTGTATGTACTAGTTTCTAGTTTAGTTGTATATACTAGTTATATGCACTAGTTATATGTGTATGCACTGGTTATATGTACTAGTTGTATGTTCTAGTTATATGTCCTGGTTGTAGTCCTAGTTTTATTAACTTGTTGTATGTACTAGTTGTATTAGTTGAATGTACTAGTTGTATGTACTAGTTGTAAGTAGTCGTTACTAGTTGTATGTTCAAGTTGTATGTCCTCAATTGCAAGTAGTAGTTGCATGTTCAAATTAAATGTACTAATTGCATGTACCAGTTATGTGCTAGTTGTATGTTCCAGTTGTATGTACTCATTGTATGTACTAGTTGTAGGTACTAATTGTTTGTACTAATTTTATGTTCTTGTTAGATGCGCTAGTTGAATGTACTAGTTGTATGTATTAGTGGTGTGTTCCAGTTTTATGTACTATTTATATGTACTAGTTATATGTGTAGGTATTGGTTATTTGTACTAGTTGTATGTACTAGTTATAGTACTGGTTGTATGTACTAGTTGTATGTACTAGTTGTTGGTACTAGTTGTATGTACTAGTTGTATTTACTAGTTGTATGTAGGAATTGTGTGTACTAGTACTAGTTGTATGTAGTAGTTTGTGTAATTATTGTATGTACCAGTTATATTTACTAGTTGTAGTTACTAGTTTTATGTTCTAGTTGTATATACTAGTTAAACGGACTAGTGACTAGTTGTACGTACTAGTTGTATGTACTAATTGTATGTACTAGTTGTATGTACTAGTTTCATTTACTAGTTATATGTTCTAGTTTTTTGTACTATTTATATATGCTAATTATATGTGTAGGTACTGGTTATATGTACTAGTTGTATGTACTAGTTATAGTACTGGTTGTATGTACTAGTTGTATGTACTGGTTGTTGGTACTAGTTGTATGTTCTAGTTGTATTTACTAGTTGTATGTAGGAATTGTGTGTACTAGTTGTATGTACTAATTGTATGTACTAGTTGTATGTACTAGTTTCATTTACTAGTTATATGTTCTAGTTTTTTGTACTAGTTATATATGCAAATTATATGTGTAGGTACTGGTTATATGTACTAGTTGTATGTACTAGTTATATGTACTAGTTGTATATACTAGTTGTATGTACAGGTTATATGTAGTAGTTATGTGTAATTTTTCCATGTATTAGTTGTATATGCAATTTATATGTACTGGTTATATTTATAGTTCTATGTACTAGTTGTAGTACTGGGTCTATATACTAGTAATATGTACTAGTTGTATATACTAGGTGTTTGTACTAGTTGTAGTTGAATGTTCTAGTTGTATGTACCAGTTGTGCGTAATTGATGTATGTACAAGTTATATTTACTAATTGTAGTTAATAGTTGTATGTACCAGTTGTATAAACTAGTTGTATGCGCTAGTTGAATGTACTAGTTGTGTGAACCAGTTGAATGTACTAGTTGTATGTAGTAGTTGTGTTTACAAGTTGCATGTACTAGATGTGTGAACTAGTTCTATGTACTAGTTGTATGTAGTAGTTCTGTGTAGTAGTTGCATGTACTAGTTGTGTGTACTAGTTGTATATAGTTATAGGGAATAGTTGTATGTCCTAGTTGTGCCTAATTGTTGTATGTACTAGTTATATTTACAAGTTATTATTACAAGGTGTATGTACTAGTGGTATGTACTAGTTGTATGTACTACTAACTAGTGTATGTACTAGTTGTATGTAGTAGTTACTAGTTGTATGTACTACTTATATGAACTAGTTGTATGTACTAGTTGTATGTAGTAGTAACTAGGTGTTTATACTAGTTGTATGTACCAGTTGTATGTACCAGTAACTATCTGTATGTACTAGTTATAGGTACTAGTTTTATGTACTAGTTGTATTTACTAGTTGTGTGTAGTTTTATGTACTACATGTATGTACTAGTTGGTTCGTAATTGTTGTATGCACTAGTTATATTTACTTCTTGTATGTACTACTTGTATGTATTAGGTTTATGTACTAGTAAATAGCTGTATGTACTATTTGTATGAACTATAGTTGTATGTAGTTATATGTACTTGTTGTATGTATGTGTAATTCTTGTAAGTACTAGATATATTTACTAGTTGCAGTTACTAGTTTGTACGTAGTAGTAACTAGTTGTATGTACTAATTGTAGTGAAAGTTGTATGTCTAAGTTATATGTACTGGTTAAATGTACTAGTTCTATGTACCAGTTATAGTACTAGTTGTAAGTACTAGTTGTATTTACTAGTTGTATATACTAGTTGTATGAACTTGTAACTAGTAGTATTTACTAGTTTTATATACTAGTTGTATGTACTAATAACAATCTGTATTAACTAGTTGTATGAACTAGTTGTATGTACTAGTTTCTAGTCTAGTTGTATGAACTAGTTATATGTCCTGGTTGTAGTACTAGTTGTATATACTGGCTGTATGTACTAGTTGTACTAGTTTAATGTACTAGTTGTATGTACTAGTCTTAAGTAGTCGTTACTAGTTATATGCTCAAGTTGTATGTACTCAATTGTAAGTAGTAGTTGCATGTTCAAATTGTATGTACTAATTGTATGTACTAGTTATGTGCTAGTTGTATGTTCCAGTTATATGTACTAATTGTATATACTAGTTGTAGGCACTAATTCTATGTACTAATTTTATGAACTTGTTTGATGTGCTAGTTGTATGTTCCAGTTGTGTGTACTAATTGTATGTACTAGTTGTAGGTGCTAATTGTATGTCTTAATTTTATGAACTGGTCGGATGTTTTAGTTTTATGTACCAGTAGTATGTTTTAGTTTTATGTACTATTTATATGTACTAGTTATATGTGTAGGTACTGGTTATATGAACTAGTTATATGTACTAGTTGTATATATTAGATATATATACTGGTTATATGTACTAGTTATATGTAGTAGTTGTATGTATTAGATATATATACTGGTTATATGTACTAAATCTATGTACTAGTTGTATGTACTAGTTGTAATTACTAGTTGTATGTAGTTGTTGTATGAACTAGTAAGTAGTTGTATGTACTGGTCTTATATACTAGTCTTATGTCCTACTTGTATGAACTAGTCGTATGTACTAGTTGTATGTAGTTATATGTACTCGTTGTATGTAGTAGTTTTTGTAATTTTTGTATGTACCAGTTATATTTACCAGTTGTAGTTAGTTTTATGCACTAGTTGTATGTACTAGCTGTACGTACTAGGGACTAGTTGTATGTACTTGTTGTAGGTACTAGTTGTATGTAGACATTTTATGTACTAGTAACTAGTTATATGTTCTAGTTTTAGGTACTAGTGCTAAGTACTAATTATATGTACTACTTGTATGTACTAGTTGTGTGGAATTGTTGAATGTACTCGCTTTATTTCCTAGTTGTAGTTACTAGTTGTATGTACTACTTGAATGTATTAGTAACTGTGTGTATGTACCAGTTGTAGATACTTTTTGTATGTACTAGTTGTATGTAGTTATATGTACTACTTGCATGTAGTAGTTTTGTGTAATTGTTGTATATACTAGTAATATTTATTAGTTGTAGTTACTAGTTGTTGTTTTAGTTGTATGTACTAGTGGTAAGTACTAAGTGTTTGTAATTATATGTAGTACTTGCATGTACTAGTTATGTATAATTGTTGTATATACTAGTTTTATTTACTAGTTGTAGTTACTAGTTATATGTTTAAGTTGTAAGTACTAATTATATGGATTAGTAACTAGATGTATGTAGCAGTTGTATGTACTAGTTGTATGTTCTAGTTGTATGTACTAGTTGTATGTACTAGTCACTATCTGTATGTCCTAGTTGAATGTATAAGTGGTATGTAATAGTTGCATGTAGTTATATGTACTAGTTTTATGTACTAGTTGTGTGTAATTGTTGTGTGTACTAATTATATGTACTACTTGTAGTTACTAGTTGTATGTACTAGTTGTATGTACTAGTTGTGTGAACTAGTTGTATATACTAGTAACTAGTTGTATGTACTAGATATATATACTGGTTGTTTGTACTAGTTGTTTGTACTCGTTGTAGTTACTAGTTGTATGTACTACATGTATGTACTAGTTCTATGTACTACTTGAATGTATTAGTAACTGTCTGTATTTACCAGTTGTAGTTACTTGTTGTATGCACTAGTTGTATGTAGTCATATGTACTTCTTGCATGTAGTAGTTTTGTGTAATTGTTGTATATACTAGTTATATTTACTAGTTGTGAATCTGGCAAGATACCTCCATACTGCCAATGATCCACTCATAGCTGTTGTGGTTAAACACCAAAAGTGGCTGGAGTGCTCAAAGCAGAGGAGGACTGTCTTGAAAGAAGCCAGATTGATACTGAGAAGCCACGGAATAGAACTAGAACCGGAAATGTGGCTGAAGACAGATCCCTCACAAAATAGTGTAAGAGAATGGAGGAGAGTGGCACGTGAGCTCCGGGAGGCTCAGACTGAAAGGTTAAAAAGTAACCTAGCCGAAAAGTCTCACCAGGGCTCATACCACAGACAAGTCACAAATAGGGAGTCTTATGTGTGGCTTTCTGAGGGGAGACTCAGACCTCAAACTGAGGCTCTGATTCTCGCAGCCCAAGATGATGTGCTGCACACTAGGTGGTACCAAAATAGGATTCTGAAGAATTCTAGCCTTTTAATGTGCAGAGAATGTGGCAAGGCTATGGAAACGGTCAAACACATACTAAACATGTGTGAGCCCAAGGGATTTTCTCTCTACAAAGAGAGGCATGACCGGGCAATACTGATAGTGTTGTGGAGACTGTTGAAAGAATATGGATTCAAGCAGGAAGAGGCCTGGTACAAACTAGAAGCAAAACCAGTCTATGAGAATAGGGCTGTCAAAATCTTGTGGGATCCTAGTATCCCTACAGATGATGAAATGACAGAAAGAAGGCCAGACTTAGTGGTTGAGGATCGGCTAAGTAAGTCCATCTTCATTATTGAGATGTCAGTTCCTACTCACAGCAATATTAATGGAAGATGGCAAGAGAAGTTCCAAAAGTACCAGAAGCTGGCAGCTGATATGAGGAAACAATTTAGGGGCTACCGAATTAAGGTAGTCCCGATGATAATTGGTGCTTTGGGGACAGTGGACACGCTCCTGGAAGACCTAAGGGGAATTCCAAAGCTGTCAAAAAGTGCAGTAGAAGTGATGAGAGCCATGCAGAGAACTGTTCTCTGTTCAGCTGTGAGGATATTGAGGCGACATCTATCTGTTGAGGGATTGGGGCCTGGACGATAAGTAGTCCTGTCCCAGTCCTTGCCTGTCAACCTCTGGAAAGCAGTGGTGGATTGGTGTATGGAGGTACTCCCTCCTATTATGACGGTCAACTTTGGCCCGATGTGCACCCGTCTGCTGCTGTCGGAAGGAGGAAAAGCCGAGGCTTCTGGCTAAAAACCCAAAGAAAGGAAAACGTAACTGACTGAGGGTTGTCCAAGCCAGATACTCCTAGCCTTAGTACACTAAGGCAAGAAGTAACAAGGTTCTCCGTTAAGGCTTTCGTTTTTCAAGTAAGTAGTTACTAGTTATATATATGTTTTATTTGTAAGTACTAATTGTATGGTTTAGTAACTAGATGTATGTAGTAGTTGTATGTACTTGTAGTTTGTTCTAGTTGTATGTACTAGTTGTATGTACTATTCGAATGTACTATTAACTATCTGTATGTCCTAGTTGAATGTGGTAGTTGTATTTAGAAGTTACATGTAGTTATATGTACTAATTTTATGTACTAGTTGTGTGTAATTGTTGTATGTACTAGTTATATTTACTACTTGTAGTTACTAGTTGCATGTACTACTTGTGTGAACTATTGGAAGTACTAGTTACTAGTTGTATGTTCTAGATATATATACTGGTTATATGTACTAGTTGTATGTACTAGTAACTATATATATGTACTCGTTGTAGTTACTAGTTGTATGTACTACATGTATGTACTAGTTGTATGTACTTGTAACTATCTGTATGTCCTAGTTGAATGTATTAGTTGTGTGTACTAGTTTTATGTACTAGTTTTATGTACTAGATACACGTTGTATATTCTAGTTGTATGAACTAGAATATACAACTGTGTGTAATTTTTGTATGTAATAGTTATATTTACTAGTTGTAGTTACTATAGTGCAAATCATCATAAAATTCCCTAAATTTCGATAGCAATTTCAGCGATCACTTGTGCCAGTGGATTAAATCCTATCTTTCCAACAGAGTCCAAGCACTTGCTGTTAACGATACATTCTCACCATATCTGCTAGTACATACAAACCTATTTGCTAGTTTAATGTACTAGTTGCAAATACTAGTTGTATGTACTAGTTTTAGGTACTAGTGGTATGTACAAATTGAATGTACTAGTTGAATGTACTAATTGTACATTCTAGTTGTATGTACTAGTAATATGTACTGGTTGTATGTACTAGTTATTTGTACTAGTTGCATATCAGAGAGTACAGTAGTACTCTCTATGTAGGGATGGTACGGGTTGTTCGTTTTCCCTTTACATTGGTATAGGAGCGAAAATCCGAAATAGGCTGAAAATCGCCGAAAAAAGCTATGTATAGTTAAAAATACACCAGCCATGCTATGAACTGGCCTTAAAGGCAATCGACCGTGTTCCGCTAGCAAATGGGCGAACTTTGAAATATCCGATTTTCGTTTTCTTCTTCTTCATCTTCTTCGCCCGCTGTAACTAAACAAGGAAGTTAGTTTTCGGGCTACTTCTGAAGCGAAAATACTCCAAATTTTCCACACTGTATTTTTTTGTAGAAGCGAGAGCGATAATGTTATTATTGGGCATGACGGTTTTCGTGGACCAAGAGTCTATAAAATTCAATAAATTCGCCATTTTAATGATGTCATATTCAGTCGAAGATTGCGAAACCAAAATGGTCCATTATATAATTCCTAGCTTATGCTCCATAAAAAGTACAGAAATTAGAGAATAATAAAAATTTTCTACAACAATAGTAGAAGATGTAGGGATGACACAAAAAGCATAGAAACAAGAAAGGGATGTTACACAGTGAAGAATTATTTATGCACGAATCCTACAAGCAAGGGTGTTGTATGATTCATGCATAAATAATTCTTCACTGTGTAACATCCCTTTCTTGTTTCTATGCCTTTTGTGCCATCCCTACATCTTCTACTTTTGTTGTAGAAAATGTTTATTATTCTCTTACTAGTTATATACTAGTTGTATGGCCTAGTTTTATGTACTGGTTGTATGTACTGTTTGTATGTACTAGTTGTATGTACTAGTTGTAGGTACTAGTTTTAATCACTAGTTATAGGTACTAGTTATAAGTACTAGTTGTAGGTACTAGTTGTAGGTACTAGTGTTAAGCAATAGTTGAATGTACTAGTTGTATGTACTAGTTGTATGTTTATACTAGTTGTAGGTACTGGTTGTATGTACTGGTTGTATGTACTATTTATATGTACTAGGTATATCTACTAGTTATATGTACAATTTATAAATACTAGTTATATGTACTATTTATATGAACAAACTATATGTGAAAGTTCTAATTATATGTACTAGTTTTAGGTGCAAGTTGTATGTACTACATGTATGTACTAGTTCTATGTACAACTTGTATGTTCTAGTTGGACGTACTAGTTGAATGTACTGGGTGTATGTACTAGTTGTATATACAAGTTGTATGTAGTAGTTGTATGGATTACTTGTAAGTGCTAGTTTTACGTACTACTTGCTTGTACTAGTTGTATGTACTATTTATAGGTATAAGTTATATGTGTATGTTCTAGTTATCTATACTAGTTGTATGTACTAGTTGTTTGTACTAGTTGTATGTACTGGTTGAATGTACTGGTAGTATCTCCTATTAATATGTACTAGTTGCATGTACTAGTTGTAATCACTAGTTATAGGTATTAGTGGTATGTACTAATCGAATGTACTAGTTGTACGTACTAGTTATATATTCTAGTTGTATGTACTAGTAATATGCACTGGTTTTAAGTACTAGTTATATGTACTAGTTGCATATACTAGTTATGAACTAGTTGTATGGACTAGTTATATGTACTAGTTGTATGTACTGTTTATGTACTATTTGTATGTACTAGTTGTAGGTACTAGTTGTAGGTACTAGTTGAAATCACTAGTTATAGGTACTAGTTATATGTATTAGTTGTAGGTACTAGTTGTAGGTACTAGTTGTATGTACTAGTTGAATGTAATTGGGGTATTTACTAGTTGTATGTATTAGTTGTATGTCATAGTTGTATGTGCTAGTTTTATGTACTAGTTGCATACACTAGTTGTATGCACTAGTTGTATGTACTATTTATATGTTCTAGTTATATGTGTATATTCTAGTTATTTCTATTAGTTGAATGTACAAATTGTATGTAATAGTTATATGTGCTAGTTGAAGGTATTATCTGTAAGCACTACTTATTGTGAACCATAAATATCTACTATTTGCATGCACTTCTTGTATGTTCTAGTCGTATAAACTGGTTGTATGTATTGGTTGAATGGACTGGTAGTATGTACTAGTAATATGTACCAGTTGTATATTCCAGATGTATGTACTAGTAATATGTAATGGTTGTATGTTCTAGTTATATGCACTGGTTGTATGTCCTAGTTTTATGTTCTAGTTGCATAAACTAGTAGTATGTACTAGTTATATGTGTATGTTCTAGTTATATGTTCTACTTGTAAGTACAAGTTGTATGTACTGGTTATGTATTAGTTGAATGTACTATATATATCTACTAGTTATAAGTGTATATTCTAGTGTATGTACTAAGTGTATGTACCAGTTGTATGTAATAGATGTATGTACTAGTTGTATGAACTAGTTCTATGCACTAGTTGTATGTACTAGTTGTATGTAAAGGTTTTATGCCCTAGTTGTTGTTTGTACTATTTATTTGTACTAGTTATATGTGTATGTTCTAGTTTTATGTACTAGTGTTATGTGCAAGTTGTATGTACTAGATGTATGTACTAGTTGTATGTACAAGTTGTATCTTCTAGTTGTATATACTAGTTGAATGCACTGGGTGTATGTACTAGTTGTATATACAAGTTGTATGTAGTAGTTGTATGTATTAGTTGTAAGTGCTAGTTTTATGTACTACTTGTATATACTAGTTGTATGTACTATTTATATGTACAAGTTATATGTGTATGTTCAAGTTATCTCTACTAGTTGAATGTAGAAGTTGTTTGTTATAGTTATATGTACTAGTTGTAAGCACTAGTTTTATGTACTTGGTGTACGTACTAGTTGTATTTATTTGTTTTAACCCTAGTTATACTAAACCAGTTACAAGTACTCTTTGTATGTACTGGTGGTATGTTCTAGACATATGTACTTGTTGTATGGACTAGTGAATAGACTAATTATACGTATTAGTTGTATGTGGTAGTTGTTTGTATTAGTTGTATGTGCTAGTTTAATGTACTAGTTACATATACTAGTTGTATGTACTAGATTTATGTACTATTTATATGTACAAGTTATATGTGTATGTTGTAGTTATTTCTACTAGTTGAATGTACAAGTTGTATGTAATAGTTGTAAACAATAGTTATAGTGAACCAGATATATGTACTATTTGTATGCACTTGTTGTATGTTCTAGACATATATACTGGTTGTATGTACTGGTTGAATGTACAGGTAGTATGGCCTATTAATATGTACTAGTTGCATGTACTAGTTGTAATCACTAGTTATAGGTACTAGTGGTATGTACTAATTGATTGTACTAGTTTTACGTAATAGTTGTATATATTATAGTTGTATGTACTAGTAATATGTACTGGTTGTATGTACTAGTTATATGTACTAGTTGCATATACTAGTTATGAACTAGTTGTATGGCCTAGTTGTATGTACTGGTTGTATGAACTGTTTGTATGTACTAGTCGTATGTACTAGTTGTAGGTACTAAGGGTAATCACTAGTTTTAGGTACTAGTTATATGTATTAGTTGTAGGTACCTAGCTGTATGTACTTGGTGTATTTACTAGTTATATGTATTAGTTGTATGTAATAGTTGTATGTTTTAGTTGTATGTGCTAGTTTTATGTACTAGTTGCATACACTAGTTGTATGTACTAGTTGTATGTTCAAGTTATATGTGTATGTTCTAGTTATTTCTACTAGTTGAATGTACAAGTTGTATTTAATAGTTATATGTGCTAGTTGAAGGTTTTACTTGTAAACACTAGTTATTGTGAACCACTTATATGTACTATTAGCCTGCATTTGTTGTATGTCCTTGTCATATGTGCTGGTTGTATGTATTGGTTGAATGTACTGGTAGTATGTAGTAGTAATATGTACTAGTTATAGGTACTAGTGATATGTACTAGTTGTATGTACTAGTTGTAGGTACTAGTTGTATGTACTAGTTGTAGGTACTAGTTGTACATACTAGTTGTATATTCTAGTTGTATGTACTAGTAATATGTACAGGTTGTATGTTGTAGTTATATGCACTTGTTGTAAATCCTAGATTTATGTTCTAGTTGTATATACTAGTTGTATGTACTATTTATATGTACTAGTTATATGTGTATGTTCTAGTTATATGTACTAGTTGTATGTACAAGTTATATGTACTAAATGTATATAGTAGTTGTATGTAGTAGTTGTATGTACTACGTTGAATGTACTAGTTGTATGTACTAATAGAATTAACTAGTGGTATGTAATAGTACTGGTAATATTTACCAACTGTAGCCATTAGTTGTGTGTACTAGTTGTACGTACTAGCACTGGTTATATTTACTAGTTGCAGGTACTAATTGTATGTACTATTCGAATGTAATAGTTGTATGAACTAGTTGTATGTACTAGTACAAATTATATTTACTAGTCGTAGGTATTAGTTGTTTGTACTAGTTGTATGTACTAGATGTATGTACTAATTTTATGTAATAATTCTATGTACTAGTTGGAGTTCTAGTTTAATGTACGTACTATTTATATGTACTAGTTATATGTTTATGTTCTAATCATAGGTTCTAGTTGTAAGTACAAGTTGTCGGAACTAGTTGTTAGTACTAGTGGTATGTGCCAGTTGTATGTACTAGTTGTATGTACTAGATGTATGTACTAATTCTATGTAATACTTCTATGTACTAGTTGGAGTTTTAGTTTAATGTACCTACTATATATATATATACTAGTTATATGTGTATGTACTAGGTATAAGTACTTGTTGTATGTACTAGTTGTATGTACTAGTTGGATGTACTAGTTGTGTGTACTAGTTGTGTCTACTACTTGTATGTACTAGTTGTATGTACTAGTTGTAAGTGCTACATACTAGGTGTATGTAGTAGTTGTATGGACTAGTTCTATGTACTAGTTGTATGTGCTAGATACTGGTTGTATGAAGTAGGTGTATGGACTATATAGTTCTATGAACTAGTTGTGTGTACCAGTTGAATGAACTAGTTGTATGTACTAATTGCATGTACTAGTTGTATTTAATAGTTGTATTTACTAGTTTTAGGTCCTAGTTGTATGTACTAGTTGTATGTACTAGTTGCATGTACTAGTTGTATTTACTAGTTGTATGTTCTATTTACATGTACTAGTTATATGTGTATGTACTAGTTATATGCAGTAATTGTTTGTACTCTATATTTATATGAACTAGTTGTAGGTTATAGTAGATTTTACTAGTTGCATGTTCTAGTTGTATGTACTAGTAACTAGTTTTAGATACTAGTTGTATGTACTAGCTGTAGGTACTATTCATATGTACTAGTTAAATGTGTATGTACTAGTTATATGTAGTAGTTGTGTGTATATATATACAATTAGTACATAAAATTAGTTACTAGTACAAAGGTACTAATTGCATTTACTAGTTGCATGTACTAGTTATATTTCCTAGTTGTATGTACTAGTTGTATGTACTAGTTATATGTACCACTTTAATGTACTAGTTGTGTGTACTAGTTGTATGCACCACTTACTAGTGATATGTACTAGTTGCGAGTAATTGTTGTTTGTACTAGTTGTATTTACTAGTAACTACATGTATGAACTAGTTCTATATACTAGTTGTGTGTACTACTTTTATGAACTAGTTTTATGTACTAGATATTCGTTGTATATACTAGTTGTGTGTACTAGTTGTATGTACTAATTGTGCATACTTGTTCTATGTTCTAGTTGTATGTACTAGTTTTATGTACTAGATACTAGTAGTATATACTATTTGTTTGTACAAGTTTTATGTACTAGTTGTACATAGTACTTGTGTTTAATTGTTGAATGCACTAGTTATATTTACTTGTTGTAGTTACTGGTTGCATGAACTAGTTGTATGTACTAATTGTATATACTAGTAACTAAATGTATGTACGAGTTGTATGTACTAGTTGTATGTACTAGTTGTATATACTAGTAACTATCCGTATGTACTAATTATATATACTAGGTGTAGGTACTAGTTGTATGTACTAGTTGTATGTACTAGTTGTGTGATTGTTGTATGGAATAGTTATATATATCTAGTTGTAGTTAGACTTTATATGTACTAGTTTTATGTAGTAGTTGTTTGTTCTAGTAATTAGATATATGTACCAGTTGTATGTACTAATTATATGTACTCGTAACTAGTTGTATGTACTAGTTGTTTGTACTAGTTGTATGTACTAGTTTTATGTACTAGTTATATTTACTAATTGTAGTCACTAGTTGCATGTACTAGTTGTATGTACCAGTTGTTTGTACTAGTTTTATATACTAGTTGCATATTTAGTAACTATCTGTATGTACTAGTTGTTTGTGCTAGTTGTATGTAGTTAATTGTACTAGTTGTAGGTGCTAGTTGTGTAATTGTTGTATGGACTAGTTATATTTAGTAGTTGTAGTTACTAGTTGAATGAACCAGTAACTAGTTTTATGTACACTGAAAAAAGTTGTATGTTAAAACAATATCAAATGGTTAAAATAACAGCCAATATTATTGATTAAAATGACCTACCAAACATTTAACAACTAGGTATTGGTTATAACAACCTAACCTGTCAAAGTAATAGAATAAGGATTCCTTATAACTGCGTCGAACTTATCATTGGGATGGTACATCCTTTGACTTTTAAGCGTTTAAAAACGCAGTTGGTTTTTCGATTCTTGGTCAAACGTTTCGATCCTGGGGGTCTTCCTCAGTGACTGATGGTTGAGTGGAAGAATTGCCTCTATTTATAGAGGATTTTCCCGCCATTTCCACTTCCTGTCATGTGACCCTCAGCAGGATGAGAAAAACAGGAAGTATGAATATTAAATCGTCTCCAGGCTTGATGTAACACAATGCCTCGATCTAAATTCATTCTCACCTGACTCTTCTGGATCCTGATGGCTTCTTTGACCCTTCTCCTTTGCCAGTGGGTTTCCCTGTCTGTAATCTTGGCCTTGTCCCAAGCAATTGAGTGGCCAGTCTTGAGGGAGTGAACAGCTATACCGTTGTTCACATCCCCCATCCTGACTGCTCGCTTGTGTTCAGCCAATCTCACTTTCAGAGTCCTTCCAATGTAGACTGCAGAACACTCAGAGCAAGGAATTAGGTAAACTACACCCTTGATATCCATAGGTGGTTGTGGCTGTTTTGGGTTGGATAAAACGGTTCTGCAGTCTACTTTGGTAAAACTGGAAGGACCCTGAAAGTGACATTGGCTGAACACAAGCGAGCAGTCAGGATGGGGGATGTGAACAACGGTATAGCTGTTCACTCCCTCAAGACTGGCCACTCAATTGCTTGGGACAAGGCCAAGATTACAGACAGGGAAACCCACTGGCAAAGGAGAAGGGTCAAAGAAGCCATCAGGATCCAGAAGAGTCAGGTGAGAATGAATTTAGATCAAGGCATTGTGTTACATCAAGCCTGGAGACGATTTAATATTCATAGTTCCTGTTTTTCTCATCCTGCTGAGGGTCACATGACAGGAAGTGGAAATGGCGGGAAAAATCCTCTATAAATAGAGGCAATTCTTCCACTCAACCATCAGTCACTGAGGAAGACCCCCAGGGTTGAAACGTTTGACCAAGAATCGAAAAACCAACTGCGTTTTTAAACGCTCAAAAGTCGAAGGATGTACCATCCCAAAGATACTGTCAAAGTAACCTGCAAATGTAAATATAGCCATATTTTAATGTCAATTTAACTTTAATAAAGGTCACTATAACCTTAAAATTAGGTTGTAGACCTAATATATCATTAGGGAGTCCTTAAGGTATATAAGAAAATCCCCATCAGGACATATCAATTGCTAATGAACATTAACAATGTCATACCTGCATGAAGTGAATCATGGATAACTGCTGTATTATTATTTTAATGCATACTTCTTGTAAATAGATTTAAATGCAACCAATATTAAAAGCAAATTGTACATGATATATACATGAAATCTGTTTGACAATGTCCAGGTTATACAACTAAAATATCTAAGGTAGCACGATGTACAAACTGTTATCGGAAACATTGAAACCTTTTCTTGCAGTATAACTGTGATAGTCTTGTAACAAATGAACATCAACCACTGCTGCATTAGACATAGATACAACAACAAAAGCATTAAAATGTGATATAAAATAGTCACCTACAAATTCCTCAACATCAAGTAATATCCGCTGTTGTTCTGGAACATGAATAATATCTATTATCATTCCAAATTTAGGAGTAAATTCATCACGATCAAGCAGTATGAAATTGCCTACTTTATAAACTGTAGATTAGATTTTTAGCCATTTATGATGGTGGATTATACAATCTACTGTATTTGTTAAGTCTGCTGCAATTATGACTTGAGACTTTATACGTTCACATTTATCCAATAATCTGGAGTTATTCACCTTTGGACTGAATTCAGGTAATGGGTAGAGTAGATGTTCTCCACAGTTTAGATGATAAGACAACCAAAGCTGGTGGTGCTTCACAACTGTTTTCACAATATTTTGAAATTTCCTCTACGTGATGCTCTTTTAATGAAGCTGAGCTTTGCCTCATGACGCATTGTCCAGGAATGGACAAGTGGTCCATGTCATTCAATTTGTGAAGGATAATGTACCATGTAGTGCATTTTGGGTTTTATAGTACTCCCTGGGTCCAGTTTCTGCAATAACTGCAATTTCTCCTCTACCAAAATACGTAGGTATGAAATTGTGTCTCTTGAGTGTTCAGGACTGAGAGCAATCTGGCATATTTTAATTAGCAATAGGAATGAATACCAATTTTCATCATCTGCAGGAATTTTATCACCAATCAAGATTGGCAAATTTCTCACTAGAGCAATTGTTTTAGCAGCTGTCTGACGAAATTTTTGTCAGACATCTCAAGAGATGCAGGATCAATAAATGATGGTTAATCTTCAGATCCAAAATCATATCCACGTATTCTTGTGTTAAGTGTATCGATGGAGAAATATTTTTTGAACACACAATAAAAAAGAAATAGCTTTAGTTCATAATGAACAACCCCTTCAAAAAGATCATGCATTATATCATGTGGCATACCTGTGGCAAGAGAATATCCAGGAACCTCTTCTAAAATAGACGTACGGTTTATGCCATATTTAACGGAATTTTCACGGCTCTGACTTCCTGTTAAGGATTGACACAGGGCTTCATGATTTTGCGAAGTTCGCAATTCAAAAAGAATTTCGTCAAAATGAGTTTGGGAGTCATCCTTTGGGGCCATACACGAACGACAGATTCTACGAGCAAAGGACACACATCCTTTAAAACCACCTACTTTGTGTGCAGCAGCTGTATCTGCTAAAAAGGCAATCAGAGCACCAAAGTATGTGTGTTCATTAGATCCTCCAGTAACAGTGAGGCCATCAATGTAAAGGCGCTTCATATCTTCTACAAAAGGTTTAAGGAAACAATCCATACCATATCTGTCAATATTTTGTGATCGAGCCACAGCCACAAGATATATTGCTTTCAGACTGGATCTATACATAGGACGTATGTTACCAAGAGTAAAAAATAAGCACCCTAATTTGTGAGTGTTAACATATGAGCCAATTGGATTTGTGATTTCCAATTCATCAAAATAGTCTAAAATCTGCAAAGCATCATTTACAGTGCCAAACAAGGAATGTTCTTTCCACGTATTGCCACCACAGAAGTTGTTTAAGCGATTGCAATCAGTAGTTCTTGCCAACTGTAATTCATGCAATATTTCTATATTTTTCAACAACTGTGAAAGTGACTCAAGTAGAGGGAAGTAGCAAAATGTTCGTGCAGACTGTACCTTTTGGCTTTTAGTTCCAGAAAACAGTTTACTTGAACATTGCCAAAAATGATTTCAATAGGCTCCTAAATGAATCAAGTGGTAAGAATCAGGTTAATTTTAAAATCCCATTATTTCAGTAGACGTTATGAAATCAGAACCTAAGATATACAGGTTTAGCATATTTGGAATTAGTGTATAATATGTATATAGCAATATTAATTGCTAGTGTAGTGTGTGCCAATTCTAACCAGAACTTGAAAGTGATTTCTGAAGTATTTCCCTTGCATGTAGGTTGTTTCATGGCCGTGGAAGTGAAAAAAATGCATCCAAACCTTCAATTGTAGACATGCATATTCCAGCCTTTCCTAGTATATCCTTCACAGAAGCCTTGACAATTGAGAACGAGTTTCCAAATAGTCTATTGCAGCCTTCGATAACCTCACTAACAGGACGTTGTGACACATTGCAGACCTCCTTCAGTTTTAACAAAAACTTTGTGGCTTCCTGCTCCTGCTGGTTAGCAGTTATTCCCAAAATATGTTGCACATCATAGTAAATGTCATCTGGAAGTTCTCTTTCATCACTGAAGCTAAAATCTGGTAAAATAGGTAAAGCTGAATTTATAGTAGCAGCAGGATTGTTTCCTCCATATTATCCTTATTGGCTATGTCCAGACCCAATACACTTCTGTGCGTTTGATAAACATAACTGTTAAAAGCACCAAATGTGATGAAATGATTAATTAAAGCAACTTTCAAATACACAAAACAGTGAAAAATTAGGATCTGCACCTGCCTTAGATGACTTATGTAAATCTGAAGATTTGGCAATAATAATGAGCACAACTGACAAGAGACAGTTTCCATCATTTGTTAAATGTGACAACTTCCGTTAATATTCGGTACCAATATAATGTATAAGTGCATAGTCCGCAATTTCTAGTACAATGTCTAGTAATCTCATGGCCATTTTCTGTCTATGCATCAAGATGAGTTTTGAAGAAAAATATTGTATTTCTGTGTCGCTGCTTCTAAGAGATAAGGGAATACACGAAAGTATTTGTGACATTTTTGAAGGTATGAAGTTTCAGTTTATGCTGGTTATTATCACAAAAGCTTGTTCTAAGCTCCCAGCTATAGCTATATTAAATAGCTTATAATTATTCATATATATGTATCACACAAATGCAGATAATGAAATTGATGTTGCTGCCTTCCTTGAATTGACTGTGGATGAACTGAACCAACTAATACCAAACAAATTAGGCCTTGTGAAGAAGATTTACCGTCTAATTCCATTAGTAAGTTTCCTAGCCCATATTCTTTAAGTAACTCATGCCTTGCTGGGTACCTTTTGTCTTCATATATATAGCGATTTTCTTCTACTAAAGACTCACAAATTGCTCTCCTTACACCTAAAACTTATTCGAGAGCTTTACAAATGTTTTGGAAACCTAACACCCATAATGTTATATTTAGTTAGAAAAGCAAATAACGTGGTGATTTGTTTAGTAAAACTTGAATGCCTTATAAATGTGTTACTAAAAAGTAACTGCACAATGAAATGTCAATTTGAGATATAACGAGGGGCACAATTTTTCAAGAGGTTCCTATCTACACACAGTATAAGTGTCTTCCTAAATATACAAAGATTTTACTAAAATTAATATATGTTTGATTTTTGCTTATGTATGTGTACCATTTTTGAGTTAATTGTCATGTATGTTTACACATGATTTCTATTTTCTTAATGCAGGAGCTTTCCTCCAGCTCTGCACTAAATGCCAAACCACAACAACCTTGTGTGATACCAGAAAGTGTTTATAATTCATCTTCAAAATCTTCTGTAGTAAGCCTTGATATCTCTGATAGTGCTTCAACATCCTTGAAAGACTCCAGCAGAGGTATATGCCCAGCTGGTGATCAAACATTTGTACTCCCAAGCACTTGGAGACCAGCAGTTATGTATTTCATTAAAGGGAAAGATGAGGCCGAGCAACGAAAGCACCTTACCCCTGATGTACGTAATGCTAGTGTTCGTGACCTTGTTTCAACAATGTATGCACATATGAATCACCCAAACAAAGACTTCTGCACTAAGGTTGCCAAACAGTTTGCTAAAATGTTTAAGGGCAAAGCTGCTAAATATAGTACTGAAGTTCTTGAAAGGAAATTTTCAAGTAAAGCAACTCCACTACTCAATCAATATGTAGTTGTATACATTAAACCTTAATTTTTTTCATGCAGGTGATGAAGAGGAAGAAGAAAGAAGCCCTCTGTCTCCTGGCATTGTGCTTAGTCAAAGGGTACAAGGATGAAAATTTGCGTCTTATATTTGAAGCTCATCAGGTGCATTTTTAACATTATTATGTGTACAAGTTTATGTGCACTTTGATACATGTATTCTGCATTATTTTGCAGATAAATGAAGGTTTGGATGCTATTGCAGATAAAGCTGCTACGCCATCTCTGATAATTATCGGTGTTGAAGACATCAATAACATTTACACCTATTATTTGATAATTGAAAAGAAGGTATTGGTTTCAGGTATTTTGAGATTCAGTAAAGCTCTGATGTTATGGTGCTCAGCCCACTACATCTTTAATCTAGAGTATCAGAAGACCATTAGTGAAGTGGCTTTGTTTATTCAGGAGTTAGGTTTTGGTCTTCCAGCTGTAACCATAAAAAAGAGTGCTACTTATCTGACAGTTAGCAGCAACATTCAATGTTTTACAGCAGCTTAGGTTTCTGGCTATAAGTAACTGTTTTAACTTTTTTCGCTTTTGCTTCTTTTTCTTTTTTTCTTATGTTTATTCCATACAGAATGCTGTATTGCCATGTATGTGTATGGATGCTTTAAATGATAGTGCATCTGCATATTATAGACTCAACCATGCATGCTAGACTAACAGCATGCAAAGTATGTACTCATAAAATTGTTGTCTCTAACATGCATTGAATATATATATATATACTTAAATGTATGACTTGAATTTACATGCAATGGTGAATGGATTTAACATAAAACAGTAATAATTCAACAAAATATAAATATAATTACCATATACATTCAGCTATGACTATATATACTAATAAACATGGTTACAATGTTCATAATAAAACGTTTTTCAACTTACGTTTAATGTAAACATAATACTAATTTAATTCAGTAAAAATGACCTTATTTTTATGTGGTCAAAGTAACTTTTTATAGGGTCAGTACAGTGTCATAAAAAATAACCCTTAAAAAGGTTAAAATAACAAAGTAGTTTTTCAGTGTCCTGGTAGTATGTACTAGTTGTATGTACTAGTTTTATATACTAGTTGTATGAACTAGATGTATGTACTAGTAACTAGTTATATTGACTAGTTATAAGTACTACTAATAGTTAATAGTTGCATGTACTAGTTTTATGTACTAGTTGTATGTACTAGTAATTAGTTTTATGTACTAGTTGTATGCACTAGTTATATGTACCAATTTATGTACTAGTTGAGTGCACTAGTTTTATGTACCAGTTACGAGTTTTATGTACTAGTTGTATGTAATAGTTTCTAGTTGTATGTAGTCTAGTTTTATGTACTAGTTATAAGTACTAGTTATATGTGTATGTACTGGTTAATTATGTACTAGTTGTATGTTCTAGTTTTATGTACTCGATTCTAATTGTATATACCAGTTGTATGTTCTAATTGAGTGTAATTTTTGTATGTTATATTTACTAGTTGTATGTACTAGTTGTATGTAGTATTTGTGTGTAATAGTTGTATGTACTAGTTATATTTACTAGTTGTAGTTACTAGTAGTATGTACTAGTTGTATGTACTAGTTGTGTGTAGTAGTTGTATGTGCAAGTTACATGTACTGGTAATATGTACCAGTTCTATTTCGTAGTTAAAGTACTAGTTGTATGCACTAGTTTTATGTATTAGTTGTATGTACTAGTTGTATGTACTAGTTGTCTGTACTGGTTATATGTACTTTTTCTAAGTATTATTTCTATATACCAATTGTAGGTACTAGTTGTATGAACTAGTTGTATGTACTAGTTGTATGTTGTATGTACTAGGTATATGGACTAATTATACGTACTAGTTTTATGTAATAGTTGTATGTACCAGTTGTATGTACCAGTTGTATGTACTAGTTGTCTGTACTGGTTATATGTACTTTTTCTAAGTATTATTTCTATATACCAATTGTAGGTACTAGTTGTATGAACTAGTTGTATGTACTAGTTGTATGTTGTATGTACTAGGTATATGGACTAATTATATGTACTAGTTTTATGTAATAGTTGTATGTACCAGTTGTATGTACCAGTTGTATGTACTAGTAACAAACTGTATTTACTAGTTGTATGTACAAGTTGTATGTAGTCATATGTAGTAGTTGTATGTTCTTGTTGCGTCTAATTGTTTAATGTACTAGTTACATTAACTAGTTGTAGTTACTAGCTGTATGTACTAGTTGTATGTACTACTTGTATGTACTGGTTGTATGTACTAGTTCTATGTACTAGTTCGATGTACTAGTTGTAGGTACTAGTTCTGTGTACTAGTTCTATGTACTAGTTGCATGCATTAGTTATATCGACTAGTTATATGTAGCAGTTGTATGTAATAGTTGTCGTGGGAATTGGAGGCTGTGGTTCCGAGCTGACAAGAGGATGGGTATTGTCCAGTTCAACCCGACGGAGCAGGGTGCTTAGCCCTTCATGTGGCATCCTGTGGCTAAATCAGCCTCCCTGCCAGTATGGGCTAACCCCCCGTCTGGCAGCTTCACTGGGTTACGTTATGTCATGATAATGAAAATTTTCAAGACAGGCCGTGGCCTAGGTGCACCAGCGGTGAAGAAAACCCTGGGTCAACCAGAATAGGTGATTCCACTGGTGCCTCGCAGGTAGATGTACCTGAATGTAATAGCCTTTCTTCGGTCCCCATGATGGGCCAACCAGCCCTATGGACCGAGGAAATGGTTAGGGCACTAATTGATTGCTATGAGCGATCTGAACCCAAAAGAGGTGGCTATCAGAAGTGTTTAGAGCAGGAATGGCTGAGCAAATACCCACATTTGCCTCAGACCGGTCGAACCCTTGCCTTCCAAGCCAAAAGGAACTTGGTAGGAGACGGAGTACTGCAAGTAACGGGTAGCCGAGATTTAGATTTGGTTAATGATGCACCGCAAGGTGCCTCTAGAAGGAGAAGGATCCAAGGGGTGATCTGGAACCTTCAGAGGGATAATATCCTCATGGAGCTCTACCGAGAAAGTAAGCCCATGAAAAGGGGTATGCCGAGCGGTTGTACCAGCCTTGGAATGCTGCAATGCCAGACCATAAAACCACAAAGGTAGCGCTAACTACGAGAATTAGTAGAATCCGAAGAGGTCAAGGTCTCTCGAGACTAAACCTTGTGGAACCTGACTCTCGTGGTTTAGCCAACCTAACTGAGACTGTGGAGGAAGGAGTGGGAGCCCAGGGGAAGGGGGAGCTTCACCAACTTCAGGCTGTGACTGAACAAAATGGTGAGCTGCCGGCAGCCCCTATTGAAACTCCTACAAATGATAATCCTAGTCCCAGGACAAGTGACAATGATCAACTGATGCAACTTTTAGGCAAAGCAAAAGATGCCTGTCCTCCGAAAGAAACCTGGAGATTTCTCTGATAGAAAACCCTGTGGGGCGGTGCGGTTCAACCATGTTGATACGGCACTGCTTCAGGAGGCCAATGATTGGGTGGAGAAAGAGTGGCAGGAAGGCCCTAGGTCGGCCTGGCACCTGAACTGCCTGGTCTACTCTGTTGCTATGGCTGTGAGGGGAAAAATAACCTACGAATCGCAGCCATGCAACCAGGGAAGGAAATCAGATAATCAGAAGGGAATTAAGAGACAGGAAGGTCATAAAAGTGACAGGAAGGTCAAGGGCCTTAGGTTTAGAAGACTGCTTGCCTGGTTGGATGTGGAAATAGTGCGTCAACAGAATAATAATCCTATGACCAAACGCCAGAAAGTACTCCGAAGAAAGTTTAGGAGGAAGTTCCATTCATTAAACCTGAATGTGCTGATCAGAGCTCGAGCACAGACACTGGGGAAACTCAGGGTCTGGACTCTACAAGAGCGAAGATCGGCTGAACACACCACCTTTGGAATACCCAAAGGAAGTTCCGGATGAATGGTAATGTTCCAACCTCCAATGAAGCTCCTTCAATTGAGGTAGTAAGAGACTTTTGGACAAAGATTGTAGGTACTGTTGGTAAGGTCAACAAAGACGACCCAGGGGTGAAAGAATGGCTAAAGGAAACCAAAAAGAGGGTGGGTAGAACCTCCTCTGAAGGTCTCGATAGCATTGATGAGACCAAACTGAGGAAAGCCTTGAAAAAGGCAAAAAGCTGGTCAGCCCCTGGGCACACTTTTTGGTGGAAAGCACTCCCCTCTGCACAGTCTGCCTTGGCAGATGTACTACGGAGGGTGGTGAGCGGAGATCTGTCAGCCCCAGACTGGCTTACAAGGGGTTGCACTCTACTCATCCCCAAAAAGAGTGACCCGAAAAGTGCGGCCAACTACCGACCTATTGCGTGTCTCAACACAATGTACAAGGCTGTCACAGCATCCATTGCATCAGAACTACTCACTTACACCTACACTAATGATCTTTTGGCTATGGCCCAAAGGGCCATGAGAAAAGGGAGGCGGGGCTGTGTGGACTGTCTACTGCTGGATCAATCAATCGGTCTAGATGCCAAAATTATGGGCAAGCCACTAAGTGTTGCATGGATCGATTATGAGAAGGCATATGACAGAGTCCCTCACAAGTGGGTGATGAAGGTACTAAAAACCATTGAGTGCCCAGGTTGGATCCGGAGGTCTATAGAGCTCTTCTCCAAACACTGGGCTACTGTGCTTGAGTTGAAGACTGCGGGGAAGGTGGTTAGGAGCACCGCTGTTAAATATAACAGGGGACTCTTCCGAGGAGACTCCTTATCGCCACTCCTCTTTTGTCTGGCCATAGCTCCCATATCCCAAGTTCTTAACAGAACCAAGGGATATACCCTCTGGCATAATGGGGAAAGGAACACCATGTCACACTTGCTGTACATGGATGACCTTAAGATATATGCAGGAGGGCCTGATAAACTCAGGGAAGCCATGGAATGTGTGGAGAAAACCTCAAATGCCATTGGCATGAGGTTTGGAGTGAGAAAGTGTGGAACAGCTCACATGCAAAAAGAGAAAGTTCTGGCTGGCCCAGACAACCCTGAATGCAGTGAAGAATCCATAAGGAGCCTTGAAAAAGGTACTACCTATAAGTACCTAGGGCTAGAACAACTGTTTGAGGTAGATGACAGCAAGGTCAAAGCTTGCTTGATCAATGAATTGAGGAGGAGACTCCACAAAGTGTGGGGCTCTCACCTCAATGGTAAGAATGCTGCAGAAGCCTCTAACATGTTGTGTGCCTCTCTATTGAGATACTCTTACCCAGTTTTGAAGTGGACTCAAAGTGAGCTTCCAAAACTGGACGGAATGGTGAGAAAGATCATGAGAAAGTACCAGTGTCATCACTATAACTCTGCCATTGAAAGAGTGAACTTGCCTCGCTCTCAAGGTGGTAGAGGGCTCTGTAGTTTTCCTTTGGATCACGACAGGGCTGTTGTGAATCTGGCAAGATACCTCCTACTGCCAATGATCCACTCATAGCTGTTGTGGTTAAACACCAAAAGTGGCTGGAGTGCTCAAAGCAGAGGAGGACTGTCTTGAAAGAAGCCAGATTGATACTGAGAAGCCACGGAATAGAACTAGAACCGGAAATGTGGCTGAAGACAGATCCCTCACAAAATAATGTAAGAGAATGGAGGAGAGTGGCACGTGAGCTCCGGGAGGCTCAGACTGAAAGGTTAAAAAGTAACCTAGCCGAAAAGTCTCACCAGGGCTCATACCACAGACAAGTCACAAATAGGGAGTCTTATGTGTGGCTTTCTGAGGGGAGACTCAGACCTCAAACTGAGGCTCTGATTCTCGCAGCCCAAGATGATGTGCTGCACACTAGGTGGTACCAAAATAGGATTCTGAAGAATTCTAGGCTCCTAATGTGCAGAGAATGTGGCAAGGCTATGGAAACGGTCAAACACATACTAAACATGTGTGAGCCCAAGGGATTTTCTCTCTACAAAGAGAGGCATGACCGGGCAATACTGATAATGTTGTGGAGACTGTTGAAAGAATATGGATTCAAGCAGGAAGAACCCTGGTACAAACTAGAAGCAAAACCAGTCTATGACAATAGGTCTCTCAAAATCTTGTGGGATCCTAGTATCCCTACAGATGATGAAATGACAGAAAGAAGGCCAGACTTAGTGGTTTAGGATCGGCTATGTAAGTCCATCTTCATTATTGAGATGTCAGTTCCTACTGACAGTAATATTAATGGAAGATGGCAAGAGAAGTTCCATAAGTACCAGAAGCTGGCGGCTGATATGAGGAAACAATTTAGGGGCTACCGAATTAAGGTAGTTCCGATGATAATTGGTGCTTTGGGGACAGTGGACACGCTCCTAGAAGACCTAAGGGGAATTCCAAAGCTGTCAAAAGGTGCAGTAGAAGTGATGAGAGCGATGCAGAGAACTGTTCTCTGCACGGCTGTAAGGATATTGAGGCGACATCTATCTGTTGAGGGATTGGGGCCTGGACGATAAGTAGTCCTGTCCCAGTCCTTGCCTGTCGACCTCTGGAAAGCAGTGGTGGATTTGTGTATGGAGGTGCTCCCTCCTATTATGACGGTCAACTTTGGCCCGAAGTGCACCTGTCTGCTGCTGCCGGAAGGAGGCAAAGTCGAGGCTTCTGGCTAATTTTTTTAAGTAGTTACTAGTTGTATGTACTAATTGTGTGTAGTATTTGTTGTATGTACTAGTTCAATGTACTAGTTGTAGGTACTGGTTCTATGTACTAGTTCTATGTACTAGTTTTAGGTACTAGTTGTATGGACTAGTTGTAAGTATTAGTTTTATGTGCTGTATAGTAGTTGCATATACTAGCTGTAAGTACTAGTTATATGTACTAGATGTACGTACAAATTGTGTGTAATTGTTGTATATACTAGATATATTTGGTAGTTGTAGTTACTAGTTGTATGTACTAGCTGTGTGTACTTGTTGTAGGTACTAGTAACTAGTTGTACGTACAAGTTTTATGTACTAGTTGTATGCACTAGTAGAAATCTGTATTTAAAAATTATATGTACTAGTGGTAGATAGAAGTTGTATATTATTTCATGTACTAGTTGTATGTGCTAGCTGTATGTACTGGTTGTATGTACAAGTAACTAGTTGTATGTATAGGTACTAATTGCATGTACTAGTTGTAATTACTAGTTTCTCGTTGTATGTAGTCTAGTTGTATGTACTAGTTATAAGTACTAGTTATATATGTATGTACTGGTTATATATACTAGTTGAATGTACTAGTTGTATGTACTAGTTGTATGTACTAGTTGTATATACTAGTTTCTTGTTGTATGTACTAGCTGTATGTAGTCTAGTTGTATGTACTAGTAATATGTACTAGTTGTATGTACTAGTAATTATCTGTATTAACTAGTTGAATGTACTAGTAATTATCTGTATTAACTAGTTTTATGTACTAGTAATTATCTGTATTAACTAGTTGTATGTACTAGTTGTATACAGTAGTGATATGTAGTTATATGTACTCTTTGTATGTGACTAGTTACGTGTAATTGTTCTTGGTACTAGTTATATTTACTAATTGTAGTTACTAATTGTAGTTACTAGTTGTATGTACTAGTTGTATTTACTGGTAACTAGATGTATGAACTAGTTGTATGTACTAGTTGTATTTACTAGTAACTAGATGTATGAACTAGTTGTGTGTACTAATTGTATGTACTAGTTGCATGTATTAGTGGTATGTACTAGCTGTATGTACTAGTTGTTTGGACTTGTTCTATGTACTAGTTGTTTGTATGAGTGGTATGTACTAGTTGTATGTGCTAATATTAGGGACAAGTTATACATAATAGTTAAGTACTAGTTCTATATACTATTTTTATGAACTAGTTATATGTACTACTTGTAAGTACTAGTTGGATGAACTATTTGTATATTGTAGTTGTATATTCCAGTTGTATGTTCCAGTTCTATGTACAAGTTGTATTTACTGGTTGTACGAACTAGTTGTATGTACACTTTCTATGTACTAGTTTTATGTACTATTTCTGTGTACTAGTTTTGTGTACAAGTTATATGTCCTAGTTATGTACTAGTTGTATGTACTAGTTGTATGAACTAGTTCTATGTATTAGTTGTATGTTCTAGTTGTGTGCATTAGTTGTATATACAATTGCTATGTACTAGTTATATGTGTATGTCCCAGTTATATTTACTACTTGTATGTTCTAGTTACATGTACTAGTTGTATGTACTAGTTGTATGTACCAGTTGTATGTACTAGTTTTATGAACTAGCTTTATGTAGTAGTTGTATGTACTAGTAGTATGAACTAGTTGTATGTACTAGTTGTATTTTCTAGTTTTATCTACCAGCTGTTTGTACTAGTTGTAGGTACTTGTTATATGTACAAGTGATGTACTAGTTGTATGTATTAGTTGTATAAACGAGTCGTTTGTTTGAGTTGTATATTCTAGTTATATGTCCTAGTGGTGTGTAATAGTTGTGTGAATTAGTTGTGTGTACTAGTTGTATTTTCTAGTTGTATGAACTAAAAGTATGTACTATTTTTAAGAACTAGTTGTATGTTCCAGTTGTATGAAGTAGTTGTATGTACTATTTGTATTTATTAAATGCATGTACTTGTTGTATGTACTATTTGCATGTATTTGTTGTTTGTACTAGTTGTATTTACTAGTTGTATGAACTAGTAGTATGTACTATTTCTTTGAACTAGTTGGATGAACTTGTTGTAGGTACTAGTTTTTTGAACTAGTTGAATGAAGTAGTTGTCCGTATTAGTTGTATATTTTAGTAACAAATAAGAAAAATGATGAAGAAACTAATCTGTGAAAATTAAAATACAATATTAACATAAAGTTAACGTTTACATGCAATCAATGAATAAATTTGTACACATAAATAACTAATAATTATTACATAGAAAAATACATATACGTACGTACTATAACACAACTAAAGAATCCAAAGCACTGAAATGTTTCAGTTAAAGGGACAAAAACAGCTCAAGTCATATTGTATAAAAGTTACATGCCTAAACGTCTAAGGACCAACCTTGCCCTCAGAAGTGGCAAGGGGGATGTCGCTGGCGAAACCACATGGTCTTTTAGATCTGGAGCCTCTGATGGCCATGATTGCTGATCTGATCAATGCGAATGAGGTCCTACATCGAAGCCACCCCATCACTTGGGAGTAGTGCAGTTTTCTTTTCTCTGCAATGGCATCGGCCACCCTTTTGAAAAAGACAGTGCACTCTCTTGCCATACCCCCTGTAGTTGACAAGACTAGGGGGTGAACACTCCTCGTTCAACTTCTCTCACTCTTTCGCCATACTCTCTCTTCTTGATTCCTACATGCATCTTGTACAGAGCTGCCAGGTCTCTGTTGCGGTAGGTGGGGGCATTTGGGTGGAAAACTCTGCTCCAGAAACCGTTTGCTCTGATGTCCAGTCTTGCCTCATCCTCCCTATTGGCGGTACGTGGTCGGATGTGCTCACCATCTAGGGCCTGCAGCCCGGGCTCCACAGAAACGTTGTGGCATACTTCCCTCAGCAGTTCGGCCGCTAAGTCACGGATCTCATTGTGCCGTAGGGTAGGTAGACCACCCTTGTGGCAAGACATTGCGTGATCAACTGAGAATGGAGTACCACAGCACATGTTGAACTCACATTCTGTATGGTCCAGCCGTAGCGCAAGCTGATTGCATCCCTAAAGGCACCCATGCTGAGGCAGAAACCATGCTCTTCAACAGGGAGAGTGGAAATCCAAGATGATGCACCTGTCTCGCTAGCACATTCGAGCAATCTACATGCTGCTGGTTGCAGCTGGTGGTAGACTCTCTTTGCCTCGTCTGTTAGCCTTTCACTCCTTGCTTTTCTCACTGCAGCCTTGGCCAGGTTGTTTGCTGTAGGGTCCGCTGTGAAGGTGCTTTCCTGTGCAATGATGGAATTAACCAGGGGGGCTGTTACCTGTTTGGATACTTCATACTCATGGTTGCACACTGCGACTGGGTTCACAAGACCCATTCCGCCCAGTCTTGCTGGGAGGGCCAGAGTGCTCTTTCCACTTCTGAGCAAGGCGATCGTCCAGTCAGTGCAGGGATGAACTTTTGGTGGATGACATTCTCCAGAGGCTGAAGGCAGGGACCACACTGTGGAATGGTTCTAAGGAGGTAGGTCCATTTGCTCCTACTTCCATGCACAAAGGCTGCATGCACAGCTTGGGGCTGACTGACGGCAATGATGGCTAAGTTCTCCACTTCCTCCGTCCATTCGACAACTTTCCCCCGTACACACTCCTCTGTAAAAGCACTTGAACCTATAGCTGCACCTAAGTGTCTCTTGCCATGGGTGGTGATTTTGATCCCAGTGTCCGAAAATAGTAACTTGGCTGTCTATTCGTGCTCGTCCTTCGCAACAAGTAAGGTTTTGGTTGCATCTGGAGAGTAGTCAAAGTGGGGCCCGAAAGTTGACAGTGCATCCCACCACTGTTTTAGCTGTTCACGGGATGCTGCTGCCGTGGCATCATCCGCAAACCAAACCTGATAGACCGTTTGACACACCTCCATTAGCTTCATTATGAGGGGAAAAATGGCAAGCGCAAACATTGCCATGCCTAGTGGGTCACCCTGTGTTGTTACTTCTTTCGAAAGAATTTCCCCTCCACCAGACACAAGCAATCGTATGGATGATTGGTAGCAGTTTGTCAACACAGTTTCGAGAGCAGGACAGACATACCTCAAGTTCTGGAGGGCCACCTTTCGGTTCAAGGTATTAAAAGCATTTGTGGCATCCACTAGCAAAGCACCCTCAACTTCGGATTGGTCAAAAACCTCCCTCGTGGCATGAACATCCGAATCGCAGCCACTTCCAATACCTGAACATGCCTGGAGTGGGCCAGCTGCCAACATGATGTCTTTTCTCACTACTCTTATTGCGGCTTTGCAGACAATACGTCGGCCACCTCCCCAACCCCAATGGGGCGAACACCTGGGTTCTTGTTCAGTGGGACAAGACGGCATGCAAGCAATGCACTTAGACCTGACGGAGATACAGATTGGGTGCAAATACGCTTGGCCACTCCAACAATGGCATCACATAGACTATATTTTAGTTATATATACTAGTTGTATGTACCTGTTGTAGGTACAAGTTTTATGTATTAGTTTTATGTACTAGTTTTGTGAAGTAGTTGCAAGTACTATATGTATGTACTAGTTGTAGGTACTAGTTGTATGTACTATATGTATGTACTAGATGTATGTACTATTTCTATGTTCTAGTTATATGTATATGTTCTACTTATCTGTGTATGTCCTAGTAATATGTGATACTTGTAAGTACTTGTTGTATGTTCTAGTTGCATGAAATTGTAGTATGCACTGGTGGTAGTACAAGTTGATTGTACTAGTTGTATGTACTATATGTATGTACTAGCTGTATATACTAGTTGAATGTACTAATTCTATGTTCTAGAAATATGTGTATGTTCTAGTATTATGTATATGTTCTAATGAAATGTCCTACTTATATGTACTAGTTGTATGTAATAGTTGTACCTAAAAGCCGTATATACTGGTTGTGTGAACTATTAGTAAGGATTAGTTGCATGTACTAGTTAAATGTACCAGTTTTATGTCCCATTTGTATGTACTAGTTAAATCGACTACTTGTATGGACTAGGTTTGTGAACTAGTTGTATGTACTAGTAGTAAGTACTAGTTGTATGCACTAGTTATTTACTAGGTGTATGTACAGGTTGTATGAACTAGTTGTATGGACTAGTTGTATGTTTTAGTTATATGTACTATTTGTACGTACTAATTACATGTATATGTTCTAATTATATGGACAAGTAGTATGTACAAGTTGTATTTTACTAGTAGTAGGTACTAGCCGTAGGTGTATACAAGTTGTAAGAACTTGTTCTACTTACTAGTTACAAATGACAGTTGTATGTACTAGTTAATTGTATGAACTAGTTGTATGTACTTGTTTTATGTAGTGGTTGTATGTACTTGTTGCATGCACTCATGTATGTACTAGTTGAATGTACTAATTGTATTACCTAATAGTATGTCCTATTTCTATGTACTAGTTGTATGTTCTAGTTGTATAAACGACTTATTAGTATTAGTTGTATGTTCTAGTTATATGTAATTATTTTACGTACAAGTTGTATATACAAGGTATATGTCCTATTTGTATGTATTCGTTGTAGGTACTAGTTTCATGTACTATTTGTACATACTAGTTTTGTGTCCTAGTTGCATATACCATTTATATGTTCTAGTTACCTGTGTGTGTTTTAGTTGTATGTACTAGTTGTATGTACTAGTTGTGTGAACTAGTTGTGTTTACTAGTTGTATGAACTAGTTGTATGAACTAGCTGTATGTACTAGTTGTATGACCTAGCTGTATGTACTAGTTATATGTACTATTTGTATGTACTAATTATATGTACAAGTTATGTACTAGTTCTTTGTACTAATTGTATTAAAGAGTTGATAGTATTAGTTGTATATACTAACTGTATGAACTACTTTTATGAACTATTTCTTCGTACTAGTTTTATGTACTAGTTGTATGTCCTATTTTATGTACTAGTACTGGTATTATCCACTAGTTATAAGCACAAGTTGTATGTTCTAGTGGTATGTCCTGGATACAAGTTGTATCTGCTAGTTACTAATTGTATGTACTGTTTGCATGACACTAGTTATATGTACTAGTAGTTTGTACTAGTTGTATAGCCTTGTTGTATGTACTAGTTGTATGTATATATTTTTTTGAACTAGATGAAGGTACTACTTGTATATAGTAGCTGTATGTACTACTTCTTTGTGCTAGTTGTATGTAGTATTTTAATGTACTAATTGTAGGCACCAAGTTGTATGCACTGTTTGTATGTACTAGTTGCATGTACTAGTTGAATGAATTAGTTGCATGTATTATTTGTGTGTAGTAGTTGTATGCACTAATTGTCTTTACTAGTTGTTTGTACTAGTTGAATGTACTAGTTGTAAGTACTAGCTGTATGAACTAGTTGTATGTGTTAGTTTTATACACTAGTTGTATGTACTAATTTAATGGACTCTTTCTATGTTCTATACGTATGTTTTAGTTATATGTATATATCTTAGTTATATGTACTACTAGGATGTCCTAGTTATATGTACTACTTTTATGGACTAGTTATATGTACTAATTGTATGTACTAGTTGCATGTACAAGTTTTATGTACTAGTTGTATGAACTAGAAGTATGTACTAGCTGTATGAACTAGTAGTATGTACTAGTTGTATGTAATAGTTGTATTTACTAGTTCTACGTACTAGTTGTAGGTACTAGTTGTATGTACCAGTTGTATGTACTAGTAACTAGTTGTATGTACTAGTAACTAGTTGTATGTACTAGTAACTAGTTGTATGTACTAGTTATATGTTCTAGTTTTATGTACTAGTTGTATGTACTACTTGTATGTACTATTTGTATGTACTAGTAACTGTCTGTATGTACTAATTGTATGTACTAGTTTTATGTACTAGTTATATCTAGTAGTTGTAGTTACTAGTTGTATGTACTAGTTATATGTGCTAATTTTCGGTTCTAGTTACCAGATTTATGTAATAGTTATATGTACTAGTTGTTTGTACTAGTTGTATGTATTAATTGTATATACCAGTTTTATAAACTAGATATCAGTTGAATATACAAGTTCTATGTTATATGCAGTAGTTGGATGTAGTAATTGTGTGTAATTGTTGTATGTACTAGTTAAATTTACTAGTTGTAGATACTAGTTGAACGTACGAGTTGTATGTATTAGTTGTATGCACTAGTAACTAGTTGTTTGCATATGTATTAATTGTATTTACTAGCTGTATAAACTAGTTGTATGTAACAGTTGTATGTACTAGTTGTATGGACTAGTTACTAGGTGTATGTACTAGTTGGAAGTACTTTTTTATAGTTTTATGAAGTCTAGTTGTATGTACTAGTTGTATGTACTGATTATATGTGTATGTTTTGGTTATATACCAGTTGTATGTACTAGTTAAATGTACTAGTTGTGGGACTAGTTGTATGTACTAGTTGTATGTACTAGTTGTATATTCAAGTCGTATGTACTAGTTGTATGTACTAATTGTATCTACTAGTTGAATGTACTAGTTGTATGAACTTGTTGGAAGTCCTCGTTATTAGGTGTATGTTCTAATTGTCTTAACTAGAACTAGGTATATTTACTAATTGGAGGTTCTAGTGGTATGTCCGCAATTGTAAGTAGTAGTTGCATGTTCTAATTGTTTGTACTAGTTTTATGTACTAGTTGTATATACTAGTTGTATGTACTAGTTACCTGTACTAGTAGTAAATGTATATACTATTTTATGTATTGGTTGTATGTTCTATTTGATGTACTAGTTGTATGTAGTTATATGTGCTAGTTGTAAGTAGTAGTTGTATATATTAGTTGTATAAACTAATTTTATGTACTAGTTGTATGTACTAGTAACTAGTAGTATGTACTAGTAACTAGTAGTATGTACTAGTTATATATATTAGTTCTTTGTACTCGTTTTGTATACCAGTAACAATCTGTATTTTCTACTTGTATGTTCTAGATTAATGTACTAGTTGTATGTACTACTTGCGTTCTAGTAATGTGTACAAGTTGTGTGTAATTGGTGTATGTACTAGTTAAATTTACTAGTTGTAGTTACTAGTTGGATGCACTAGTAGTATGTATTAGTTGTATGTACTAGTAACACTCTGCATTTACTAGTTATATGTACTAGGTGTGTGCACTAGTGCTACGTACTAATTCTGTGTAATTGTTGTATGTATTAGTTATATTAAATAGTTGTAGTTACTAGTTGTGTGTACTAGTTGTATGTACTAGTAGTAGGTACTAGTTGTAAGTACTACTAACAATTTGTATTTACTTATTTTATGTACTAGTTGTATGGACTAGCTGTGTGTAAATGTTGTATGTACTAGTTGTACGTACTAGTTGTATGTACTAGTAACTGGTTGTATGTACTAGTTTAATGGTCCAGTTGTATGTACTAGTTGTGTGTACTAGTTATATGTTCTAGATACTAGTTGTATGTACTAGGTATAATTACTAGTTGTAGTCATTAGATGTATTTACTAATTGTATGTACCAGTTGTATGTACTAGTAACTAGTTGTATGTATGGACTAGTTGTATGGTCCAGTTGTTTGTACTAGTTGTATGAACTAGTTGTATGTAGTTAATTATACTAGTTGTATGGACTAGTTGCATTTACTAGTAGTAGTTACTAGTTTTATTTACTAGTTGTATGTACTTACTGTATGTAATATATAGTAACTAGTTCTTTGTATTGGGACTAGTTGTATGTACTAGTTGTATGTCCTAATTGTATGTACTAGTTGTATGTACTAGTTGTGTTCACTAGTTGTATGTACTAGTTTCTTGTTGTGTGTACTCGCTCTATGTAGTTATTATATGTACTAGTTTTATGTACTAGATACTATTTGTATATACTACTTGTATGTACTAGTTTTATGAAGTAGTTGTATTTATTAGTTGTATGTCCTAGTAACTATCTCTATGTCCTAATTTTATGGAGTTATATGGACTCGTTGTATTTACTAGTTGTGTGCAATTGTTTTATGTACTAGGTATATTTACTAGTTGTAGTTAACAGTTGTATGTACAAATTTAATGTACTAGTTGTGTGCACTAGTTGTATGTACTAGTTACTGATTGTATGTACTAGCTGAATGTAGTCTAGTTGTATGTACTAGAAATATCTACTAGTTATATGTGTATGCACTGGTCATATGTGCAAGTTGTTAGTACTAGTTATATTTACTAGTCGTAGTACTAGTTGTATGAACTGGTTTTATGTACTAGTTACTAGTTCTATGAAAAATCTAAGATACCATTTTCCTACATGATATATGCCTATTCTTTAAAAAGAGCCTATAGGGGAACTAAACCTAAAGAGAGCTTTAGATGAAGATACAGGAGTCTTTTCTTCCTTCTTTTCCCTTCTTTCATCTTCTTCTCCACTGGGTCAGACAGCCATTTCTGGGAATTCCACCCTTCATCAGTGATCCTGGGAGTCTTTGTCTTTTTTATCTTGATCTTCTGTGAATCCTTGGCTCTCTATGCTAAATCTAGGGGCCTTATATACACTATTTTGGCGCCAAAAGTTAAATAAGGTGTTAACTAAGACACATGATGAAATTTAATTTTATGAAAGGAATGTAGTTCCAATTAACTTTTATGAATTAATTATAAATCTATTAGTTATCTTGCTTGTACAGGTAAAACAGACTCAGCATAACTATAGACACAAGTAGGACATATTACGTAAGTCTACCCTTAGATCTTCTAGTAGTAACATTTCTTTGGAAGTGGGGTAACACAGGACAGTCCTTAAGCATACTAGCTACTTTTTGTTTATACTTGATTCTAACTAGAGGCTGCCGGGATAGGAAAGTTTTAAAGGTTGATTTTAGCTTAAAGTAACCCTGCTTAATAAGCCTACTGCATAACTGCAAACTTTTAGCCTGAAAACTGGAGAAGTCACTACATCTTCTGGAATACCTAATTAGTTGTGAAATAAAGACACCATAGGCTGGTGTATTAGGAATATTACTATCTAAATAGGGGAAATTTACTATATCAAAGTTAAAGTCCTCTCGCTTATCATATACTTTAGTGATAAATTGATTGTTAGTAATGGTTATATCTAAGTCTACAAAAGGGGGATTTTTAGGGCTGGTATTTGTCCTTTTAAGAATAAGTTCTTTGGGGGAAATATCACTAATTGACAGTTCAAAATCTTGTTGTTAATACATAAAAGGTCATCAATATACCTATAAGTATTGGAAAATTTAATAGCTAAGGTGATGTTATCCTTAAGTAGTCCTTTCATAAACTCATACTCATAGGCAAACAGAAAAAGATTAGCAACTACAGGGGCACAGTCAGTACCCATAGGGACACCTACACATTGCTTAACTACAGAACCGTCTACACATACATAAATGTTGTCAATAAGGTTGTTATAGAGCTCTACTAAATGAACAGCTGTGACTGCTTTATTGGAGACATTGTTAGACCAAAAGGCTTTATCCTGACAGACTTCTATATATTGGGACTTCCTACAGGTATAGGCACTATGAATAAGGTTAGTAATCTTATCTTTAAGTAGGTTATGGGGGATCGCTGTATATAATGTAGAAAAATCAAAACTAGCTAGCTGGGCTTTTCTAGTGGGTATAGACCTAAGACTATCTAAGACTTCTAGTGAGTTTTCTACTATCCACAAGGCATTAACACCAGTATTCCTATATATACCTAGGCAGAATTCTCTAAAATGTTTGAGAATTAGTCTGAGTGCCGAATTTAGAAATCTAGAAAGGGGTTTGGTGGTACATTTGTGAGAGGCAGCTATGAATGTGTAGCTGTAAGGGTTCTTATGTAACTTAGGCATCCAGTTAAAAGAGGGAAGGTTACACCAGTCTGGTTTAGGTTCTAAGTTCTCTAGTTTTAAGAAATCTATGTGTTTCCTAATTAACTGTTAGGATTCTACTGTACATTTAGCATAAGTGGAGGTACTGCCTAGTTATTCATTAATAATTTGTCTATAGTAGGACTTACATATAAAGATTATATTATTAGAGGCCTTATCGGCAGGGGCTATAACATACTTATCATGCAGGTCTGCTAAGAATTTCTTAATTTTAGGACAAGTAAGGGTCTTCTTGGCTACTGAGGATTTGGTATACGATTTAGACAGCTTAGAGATCCTATCATTAATTTTCTTAAGTACAGTATTTTCCCACTCACTAAATACAGAAGTAGATACATTTTCTCTACGGGCCCAGGTAATGTTATATTTTCTAAGATCTTCCTTACACATTTTTAAAGCAGTTACCCAATTAAAGTTATTAGGTTCTCTAAATTTTGGTCCTTTCTTAAGGAGTTTTCTAAGTTTTGGGTTACTAACAATACGTAGGTCACCTGTTAAAACATGGCCTAGGGGCTTGTAAATGAAGGGGGACTGGTGACACTCACATGGTTCTGATTTTCAAAAGATATCTGACTTAGAGGCTTGTGAAAAGTTAAAGATTTGAGCTCCTATTGGTGGGGTATACTTATATACTACACATGGAGGCTCTTTGTTCTGTATAAAGGGTGGGACAGTTTCTAACACTAACTTTTGGTTTAAGATACCTCAGAGGCCTATTTTTTCTACACCTTTATTATGAAACACTATTTTATGTACTAGTTGTATGTTCTAGTTGTATTTACTAGTTACTGGTTCTATGTACTAATTGTGTGTACTAGTTATATGTTCTAGTTATATGAGTACGTACTGGTTATATGTACTAGTTGTGTGTAAAATTTGGATGTAGTTGTTGTATGTACACTAGCTGTATGTACAAGTTGTAATTAGTAGTTACTATTTGTATGTTGTAGTTACTGGTTGAATGTACTGGCTCTATGTAGTTATTATATGTACTAGTTTTATGTACTAGATACTATTTGTATGTACTACTTGTATGTACTAGTTTTATGAAGTAGTTGTATTTATTAGTTATATGTCCTAGTAACTATCTCTATGTCCTAATTGTATGGAGTTATATGGACTCGTTGTATTTACTAGTTGTGTGCAATTGTTTTATGTACTAGTTATATTTACTAGTTGTAGTTAACAGTTGTATGTACAAATTTAATGTACTAGTTGTGTGCACTAGTTGTATGTACTAGTTACTGATTGTATGTACTAGCTGAATGTAGTCTAGTTGTATGTACTAGAAATATCTACTAATTATATGTGTGTGCACTGGTCATATGTGCAAGTTGTTAGTACTAGTTATATTTACTAGTCGTAGTACTAGTTGTATGAACTGGTTTTATGTACTAGTTGTATATACTAGTTGTATTAACTAGTTACTAGTTCTATGTACTAGTTATATGTTCTAGTTGTATTTACTAGTTACTAGTTCTATGTACTAATTGTGTGTACTAGTTATATGTTCTAGTTATATGAGTATGTACTGGTTATATGTACTAGTTGTGTGTAAAATTTGGATGTAGTTGTTGTATGTACACTAGCTGTATGTACAAGTTGTAATTAGTAGTTTCTAGTTGTATGTTCTAGTTGTATGTACTAGCACTACTTATATTAACTAGTTGTATGTTCCAGTTATATGTACTAATTGTATTGACTAGTTATGTACTAGTTATAGGTACTAGTTGTTGGTATTTGTTATATGTACTTGTTGTATGTACTAGTAACTAGTTGTATGTATAGGTAGTAGTTGTAGGTACTAATTTTATGTACTAGTTCTATATACTAGATGCATGTACTAGTTGTATGTACTAGTTACTAGTTGTATGTACTAGTTTTATGTTGTAGTTGTATGAACTAGTTGTATGTACTAGTTGTATGTACTAATTCTATTTAATAGATATGTACTAGTTGGAGGTTCTAGTTGCATGTACAAGTTATATATACTAGTTGTATGTACTATATACTAGTTGTATGTACTTGTTGTACGTACTAGTTTTTTGAAGTAGTTGTATGTATTAGATGTATGTAGTAGTTGCATGTACCAGTTGTATGTACTAGTTGTATGTATTAGTTATATTTAATAGTTGTATGTACTAGTAACTATCTGTATTTCCTAGTTGTATAGAGTTATATGTATGTGTTGTATGTATTAGTTGTGTTCACTAGTTGTATGTACTAGTTTCTTGTTGTATCTACAAGCTGGATGTAGTCTACTTGTATTTACTAGTAATATGTACTAGTTATATGTGGATGTACTGGCTTATATGTACAAGTGGCATGTACTAGTTATATGTACTAGTTGTATGTACTAGTTTTACATACTAGTTGTATGTACTAATTTTATGTAATAGTTATGTACTAGTTGTAGGTACTAGTTGTATGTGCTAGTTCAATATACTAGTTGTATATACTAGATACTAGTTGTATGTACTTGTTGTATGTACTAGTTTTATAAAGTAGTTGCATGTATTAGTTGTATTTAGTAGTTGTATGTTCTAGTTGTATGTAATGGATACTAGTTGTATGTACTGGTTGTATGTACTACTTTTATCATGTAGTAGTGTACTAGTTGCATGTTCTAATTGTATGTATTAATTGTATGTACTAATTATGTGCTGGTTGTATGTTCCAGTTGTATGTACTAATTGTATTGACTAGTTATGTACTAGTTATAGGTACTTGTTGTTTATATTTGTTTTATGTATTAGTAGGATGTTCTAGTTTTAGGTAATGTTTACATGTACAAGTTTAATGTACTATATAGGTGTGTGTATTAGTTGTATGTACTAGTTGTATGTACTGGTTATATGAACTAGTTATATGTGTATGCACTGGTTATATGTATTACTTCAATGTACTAGTTGTTTTAACTAGTAGTATGTACTAGTTTTATGTACTAATTATATGTATTAGTTATATGTGTATGTGCAGGTTATATGTACTAGTTGTATGTACTAGTTATATATACTAGTTGTACGCACTAGTTAGATGGACTGGTTATATATATTAGTTTTATATATTTGTTGTAGTACTGGTTTATTGTACTAGTTGTATGTACTAGTGCTATGTACTAGTTGGATGTAGTAGTTGTATGTACTGGTTGTATGTAGTAGTCGTGTGTAATTGTTGTATGTTCTAGTTATATTTACTAGTTTGAGATTACATTTGTTTGTACTCAATTTTAAGTAGTAGTTGCATGTCCTAATTGTATGAACTAATTGTATGGACTAGTTATGTACTAGTTGTGTGTACTAGTTGTATGTACTAGTGGTATGTATTTGTTATATGGACTAGTTGTATATACTAGTTATATGTACTAGTAGTATGTTCTAGTTTTCAGTACTGTTTATATGTACTAGTTATATGTGTATGTACTAGTTACATGTAGTAATTGTATGTATTAATTGTATGTACTAGTTATGTGCTATTTGTATGTTCCAGTTGTATGTTCTAAATGTATGGACTAGTTATAAACTAGTTGTAGGTACTAGTTGTGTATACTAATTTTATGTTCTTGTTATATGTACTAGTTGTAAACTAGTATGTTCTAGTTTTATGTACTATTTCTATCTATTTGTTATATGTGTATGTGCTGGTTATATGTACTAGTTGTATGTTATAATTATATGTACTGGTAATATATACTAGTTCTATGTACTAGTTCTAGTACTGGTTATATGTACTAGTTTTGTGTACTAGTTGAATGTACTTGTTGTATGTAGTAGTTGTATGTACTAGTTGTATATATATACTAGTTGTATGTACTAGTTGTATGTACTAGTTGTATATACTAGTAAGCAGTTTTATGTACTAGTTGTATATAATAAGTAAAGTTGTATATAATAGTTTTATGTTCCAGTTTTATTCTCTAGTTGGAGGTTAAAGTTGAATGTACTCAATTGTAAGTAGTAGTTGGATGTTCTAATTGTATGTACTAATTTTATGTACAAGTTATGTTCTTGTTATATGTACTAGTTGTATGTACAAGTAGTATATATGTTCTAGTTTTATGTACTATTTCTATCTATTAGTTATATGTGTATGTGCTGGTTATATGTACTAGTTGTATTTAGTAGTTGTATGTTCTAGTTGTATGTACTAGATACTAGTTGTATGTACTGGTTGTATGTACTAGTTTTATGGAGTAGTTGCTTGTAGTAGTTGTATGTAATAGTTTTATGTACTAGTTGTATGTTTTAGTTGTATTAACTAGTTACTAGTTCTTTGTACTAATTGTATGTACTAGTTATATGTTCATGTTATATGAGTATGTACTGCTAATATGTACTAGTTGTGTGTAAAATTTGGATGTAGTAGTTGTATGTACACTAGCTGTATGTACAAGTTGTAAGTACTCATTACTAGTTGTATGTTCTAGTTGTATGTACTTGGACTAGATATATTAACTAGTTGGAAGTTCTAGTTGTATGTACTCAATTGTAAGTAGTAGTTGCATGTTCTAATTGTATGTATTAATTGTATGTACTAGTTATGTGCTAGTTGTATGTTCCAGTTGTATGTACTAATTGTATTGACTAGTTATGTACTAGTTATATGAACTAATTGTATGTTCTAGTTATATTTCCTAGTTGTAGTACTAGTTGTATATACTAGTTGTATGTACTAGTTGTATGTACTAGTTGTATGTACTAGTTGTATGTACTAGTTGTATGTAGTTGGACTAGTTATATTTCCTAGTTAGATGGATAGATAGATAGATATTTTTATTTGTCAACAGGAGTGCTGCATCCACATCATCGGTGGATTTTCATGCAGGTCCTGGATCAAGTACAATGCAAAAAGATAGAGAGTGAATGCATAATGTTAATGGGGAAATATAGTAAATAGATTTAAAGAGTTTAAATGGATATAGATTGAGTTCATGGAATTAATTCACATTTGTACAGTTCAAGTTGGCTAGGGCTCTTCTGAATGATTTTGCATCTCTAATGTCTTTGATAGCAGATGGCAGACAGTTAAAATGATATGCCCCTTGATATTCAAATGTTGAACGATAGGCATTGGTTAGTGGTCGCTTCAAGTGTAGATTGTTCTTCCTGCGTGTTGAGGGGTAGTTTACATTATGAACCACGTTTGTGACAAACTTTGCAGTCAGGAAAGCAGGTGCTCTGTTGATCAGGCAGCAATGTACTTTACCTAACATAGCTAGATGTCTTCTATGGTGTAGGGTAGTCCACCCTAACATTTGTCGGAGTGGGTGGCTTCTTGTTCTAGGTGGTTTCTGAAGAATCATGCCCATGGCATAATTCTGAATCCTCGCTAGTCTCTAGTTGGAGGTTGCAATTGCATGTACTCAATTGTAAGTAGTATTTGTATGTTCTAATTGTATTTACTAATTGTATGTACAGGTTATGTGCTAGTTATATGGTCCAGTTGTATATAGTAATTGTATATACTAGTTGTATATACCAATTGTATGTATAAATTTTATTTATTTGTTATATGTACTAGTTGTATGTACTGGTAGTGTGCTCTGGTTTTATGTACTATTTATATGTCCTAGTTATATGTAAAGGTACTGGTTATTTGTACTAGTTGTATGCACTAGTGATTTATACCAGTTATATGTAGTAGTTGTGTGTAATTGTTGTATGTACTAGTTATATTTAGTAGTTGTAGTTACTAGCTTTATGTACTAGTTGAACGTACTATGTACTAGTTCTACGTACTAGTTGTAGTACCAGTTGTATGTACTAGTTATATGAACCAGCTGTATGTACTAGTTGTATGTACCAGTTGTATGTACTAGTTGTATGTACCAGTAACAGTGTATTTACTAGTTGTATGATCTAGGTGTATGTACTAGTTGTAGTTATATGTACTAGTTCTTTGTACTGATTGTATGTACTAGTTTTATGTATTAGTGTTTTGTACTAATTGTGTGTACTAGTTGAATGTACTAGTTGTATGCACTAATTCTATTTAATAGTTATGTACTAGTTGTAGGTACTAGTGCTTTTAATAATTATATATACTGGTTGTATGTACTAGATACTAGTGTATGAATTTGTTGTAAGTACTAGTTTTATTAAGTAGTTGCATGTATTATTATATGTAGTGGTTGTATGTACTTGTTGTATGCTCTAGTTGTATTAACTAGTTACTAGTTCTGTGTACTAATTGTATGTACTAGTTATATGTTCATGTTATATGAGTATGTACTGCTAATATGTACTAGTTGTGTGTAAAATTTGGATGTAGTAGTTGTATGTACACTAGCTATATGTACAAGTTGTAAGTACTCATTACTAGTTGTATGTTCTAATTGTATGTACTAGGACTAGTTATATTAACTAGTTGGAGGTTCTAGTTGTATGTACTCAATTGTAAGTAGTAGTTGCATATTCTAGTTGTGTGTATTAATTGTATGTACTAGTTATGTGCTAGTTGTATATTCCAGTTGTATGTACTAATTTTATTGACTAGTTATGTACTAGTTATAGGTAATAGTTGTATGTATTTGTTTTATGTACTAGTTGTATGTTCTAGTTTTATGTACTGATTATATGTACTAATTTAATGTACTAGGTGTGTGTACTAGTTGTGTGTACTAGTTGTATGTATAGGTAGTAGTTCTATGTACTAGTTGTATGTACTAGTTGTATGTACTCGTTGCATGTACTAGTTATATGTACTAGTTACTAGTTGCATGTACTAGGTGTATGTAGTAGTTGTAAGAACTAGTTGGATGTATTAGTTGTATGAACTAGTTGTATGTACTAGTAACTGACTGTATATCCTAGTTTCATAGATTTATATGTACTCGTTGTATATAATAGTTGTGTTCACTAGTTGTATGTACTAGTTTCTTGTTGTATGTATATACTAGCTGTATGTTGTCTAGGTGTATGTACTAGTAATATATACTATTTATATGTGTATGCAATGGTTTATATGTACAAGTTGTATGTACTAGTTATATGTACTAGTTGTAGTACAACTTGAATGTAGTAGTGATGTGTGATTGTTGTATGTACTAGTTATATTTACTAGTTGTAGTTACTAGTTGTATGTACTAGTTGTAGGAACTGAATTTAGTACTAGTTGTATGTACTAGCTGTTTTTTACTAATTGTGTGTACTAGTTGTATGTACTAGGTGTATGTAGTAGTTGTATGAACTAGTTGTATGAATTAGTTGTATGTAATAGTTGTATGTACTAGTAACTATCTGTATGTCCTAGTTTTTTCAGAGAGTACAGTAGTACTCTCTATGTAGGGACGGGACGGGTTGTTTTGTTTTCCCTATACGTTGGTACGAAAATCCGGAATAGGCTGAAAATTGCCGAAAAAAAGCTATATATAGTTAAAAATACACCAGCCATGCTATAAACTAGCCTTAAAGGCATGCGACCGTGTTCGCTAGCAAATGGGCCGACTTTGAAATATCCCATTTTTGTTTCTTCTTCTTCATCTTCTTTATCTTCTTCTTCATCTTCTTTGCCCGCTGTAACTAAACAAGGAAATAAGTTTTTGGGCTACTTCTGAAGTGAAAATACTCCAAATTTTCCGCGCTATATTCTTTTGTAGAAGCGAGAGCGATAACGTTTTTAATGAGCATGACAGTTTTCGTGGCCAAAGAGTCAAGGCTTCAATAAAATCGCCATTTTTATGATGTCATATTCAGTCGAAGATTACAAAACCAAAATGGTCTATTATATATTTCCTAGCTTAAGCTCCATAAAAAGTACAGAAACTGAAGAATAATAAAAATTTTCTACAAATATAGTAGAAGATGTAGGGATGGCACAAAAAGCCTAGAAACAAGAAAGGATGTTTCACAGTGAAGAATTATTTATGCACGAATCCTACAAGCAAGGGTGTTGTATGATTCAAGCATAAATAATTTTTCTATGCTTTTTGTGTCATCCCTACATCTTCTACTATTTTTGTTGAAATTTTTTATTATTCTCTATAGAGTTATAGGTACTCGTTGTTTTTACTAGTTGTGTTCACTAGTTTTATGTACCAGTTTCTTGTTGAATAGTCTATGTGTATGTACTAGTAATATGTACTAGTTATATGGGTATGAACTGGATTATATGTACAAGTTTTATGTACTGGATTATATGTACTAATTGAGGTACATGTTGTATGTACTGGTTTTATCTAATAGTTGTATTTACTAATTGTATGTACTAGTTGAATGTACTAGTTGTATGTACAAATTCTATGTAATTATTATGTACTAGTTGTATGTACTAGTTGTATGTACTAGTTTTATTAAGTAGTTGTATATATTAGTTGTATGTAGTGGTTGTTTGTACTAGTTGTATGTACTAGGTACTAATTGTATGTACTAGTTGTATGCACTGGCTTTATGAAGTAGTTGTATGTAGTTGTTGTATATTGTAGTTGTATGAACTAGTTGTAGATACTAGTTGTACGTACTAGTTGCATGTCCTAGTAACTATCTTTATGTCCTAGTTGTATTGAGTTATATGTACTCGTTATATGTACTAGTTGTGTGCAGTTGTTGTATGTACTAGTTATATTTACTCATTGTAGTTACTAGTTGTATGTACAAGTTCTATGTACTAGTTGTATGTACTAGTTATATGTACAAATGTAATGTACTAGTTGTGAGCACTAGTTGTATGTACTAGTTACTGGATGTATGGACTAGCTCTATGAAGTCTAGTTGTGTGTCCTATAAATATTTACTAGTTATATGTGTATGTACTGGTTATATGTACACGTTGTATGTACTAGTTTTATGTACAGTGCTCCACATCTAAAGAGTGCATTTTGCTGGTTTGCCTAAAATAGCTCTAGGTAGTTAAGGGTGATGGGATTAGCTAATTTTTATAATTTGATGGATCAAGTAGATGTTAATGAATGCTATGTGGGTGGATGGGCGTGGTTTGTGACACGCCCACTTAGTTGCAGTCCATTTTCCAAAAAACAGTTTTTAGATACTAACTAACGAATAGATATTAGTTAAGAGCTCTTACTTCAGTATGATATTGCTCCCAATATTCGTGAGACTGGGTGTAAAGAAAACTTGAATTCAACGTTCCATTTGAGAAAACGAGTCGAAAAGGTTAATTTTAGGTACCTTTAGTTTTTAGATACGTTCCACTGCAATTTTTGTAGTTAAGAGCTGTAGACAGGTCAAAAGCTAGTGTAAGAGTTGTGCTTTCGATAGACTTCAGGCTAGCAGCAAGCCATGAACGTATGCTACGTACGAGCAATTATCGCGAATTGTGTAATTTATAGTCACATGATCGAATGTGACCAATTATGTCATTTAGTAAAAATGGCGATTTCTCCCTATGTGTTTGTATTAACAAAAGCAGAAATTTACCTAGACATTCTGGACAAGGAAAAAGGTATAATCCTCTTCGAGAACACTTGCTAAGGTAAGGAAATATGTTAAAAAAATAACTGATAACGTTTTGTCGTTTTTATATGAAAAATGTACTCTTTAGATGTGGAGCACTGTACTAGTTGTAATTCTAGTTGTATGTATTAATTTTATGTACTAGTTATATGTACTAATTGTATGTACTAGTTGAATGTACTTGTTGTATATACTAGTTTTATGAAGTAGTTGTATGTACTTTTAACTAGTTGTATGTATTAGTTATATGTATTAATTGTATTTATTACTAGCTATCTGTATTTACAAATTTTATGTACTAGTTATATGTACTAGTAGTATATACTAGTTGTGTGTAAATGTTATATGGACTAGTTATAATTTTACTAGTTGTATGAACGTGTTATATGTACTAGTAGTGTGTTTTAGTTCTATGTACTAGTAACTAGTTGTATGTACCAGTTGTATGTACTAGTTGTATGCACTAGAAACTAGATCTATGTTCTCGTTGTATGTATTAGTTGTATTTACTAGTTGTAAATACTAGTTGCATATACCAGTTATATTTAATAGTTGTAGTCCTAGTTGTATGCACTAGTTGTATGTACTAGTTACTAGTTGTATATACTAGTTGTATGTACTAGTTGTATGTACTAGTTGTATGTACTATTTGTACATCCTAGTTGTATATAGTTAATATACTAATTGTATGTACTAGTTGTGTGATTGTTGTATGGACTAGTTATTATTACTAGTTGTAGTTACTAGTTGTATGTACAAATTCTCTGGACTAGTTGTATGCACTAGTTAAATGTAAAAATTTAATGTTATAGTTGTGAGCCCTTACTGTACTGCTTGTATGTAGTTTTATGCACTAGTTGTATGTACTAATTTTGTGTAATTGTTTATGGACTGATTATATTTACTAGTTGTAGTTACTAGTTGTATGTACTAGTTGTAAGTGATTATATGAACTAGTTGTATGTACTAGCTGTGTGTAAATGTTGTATGGGCTAGTTATAATTACTAATTGTTGTTACTAGTTATATGTACTAGTAGTATGTATTAGTTTTATGTCCTAGAAACTAGTTGTATGTAGTAGTTGTATTTACTTGTTGTATAAACTAGTTTTATGTACTAGATACTAGTTGTATATACTAGTGGTATGTACTAGTTATATTTACTAGTTGTAGTCACTAGTTGTATGTACTAGTTGCATGTACTAGTTGTATGTACTAGTTGTATGTACCAGTTGTTTGGACTAGTTGTATGTACTAGTTGCATGTGCTAGAGACTATCTGTATGTCCTAGTTTTATGTCCTAGTTTTATGTACTCAGATACTAGTAGTATATGCTATTTGATTGTACTAGTTATATGTACTATTTGTGCCTACTACTCATGTGTAATTGTTTTATGCACTAGTAATATTTACTAGTTGTATGTACTAGTTGTATGTGCAATTGTATTTACTAGTACTAGATGTATGTACTAGACTTATGTACTAGTTGTATGTACTAGTTGTATATAATAGTGACCATCTTTATGTACTAATTGTATGTACTAAATGCATGTACTCGTTGTATGTAGTTATTAAAACTACTTGTATATACTAGTTGTGTGCAATTGTTGTATGTACTAGTTATAATATTTATTAGTTGTTGTTATTAATTATAGGTACTAGTTGTATGTACTAATTGTATTAACTACTAACTAGATGTATGTTCTAGTTGTATGTACTAGTTGTATGTACTAGTTTTATGTACTAGATACTAGTAGAATATACTATTTGTTTGTAGTAGTTATATGTTATAGTTGTACGTTCTACTTGTGTGCAATTGTTGAATGCACTAGTTGTATTTATTAGTTGTAGTTACTAGTTAATATAAATTTCTATGTTTTAGTTGTGTGCACTAGTTGTATATACTAGATGTATGAATTAGTTGTATGTACTAGTTACTGGTTGTATGTATTAATTGTATGTACTAGTTGTATGTACTATTTGTAAGGACTAGTTGTATGTACTAGTTGTGTTTAGTTATAATTACTACTTGTATCTTCTAGTTGTGTGCATTTGCTGTATGTACTGATTATATTTACTAGTTGTAGTTACTTGTTGTACGTACTAGTTGTGTGTACTAGTTGCATTTACTAGTAACTAGATGTATGAAGTAGTTGTATGTACTAGTTGTAAGTACTAGTTTTATGTACTAGATACTAGTTATATATACTAGTTGTGTGTTCTAGTTATATGTACAAATGTACGTACAAATTGTGTGTAAATGTTGTATGTGCTAGTTATATTTTCTAGTTTTAGTTACTAGTTGTATGTACTAGTAACTAGTTGGACATTCAAGTTTTATGTACTAGTTCTATGCAATTGTAACAATCTGTATTTACGTTTTGTACGTACTAGTTGTAGGGACTAGTTGTATGAAGTTTCATGAACTAGTTGAATGTACTAGCTGTATGAACGTGTTGTATGTACTAGTTACTAGTTGCATGTATAGGTACTACTTGCATGGACTAGTTGTATGAATCTGTTGTATGTACTGGTTGTATGTACTAGTTGTAAGTACTAGTTAACCCTTTACCGCCCAAAGACCACTTTTGTGGCTTGAAATTCTTCCAGACCGTTACCGCCCAATAAATAAAATAATCGTACGATCTCTTCGAAATTTATATGTATCGATAGCGTTAAGTATAAGAATCTTCGTATAAAATATTAACGGTTTAAACCATAGTATAACTGTATTAAAAAAGGAAGAAATTTGTATTATAGGTATACAAATTACGCAAGCGTTAACGAAAAAATGCAAAGTTTTAAAATGGCCGTTCAAAAGGAGGACCTATTTCCTTGGCGCTTTTTGGTTTTACAGTATTTGTTGCTCTTAATAACTTGAGCGAAGGTTAGTTTTGGAGGATTTTATAATTATTAAAGATGAAATGGACCTTTAAAAGGTTAAACTAGGCAGTTGTTACTCTTGAGCCGCAAAAGTGGTCATTAGGCGGTAAGGGGGGTAACGATTATGCTGTAACGCGGGCGGAAAAGGGTTAAAAGAACTAGTTATATGTGTATGTACTGGTTATTTGTACTGGTTATATGTACTAGTTTTATGTACTAGATACTAGTTGTAGGTACTAGTTATATATACTAGTTATATGTAGTAGTTTTAAGTATTAGTTGTATGTACTAGTTGTATGTGCTAGTGACTATCTCTATGTCCTAGTTGTATAGAGTGATATGTACTGGCTGTATGCACTAGTTGTGTTTACTAGTTGTATGTTCTAGTTTCTTCCTGTATGTACTAGTTGTATGTAGTCTAGTTGTATGTACTAGTAAAATGTACTAGTTGTATGTACTAGTAATAATCTGTATTTATAAATTGTATAAACTAGTTGGATGTACTAGTTGCATGTTATTGTTGTTGGTACTAGTTATTATTACTTATTGTCGTTACTAGTTGTATGTACTAATTGTATATACTAGTAAGCAGTATTATGTAATAGTTGTATGTAGTAGTTGTGTGTAATTGTTGTATGTTCTAGTTATGTTTACTAGTTGGAGGTTGCAGTTGAATGTACTCAATTGTAAGTAGTAGTTGGATGTTCAAATTGTATGTACACGTTATGTGCTAGTTGTATGTTCCAGTACCATGTACTAATTGTATGGACTGGTTTTGTACTAGCTGTATGTACTTGTAGTGTGTTTTCATTTTATATGCTGTTTATATGCACTAGTTATATGTGTATGTACTGGATATATGTTCTAGAAGTATGTACTAGTTATATGTACTAGTTTAATGTACTACGTGTGTGTAATAGTTGTATGTACTAGTTGTATGTACTAGTTGTATGTACTAGTTGAATGTACTAGTTACTAGTTGTATGTTCTAGTTGTATATACTAGTTTCTAGTCTAGTTGTATGTACTAGTTTTATGTACTAGTTTAATGTACTACGTGTGTGTAATAGTTGCATGTACTAGTTGTATGTACTAGTTGTATGTACTAGTTACTAGTTGTATGTTCTAGTTGTATATACTAGTTTCTAGTCTAGTTGTATGTACTAGTTTTATGTACTAGTTATATGTCCTATTTGTAGAACTAGTTGTAGATACTAGTGGTATGTACTAGTTGAACTAGTCGAGTGTACTAGTTGTATTTACTAGTTGTATGTAGTTGGACTAGTTATATTTCCTAGTTGGAGGTTGCAATTGTATGTACTCAATTGTAAGTAGTAATTGCATGTTCTAATTGTTTTTACTAATTTTATGTAAAAGTTATATGCTAGTTATATGTTCCAGTTGTAAGTAGTAATTGTATGTACTAGTTGTAGGTACCAATTGTATGTACAAATTTTATTTATTTGTTATTTGCACTAGTTGTATGTACTAGTTGTATGTACTAGTAGTATGTTCCAGTTTTATGTACTATTCATATGTCCTAGTTATATGTGGAGGTACTGGTTTTATGTACTAGTTGTACGTTCTAGTTTTATGTACTAGTTGTATGTACGATTTATATGTACTAGGTATATGTGTAGGTACTGGCTATATATACTAGTTGTATGCCCTAGTTACTTGGAGCAGTTATATGTAGTAGTTGTGTGTAATTGTTGTATATACTAGTTATATTCAGTAGTTGTAGTTACTAGCTGTATGTACTAGTTCAAGGTACTATGTACTAGTTCTACGTACTAGTTGTAGTACTAGTTGTATGAACTAGTTGTATGAACTAGTTGTATGTACTAGTTGTATTAACTACTAACTAGTTGTATGTACTAGTTGTATGTACCAGTAACAATGTGTATTTACTAGTTGTATGATCTAGGTGTATGTACTAGTTGTAGTTATATGTACTAGTTGTATGTACTGATTGTATGTACTAGTTTTATGAACTAGTTGTTTTTACTAATTGTATATACTAGCTGAATGTACTAGTTGTACGCCCTACTTCTTTGTAATAGTTATGTAGTAGTTGTAGGTACTAGTGCTTTTAATAATTATATATACTGGGTGTATGTACAAGATACAAGTTGTATGTATTTGTTGTTACTACTAGTTTAATTAAGTAGTTGCATGTATTAGTATAGATAGTAGTTGTATGTACTAGTTGTATGTTCTAGTCGTATTTACTAGTTACTAGTTCTATGTACTACTTGTATGTACTAGTTATATGTTCTAGTTAAATGAGTATGTACTGGTTATATGTCCTAGTTGTGTGTAAAATTTGGATGCAGTTGTTTTATGTACACCAGCTGTATGTACAAGTTGTAAGTACTCGTTACTAGTTGTATGTTCTAGTTGTATGTACTAGGACTAGTTATATTAACTAGTTGGAGGTTCTAGTTGTATGTACTAGGACTAGTTATATTAACTAGTTGGAGGTTCTAGTTGTATGTAATAGGACTAGTTATATTAACTAAATGGGGGTTCTAGTTGTATATACTCAATTGAAAGTTGTAGTTGCATGTTCTAGTTTTATGTATTAATTATATATACTAGTTATGCGCTAGTTGTATGTTCCAGTTGTATGTACTAATTGTATTGACTAGTTATATACTAGTTATAGGTAATAGTTGTATGTATTTGTTTTATGAACTAGTTGTATGTACTAGTTGTTTGTACAAGAAGTATGGTCTAGTGTTATGTACTGTATATATGTACTAGTTTAATATACTAGGTGTGTGTACTAGTTGTACATACTAGTTGAATGTACAACTTGTATGTCCTAGTAGCTAGTTGTATGCATAGGTAGTAGTTGTATATACTAGTTATATGGACTACTTTCTATTTGCATGTACTTGTTGTATGTAGTAGTTATATGAACTAGTTGTATGTATTAGGTGTATGTTCTAGTGGTATGTACTAGTAACTATCTGTATGTCCTAGTTTTATAGATTTATATGTATTCGTTGTTTGTACTAGATGTGTTCACTAGTTGTATGTACTAGTTTCTTGTTGTATTTACTAGCTTTATGTAGTCTATGTGTATGTACTAGTAATATGTACTAGTTATATGTGTATGAACTGGCTTATATGTACAAGTTGTATGTACTAGTTATATGTACTAATTGAGGTACAAGTTGTATGTACTAGTTTTATGTACTAGTTGTATTTACTAATTGTATGTACTAGTTATTGCACTGCCAAGCTTTGTGAAGATGTCCAGTAGTGACTTCAAGTGGGGAGCAGTTGAGGATACAGCGGCTTTTGTTGCCAACATTGATGAAGCCTATAAAGAAGTTGTGCACTGGAGACAGAACCTGTTTATGCTACCAAGTGGCAAGGAGGGACAGGCATTTATATGCGAATTGGCAAAGATGTTTCGATTTTATGGTGAAAGCTCTCCCCTTGAGAGGATTGCGCTGAAGTGTGCCATGATCTTACCCAGCCTTATCCTACAGAAGCCTCACCCCAGATCAAGATCAGCTGATCACGTGAAGGCCATTCATCGTAGGCTGCAGAAATGGAAGAACGGAGAGATAATAGATCTCCTTCGAGAGGGGTGCACCATCCAGCAACGACTACCACAGAGAAAGCAAGCAGATGATGAAAAGCTTGAAAAGGTTTTCACCAGACTAATGTTCCGTGGCAAAGTGAGAGATGCAGTCCGACTGCTGAATAAACAGGCTAATGGTGCGGGTGTTTTGTCCCTGGATGACCAAGTAAATGAAGGAGGATGTGTACGATCAGTGAGAGACATTCTGCGTGAAAAACATCCCAATGGGGAGCCAGCTCACCAAAGTGTAATAAGAGCACATGAAGACATGGACTACACTGAGGTCCACCCAGTGATTTTTGACTCCATTGATGCTTTGTCCATAAAGCAGGCTGCGCTTCGTGTCAATGGTGCTGCTGGTCCTTCTGGTGCAGATGCCCAGGCTTGGAAGCGGTTTGCTACTTCCTTTGGTGTGGCTTCTGATGACCTATGCAGTGCACTGGCTTGTGTGGCAAGAAAGATTGCAACCTTAAATGTTGACCCGAATGGACTAGCAGCCTATACAGCTTGCCGCCTTATTGCCTTGAATAAGAATCCTGGCGTTCGGCCAATTGGAGTTGGTGAAGCAGCACGCAGAATAATTGGGAAGGCCATACTCAAGGTGATAAAGCCAGATGTCTTGAGGGTCACAGGAAATCTACAGCTATGCGCAGGTCAAGAAGCGGGTGCTGAAGCCGCTGTCCATGCCATTCGTACCCTCTTTCAAGATTAATCAACTGATGCAGCCTTACTTGTTGATGCAAGCAATGCGTTTAACTGTCTGAACCGACAAGTCACTCTGAGAAACTTCCAAAGTATCTGCCCTACCTTGGCAATAGTTGCAACCCACCTATATCGGGAAGAGTCCAAGTTGCTCATCGATGGTGAGATAATTCTCTCACAAGAGGGTGTTACACAGGGGGACCCTTTGGCTATGGCCATTTATGCCATTGGGATCATGCCCCTGATATGGAGATTGCAGGTGGACTGTGATGAACAACACCAGATATGGTTTGCTGATGATGCTTCCACAACTGGATCCCTGAATAGTCTTCGATCATGGTGGGATAAAACAATTGAATTGGGACCATCGTATGGTTACTATGCCAATCCCTCAAAGACTGTGATTATTGTGAAGAAGGAGAAATTGGAAGAAGCACGGGCCCTGTTTAGGAACAGTGGAGTAAAGGCGACAACTGATGCGAACAGATATCTTGGGTCAGCTTTGGGATCTGAGGCTTCAGTTCAGGACATGCTAAGAAGGGAGGTGAGGAAGTGGTCAGGAACCATGAAGAAGCTATCAGATATGGCCAACATTCAGCCCCATGCTGCGTATGCAGCGTTTGTTCATGGGATCCGCAATCAATGGTCCTATCTAGTGAGAACAACACCTGACCTGGCAGATTTGCTGCATCCCCTTGAGGAAACAATTGTGGGAGATTTCCTGCCAGCATTAATAGGAAGAGAAGTCACAGATGAAGTCAGAGAGCTATTGGCCCTACCTGCAAGATTGGGAGGACTTGACATCTCCATTCCCACTCGTAAATCAAGGGATGAGTATGATGCCTCAACAACTGTTACTCAACCCTTGGTGGCAGCCATCATCAACAAAGAGTCGAATTATGATGCACGGGTTGAAGCTGAGCAGAAAGAAGCTAAGAACAAACTAAGACAGCAAAGAAAAGTGAAACGTGAGCAAGAAGTTGCGGATGTTAGAATGAAGATACCCCAGGAGATGAAGCGAAACGTGGACATGGCACAGGAGAAGGGAGCATCAGCATGGCTAACAGCAATTCCAAGGGCAGACTATGACTTTGCTCTGCACAAAGGCGATTTCAGGGATGCACTGTGCATTTGATACCAATGGACACCCCCTAGATTGCCCTCACAATGTGCTTGCGGGCAGGGCTTTAGTGTCTCACACGCCATGGACTGTCCAAGGAGAGGATTCCCAAGTAAGCGCCACAACCTCATTCGTGACATAACAGCCAATCTTATGACAGAAGTGTGTGAGGGAGTTGCTATTGAACCGCCATTAAAACCCCTGAGTGGCGAGAGGTTCTCCTACGCAAGTGCAATCACTGAGGACAATGCGAGATCAGACATCTGTGCCCAGGGCTTCTGGGGCAACGATAGTCAAAGGGCATTTTTTGACGTAAGGATCTGTAATCCAACTGCCCAAAGCTATCGCAAATCCTCCCTGGAAGCAGTATACCGATTGCAAGAGCGGGGAAAGCGTAGGCAATATGAAGAATGCATCAGAGAGGTAGAGATGAGCTCCTTCACTCCCCTTGTCTTCTTGATCTTTGGAGGGATGAGTAAGTCTACAGCAGTGGCATACAAGCATCTGGCTGACCTGATCTCAGCGAAGCGAGGCGAACCATATGGTCAGGTGATTTCATGGATTCGCATCAAGATCAACTTTGCCCTCCTCAAATCCTCGATCAATGCAATCAGAGGATACAGATCTCGTCAAGGGAGACCCGTCAGATTTGACTCATTTACACTTGCCAATAATGACTGCAGGTCATGTGTCCTGCCTTCAATCTAACTATTGTAACTATGCTTGCATGGCTTGTATTGACTATACATAAAAACTTTTTTTTTCTTATATGCATTGTTACGAAGTGTGTAGTTTATGACTATATCTTTACTAATTGTATGTACTAGTTGAATGTACTAGTTGTATGTACAAATTTTATGTAATTATTATGTACTAGTTGTAGGTACTAGTTGTATGCACTAGTTATCTATTCTAGCCGTATGTACTAGATGCTAGTTGCATGTACTAGTTGTACGTACTACTTTTATTAAGTAGTTGTATATATTAGTTGTGTGTAGTAGTTGTATGTACTAGTTGTATGTACTAGATACTAATTGTATGTACTAATTGTATGTACTAGTTGTATGTACTAGTTGTATGTACTAGTTGTATGTACTAGCTTTATGAAGTAGTTGTATGTAGTTGCTGTATGTTGTAGTTGAATGTACTAGTTGTATATACTAGTTGTATGTACTAGATACTAATTGTATGTACTAGTTGTATGTACTAGATACTAATTGTATGTACTAGTTGTATGTACTACCTTTATGAAGTAGTTGTATGTTGTAGTTAAATGTACTAGTTGTATGTACTAGTTACTAGTTGTATGTTCTAGTTGTATATACTAGTTTCTAGTCTAGTTGTATGTACTAGTTTTATGTACTAGTTATATGTCCTCTTTGTAGAATCTAGTTGTAGTTACTAGTTGTATGTACCAGTTCTTTGTACTAGTTGTATGCACTAGTTGAATGTATTTGTAACTAGTTGTAATTACTACCTTTTTTATTAGTTGTATTTATACTAACTCTCTGTATTTAATAATTTTATGTACTAGTTGTATGTAGTAGTTGTATGTAGCTATATGTACTAGTTGTATCTATTAGTTATATGTACTAGTAACTAGTTGCATGTACTAGTTGTATATACTACTTGTATGTACTAGAAACTAGATCTATGTTCTAGTTGTATGTACTAGTTGTATGTACTAGTTATATGTTCTAGTTATATGAGTATGTACTGGTTATATGTCCTAGTTGTGTGTAAAATTTGGATGTAGTAGTTTTATGTACACTAGCTGTATGTACAAGTTGTAAGTACTCGTTACTAATTGTATGAACTTGTTGTATGTACTAGTTTTATGAAGTAATTGTATGTACTAGTTGTATGTTCTAGTGGAATATACTAGTTACTAGTTCTATGTACTAATTGTATATACTAGTTACATGTTCTAGTTAATTGAGTATGTACTGGTTATATGTACTAGTTGTATGTACTAGTTGTATATACCAGTTGTTTGGACTAGTTGTATGTACTAGTTATATGTGTCTAATACAGGTTCAGACGGAATTATTATAACATTTAATTTATACATCTATACATGGCTTTTGCAAATGGTGGCCTTCATGAAGCTGAAGCTTTTCTATCGTGTTCAGGTCATTTAAGCGTCCAGAATTGTTTGGATTACCACTAGATAGTCATATTGTAGCCCAATGAAGTGGTCAAGTACTTTCAGTTAGAAGCGCAATGAAAGAGATAAGTGAGGTTGGCCATAATCCATGAATCCTGTTTTGATTTAAGTAAATACTCTAATACTGCGTGTATTATGGCACAGTGCAGTCGTACATGCAGTTGTACTAAGTTGTGATTGTTATTTTAAACCAATACAGAATTTGCGTTATTTGGACTTCCTAAGACCTATATCAGTCTAGACTTTCTAATGACAAAGGCGTTCTAAGTCTGTTTAAAGTTGTTCGAGTGTAGCTTAGCAGAGGCGTTCTAAGTCTGTCTAAAGTTGTTCGAGTGTAGCTTAGCAGTGGCGTTCTAAGTCTGTGTAAAGTTGTTCGAGTGTAGCTTAGCAGAGGGGTTCTAAGTCTGTCTAAAGTTGTTCGAGTGTAGCTTAGCAGAAGGGTTCTATATTTGTCTAAAGTTGTTCAAGTGTAACTTGACAGAGGCCTTCTAAGTGTGTCTAAAGTTGTTCGAGTGTAGCTTAGAACAGGGGTTCTACATCTGTCTAAAGTTGTTCGAGTGTAGGTTAGCAGAGGCATTTTAAGTCTGTCTAAAGTCGTTCGAGTGTAGCTTAGCAGAGGGGTTATACATTTGTCTAAAGTTGTTCGAGTGTAGATACACTTACATTACAATGTTACATTTACTCAGTAGCGTGAATGAATAATTAGAAGGCCTATGGCTACGTATCTTAGTGTTTTAGCTTATCCCTAGCGTGTATGACATAATGTACCACTGCATGTGTTTCTATGTAGTATTCTTGCAGTGCTTAGTTGATGTAGACATTCTTTAAATCTATAATTATGGTTGGCATTAGCATGAAAGCGTTTGTGTGTGCAAGACTTCACTAATTTGTTGGTAATGAGGATATGCATTAAAGACTATCTAACAAAGTCTTGGCATCCCTCTTTGCTTGCTGGTTAGTGTTGAACGTCAACTCATGTTAAATGAGACAAACAAATATATAAAAAATAATAAATCGATATGGAGTTTATGTGGCGCACGAAATGAGCCTTTGGCAGTACCTACTATCAATTTGGTAATAACCTTCGCCTTTACAGTAGACTGCAAAGATGAATGTTCAGTTTCAAGCTATATGAACGTCACGTAATTCTCACTGTATGACTTTAAGTTTAAAATATTTTCTTAAACGTTAAATCTCTAAGGTTGAATAACTGATCAGTAAGGTCAAAATCATATCCCCTTTCGATCCACACTTACAAAGAACTTCCTCTAAGTTAAATACTTTAGTTGCAATACAGCTAAGCAGTAAGCATTATTTCCTCTCGTTTTGTTTAGTACAAACACTCTTTGTTTATTATATACACCCTACTGTTTTGTATAAACATTCTATTAATTAATCACCTTTATAATATATTGTTTTCATAACGCGATTTATGTATGGCTTTATGTTACGGATATGTATTCATATATATTAATATATATATAATACAGGTTAATACGCAACTATTATAACACTTATTTTATACGTCGATGTACAAATTTAATGTTCTAGTTGTGAGCACTAGTTGTATGTACTAGTTACTGGTTGTATGGACCAGCTCCATGTAGTCTAGTTGTGTGTGCTATAAATATATATGAGTTATATGTATATGTACTGGTTATATGTACAAGTTGTATGTACTTGTTTTATGTACTAGTACTAGTTGTATGTACTAATTTTATGCACTAGTTATATCTACTAATTGTGTGTACTAGTTGAATGTACTAGTGTATGTACTAATTTAAAATGTAATAGTTGTGTACTAGTTGTAGGTACTTGTTGTATGTACCAGTTTTATGAAGTAGTTGTATGTATAGTTGTATGTTCTAGTGGTATTTACTAGTTACTTGTTCTATGTACTAATTGTATGTACTAGTTATATGTTCTAGTTAAATGAGTATGTACGGGTTATATGTACTAGTTAAATGAGTATGTACTGGTTATATGTACTAGTTTTTGTACTAGTTGTATGTAGTTTAATGCTCTAGTTGTATGAACTAATTGTGTGTAATTGTTGTTTGTACTGGTTATCTTTACTTGTTGTAGTTGGTAGTTGTATGTACTAGGTTTTTGTACTAGTTGTATGTACTAGTTATGTGTACAAGTAGTATGTACTAGTTGTATGTACTAGTTATGTGTACAAGTAGTATGTACTAGTTGTATGTACTAGTTGTGTGTACTACTAACAATCTGCATTTATTAGTTTTATGTACTACTTGTATGTACTAGCTGTGTGTAAATGTTGTATGTACTAGTTATATTTTCTAGTTGAAGTTACTAGTTGTATGTACTAGTAACTAGTTGTATGTACTAGTAACTAGTTGTATGAACTAGATGTATGTCGTTTTGTGCTCTAGTTGTATGTACTAATTGTGTGTAATTGTTGTATGTTACTGGTTATATTTACTTGTGCAGTTTCTAGTTGTATGTACTAGGTGTTTGTACTAGTTGTATGTACTAGTTTTATGTACTAGAAACTAGTTGTATGTACTAGTTATATGTACAAGTAGTATGTACTAGTTGTATGTACTAGTTGTATGTACTAGTAACAATCTGCATTTACTAGTTTTATGTACTAGTTGTATGTACGGCTTGTATGTAATTTTATTTATTGTACAAGTAGTATGTACTAGTTTTATGTACTAGTTGTATGTACTAGTTTTATGTACTAGATACTAGTTGTATGAGCTAGTTGTATGTACTAGTTATATTTACTAGCTGTAGTCACTAGTTGTATGTACTAGTTGTATGTACTAGTTATATTTACTAGCTGTAGTCACTAGTTGGATGTACTAGTTGTATGTACTAGTTGTATGTAATAGTAACTATTTGTATGTACCTGTTGTATGTACCAGTTGTTTGTACTAGTTGTAAGGACTACTTGCATGTACTAGTAACTTATCTGTATGTCCTAGTTTTATGTACTAGTTGTATGAACTAGTTGTGTGTAGTTAATTGTACTAGTGGTATGTACTAGTTGTGTGATTGTTGTATGGACTAGTTATATTTACTAGTTGTAGTTACTAGTTATATGTACTAGTTTCATGTAGTAGTTGTTTATACTAGTAATTAGATATATGTACTAGTTGTATGTACTAGTTGTATGTACAAGTTTTATGTACTAGATACTAGTAGAATATACTATTTGTTTGTAATAGTTATATGTTCTAGTTGTACGAACTACATGTGTGTAATTGTTGAATGCACTAGTTGTATTTACTAGTTGTAGTTATTAGTTGTATGTACAATTTCTATATACTAGTTGAATGTACTAGTTGTATGTACTAGTTATATTTACAAATTTAATGTACTAGTTGTGTGCACTAGTTTTATGTACTAGATGTTTGAATTAGTTGTATGTACTAGTTACTAGTTGTATGTCATAGTTACTAGTTGTATGTACTAGTTACTGGTTGTATGTTCTAGTTACTAGTTGTATGTAATAGTTACTAGTTGTATGTACTAGTTACTGGTTGTATGTATTAGCTCTTGGTAGTCTAGTTGTATGTACTAGTTATATGTACTGATTATATGTGTATGCACTGGTTATATGTACTAGTTGTAGACCTAGTTGTATGTACTAGTTGTATTAATTACTTTAGTACTAGTTATATGTTCCAATTGTATGTACTAATTCTATGTAATTGTTGTGTACTAGTTGAACGTACTAGTTTTATATACTAGTTGTATGTTCAAGTTATATGTACTGGTAATATGTATAGTGCAAATCATCATAAAGTTCCCAAATATTTCGATAAAAACACTCACGCAATGTCCGTAACGCTGGCTTTCTTATATACCAAAATATAGAGAATTTCATGGGCTCATCAATGCTCATTTCAGATGTTTAATATTGAATTCAGAAACTGAGATACGATCAAATATACGAACAAAATATTTTTGACCAATCAAATTAGTTCATTTGGTCACGTTTGCATTCTTAATGAGACCACAAGCTAGGTAACACGCACATTCATCGCAAGTTTCTATGGTCACTAACATGGACACCTGGAAATTCAATCTTACAGCAAAAAAATTCCAATTCTGGTTTAATGATTATTTAACGACACTACAGCTATACAGTTCTTTTCAAAATACAATTTCAGAAATGATGGCATTAAGATACATGAAGAGGTTAGGATTCACAAATAGGCAATACAAGCAGGGCTACACTGATGGGCATGACCGTGATGATGTATTACAATATAGGATGCTATATTTAAATAAAATTAGGGTTTTGGAAGCTTCCCACTTGCCTCCGCCCACATGTCAAGATGCTATACCTTCCTGGAATAATGGCGATACTTCCAAGTCCAAGCATGTAGTCTTCATATATCACGACGAGTCCACATTTAATGCAAATGAGGCCCATTCCAGAGTATGGGTGGATCCCAGTGGCAGTGGAGCAGTTCGTCCTAAAGGAAAAGGGCAAGGAATTATGGTGAGCGATTTTATTGAGGAATTTTCAGGCTATTTCCGATTAACAGATGAAGAACATTCAGCAGCTAGACGACTATATGCCTTCTATCCTAAAGAGGCTAGGGAAATAATTGAACATCAACGGGATGGCTACTGGGACAATGACAAGTTCATGGCCAACATTAGGAAAGCAGTTAGGGTAGCAGAATTCAAATATCCGAGGGACAAGTACAATCTGGTGTGGATTTTTGATCACAGCAGTGTCACCAAGCCTATGAAAAGAATGCATTAGTAGCTGCCAGGATGAACGTAAAACCAGGAGGGAGTCAGCCAAAAATGCGTGATGGTAGACTGCCCAATGGAGCCCCTCAAAAAATGACACTACAGGATGGAACTCCCAAAGGCTTAGATCTAGTTCTGAGAGAAAGAGGAGTGGATACACTGGGAATGACAAAAAAAGATATAGTAAAGAGAATGGAGCAGTTTGAAGATTTTAGAAATGAAATCAGTAGCGTAGAAGCATACCTAAAGATGTTTATTCTGTCCTAAGGTGAGTATTGCATGCATAACTCCATTCAATGTCTAGGTATATGCTCAATATATCAAATATGTTAACTTCCTCACCTCTTTGCTTGCAGTTCCATCCTGAATTAAACCCCATTGAGAGGTGTTGGGCAAAAGCAAAGCAGTATGCAAGAACTAACTGTAATTACACATTAGCAGGATTGAGGGTTACTGTCCCAAATGCCCTGGATGCGGTTAATACAGACTTAATCAGGCAGTTCTTCAGGAAGGTGCGTGACTATCATCGAGCATACCTAGAAGGGATGAAATCTGGCTCAGAAGCAGATTCAAAGGTAATAACATCACAAATTACAGCATAAAATATGCGTGCACATTAATTCATGTATATAGTGTCATAATGTACCCATTGATCAATTTAATATATATTAATTCAAATCTACATTTATATAGGTCAAGGTCTACAAATCACATCGAAGACCTCCCCTTCCAAGCTAATGCAGCTCATCCTCACTCCAACACCAACTATATGGCAACAAATGTACCACCTCCGAACTTGGTACTTGTGTATGTGACTGTCTGGGAAGTGCTGCCTGGTAGCCTTAAGTGGCGAGGGCTTAATGCACCCAGGCAGTCGGGCTATGTACCTGGGCGGACGGCCTGGTAGCCTTAAGTGGCGATGGTTTATACGTGTCCAGGTATAGCCCTGTGCCCCTTAGGTAATTTCATTCTATTTAGCATTGTTGTATACAAAGCTTTGGGCACTATAAAAATAAAAATGTTGCCATATTCATGCTCACTTATGCTTTGTAAGTGTATTTTACTTTTACCTTTTCCCTCCAAAAACTAAATCACATTTTCTTATCTTCAATAATAATATTGAATCATGTTTTAGGCATGCTGCTGGCTCAGCCAGCTTAGGAAAATGCATAACAGATATAATAGGCAATAGGTGTTTTTCCTAAAATGCTCTAGTGATTATACTTACATTTCAGGACTATTAGCTTACTTTAAGCCACACACAGTTTAAAACTATAGATTTTACAACTTTACCGATGTCTACATAAAGTTTTACAACTATAGAATAAAGAAATAAGTAAACATCTAAAACCCGTTTTCTCAGTTAAGAAAACACATATCGCGATGAACATCCTTAAAATTTTAGATATTTTAAAACTATTAATGAAAATGTATTTAGTTTACCGAAACCACTATGTTAACAAGAGAAATTTCTCCGAGATTAAAGGGTGCGATATTACGGAAAAACACAATATTTGACCTTTAAACTGTTGAATTGCATTTTTCATCCTTAAAAGTTTAGATAATATAGCTACCCATCTCTCCAGAACGTTGGGTTGAAATTCATCAACTCAGAAGCTTGAAATTTCCAAAAACGGCAAAATACTTCAATTTCTCTTCTTCTTCTAAAAATTGATTGCACAACCGTTAATCGCCATGGCAACAGGAAGTCGCATTCAAATTGAGATATTCTAAGCTTACTCTACAAATTAAGGTACAACAACTAGCCGAAAGAAACCCCTAAAGTGCCATACATCACTGTCATCGCTTAGTAATTGATTTTACCTTTTGGGAACTTTATGGTGATTTGCACTATACCAGTTTCATTTTGTAGTTCTTGTACTAGTTGTATGGACTAGTTTTATGTAGTTTTGTATGTACTGGTTGTATGTACTAGTTCAATGTAGTTTTGTATGTACTGGTTGTATGTACTAGTTCAATGTACTAGTTGTAGGTATTAGTTCTATGTGCTAGTTCTATGTACTAGTTGTAGGTACTAGTTATATGCACTAGTTTTATGTACTAATTTTATTTGCTAGTAACTAGATGTAAGAACTAGTTGTATGTACAAGTTGTATGTACTAGTTGTATGTACTAGTTGTATGTACTATTTGTAAGGACTAATTGTATGTACAAGTACCTTTCTGTATGTAGCAATTGTATGGACTAATTGTATATACTAGTTGTGTTTAGTTATAATTACTACTTGTATCTTCTAGTTGTGTGCATTTGCTGTATGTACTGATTATATTTACTAGTTATAGTTACTAGTTGTACGTACTAGTTTTATGTACTAATTGTATTTGCTAGTAACTAGATGTAAGAACTTGTTGTTTGTACAAATTGTAAGTACTAGTTGTATGTACTAGTTTTATGTTTTAGATAGCATTTATATATACTAGTTGTAGTTACTAGTTATATGTACTAGCTGTGTGTACTTGTTGTATGTACCAGTAACTAATTGTACGTACAAGTTTTACGTACTAGTTGTATGCACTAAAAACAATCTGTATTTATCAGTTGTGTGTAATAGTTCTAAGTACTAGTTGGGTGTACTAGTAACTAGTTGTATGTACTAGTAACTACTTGTATGTTTTGTAACTAGTCGTATATACTAGTAGTATGTACTACTAACTAGTTATATGTATTAGCTGTATGTACTAGTTGTATGTACTATTTGTATACACTAGTAACTAGTTATATGTACTAGTTGTATGTACTAGTTGTATGTACTAGTAAAAACTGTATTTACTAGTTGTATGTACTAGTTGCGTGTAATTGTTGTTGGTACTAGTTATATTTACTAATTGTAGTTACTAGTTGTATGTACTAGTTGTGTGTACTAGTTGCATTTACTAGTAACTAGATGTAAAGTATTTGTATGTACTAGTTATATGTACTAGTTGTTAGTTCTAGTTTTATGTACTAGATACTAGTTTTATATACTAGTTGTATGTTCTAGTTATATGTACAGATGTATGTACAAATTGTGTGTAATTGTTATATGTACTAGTTATATTTACTAGTTGTATTTACTAGTTGGATGTACTAGCTGTTGGTACTTGTTGTGTGAACTATTAACTAGTTGGATGTTCAAGTTTTGTGTACTAGTTGTATTTACTTGTTTCTAGTTGTATGTAGTCTAGTTGTATGTACTAGTTAAAAGTACTCATTATATGTGTTTGTACTGGTTATTTGTACTAGTTATAAGTACTATTTTTATGTACTAGATACTAGTTGTAGGTGCTAGTTATATGTCATAGTTATACGTAGTAGTTTTATTTATTAGTTGTATGTATTAATTGTATGTACCAGTAACTATCTCTATGTCCTAGTTGTATAGAGTGATATGATTCGTTGTATGTACTATATAGTTGTGTTCACTAGTTGAATGTACTAGTTTCTTATTGTATTGACAAGTTTTATGTAATCTAGTTGTATGTACTAGTAATATGTTCTAGTTGAATGTACTAGTAATAATCCGTATTTACTAGTTGTATATACTAGTTGGATGTACTAGGTGCATGTAGATATATATACTAGTTATGTCCTAGTTCTATGTGCTAATTGTATGAACTAGTTGTATGTACTAGTTGTATGAACTAGTTGTATGAACTAGTTGTCTGTACTAGTTGTATTTACTAGTAACTAGATGTATGAACTAGTTGTAAGATCTAGTTGTATGGACTAGTTGTATGTACTAATTTCTTGTACTAGTGGTATGTACTATTGCTATGTACCAGTTGTATGTACTAGTTTTATGGAGTAGTTGTATTTACTAGTAACTAGATGTATGAACTAGTCGTATGTACTTGTTCTATGTACTAGTTTTATGGACTAGTTATATATACTAGTTATGTCCTAGTTCTATGTGCTAATTGTATGAACTAGTTGTATGTACTAGTTGTATGAACTAGCTGTATGTACTAGTTGTATGTACTAGTGGTATGGACTAGTTATATGTACTAGTTATGTACTAGTTCTATGTGCTAATTTTATGAACTTGTTGTATGAACTAGTTGTATGTACTAGTTGTATGTACTATTTCTATGTTCTAGTTATAGGTGTATGTTCTAATTTCATGTATATGTTCTAGTGAAATGTTCTACCTAAATGTACTAGTTGTATGTAATAGTTGTACGTAAAAGTTGTATATACTGGTTGTATGAACTAGTAGTAAGGACTAGTTGCATATACTAGTTGAATGTACTAGTTGTATTTACTAGTTGTATGTACCAGTTGTACTTACCTACTAGAATTATGAACTAGTTGTATGTAGTAGTTGTCAGTATTAGTTGTATGTACCAGTGATATGTACTAGTTTTATGTACTAGGTGTATGGACTGGTTGTATGTACTAGTAGTATGAACTAGCTGTAGGTATAGACAAGTTGTAAAAACTAGTTCTATTTACTATTTACACATAACAGATATATGTACTAGTTGAATGTATGAACAAATTTTATGGACTTGTTTTATGTAATGGTTGTATGTTCTAGTTGCATGTACTAATTGTATGTACTAGTTGTATGTACTAGTTGCATGACCTAATAGTATGTACTATGTTTATGTACTCATTGTATGTTCTAGTTGTATGAACTAGTTGTATGTAGGAGTTGTCAGTATCAGTTGTATATGTGTGCACTAGTTGTATGCACCACTTACTGGTTGTATGTACTAGATGTATCTACTAGTTTCTACTTGTATGTCGTCTAGTTGTATGTATTAGTTATATGTACTAGTTATATATGTATATACTGGTTATATGAACTTGCTGTATGTACTAGTTTTATTTACTAAATACTAGTTGTAGGTACTAGTTATATGTACTAGTTGAATGTACTAGTTGTATGTACTAGTAACGAGTTGAATGTATAGTAGTTGTTGTATTTTGTAGTTGTATGTATAGTTGTAAGTCCTAGTTGTGGGTACTAGTTGTAAGTACTAGTTATATGGACTAGTTGTATGAACTAGCTTTATGTACTAGTTGTATGTATTAGTATTATGTACTAGATACAAGTTGTATATACTAGTTGTATGTATTAGTTATATGTACTAGTTGTATGTACTACTTGCGTGTATTTGTTGTTGGCATTAGCTATATTTACTAATTGTAGTAACTAGTTGTATGTACTAGTTGTGTGTACTAGTTGTATTTACTAGTAACTAGATGTATGAACTAGTTGTATTTATTAGTTGTATGGACTAGTTTTATGTACTAGTTTTATGTAATAGTTGTGTGTACTAGTTGTATGTACTAGTTGCATGTATATATTAGTGGTATGTACTAGCTGTATGTATTAGTTGTATGTACTAGTTGTTTGTATTAATTCTTTGTACTAGTTGTATGTACTAATTGTATGGACTAGTTATACATACTAGTTATGTACTAGTTCTATGTACTAATTGTGTGAACTAGTTGTATGGACTAGTTGAATGTGTTAGTTATATATACTAGTTGTATGTATTATTTCTATAGGCTCGTTATATGTGTATACTCTAGTAATATGTGTATGTCCTAGTTAAACACTGGGCTACTGTGCTTGAGTTGAGGACCGCGGGGAAGGTGGTTAGGAGCACCCCTGTTAAATATAACAGGGGACTCTTCCAAGGAGACTCCCTATCGCCACTCCTCTTTTGTCTGGCCATAGCTCCCATATCCCAAGTTCTTAACAGAACCAAGGGATATACCATCTGGCATAATTAGGAAAGGAACACCATGTCACACTTGCTGTACATGGATGACCTTAAGATATATGCTGGAGGGCCTGATAAACTCAGGGAAGCCAAGGAATGTGTGGAGAAAACCTCAAATGCCATTGGCATGAGGTTTGGAGTGAGAAAGTGTGGAACAGCTCACATGCAAAAGGGGAAAGTTCTGGCTGGCCCAGACAACCCTGAATGCAGTGAAGAATCCATAAGGAGCCTTGAAAAAGGTACTACCTATAAGTACCTAGGGCTAGAACAACTGTTTGAGGTAGATGACAGCAAGGTCAAAGCTTGCTTGATCAATGAATTGAGGAGGAGACTCCACAAAGTGTGGGGCTCTCACCTCAATGGTAAGAATGCTGCAGAAGCCTCTAACATGTTGTGTGCCTCTCTATTGAGATACTCTTACCCAGTTTTGAAGTGGACTCAAAGTGAGCTTCCAAAACTGGACGGAATGGTGAGAAAGATCATGAGAAAGTACCAGTGTCATCACTATAACTCTGCCATTGAAAGAGTGAATTTGCCTTGCTCTCAAGGTGGTAGAGGGCTCTGTAGTTTTCCTTTGGATCACGACAGGGCTGTTGTGAATCTGGCAAGATACCTCCATACTGCCAATGATCCACTCATAGCTGTTGTGGTTAAACACCAAAAGTGGCTGGAGTGCTCAAAGCAGAGGAGGACTGTCTTGAAAGAAGCCAGATTGATACTGAGAAGCCATGGAATAGAACTAGAACCGGAAATGTGGCTGAAGACAGATCCCTCACAAAATAGTGTAAGAGAATGGAGGAGAGTGGCACGTGAGCTCCGGGAGGCTCAGACTGAAAGGTTAAAAAGTAACCTAGCCGAAAAGTCTCACCAGGGCTCATACCACAGACAAGTCACAAATAGGGAGTCTTATGTGTGGCTTTCTGAGGGGAGACTCAGACCTCAAACTGAGGCTCTGATTCTCGCAGCCCAAGATGATGTGCTGCACACTAGGTGGTACCAAAATAGGATTCTGAAGAATTCTAGGCTCCTAATGTGCAGAGAATGTGGCAAGGCTATGGAAACGGTCAAACACATACTAAACATGTGTGAGCCCAAGGGATTTTCTCTCTACAAAGAGAGACATGACCGGGCAATACTGATAGTGTTGTGGAGACTGTTGAAAGAATATGGATTCAAGCAGGAAGAGCCCTGGTACAAACTAGAAGCAAAACCAGTCCATTAGAATAGGGCTGTCAAAATCTTGTGGGATCCTAGTATCCCTACAGATGATGAAATGACAGAAAGAAGGCCAGACTTAGTGGTTTAGGATCGGCTATGTAAGTCCATCTTCATTATTGAGATGTCAGTTCCTACTGACAGTAATATTAATGGAAGATGGCAAGAGAAGTTCCCAAAGTACCAGAAGCTGGCGGCTGATATGAGGAAACAATTTAGGGGCTATCGAATTAAGGTAGTCCCGATGATAATTGGTGCTTTGGGGACAGTGGACACGCTCTTGGAAGACCTAAGTGGAATTCCAAAGCTGTCAAAAAGTGCAGTAGAAGTGATGAGAGCGATGCAGAGAACTGTTCTCTGCTCGGCTGTAAGGATATTGAAGCGACATCTATCTGTTGAGGGATTGGGGCCTGGACGATAAGTAGTCCTGTCCCAGTCCTTGCCTGTCGACCTCTGGAAAGTAGTGGTGGATTTGTGTATGGAGGTACTCCCTCCTATTATGACGGTCAACTTTGGCCCGACGTGCACCTGTCTGCTGCTGCCGGAAGGAGGCAAAGCCGAGGCTTCTGGCTAAAAACCCAAAGAAAGGAAAACATAACTGACTGAGGGTTGTCCAAGCCAGATACTCCTTGCCTTAGTAAACTAAGGCAAGAAGTAACAAGGTTCTCCGTATAGGCTTTTGTTTCTAAAGTATTAGAAGAACTAGATGTATGTACTACTTGTATGTACTAGTTGTATGTACAAGTTTAATATACTAGACACAAGTTCTATATACTAATTGTATCTACTAGTTTTATGGACTAGATGTACGTACAAATTGTGTGTAATTGTTGTATGTACTAGTTATATTTACTAGTTGTAGTTACTATTGTATGTACTAGCTGTGTGTACTTGTTGTATGTACCAGTAACTAGTTGTACGTGCAAGTTTTATGTACTAGTTGTATGCACTCATAACAATCTGTATTTACAAGTTGTATGTACTAGTTGTAGGTACTAGTTGTATGTAGTTATATGTACTAGTTGTGTTTATTAGTTGTGTGTAATTGTTGTATGAACTAGTTATATTTACTAATTTTAGTTACTAGTTGTATGTACTAATTGCAGGTAGTATTTGTATGTACTTCTTGTATGCACTAGTTCAATGTACTAGTTTTAGGTACTAGTTTTATGTACTAGTTCTATGAACTAGTTGTAGGTACTAGTTGTGTGTACTAGTTGTATATACTAGTAACTAGTTGTATGTATAGGATAGGTAGTAGTTGTATATACTAGTTGTATATACTAGTTGTATGTACTAGTTGTATGTACTAGTGATGTAACTAGTTGTATGTACTATAACTAGTAGTATGTACTAGTTGTATGAACTAGTTGTATGTATTAGTTGAAAGTAGTAGTTGTATGTACCAGTAACTATCTCCATGTCCTAGTTGTATAGAGTTATATGTACTCGTTGTATGTACTAGTTGTGTTCACTAGTTGTATATACTATTTTCTTGTTCTATGTACTAGCTGTATGTAGTCTAGTTGTATTTACTAGTAATATCTACAAGTTGTATGTACTAGTAATAATCTGCATTTACTAGTTGTATGTACTAGTTAGATGTACTAGTTGTATGTAGTTATATGTATGTACTAGTTGTATGTACTAGTTGCTTGTAATTGTTTTTGGACTAGTCATATTTACTAATTATAGTTACTAGTTGTATGTTCTTGTTGTATGTACTAGTTGTATTTATTAGTAAATAGATGTATGAACTAGTTGTATGTACTAGTTGTATGTACTAGTTGTATGTACTAGTTTTATGTACTAGATATTAGTTGTATATACTAGTTGTATGTACTAGTCATATGAACTAGTTGTACATACTTAATGTGTGAAATTGGTGTATGTACTAGTTATATTTACTAGTTGTATGTACTAGCTGTATGTATTTATTGTATACACTAGTAAGTAGTTGTATGTATAGGTAGTAGTTACATCTACTAGTTGTATGTACTAGTTTTATGTACTAGTTGTATGTATTAGTTATATGTACTAGTTGTACGTACAAATTGTGTGAAATTGTTGTAAGTAGGGATTATATTTACTAATTGTAGTTAATAGTTGTATGTACTAGTGTATGTACCAGTTGTATTTACTAGTAACTAGTTGTATGTACTAGTTGCATGTATTAGTGGTATGTACTAGCTGTATGTATTAATTCTTTGTACTAGTTGTTTGTACCATTTCTATGTACTAGCTTTATGTGTATGTCCTAGTAATTTGTACTACTTGTAATTACTAGTTGGATGTACTAGTTGTATGTATATACTAGTTGTATGTATTAGTTGTATGGACTAGTTGATTTTTTTAGTTATATATACTAGTTGTATGTACTATTTCTATGTGCTCGTTATATGTGAAAAATCTAAGATACCATTTTCTGACATGCTATATGCCTATTCTGTAAAAAGAGCCTATAGGGGAACTAAACCTAAAGAGAGCTTTAGATGAAGAAACAGTAGTCCTTTCTTCCTTCTTTTCCCTTCTTTCATCTTCTTCTCCACTGGGTCAGACAGCCATTTCTGGGAATTCCACCCTTCATCAGTGATCCTGGGAGTCTTTGTCTTTTTCTTTATCTTGATCTTCTGTGAATCCTTGGCTCTCTATGCTAAATCTAGGGGCCTTATATACACTATTTTGGCGCCAAAAGTTAAATAAGGTGTTAACTAAGACACATGATGAAATTTAATTTTTTGAAAGGAATGTAGGTCCAATTAACTTTTATGAATTAATTATAAATCTATTAGTAATCTTGCTTGTACAGGTAAAACAGACTCAGCATAACTATAGACACAAGTAGGACATATTACTTAAGTCTACCCTTAGATCTTCTAGTAGTAACATTTCTTTGGAGGTGGGGTAACACAATATGGGGTAACACAAGACAGTCCTTAAGCATACTAGCTACTTTTTGCTTATACTTGATTCTAACTAGAGGCTGCCGGGATAGGAAGGTTTTAAAGGTTGATTTTAGCTAAAAGTATTTGTAACCCTGCTTAATAAGCCTACTGCATAACTGCAAACTTTTAGCCTGAAAACTGGAGAAGTCACTACATATATTGTATGTACTAGTAGTAGGTACTAGTTGTAAGTACTACTAACAATTTGTATTTACTTATTTTATGTACTAGTTGTATGGACTAGCTGTGTGTAAATGTTGTATGTACTAGTTGTACGTACTAGTTGTATGTACTAGTAACTGGTTGTATGTACTAGTTTAATGGTCCAGTTGTATGTACTAGTTGTGTGTACTAGTTATATGTTCTAGATACTAGTTGTATGTACTAGGTATAATTACTAGTTGTAGTCATTAGATGTATTTACTAATTGTATGTACCAGTTGTATGTACTAGTAACTAGTTGTATGTATGGACTAGTTGTATGGTCCAGTTGTTTGTACTAGTTGTATGAACTAGTTGTATGTAGTTAATTATACTAGTTGTATGGACTAGTTGCATTTACTAGTAGTAGTTACTAGTTTTATTTACTAGTTGTATGTACTTACTGTATGTAATATATAGTAACTAGTTCTTTGTATTGGGACTAGTTGTATGTACTAGTTGTATGTCCTAATTGTATGTACTAGTTGTATGTACTAGTTGTGTTCACTAGTTGTATGTACTAGTTTCTTGTTGTGTGTACTCGCTCTATGTAGTTATTATATGTACTAGTTTTATGTACTAGATACTATTTGTATATACTACTTGTATGTACTAGTTTTATGAAGTAGTTGTTTTTATTAGTTGTATGTCCTAGTAACTATCTCTATGTCCTATTGTATGGAGTTATATGGACTCGTTGTATTTACTAGTTGTGTGCAATTGTTTTATGTACTAGTTATATTTACTAGTTGTAGTTAACAGTTGTATGTACAAATTTAATGTACTAGTTGTGTGCACTAGTTGTATGTACTAGTTACTGATTGTATGTACTAGCTGAATGTAGTCTAGTTGTATGTACTAGAAATATTTACTAGTTATATGTGTATGCACTGGTCATATGTGCAAGTTGTTAGTACTAGTTATATTTACTAGTCGTAGTACTAGTTGTATATACTAGTTGTATTTACTAGTTACTAGTTCTATGAAAAATCTAAGATACCATTTTCCTACATGCTATATGCCTATTCTTTAAAAAGAGCCTATAGGGGAACTAAACCTAAAGAGAGCTTTAGATGAAGATACAGGAGTCTTTTCTTCCTTCTTTTCCCTTCTTTCATCTTCTTCTCCACTGGGTCAGACAGCCATTTCTGGGAATTCCACCCTTCATCATTGATCCTGGGAGTCTTTGTCTTTTTTATCTTGATCTTCTGTGAATCCTTGGCTCTCTATGCTAAATCTAGGGGCCTTATATACACTTTTTTGTCGCCAAAAGTTAAATAAGGTGTTAACTAAGACACATGATGAAATTTAATTTTATGAAAGGAATGTAGTTCCAATTAACTTTTATGAATTAATTATAAATCTATTAGTAATCTTGCTTGTACAGGTAAAACAGACTCAGCATAACTATAGACACAAGTAGGACATATTACGTAAGTCTACCCTTAGATCTTCTAGTAGTAACATTTCTTTGGAAGTGGGGTAACACAGGACAGTCCTTAAGCATACTAGCTACTTTTTGTTTATACTTGATTCTAACTAGAGGCTGCCGGGATAGGAAAGTTTTAAAGGTTGATTTTAGCTTAAAGTAACCCTGCTTAATAAGCCTACTGCATAACTGCAAACTTTTAGCCTGAAAACTGGAGAAGTCACTACATATTCTGGAATACCTAATTAGTTGTGAAATAAAGACACCATAGGCTGGGGTATTAGGAATATTACTATCTAAATGGGGGAAATTTACTATATCAAAGTTAAAGTCCTCTCGCTTATCATATACTTTAGTGATAAATTGATTGTTAGTAATGGTTATATCTAAGTCTACAAAAGGGGGATTTTTAGGGCTGGTATTTGTCCTTTTAAGAATAAGTTCTTTGGGGTAAATATCACTAATTGACAGTTCAAAATCTTGTTGTTAATACATAAAAGGTCATCAATATACCTATAAGTATTGGAAAAAGATTAGCAACTACAGGGGCACAGTCAGTACCCATAGGGATACCTACACATTGCTTAACTACAGAACCGTCTACACATACATAAATGTTGTCCATAAGGTAATTAAAGAGCTCTACTAAATGAACAGCTGTGACTGCTTTATTGGAGACATTGTTAGACCAAAAGGCTTTATCCTGACAGACTTCTATATATTGGGACTTTCTACAGGTATAGGCACTATAAATTAGGTTAGTAATCTTATCTTTAAGTAGGTTATGGGGGATCGCTATATAATGTAGAAAAATCAAAACTAGCTAGCTGGGCTTTTCTAGTGAGTATAGACCTAAGACTATCTAAGACTTCTAGTGAGTTTTCTACTATTCAAAAGGCATTAACACCAGTATTCCTATATATACCTAGGCAGTATTCTCTAAAATGTTTGAGAATTAGTCTGAGTGCCGAATTTAGAAATCTAGAAAGTGGTTTGGTAGTACATTTGTGTAAGGCGGCTATGAATCTGTAGCTGTAAGGGTTCTTATGTAGCTTAGGCATCTAGTAAAAAGAGGGAAGGTTACACCAGTCTGGTTTAGGTTCTAAGTTCTCTAGTTTTAAGAAATCTATGTGTTTCCTAATTAACTGTTATATGTATATACTCTAGTAATATATGTATGTCCTAGTTATATGTACAACTTGTAAGTACTAGTTGGATGTACTAGTTGTATGTAGTAGTTGTAAGTTCCAGTTGTATGTTCCAGTTGTTTGTACAAGTTGTATTTACTGGTTGTATGAACTAGTTGTATGTACACTCTCTAGGTACTAATTGTATGTACTATTTCTATGTACTGGATGTATGTATTAGTTATATGTCCTAGTTACATATACTAGTTATGTACTAGTTCTATGTACTAATTGTATGAACTAGTTGTATGTGCTAGTTGTATGGACTAGTTGTATGGACTAGTTGTATGCATTTGTTGAATGTACCAGTTGTTTGTACCATTTCTATGTGCTAGCTATATGTGTATGTTCTAGTAATATGTGTATGTCCTAGTTATATGTACAACTTGTATGTACAACTTGTATGTACTAGTTGGATGTACTAGTTGTATGTAGTAGTTGTATGTTCCAGTTGTTTGTACAAGTTGTATATACTAGTTGTATGAACTAGTTGTATGTACACTCTCTATGTACTAATTGTATGTACTATTTCTCTGTACTAGATGTGTGTATTAGTTATATGTCCTAGTTATATGTCCAAGTTATGTACTAGTTGTATGTACTAGTTGTATGAATTAGTTCTATGTATTAGTTGTATGTTCTAGTTGTGTGTATTTATTGTATGTACAATTGCTATGAATTGGTTATATGTGTATGTCCCAGTTATATTTACCACTTGTATGTTCTAATTGTATGTACCATTTATATGTACAAGTTTTATAAACTAGCTTTATGTACTAGTTGTATGTACTAGTTGTATGTACTAGTTGTATGAACTAGTTTTATGTTCTAGTTGTATGTTCTAGTTTTTTCTACCAGTTGTTTGTACTAGTTGTATGTACTAGTTATATGTACAAGTTATGTACTAGTTGTATGTACTAGTTGTAATAACGAGTCGTTAGCCTTTGTTGTATATTTTAGTTATATGAACTAGTGGTATGTAATAGTTGTATGTAATAGTTTTATGTACTAGTTGTGTGTACTAGTTGAATTTACTACTTGTGTGAACTAGTAGTATGTCCTATTTCTATGAACTAGTTGGATGTAATAGTTATATGTACTAGTTGTGTATACTAGTTGAATGTACTATTTCTATGTTCTAGTTATATGTGTATGTTCTAGTTTTATGTATATGTTCTAGTAAAATGTTCTACCTATATGTACTAGTTGTATATAATAGTTGTACGTAAAAGTTGTATATACTGTTTTTATGAAATAGTAGTAAGGACTATTTGCATGTACTAGTTGAATGTACTAGTTGTATTTACTAGTTGTATGTACCAGTTGTACTTACAAGTTTTAGGTACTAGTTTTATGAACTAGTTGTATGTAGTAGTTGTCAGTAATAGGTTTAAATTTTAGTTATATGTACTAGTTGTATTTACTAGTTGTATGTACCAGTTGTATGTACTATTTTTATGTACTAGTTGTATGTAATAATTGCATGTAGTAGTTGTATATACTAGTTGTGAACTTGTTGTGTGTACTAGTTGTATTTACTCGTTTTATGAACTATGAGTATGTACTATTTCTATGAACTAGTTGTATACTCTAGTTGTATGAACTGGGTGTATGTACTAGTTAAATGTACAAGTTATGTACTAGTTGTAAGTACTAGTTGGATGTACTAGTTGTATGTAGTAGTTGTAAGTTCCAGTTGTATGTTCCAGTTGTTTGTACAAGTTGTATTTACTGGTTGTATGAACTAGTTGTATGTACACTCTCTAGGTACTAATTGTATGTACTATTTCTATGTACTGGATGTATGTATTAGTTATATGTCCTAGTTACATATACTAGTTATGTACTAGTTCTATGTACTAATTGTATGAACTAGTTGTATGTGCTAGTTGTATGGACTAGTTGTATGGACTAGTTGTATGCATTTGTTGAATGTACCAGTTGTTTGTACCATTTCTATGTGCTAGCTATATGTGTATGTTCTAGTAATATGTGTATGTCCTAGTTATATGTACAACTTGTATGTACAACTTGTATGTACTAGTTGGATGTACTAGTTGTATGTAGTAGTTGTATGTTCCAGTTGTTTGTACAAGTTGTATATACTAGTTGTATGAACTAGTTGTATGTACACTCTCTATGTACTAATTGTATGTACTATTTCTCTGTACTAGATGTGTGTATTAGTTATATGTCCTAGTTATATGTCCAAGTTATGTACTAGTTGTATGTACTAGTTGTATGAATTAGTTCTATGTATTAGTTGTATGTTCTAGTTGTGTGTATTTATTGTATGTACAATTGCTATGAATTGGTTATATGTGTATGTCCCAGTTATATTTACCACTTGTATGTTCTAATTGTATGTACCATTTATATGTACAAGTTTTATAAACTAGCTTTATGTACTAGTTGTATGTACTAGTTGTATGTACTAGTTGTATGAACTAGTTTTATGTTCTAGTTGTATGTTCTAGTTTTTTCTACCAGTTGTTTGTACTAGTTGTATGTACTAGTTATATGTACAAGTTATGTACTAGTTGTATGTACTAGTTGTAATAACGAGTCGTTAGCCTTTGTTGTATATTTTAGTTATATGAACTAGTGGTATGTAATAGTTGTATGTAATAGTTTTATGTACTAGTTGTGTGTACTAGTTGAATTTACTACTTGTGTGAACTAGTAGTATGTCCTATTTCTATGAACTAGTTGGATGTAATAGTTATATGTACTAGTTGTGTATACTAGTTGAATGTACTATTTCTATGTTCTAGTTATATGTGTATGTTCTAGTTTTATGTATATGTTCTAGTAAAATGTTCTACCTATATGTACTAGTTGTATATAATAGTTGTACGTAAAAGTTGTATATACTGTTTTTATGAAATAGTAGTAAGGACTATTTGCATGTACTAGTTGAATGTACTAGTTGTATTTACTAGTTGTATGTACCAGTTGTACTTACAAGTTTTAGGTACTAGTTTTATGAACTAGTTGTATGTAGTAGTTGTCAGTAATAGGTTTAAATTTTAGTTATATGTACTAGTTGTATTTACTAGTTGTATGTACCAGTTGTATGTACTATTTTTATGTACTAGTTGTATGTAATAATTGCATGTAGTAGTTGTATATACTAGTTGTGAACTTGTTGTGTGTACTAGTTGTATTTACTCGTTTTATGAACTATGAGTATGTACTATTTCTATGAACTAGTTGTATACTCTAGTTGTATGAACTGGGTGTATGTACTAGTTAAATGTACAAGTTATGTACTAGTTGTAAGTACTAGTTGTATGAACGAGTTGTTAGTATTAGTTGTATATTCTAGTCATATATACTAGTTGTATGTACTAGTTGTATGTACTAGTTGTAGGTACTAGTTTTATATACTAGTTTTATATAGTAGTTTTACGAGCTAGTTTTACGAACTAGTTGCAAGTACTATATGTATGAACTAGTTTTAGGGACTAGTTGTATGTACTATATGTATGTACTAGTTGTATGTACTATTTCTATGTTCTAGTTATATGTATATGTTCTACTTATATGTGTATGTCCTAGTGATATGTGCAGGTTGTAAGTACTTTTTGTATGTTCTAGTTGAACGTACTAGGTTTATGTAATAGTTTTATGTAAAATTTGCATGTACTAGTTGCATGAAATAGTAGTATTCACTAGTTGTATGTTCAAGTTGAATGTAATAGTTGTATGTACTATATGTATGTCTAGCTGTATATACTAGTTGAATGTACTATTTCTATGTTCTAGTTATATTTATATGTTCTAGTAATATGTATATGTTCTAGTGAAATGTACTACTTATATGTACTAGTTGTATGTAATAGTTGTACCTAAACGTTGTATATATTGGTTGTATGAACAAGTAGTAAGGACTAGTTGCATGTACTAGTTGAATGTACTATTTTTTGTCCCATGTGTATGTACCAGTTATATGGACTAGTTGTATGGACTAGGTTAATGTACTAGTTTTATGAACTAGGTGTGAAAAATGGCGACCATGACTCTAAAAGCGATCCAATTTTTAATCTTCCTTAGTGCTCTAATACTTAAACTTAGGGTTACCACATCGTATCCTGCTTACGCAGAAACGAAGAATGAGTTGAACTGTATACGATTCGCTCCAGATTTTGAGCCGACCTGCCCTGAATTTAGGATCGTCACATCTGCCTCTAAAAGACTTCTGTGCAAGGTGCAAAACTGCCCCAAGCACTCCCAGCTTGTGTTTTTGTCGCTTCTACTAATGTGTGGTGATATTGAGTACAACCCCGAACCACCAAACTGCCTATATCACTGTGGATATTGTTCAAGATTGGTTCCTGATGATTGTGATTGTATCGAATGTTCAAGGTGTGAGAAGTGGACTCATTGGAGTTGCAGCCATCTTTCACTAGAAGATTTTTGCACTGCTGATAATCGGACGTGGTACTGCTCCAGTTGCTTAATGGAAGAGCTTCCACTCTTCCCTCAACCACCAACTAAAGTGCTGTCTGTCCATAAGTTAAAACCTAAACCTAACGGACTATTTGTTATTCACATTAACATCAGAAGTCTACTAGCTCATCTTGATGAAATACATCACCTTTTGTCATCACTCAAACCTGATATTCTAGGTATCTCAGAAACTTGGCTAAATGATTCGGTTGATGGTGAAATACACTTTCCTGATTATAACATCTTTAGATCTGATAGAAATCGTCATGGTGGTGGTATTACTACATTTGTTAGAAATTGTCTCCAGGTTACTAGTCTTTCGAATATTTCTGTTCCTGCCTCCTTAAGTCCCCATTGTGAATCACTATGGCTAAACGTTAAATCCCCTTCTATCACTTATAATCTTGTCTTTGGTTGCTGCTACCGTCCACCAAGGGCCCCTACAAGCTCTCTTACGGTTACCTTTAACTTTCTTGAGGTCCTACTTTCCAATTACAGAAATGTCATAATTGCAGGTGATTTTAATATTAATCTCCTAAAAAGCAACAATAAAACCACTGCTACCTCAATGCGCGATTTTATAACCACTCATTCACTCACTCAGCCTATTACCTTACCTACCAGAGTAGCACCATCTTCATCCACCCTGCTGGATATTTTTCTTACTATATACACCTAGTGTCCCAATCTCTTCCTCTGGTCTTTTGAATATATGTCTTAGTGATCATTCTCCTATCTTTCTTAAACTCTGTCGGAGGAAGACCAAATCAAAATTGCTCCCCATCCGACAGAGAAGCTTCAGGAAGTTCGATTTAGACAAGTTCAATGATGATCTCCCAAGGATCTCTCATGGTCAAACATGGATTCCCTGGAATCACCAGATGAGAAACTTACCTTCTTCCAGACAGTTTTTACTACCATTTTGGGTCATCAAGCTCCTTGGCATACAAAGAGGACAAAGAGAAAGGGTGTACCCTGCATATCTAAGGATATTTTACATGCCATTGACCGGAAAACAGACTTCTTAAAAATTTAAGATCTGACCCATCCCTTTACAATCAAAACCTATTTAAAAAGCAACATAACTTAGTAACCTGCTCACTTAGAAGGGCAAAGCCTGACTTTTTCCAGAAATTGCTATCTAAACTTAGTCATCCAATTGTACTGTGGAGTACCCTTTCCAACCTTAAAAAACATACCGGCAACTGTATATCAAATGCTTTTGAAACTACATCTATGCAATTAGCCAATGACTTTAATAACTACTTTATTTCTACCATGAGCAATTCAGCAGACCTACAAGCTCAAGCTCCTACTGTAAGCTCCTCCTCTTCTGATGAATTTAGTCTTGAAGTTATTGATGAAGATCTTTGTAGTGATCTAATTGCCATGCTGAAACCAACAAAGAGTCTTGGTCCAGATAATATTCCAGCCTATATCTTAAGAAAGTGCTCAAATTCCATTGCCAAACCACTAGCTAACATTGTTTACAGCTCAATATCATTAGGTGTAGTACCTTCCGTGTGGAAATCGGCCTGGGTCAAACCTCTACACAAGGGTCACAGTAAGAATGTCATTTCTAACTACAGACCTATCTCATTACTTCCGACCTGTAGTAAAGGGCTGGAGACGGCTGTACATTTTCAGCTATCAAAATTTCTTAATTCAAAATCACTGCTGTACCCTCTTCAGTCAGGCTTTAGAGCAAACCACTCAACCAGTACAATGCTCTTGCATGCTACTAACTTGTGGTATTCAGCTCTTGACAAAGGCATGTTTGTTGGAGCGATATTCCTGGATATTTCCAAAGCATTTGACACAGTTAATCATGCTGCCTTTCTTGGTAAGCTTGGCAATCTTGGTGTGAATTCTATTGCTTACAAATGGTTTCACTCCTACCTTATGAAAAGACAGCAGTCAACGATAGTTGACAACTTCATTTCAAACAATTTGATAATCCAATAAGGTGTTCCCCAAGGATCTGTTCTTGGCCCTCTTTTATTCTCTATCTATCTTAATGATCTGCCATCCTGTACTCAAGGCCCTACTTCCACCCTCTTGTTTGCTGATGACACATGTCTAAGCTTTGCCAGTAAATCAATCCATGAAATCAATCCTATCCTTAACACTACAATATCAAATGTGAGCTCTTGGTCGGACCAGAATGGCCTAAAGCTAAACATCTCCAAAACTAAATGTATGTCGATCCACCCAGTTAGGAAACCACCAAAGGAATGTCTAAATATTCAGATCAGTGGAACACAATTGAACAGGTTACTTCTTATAAATATCTTGGACTTATTCTGAATAGCACACTCACTTGGGATGCCCACATCAAATTTATTACTACAAAAGTTTAACGTAATCTTGCTCTACTCAGAAGATTGTCCTGGTTTTTACCCCAGTCAGCTTTAATTACTTTCTACGAGACCTACATTATTCCTTGATTTTACTATTGTGATGCAGTTTGGTATTCCATCCCAGCTAGACTCTCCCACCAACTTGAAATTTTACAAAATTGTGCTGCTAGAATTATTCTGAAAGAAAAAAGATTTCCTCAGCTACCATTCTTAGACAAAGGCTTTGCTGGACCACCTAAGAATTACGTCAAAAGCACCACCTCTACTTAAACATTTTTAAAACAATTCATCAGATCCATCCTCCATATCTTTGTAATCTTGCTATCAGACAATATTCAATTCACCAGTACAACACTGGAGAAGCATCCCTAAATCTTCACCCTCCACTGCCATCAACAGTTAATTGAAAGAGAGCTTACTCATACATGATGCCAAGTCTATGGAACCAACTACCCAGTGCAATCAAGTCCATAAACAATTTCGAACTATTTAATATATCCCTCGAACATTATTTATGTAATTAATTTGGATTTCTTTTATCAATGAACAATTTTTATTTTTATTCTCAAACTTAATGTATATGTTATGGTGGGCTCCTTTTAAAGTAGCCAATTTGGCTAATAGGCCCTCCCACCTAAAATAAGATTGATTGATTGATTTATTGAACTAGTTGTCTGTACTAGTAGTAAGTACTACTTGTATGTACTAGTTATTTACTAGGTGTATATACTGGTTGTATGAACTAGTTCTATGCACTAGTTGTATGTTCTAGTTATATGTACTATTTGTATGTACTAATTACATGTATATGTTCTAGTTATATGGACAAGTAGTATGTACAAGTTGTATGTACTAGTAGTATGTACTCGCTGTAGGTGTATACAAGTTGTAAGAACTTGTTCTACTTACGCGTTACAAATGACAGATGTATGTACTAGTTGAATGTATGAACTAGTTGTATGTACTAGTTATATGTACAAATTTAATGTATTAGTTGTATGTATTAGTTGTATGTACTAATTTCTAGTTTTATGTACTAGTTGTATGTACTAGTTTCTAGTTGGATGTAGTCTAGTTTTATGTACTGGTTATATGTACTAGTTATATGTGTATGTACTGGTTGTATGTACTAATTGTAGTCCTAGTTGTATGCACTAGTTGTATGTAATAGTTGTATGGATGAGTTGTATGTACTGGTACTTATTTGTATTTACTAGTTGTATGTACTAGTTGAATGTACTAGTTGAATGTAGTTATATGTACTAGCTGTATGTACTAGTTGTTTGTAATTGTTATATGAACTAGTTATATTTACTAGTTGTATATAGTCACTAGTTGTATGTACTAGTAACTAGTTGTATGTATTAGTAGTATGTAGTAGTTGGATGTACTAGTAACTAGTTGTATGTCCTTGTTGTATGTCCTAGTTGTATGTACTAGTTGTATGTACTAGTTGTATGCACTAGTAATAATCTGCACATACTAGTTGTATGTAGTCGTTGTATGTAGTTATATGTAATATTTGTGTGTACTAGTTGTGTGTAATTGTTGTATGTACTGCTTATATTTACTAGTTGTAATTAGTAGTTTTATGTACTAGTAACTAGCTGTATGTACTTGTAACTAGTTGTATGTACTAGTTGTATGTACTACTAACAAGTTACATGTACTAGTTGTGTGTCCTAGTTTTTTGTACTAGTTGTATGTACTACTAACTAGTCATATGTACTGGTTGTATGTACTAGTAATAATCTGTATTTACTAGTTGTATTTACTAGGTCTATATACTAGTTGTATGTAGTTATAATTACTACTTTTATTTACTAGTTGTGTACAATTGCTGCATGTACTAGTTATATTTACTAGTTGTAGTTACTAGTATGATATACTAGTTTTACTTACTAATTGTATTAACTATTAACTAGATGTATCTACTAGTTGTATGTACTAGTTGTATGTACTAGTTTTATATACTAGATACTAGTTGTAAATACTAATTGTATCTACTAGTTATATGTATTAGATGTACATACAAATTGTGGTTATATTTACTAATTGTAGTTAATAGTTGTGTGTACTAGTGTATGTACCAGTTGTATTTACTAGTAACTAGTCGTATGTATAGGTAGTATTTGCATCTACTAGTTGTATGTAATAGTTGTACGTACTAGTTGAATGTACTAGTTGTATGTACTAGTTGTATGTACTAGCTATATGTACCAATTTAATGTACTAGTTGTGTGCACTAGTTGTATGCAGCACTTACTAGTTGTATGTACTAGATGTATCTACTGGTTTCTACTTGTATGTAATCTAGTTGTATGTATTAGTTAAAAATACTAGGTATATATGTATGTGCTGGTTATATGTACTTGCTGTATGTACTAGTTTTATGTACTAGATACTAGTTGTAAGTACTAGTTGTATGTACTAGTAACGGGTTGAATGTTCAAGTACTAGTTGTATGTAAAAGTTGCATGTACTAGTTGTATAAACTAGTAACTAGTTGTTTGAACCAGTTGTATGTAGTAGTTGTATGTTCTTGTTGTATGTACTAGCTGTATGTAGTCTAATTGTATATACCAGTAATACGTACTAGTTATATGTGTATGTACTGGCTTATATGTTCAAGTTGTATGTACTAGTCGTATGTACTAATTTTATGTACTAGTTGTATTTACTAATTGAATGTACTTGTTGAATATACTATTTGTATGTACTAATTCTATGTAGTAATTATGTACAAGTTGTAGGTACTAGTTGTATGTACTAGTTATATATACTAGTTGTATGTACTAGTTATATATACTAGTTGTATGTACTAGTTATATAAAATAGTTGTATGTACTAGTTGTATGATCTAGTTTTATGAAGTAGTTGTATGTATTAGTTGGATGTAGTAGTTGTATGCACTAGTTATATGTAGTAGATACTAGTTTTATGTACTAGTTTTATGTACTAGTTTTATGAAATAAATGTATGTATTAGTTGTATGTAATAGTTGTATGTAGTAGGTGTATGTACTAGTAACTATATGTATGGCCTAGTTTTATGGAGTTATATGTACTCGTTGTATGTACTAGTTTTGTGCAATTGTTGTATGTACTAGTTATATTTACTAGTTGAAGTAGTTGCATGTATTAGTTGTATGTTCTAGTTGTATATATTAGTTACTAGTTCTATGTACTAATTGTATGTACTAGTTATATGTTCTAGTTATATGGGTATGTACTGGTTGTGTGTAAAATTTGAATGTAGTAGTTGTATGTACACTAGCTGTATGTACAAGTTGTAAGTACTCGTTGCTAGTTGTATGTTTTAGTTGTATGTACTAGGGCTAGTTATATTAACTAGTTGGAGGTTCTAGTTGAATGTTCTCAATTGTAAGTAGTAATTGCATGTTCTATTTGTATGTATTAATTGTATGTACTATTTATGTGCTAGTTCTATGTTCCAGTTGTATATACTAATTGTAATTGGCAATATTTTTAACTAATAGGATATATTAAGCAAAAACTGAGGGATATTTTATGCAAAATTATGGGATATATTTAGCTAAAATTATGGATTACTTGCAAAAACTATGGGATATATTCGTATAAACTATGGGATATATTGCGCCAAAAGTATGGGATATATTGGGTGAAAACTATATGTTATATTATGGGCTATATTTGACAAAAAATATGGGATATATTTGGAAAAAATATGGGATATATTTGGCAAAAATATGGGATATATTTGACAAAAACCAAGTGATATAATGAGTAAAGCTATGGGATATATTATGGGATTTAATTGGCAATAGCTTTAAATAATTGGATAAATTAAGCAAACACTGAGGGATATAATAGCAAAATTATGGGATATATTTGGCAAAAATTATGGGATATATTTGGAAAGACTATGAGACATAAACTATAGGATATATTGGGCAAACGTTATGGGATATATTATGGTATATATTGGTTAAAAAGGGTTGTATATTTTTGGCTAAACTATGGGATATACTGGTCCATTGGACATATTGAAGAAAAACAAAGGGATATATTGGGCTAAAAATATAGGTTATATTATGGGATATATTTTAAATTTTTTGGGATATATTGGGCTAAGACTATAAGTTATATTGTGGGATATATTCCGCAAAAAGTATGGGATATATGGGGAGAACATTATGAGATATATTATGGGATATATTGGTTAAAAATTGTTGGCAAAAGTATGGGATATACTGGTCTATTGGATATATTAAGTAAAACTAAAGGATATATTAGAAAAATCAAGGGATATATTCAGAAAAACAAAGGGATATATTGAGCTAAGACTATAGGTTACATTATGGGATATATTTGCAAAAACTATGGGATATATTTGGAAAAACTGTGGGATATACTGGGCAAAAACGATGGGATAAACTGGTCCATTGGATATATTAAGCGAAAACTAAGGGATGTATTAGGCAAAATTATGGGATATATTAGGCAAAAATTATGCGATATACTATGGGATATCTTTGCAAAACTATGGGATATATTTGACAAAAACTAAAGGTATATTGGGTAAAACTATGGGATATATTATGGGATATATTGGTTAAAAACTGTTAGATATATTTGGCAAAGCTATGGGATATTCTGGTGTATTGGATATATTAAGCAAAAACTAAGGGATATTTAGGCAAAAATTATGGGATATATTTTTCAAACATTATGTGAAATACTTGCAAAAACTATAGGTTGTATTCGGAAATAATATGAGATATATGGGGAAAAACTACTAGATGTATTGGGCTAAGACTATAGGTTATATTATGCTATATATTTAGCAAAAATTATGGGATATATTTATAAAACATATGGGATCTAATTGGCAAAAACTATGGGATATTTCGGGCTGAGACGATAGATAATTCTATGGGATATATTCGACAAAAGTATGGGAAATATTGGGCCAAACTTATGGGAAATATAAGGCAAAAATTATAGGATATACTTTGGGAAATATTTGTAAAAAGACCAAAACTAAGGGATAAATTGGGATAAATTGGGTATAACTAATGGATATATTACGCTATATAATTGGCAATATTTTTAAATATTTGGATATATTAAGCAAAAAGTGATGGATAAAATAGGCAAAATTATGGGATATATTTTTGGCAAAAATTATGGGATATATTTGCAAAAACTAGGGTATATAGTCGAAAAAACTTTGGGATATATTGGGCAAAAACTATGAGATATATTGGGCAAAAACTATTGGTTATATTATGGGATATATTTGACAAAAATTATTGGATATATTTAGGAAAAATTTGGGCTATATTTGGCAAAAACTATGGGATATATTGGGATAAGACTATAGGTTACTTTATGGGTTATCTTCGGTAAAAACTAGAGGATATATTGGGCAAAAATTATGGGATATATTATGGGATATATTGGTTTAAATTTGGTGGATATATTTGGCCAAACTATGGTATATACAGGTCCATTGGATATATTATGCAAAAAAGGATATATAGGCAAAATTAGGGGATATATTTGCAAAAACTATAGGATATATTCGGAAAAACTATGGGATATATTGGGAAAACTGTGGGATATATTCGGCTAAGACTATAGGTAAAATTATGGGTTATATTTGGCAAAATTTATGGGATATACTTGGAAAAATATAGGATATATTTGGCAAAAGTTTTGGATATATTGGGCTAAGACTATAGGTTATTTTAGGGGTAATATTTGACAAAAACTATGGGATATATTGGGCTAAGACTATAGGTTATTTTATGGGATATATTCGGCAAAACTATGGGATATATTATGGGAAATAATGGGCAATATTTTTAAATAACTGGATATATTAAGAAAAACCTGAAGGATATATTAGACAAAATTATGGGATATATTTTGAAAAATATGGGATATATTTGGAAAAACTATGGGATATATTGGGCTAAGACTATAGGTTATTTTATTGGATATATTCGGCAAAAACTATGGGATATATTCGGCAAAAACTATGGGATATATTGGAGAAAAACTATGAGATATATTGGCTAAGACTATAGGTTATATTATGGGATATATTTGGAAAAACTATGGTTTAGATTGGGCTAACACTGTAGGTTATTTTATGGGATATATTTGAAAAACTATATGATATATTGGGCAACAATTATAGGATAAGTTATGGGATATATTGGTTAAAAATTGGTGGATATATTTGTCAAAACTATGGGATATACTGGTCCATAGGATATATTAAGCAACAATCAAGGGATATATTAGGCCAAATTATGGGATATATAGGAAAACATTATGGGATACACTAGAGGATATATTTGTTAAAAGCTATTGGATATATTTGACAAAAACTAAGGGGTATATTGGGTAAAACTATGGGATATATTATGGGGTATCATTGGCAATATTTTTAAATAATTGGATATATTAAGCAAAACTGAGGAATATATTAGGCAAAATAATGGGATATTTGTGGCAAAAATTTTGGGATATATTTGGAAAAATATGGGACATAATTAGCAAAAACTATGGGATATATCAGGCTAAGACTATAGGTAATTTTATGGGATATATTCGGCAAAAAGTGTGGAATATATTGAGCAAAAATTATGGGATATATTGGTTAAAAACTGTTGGATATATTTGGAAAAAACTATGGGTTATCCTGATTCATTGGATATATTAAGCAAAATCTAAGTGATATATTAGGCAAAATTATAGGTTATATAAGGCCAAAATTATGGGATACACTATGGGATATATTTGATAAAAACTAAGGGGTAAATTGGGTGAAATTATGAGATATATTACAGGAAATAATTAGCCAAATTTTAATATATTTGGATATATTGAGCAAAAACTGAAAGATATATTAGGTAAAATTATGGGATAAATTTTGGGCAAACTTATGGGATATATTTTTTCTAAAACCATGGGATATATTCGAAAAAACTATGGGATATATTGGCAAAAACTATGGGATATATTGGGTTAAGACTATATGTTATAGTATGGGATATATTTGCAAAAAACTATGGGATATAATCGGTTAAAAGTATGGGATATATTGGTCCAAAATTTTGGGATAAATTATGGGATTTGTTGGTTAAAAATTGTTGGATATATTTTGGAAAACTATGGGATACTCTGGTCCATTGGATATATTAAGCGAACAGTAAGGGATATATTAGGCAAATAATGGGATATATAGGGCAAACATTATGAGAAATAATATGGGATATAATTGTCAAAAGCTATGGGATATATTTGACAAAAAACTAAGGGGTATATTGGGTAAAAACTATGGGATATATTGGCCTAAGCCTATAGGTTATATTATGGGATATATTTGACAAACATTATAGGATAGATTTGGCCAAAATTATGGGATATATTTGCAAAAACTGTGGGATATATTCAGAAAAACTATGGGATATATTGGGCAAAAACTAGGTGATATATTCCTTAGTTTTTGCTTAATATATCCAATTATTTAAAAAATATTGCCAATTATATCCCATAATATTTCCCATAGTTTCACCCAATAAACCCTTAGTTTTGCCACATATATCCAATAGCTTTTGACAAAAATATCCCATAATATATCCCATAGTTTGTGCAAATATATCCCATAGCTTTTGACAAATAAATCTTATAGAATATCCCTGAATTTTACCCAATATACCCCTTAGTTTTTGGCAAATATATCCCATAGTTTTTCCCAATATATCCCATAATTTTTTTCCCAATATATCCCATAGTTTTTTCCCAATATATACCATAGATTTTCCAAATATATCCCATAGTTTTTACAAATATGTCCCATAATTTTTGCCAAATATATCCCATAATTTTGCCTAATATATCCCTCAATGTTTCTTAAGATATCCAATTATTGATAAATATTGCCAATTATATCCCATAATATTTCCCATAGTTTTACCCAATATACCCCTTAGTTTTTGTCAAATATATCCCATAGCTTTTGACAAATATATCCTATAGTAGTTCACATAAATTTTGCCTTATATATCCCATAATTTTCCTACTTTATCCGTAAGTTTTTGGTTAATATATCCTTTGGACCAGTATATTCCATAGTTTAGCCAAATATATCCAACAATTTTTAATAAATATATCTCATAATATACCCCATAATTTTTGCTCAATATATCCCATAGTTTTCACCAAATACATCCCTTAAAATTACCTATAGTCTTACCCCAATATATCCCCTGGTTTTTGATCTATATATCCCATATTTTTTCCAAATATATCCCATAATTTTTGCAAAATATATCCCATAAATAACCTAGAGTCTTAGCCCAATATATCCCATATTCTTCCTAATATATCCCTTAATTACTGCCAAATATATACCATAATATAACCTATAGTCATGGCCCAAAATATCCTATAGTTTTTGCCCAAAATAAACCATAATTTTTCGAATATATCCCATAGTTATTACAAATATATCCCATAATTTTGGAAAAAGATATCCCATAATTTTGCCTAATATATCCCTCAATTTTTGCTAATATATTCAATTATTTAAAAATATTGCCAATTATATCCCATAATATTTCCCATAGTCTTACCCAATATACCCCTTAGTTTTTGTCAAATATATCCAATAGCTTTTGACAATTATATCCCATAATATTTCTCATAATGTTTGCCCTATATATCCCATAATTTTTGCCTAATATATCCCATAGTTTTGCCAAATATATCCCATAAAATAACCTATAGTCTTAGCTCAATATATCCCATAGTTTTTACTGAATATATCCCATAAAATAACCTATACTTTTAGCCTAATATATCCCTTACTTTTCGCCTAATATATCCCATATTTTTTCGAACTATATCCAATAATGTTTGCAAATATATCCCATAATAAAACCTGTAGTCTTACTCCATATATCCCATAGTTTTTGTGCTTAGTTTTTGTCAAATATATCCCATAGCTTTTGACAAATATATCCCATAGTATGTCCCATAATTTCTACCCTATATATCCCATAATTTTGCCTATTATATCCCTTAGTTTTTGCTAAATATATCCAATGTATGAGAATATCGCATTGTTTTGCCAAATATATCCAACAATTTTTAACAAATATATACCGTAATATATCCCATAATGTATGCCCAATATATCCCACAATTTTTGCCGAATATATCCCATAAAATAAACTATAGTCTTAGCCCAATACATCTAATTGTTTTTGCCAAATAAATCCCATATTTTTCCAAATATATCACATAATGTTTGCCTAATATATACCATAGTATAACCTATAGTCTTACCCAATGTTTTTCATAGTTTCTGCCCAATATATTCCATAGTTTTATCTGATCATATCCCATAGTTTTGCAAATATATCCTATAATTTTTATCCTATATATCCCATAATTTTGCCTAATACATCCCTTAATTTTTGCTTAATATATACAATGGACCAATATATCCCATAGTTTTTGCCAAATATATCCAACAATTTTTAACCAATATATCCCATAATGTTTGCCCAATTTATCCCATAGTTTTTGCCGAATATATCCCATATTTTTTCAAATATATCCCATAACATAACCTATAGTCTTAGCCCAATAAATCCCATAGTTTTTGTTCAATATATCCCATAGTTAACCCAATATACCCCTTAGTTTTTGTCAAATATATCCTCTAGTTTTGACAAATATATCCCATAGTATATCCTATTATGTTTGCCTTATATTTTGCCTATTATATCTCAAAGTTTTTGCTTAATATATCCAATGGACCTATATATCCCATAGCTTTTGCCAAATAAATCCAACTTCTTGCCCAATATATTCCATAATATATCCCATAATATTTGCCCAATATATCCCACAGTTTTGCTTAATGTATCCCATAATATAACCAATAATCTCAGCCCAATATATCCCATAGTTTTTGCAAAATATATCCAACACTTTTTACCCAATATATCCCATAATATATCCCATCAATTTGGCCAAATATATCCTATGGTTTTTGCGGAATATATCCCATAATTAAACCTATAGTCTTAGCCCAATATATTCCATAGTTTTTGCCAAATATATCCCATAGTTTTGTCAAATATAACCTATAATTTTTGCCAATGTTTTTTGTACTAGTTGTATGTACTAGCCGTGTGTACTAGTAGTGTGTACTAGTTGTATATACTAGAAATATTAAAAATTTTCTACAAAAATAGTGAAGATGTAGGGATGGCACAAAAAGTAGAGAAACAAGAAAGGGATGTTACACAGTGAAGTATTAGCTATGCATGAATCGTACAACACCCTTGCTTGTACGATTCATGCGTAGCTAATACTTCACTGTGTAACATCCCTTTCTTGTTTCTCTACTTTTTGTGCCATCCCTACATCTTCACTATTTTTGTAGAAAATTTTTAATATTTCTAGTTTCTGTACTTTTTATGGAGTATGCGCTAGGAATTATAATTGTATGCCATTGTGGTTTCGCAATCTTCGACTGAATATGACGTCATTAAAATGGCGAAATTATCGAGGCCTTGACTCTGGGGCCATGATAACCGTCATACTCAATAATAGCGTTATCGCTCTCGCTTCTACAAAAGAATACAGCTCGGAAAATTTGCAATAATTTCGTTTAACAATTAGTCCAAAACCTTGTATAGTTTTTTAGTTACAGCGGGCGAAGAAGATGAAGAAGAAGAAGAAGATGAAGAAGAAGAAAACGAAAATAGGAGATTTCAAAGTTCGTTCGTTTGCCTACGATACACGGTCGCTTGCCTTCAAGGCCAATTTATAGCATGTTTGTTCTATATTCAACTCTACATAGTCTCGTTTTGGCAATTTTCAGCCTAATTCGGAATTTCGCTCCTATACCAATGTATGGGGAAAACGAAACAACCCGTACCATCCCTACATAGAGAGTACTACTGTACTCTCTGATTAACTAGTTGTATGTACTAGATGTATATACTAGTTGTGGGTAATTGTTGTTTGCACTAGTAATATTTACTTGTTGTAGGTACTAGTTGTATGTACTAATTGCATGTACTAGTTGTGGGTAATTATTGAATGTACTCTTTTCACTTACTTTGGTAGGTACTAGTGGTATGTACTAGTTGAATGTACTAGTTGTATGTTTACATTAGTTGTATGTACCAGTTGTGTCTACTAGTAACTAGTTGTATATATTAGTTGTATGTAGTAAATGAATGTACTAGAGACTAGTTGTAGGTTCTATTTATATGTACTAGTTGTATGTACGATTTGTAAGTACTAGTTGAATGTACTAATTGTGTGTAATTGTTGTATGTACTAATTATATTTACTATAGTGCATTTCACTATAAATGTAAAATTTTCTTTTAAGACGCTTTATGGAAAATATCCTCAGTGTATTTAAAATTTGGTATCAAATGAAAGAGGGAAGACTAGGGAATCCGTACCTTTTTTCGGTTTTGCCATAGCAGCTATCGTTTAAAAGATAGGCATTATTGAAAGAGGGTACCTATTTCAGCCAATCAAATGGCTTCATTCAGTCACGTTTGCATAATTAATTAGGTGAAATCGAGTTACAACGCAACGTTCCTGCGTATAACCATTATCGAAAAATGGATGTCTAAAAATAAACAAATAAACATTTACACATTTTAAGCTTTTTAGAGGTGTATACGCTTGTTACGTTGACAACACTTTATTCGAAGGTCAAGCTATAATAGCCAAGGCGATTTAAAGACTAAAAAGCTTTTAAAGTAGGAAATTATGTCAGAAATCGACCCAGATTCGGCCAAAGTCGGCAATCGTGATAACAAGGAACTATCCATTGAAATATCTGCACACTGTACACTTTAGTTAATCATTTTCTGTATTTGAACTTGTTTGTGCCTTTGTCATGCACAGTTATAAGAACTGTATAGTAAGTAGAAATTAAATAATGTTTACATAACACCTTATTATTTGATTAGAAAAATGTGCTTTCAAATGTGTTTATCATTTGAGCCAGAAGGCAATAAAGTAAATACTGCCTTTAAAGACTGTCACTGCCTAGTTGTATGGGAATCTCGAGGAGTCTTAATTGGTAAAAAATGTCAAATGAAAGTTAATAGTGGTTGTCTATATTAACCCCACTTTTCTGCTAAATTTCTTACCCAAAAAAGTCTAGTAAGTTAAAATTAATTATTGAGTGTTTAAAATATTGCTGTGAATGGCCATTCATCGCTGTCATCGCTTGGTAATTGATTTTTACCTTTTGGGAACTTTACGGTGATTTGCAATATAGTTGTATAGACTAGTTGTATGTACTAATTGTATGTACTAATAACTAGTTGTATGTTCTGGTTACTAGTTATTATTATCAAATCATTATTATACTGGTGACTCCACTTGGCCAAATCGCCACTTTCCAGAAAACCCAGTAAGTAAAACAAATAGTACATAGTTATATGAAAGAGTAGAATGAGGTAATAAAAACAAAAAAAGAATGATAATAACCATGGGTGACATTGGAATACATTCATAGTAATAGTGGATTAATAAGAGTTCCTTAATTGGGTTAATCTGTAGCTGATCGCCTTCTTCCCATATTCCTCGTGAACTTGATTCACATGCAGGTGGCCTCTTGTAGCCCTTGTAGTATGATATTGGTGAACTGCTGAGACTTTAGTTAAGAGATTTCTAATGTACGATGGAGGGGACTTTCCTAAACTAGGTTGCAATAATTCTTGATTTAAAGAAAATAGTTTCTGCCGTTGTCTATCTGAGAGGGATGTCCATTTAAGGGTAGTTAGAACCTCTGTTGCAGAAGAAGATTTGGGGACCTTCAGAATGATGCGAGCTGCGTAATGTTGAAGCCGTTGAAGGTGGGCGGGGTCCCACACAAAGCTGCAATAGTCAATGTAGACAAAATAGAAAGCTTTCAGGGCGTTGACAGGTAGGACCCAGGAGTCTTCTCATTAGGTGGACACTATGTGAGGCATATTTGACTATGCCATCTATGTGAGGTCCCCAGTGCAGATGGTGATCAATAATGACCCCCAAAAGCTTAAAGGTCTCTACTTGTTCAATAATAGAACCATGAAAGTGATGTTCAGGGCTGAAGGGTGTTTCCTCCTAGGGTGAATCAACATACATTTGGACTTTCTAAATTTAGGGATAGCCCATTGTCAAGTAGCCACTGGTTCACACATGCCATAATGGCGTTAAATCTTGAACTAATGCTGTCAGTTGTCTTACCAGATGCAAAGATGGTAGTGTCATCCGCGAACAAAGCTGTCTGCAAAGGAAAAGTTGTAGCTGCAGGAAGATCGTTGATGTACATTGAAAATAGGAGGGGTCCAAGAACTGATCCTTGTGGGACACCACAGCCAATGTGGAGATATGGTGAGACTGTATCGTTAACAGCAAGTGCTTGGACTCTGTTGGAAAGATAGGATTTAATCCACTGGCACAAGTGATTGCTCAAATTGAATTGAACTCTCAACTAGCGAAGAAGAAGAGAGTGGTTGATAGTGTCAAAAGCTTTTGCTATGTCCAGATACACAACACCAACCATATCTCTGCTGTCCAAAGATTTATACCAGGAGTCAGTGAGGTACAAAAGAAGGGATTGCGTAGAGTGAACACATCTAAAACCAGATTGGAGCGGATGAAGCAGGTTATTTCTTTCCAAGTAGTCAGTTAAAATATTTACTACATACATTTCTGCTACTTTGCTGGCAGCCAGGAGCATTGACATGGGGCGGTAGTTTGAGCAGATAGAAGTGGGACCCTTCTTATGAAAGGGGTGGATAATAGCTGACTTCCATTGACTAGGAAAAGAACTTGAGGTAATAGAGGAATTGATAATAGCTGACAAAGGGGTAGATAGAGCTTCAGGTGAAGATCGTAATACTACAGCACTAATAGTGTCAACACCAGATGAAGTCTCAGGCTTGAGTTCAGATAAAAGAGCAATGCAGGTAGATGGTGAAATTAAAGGTAGATTGCAAACACCAACATGAGCGGAAGGACTTGGTGGTACAACAGAGTCATAGACAACTGCCTGATTTGCTGAAGTGATCGAGGCAAAGTAGGAATTGAGACTAGGTGCAGATGGAGTGTTAGTGACTGATGACTGAGAAAAAAGACAATTGTATTTGCAGACTTTAATCTCTGACCACAGGTTTGAGGGACGGACTTTCTTTACCACAAGATAAGACACATAAGGGCTGACTTCTGGGCTGATCTCTGCCATTTTGTCACTTGATAGTGAAATTGTCTGTACTTTAATAGTCAGTTTTAGGCGGGTGTGCTGGAATTTCCGATGAAGTGATATGTACTAGTTGTTTGTACTAGTTGGGTATACTCGTTGTATGCACCAGTTGTGTGTACTAGTTGTATGTATTTGTAACTAGTTGTATGAACTAGTTATATAAACTAGTTGTATGTACTAGTTGTATGTAGTTATATGTTCTAGATGTATGAACTAAATACTAGTTGTATGTACTAGTAACTGGATGTATGATCTAGTTGTATGTACTAGTTGTATGTACTAGTAACTAATTGTATGTTCTAGTAACTATCTGTATGTCCTAGCTATATGTACTAGTTTTGTGTACTAGTTGTATGTAGTTATATGTACTAATTGTATGTATTAGTTTTGTGTAATTGTTGTATGTCCTAGTTATATTTACTAGTTGCAGTTACTAGTTGTACGTACTAGTTGTATGTCCTGATTGTTTGTATAAGTAACTAAATGTATGTACTAGTTTTATGTACTAGTTATATGTACTAGATTTATGTACTAAATACTAGTTGTATATAATAATTGTATGTACTAATTACATGTACTAATTGTATGGACTAATTGTGTGTCATTGTTGTATGTACTAGCTATATTAACTAGTTGTAGTTACTAGTTGTAGGTACTAGTTTTATATACTCGTAACAATCTGTATTTACTAGTTGTATGTACTAGTTATATGTACTAGTTGTATGTGCTAGTTATATGTACTTGTTGTATGTGCTAGTTGTATGTACTGGTTGTATGTACTAGCTGTATGTACTAGTTGTATGAACTAGTAACTATCTGTATGTCCTAGTTATATGTACTAGTTGTGAACTAGTTGTATGTAGTTATATGTACAAGTTGTATGTTCTAGTTTTGTGTAATTGTTGTATGTACTAGTTATATTTATTAGTTGTGGTTACTAATTCAATGTACTAGTTGTGTGTTTAAGTTGTATGTACTAGTAACTAGTTGTATGTACTAGCTGTCTGTACTTGTAACTATCTGTATGTCCTAGTGTTAAGTACTCTTTGTATGCATTAGTTGTAAATAGTTATATGTACTACTTGTATGTAATTGTTGAGTGTAGTTGTTGTATATACTAGTTATATTTACTAGTTGTAGTTACTAGTTGTATGTACTAGTGGTATGTACTAATCGTTTGTACTAGTAACTAGATGTATGTACTTGTTTTATGTACTAGGTGTATGTACTTTTTTATGTACTCGAAAGATGTTGTATATACAAATTGTATGTACTAATTATATGTACTAGTTGCATGGACTAATTTTGTGTAATTGTTGTATGTACTGGTTATATTTACTAGTTGTAGTTAATAGTTATATGCACTAGTTGTATATACTAGTAACAATCTTTATTTACTAGTTGTATGTACTAGTTGTATGTACTAGTGGTAGTTATATGTACTAGTTGTATGTACTAGTTGTATGTACTAGCTGTATGTACAAGTTGTATATAATAGATGTATGTACTAGTAAGTAGTTGTTTGTACTAGTTATATGTAATAGTTGTATGTACTAGTTGTATGCACTAGTAACTCTCTGTATGTCCTATTTATATTTACTAGTTGTATGGACTAATTGTGTGCAATTGTGGTATGTACTAGTTATATTTACTAGTTGTATGTACTAATTGTATGTATTAGTTGTATGTTGTTATATGTACTAGTTGTATGTACTAGTTGTGTATAATTAGTGTATGTACTATTTATATTTGCTAGTAGCAGTTACTAGTTTAATGTGCTAGTCGTAGGAATAAGTAGTGTGTACTAGTAAATTGTTGTATGTACTAGGAATTTCCTGTATGTACTAGATATATGTACTAGCTGTATGAACTAGTTGTAGTTACTAGTTGTATGTACTAGTTGTATGTACTAGTAAAACATTGTATTTACTAGTTGTATGTACTAATTGTATGTATTAGTTTTATGTTGTTATATGTACTAGTTGTATGTACTATTTATATTTACTAGTTGTAGTAACTGGTTGCATGTCTTAGTTGTATTTTCTAATTGTTTGTACTAGTATCTAGATGTATGTACTAGTTGTATGTACCAGTTGTATGTACTAGTTGTATGTACTAGTTGTATGTACTAGTTGTATGTACTAGTTTTATTTACTAGATACTAGTTGTATATACTAGTTATATGTACTAGTTATATGTACTAGTTGTATATACTAATTGTGTGTAATTGTTTTATGTACTAGTTATATTTAATAGTTGTAGTTACTAGTTGTATGTTCTAGTTGTATGTACTAGTAACTAGTTGTTTGTACTAGTTATATATACTATTTGTGCGTACCAGTAGCTAGTTGTATATACCAGTTATATATACTAGTTGTATGTACTACTTGTATGTACTCTTTTTAGGTAATAGTTGTATGTAGTTATATGTACTACTTGTATTTACTAGTTGTGTGTAATTGTTGTATGTACTAGTTATATTTACTAATTGTAGTTTATAGTTGAAGTGATATGGAGTAGTTGTTGCGATCATAATTAGTTAATTGATGATTATTGAGCTACAGCAACAGGAATGTTCTTTAGAATTGAACGTTTCGACCCTAAGGTCTTCATCAGCAATAATGAAAAGAGGAGCACAAGTGTGGTTAAATAGATGTTGGGTGGCAGGTGGTGAGTGATGATGTAATAATGAATTGCGCCAAATATTAATTAGGATGAAAAGAATTATATAAGGTGGTAGTGTTAATTAATTAAGTATGTCCTTCCAAATGGGATCCACATTCATTCCTAAGTCCATGTTCATTCAAGGTGTTTTATGTATTAGTATAGCCTCCTTGATCTTTCTTCTGATTTTGTGTTGTTCTTCCTGTAATACTTTTGCATTCTCCCATGAGATGTCATGCAAGGTTTCTTTAACATGTACAGCTAGAGAGTTGTTGGTGTCAATTCTTTGTACGGACCTTTTATGTTCCTTCATCCTGTCAATGAGGGTTTTACATGTATCACCAATGTACACTTGTCCGCATCTGCAAGGTATTTCATAAATGACTCCTGTCTTCTGAGTCTCGGGTAGTGGTGTCTTTATCCTGGTCAATAGGGAGCGAGGAGTGTTGGTTGCCTTGTGTCTGATTCTCACTTCCAGCAGTCTGCAAACTCTTTGTAAGGTTTCACTTAAACCTTTGATGTAAGGTAAGCAGAGGACATGTTCTCCTTCTTTAATCAGATCATCATTCCTTCTTTTCTTCTTCTTTAGTGTTCTTCTTACAAGTCCTTCTGGGTAGCCATTGGCAATGAAGGTGGTTCTTATGTGTTCGAGTTCTCTTTGTAATGATTGTCCTTTGCATAGGTGTTCAGCCCTTTTTTGAGGCATAAGATGGTGCCAATCTTGGTGGACGGATGGTGATTAGAATTGTAGTGAATATAGCTACCGTATGTGTAGGCTTTCTGAACACACTGGTGTGGAATTGTTGTGTAACTCTTTCGACCAAGACATCTAAGAAAGGTAATTGTCCTTGTTTTTCTTCCTCCATTGTGAATTTGATGTTGTCCTTAATAGAGTTGAGATGTTCGAGAAAACCTTTCAGTTGTTCTTTACCATGTCTCCATATTACAAAGGTGTCATCCACATACCTTAGCCATATAGTTGGTTTCTTGGTGGTAGACTTGATTGCTAGGTTCTCAAAATATTCCATATAAATGTTAGCAACTACTGGGGACAGGGGAACCCATGGCAGCCCCTTCAGTTTGTTGGTAGAAATTGTCCCCAAATTTAAAGAAAGTTGTGGTAAGGCAATTCTTCAGTAAGTCAGTAATTATGTCGGGTGGTAGGTTCTCTCCACAAGAGTTGTGTCTTTGTGTAGTAGCTCCGAAACAATGCTGATGGCTTCATTGATTGGTACTTTGGTAAAGAGGTTTACCACATCAAAGCTAACCATTCTGTCATTAGGCTCAATCCTGATGTCCCTTAGTAACTGTTCAAAGTGGATGGAGTTACGTACAGTATGACATGACTTACCAACAAAGGGGAGAGAATCTTTGTTAATTCTTTGGCCAGGGTGTAAGTGGGGGAGTTTGTAGATAGGTTGTCTCTTCATGCTGCATGATCCAGGTTTCCATTTCTCTGTGTTGTTGTTGGTCCAACATTCTGAGTAAGCATTGTTGTAATTCTTGTTTGGACTTCCATAGGTAGGACTGTTTCTTGTGAGCTTGGCCAATACTTTCATTAAGTAACTTGAAGGAAACCTTCTTAGATAGAGTTGACATGTTGTAAGATTGAATTGGTAATCTTATCCTAAATCCTTTTAGAATGATGTCTTGTGCTTTGCATCTTGATAGAAAAGTAAGTTGATTCTTGACTCTGGTGAGTTTACTTGTGATGTTCCTCATTTTGTAGATGGCTTGTATAGTAGCTCCTCTTTTCATTATTGCTGATGAAGACCTTAGGGTCGAAACGTTCAATTCTAAAGAATATTCCTGTTGCTGTAGCTCAATAATCATCAATTAACTAGTTAATAGTTCTATGTACTAGTTATAAGTACTCGTTACTAGTTGTATGTTCTAGTTATATGTACTAGCACTAGTTATATTTACTAGTTGGAGGTTCTAGTTTTATGTACTTAATTGTAAGTAGTAGTTGCATGTTCTAATTGTATGTACTACTCGTATGTACTAGTTATGTGCTAGTTGTATGTTCCAGTTATATGTACTAGTTGTGTGTAGCAGTTGTATGCACTAGTTGTGAGTACTTGTTTTATGTACTAGATAATAGTTGTATATACTAATTGTTTCTACTAGTTATATGTAGTAGTTTAATGTACTAATTGTTTGTAATTGTTGTATGTACTAGTTATATTTAGTAGTTGTATGTACTAGTTGTCTGTACTAGTTGTATGTTCTAGTTATATGTACTAGTTGTATGCACTAGTTGTATGTAGTTAAATGTACTAGTTGTATGTACTAGTTGTGTGTAATTGGTGTATGTACTTGTTATATTTACTACTTGTTGTTACTAGTTATATATACTAGTTGTATGTAGTAGCTGTTTATACTAGTTCTATGTACTAGTTGTATGTACCAGTTGTATGTACTAGTTTTATATACTAGTTCTTTGTATTAGTAACTGGTTGCATGTACTAGTTATATATACTACTTGCACGTACTATCTGTATGCACTAGTTGTATGTAGTTATATGTACTAGTTGTTTGTACTTGTTGTGTGTAATTGTTGTATGTACTAGTTATATTTACTAGTTGTAGTTACTAGTTGTATGTACCAGTTGTATGTACTAGTAACTAGATGTATGTACAAGTATTATGTCGCAGTTTTATGTACTAGTTTTATGTACTAGATACTAGTTGTATATTTTAGTAGTATGAATTAGTCATGTGCACTATTTGTATGTGCTAATTGTTTGTAATTGTTGTATGTAATAGTTATATTTACTAGTTGTAGTTACTAGTTTATGTACTAGTTGTATGTATTAGTAACTTTTTATATGTACTAGTTGTATGTACTAGTTCTGTGTAGTAGTTGTATGTACTAGTAACTATCCGTATGAACTAATTGTAGATTCTAATTGTGTGTACTCAATTATAAGTAGTAGTTTCATTTTCTAATTATATGTACTATTTGTATATACTAGTTATGTGCTAGTTGTATGTACAAGTAACTAGCTGTATGTACTAGATATATGTACTAGTTATATTTACTAGTTGTAGTTACTAGTTGTGTGTTGTAGTTGTATGTACTAAATGTTTGTAGTTACATGTACTACTTGTTTGTAATAGTTGTGTGTATTGTTGTATGTACCAGTTATATTTACTAGTTGGAGTTACTAGTTGTATGTACTATTTGTATGTACTATTAACTAGATGTATGTACAATTGTATGTAGTAGTTGCATATACTAGTTGTGATTACTTGTTTTATGTAATAGATATTAGTTGTATGTACTAGTTGTAAGTACTAATTGTATGTACTAATTTTATATACTTATTATATGAACTGGTTGTATGTACTAGTTGTATGTACTAACAGTACGTTATAGTTTTATATACTATTTATATGTACTAGTTATATGTATAGGTACTGGTTATACGTACTATTCTATGTACTAGTTGTAGGACTGATTGTATGTAATAGTGGTATGCACCAGTTGTACGTACTAGTTGTATGTACTAGATGTATGTAGTAGTTGCATGTACTAGTTGTATGTACTTCTTGTATGTACTAGTTTTATGTACTATTAACTAGTTGTATATACTAGTTGTAGCTACTAGTTGTATGTAGTTATTTGCACTAGTTGTATGTAGTATTTTTGTGTAATAATTGCGTGCACTAGTTATATGTACTAGTTGTAATTACTAATTGTATGTACCAGTTATGTGCTAGTTTTATATTCCAATTGTATGTACTAATTGTTTGTATTAGTTGTAGGAACTAATTGTATGTACTAATTTTATGTACTTATTATATGTACTAGTTATATGTACTAGTTGTATGTACTAGTTGTATGTACTAATTGTATATACTCGTTGTATGTGCAAGTTATATGTACTAGTTAAATGTACTGGTTCTATGTACTAATTGTAGTACTAGTTATATGTACTAGTTGCATGTACTAGTTGTATCTACTAGTTTTATGTACTAGTTGTATAAACTACTATCTTGTTGTATGTACTAGTTGTATATACTAGTAACTAGATGTATGAACTAGTTTTATGTCGTAGTTGCATGTACTAGTTGTATGTACTAGATTTATGTACTACACACTAGTTGTATATTCCAGTAGTATGTATTAGTTATATGTACTAGTTGTATGTGCTAATTGTTTGTAATTGTTGTATGTACTAGTTTAATTTACTAACTGTGTGTACTAGTTATATATACTAGTTGTATGTACTAGTTGTATGTACTAGTTGTATGTACTTGTAATTAGTTGTATGTACTACTTGTATGTACTAGTTTTATGTACTAGATAGTAGTTGTTTATACTAGTTGTATGTACTAATTGTGTGTAATTGTATGTTCTAGTTATATTTACTAGTTGTAGTTTCTAGTTATATGTTCTAGTTGTGTGTACTAGTTGTACGTACTAGTAACTAGTTATACGTACTAATTGTATGTACTCGTTGTTTGTGCAAGTTATATGTACCAGTTGTATGAACTCGTTGTATCTACTAGCTGTATGTACTAGTTGTAAGTTCTAATTGTATGTACTAATTTTATGTACTTATTATATTAACTGGTTGTATGTACTAGTTGTATGTACTGGTAGTACGTTCTAGTCTTATGTACTATTTATATGTACTAGTATATATGTATAGGGACTGGTTATATGTACTATTCTACGTACTAGTTGTAGTACTGATTGTATGTACTAATTGTATGTACTAGTTGTATGTAGTAGTTGCATGTACTAGTTGTATGTACTTCTTGTATGTACTATGTACTAGGTTTATGTACTATTAACTAGTTGTATATACTAGTTGTATCTACTAGTTGTATGTAGTTATATGCACTAGTTGTATGTATATAGTAGTTTTGTGTAATAATTGCATGTACTAGTTATATGTATAGGTACTGGTTATATGTACTAGTTCTATGTCCTAGTTGTAGTACTGATTGTATGTACTAGTGGTATGTACTAGTTGTATGTAGTAGTTGCATGTACTGGCTGTATGTACCTCTTGTATGTACTAGTTATATTTACTAGTTGTAGTTACTAGTTATATGTACTAGTTGTACGTACTAGTTGTATGTACTAGTTGTACGTACTAGTTGTATGTACTAGAAACTAGTTGTATGTACCAATTGTATATACTCGTTGTATGTGCAAGTTATATGTACTGGTTAAATGTACTAGTTCTATGTACTAATTGTAGTACTAGTTATATGTACTTGTTGCATGTACTAGTTGTATCTACTAGTTTTATGTACTAGTTGTATAAACTACTATCTTGTTGTTGTACTAGTAACTAGTTGTATGTACTAGTTATATGTTGTAGTTGCATGTACTAGTTGTATGTACTAGATTTATGTACTGGATACTAGTTATATATTCCAGTAGTATGTATTAGTTATCTGTTCTAGTTGTATGTGCTTATTGTTTGTAATTGTTGTATGTACTAATTATATTTACTAACTCTGTGTACTAGTTAAATGTACTAGTTGTATGTACTAGTTTTATGTACTTGTAATTAGTTTTATGTACTAATTGTATGTACTAGTTATATGTACTTGTTGTATGTTCAAGTGGTATGTACTAGTTTTATGTACTAGATAGTAGTTGTATATACTAGTTGTATGTACTACTTATATGTACTAGTTGTATGTACTAATTGTGTGTAATTGTTGTATGTACTAGTTATATTTACTAGTAGTAGTTACTAGTTGTATGTATTATTGTAGGCACTAGTTGTATGTACTAGTAACTAGTTGTATGTACTAGTTGTGTGTACTAGTTGTACGTACTAGTAACTAGTTGTAGGTACTAAATGTATGTACTCGTTTTTTGTGCAAGTTATATTTACTAGTTGTATGAACTCGTTGTATCTACTAGTTGTATGTACTAATTGTATGAACTAGTAACTACTTGGATGTACTAGTTGTATGTAATAGTAAATAGCTCCATTTACCAGATATATTTACTAGTTGTATTTTCAAGTGGTATATACTAGTTGTATACTAGTTGTCTATTTTTTTGTACTAGTAACTATCTGTATATACTAGTTGTAAGTACTCGTTGTATGTATTAGTTGTATGAAGTTGTATTTACTACTTCTAAGTAATAGTTGTGTGTAATTGTTGTACTTACTAGTTACATTTTCTAGGGGTAGTTACTAGTTTACTAATTGTATGTACAAGTAACTAGATGTATGTACTAGTTGTATGTAGTAATTGTATGTAGTAGTTTTATGTACTAGATACTTGTTGTATATACTAGTTGTTTGTACTAGTTATATGTACTAGTCGTATGTACTAATTGTGGGTAATTGCTGTATGTACTAGTTATAATTGCTAGTTGTAGTTACTAGTTTTATGTACTAGTAACTAGTTATATGTACTAGTTGTATGTACTAGTTGTATGTACTATTTGTATGTACTAGTCATATATACTAGTTGTATGAACTAGTTGTATGTACTAGTTGTATGTACTAGTAACTATCTGCATGTACTAGTTGTATGTAGTTATATGCACTACTTGTTAGTAATAATTGTGTGTAATTGTTGTATTTACTAGTTACATTTACTAGTGGTAGTTTCTAGTTTTTTAATCGTATGTACTAGTAACTAGATGTATGTACAAGTTGTATGTACTAGTTTTATGTACTAGATTCTAGTTGTATTCACCAGTTGTATTTACTAGTTATATGTACTAGTCGTATGTACTAATTGTGGGTAACTGTTGTATGTACTAGTTATATTTACTAGTTGTAGTTACCAGTTTTATGCGCTAGTTGTATGTACTAGTTGTATGTACTAGTTATATATACTACTTTTATGAACTAGTTGTATGTACTAGTTGTATGTACTAGTCACTATCTGTATGTACTAGTTGTAAGTACTCGTTGTATGTACTAGTTTATGTAGTTATATGCACTACTTGTATGTAATAGTTGTGTTTAATTATTGTATGTTCTAGTTACATGTTGTAGTTACTAGTTTACTAATTGTATTTACTAGTAACTAGATGTATGTACTAGTTGTATTTACTACATGTATGTACTAATTTTTAGGGGCTACCGCAGGCAACCCCCTCTATTGTTTTCATAACGCGATTTATATTTGGCTTCATGTTACAGATATAAATATATATGTATAAATATATATGTATAAATATATATATAATACGAGTTCATACGCAACTATTATAACACATTTTGTACGCGTTGATATATGTATAATATGAGTTCATACGCAAGTATTATAACACTTAATTTGTACGTCAAAACATCGTTTTTGCAAATGGCAGCGTTCATTAAACTTTAGTTAACGAAGCTTTTCTCTCACTATTTATAATTTTCAAGACACTTAAGCGTCCTTAATCGTTAGGATTAAGAATTATATATCAAAGCCCAACGATGCGGCCAAGGAGTTTGAATAAATTCCGGGGGCAGCAGCCCCACGAGTTTTTAAATTCAAATTACTTGTTGTTACTAGATACTAGTTGTATGTACTAGTTGTAAGTACTAATGGTAATCACTAGTTATAAGAACTAGTTATATGTACTAGTTGAATGTGGTGTATGTACTAGTTGTAAGAACTACTTATATATATAAGTTGTTATTAATTATATGTACTAGTTATAATTAATAGTTATGGGTGCTAGTTGTACGGATTCGTTATATGTACTAGTTGTTTGTACTAGCTGTATGTACCAGTTACATATACTAGTTGTGTGGCCAGTTGCATGTACTAGTTGTATGTGCTAGTTGCATGTACTATTCATATGTATAAGTTAATGTGTATGTTCTAGTTATGCCTACTAGTTCTATCAACAAATTGTATGTACGAGTTGTATGTACTAAGCGTATGAACTAGTTATATGTTTTAGTTGTATGTACTAGTTGTATGCACTAGTTGTATGTACTAGTTGAACGTATTGGTTGAATGTACTGTTTGTATGTACTAGTTGTATGTACTAGTTATATGTGTATGTTCTAGTTATATTTACTAATTGTATGTACAAATTGTATGTACTAGTTGTATATACTAGTTGTACGTATTGGTTGAATGTACTGTTTGTATGTTGTAGTTGTATGTACTAGGTGTATGTGTATGTTCTAGTTATATGTTCTACTTGTATGTACAAATTGTAAGTAATAGTTATGAATTAGTTGTATGTAGTATTTATATGTACTAGTTATATGTGTACGTCCTAGTCATATGTACTAGGTGTATGTAAAATTTTTATGTCCTAGATGTATATACTAGTTGTTTGTTCCAGTTGTATTTACTAGTTGTATGTACCCGTTGCATAAAGTGGTTGTATGTTCTAGATGTATGTACGGTTTAAATGTACAAGTTATATGTGTAGGTTCTAGTTATCCTTACTAGTTCTATGTACAAGTTGTATGTACAAGTTGTATTTACTTATTGTATGAACTAGTTTTATGTACTATTTGTATGTACTAATTGTATGTCCTAGTTGTATGTATTAAGGTATATACTGGCTATATGTACTAATTGTGTTTAGCAGCTATATGTACTAGTTATGTATTAGTTGTATGTACTATGTATATGTACTGGGTATATGTGTATCAGGGAGTACGGTAGTACTCCCTATGTAAGGATGACGCTGTTTTTTCGTTTTCCCCATACATTGGTATAGGAGCAAAATCCCGAAATAGGCTGAAAATTGACAAAACAAGGCTATGTATAGCTAAATATACAATATACATACTCTAAATAGAATTTGTCCTGCTAAACTTTAATAATTCCCATTTTCGTCTTTTTCATATTCTTCTTATTCTTCTAATTCTTATTATTCTTCTTTTACGTCAGCCATAACTAAGAAACTATACAAGCTTTTGGACTAATTGTTAAACAAAATTATTGCACATTTTCCGCACTGTATTTCTTTTTAGGAGCGAGAGCGATAACGTTATTATTGAGTATGACAGTTTTCATGGCCCCAGAGTCAAGACCTCAATAAAGTCTCCATTTTATTGACTTCATATTTAGTCGAAGATTGAGTGGTTTTAATTATATGAATCTAATTCCTAGCCCATGCTCCATAAAAAGTACAGAAACTAGAAATATTAAACATTTTACACATAAATAATGAAGATGTAGGGATGGCACAAAAACTAGAGAAACAAGAACGGGGTGGTAGACAGTCAAGCATTAGCTATACGTGATTCCTACAAGCAAGGGTATTGTATAATTCATGCATAGCTAATGCTTCACTGTGTAACATCCCTTTCTTGTTTCTCTATGTTTTGTGCCATCCCTACATCTTCACTATTTATGTAGAAATTGTTTAATATTTCTAGTGTTCTAATTATATACTAGGTGTATGTACAATTTGTATGTACTAGATGTATGTACCAGTTGCATGTACCAGTTGAATATACCAGTTGTATGTACTAGTTGTATATACCAGTTGCAGGTACTAGTTGCATGTACCAGTTGCATGTACTAGTTGTATGTACCAGTTGCATGTAATAGTTGTTTGTACTAGTTGTAAGTACTATGTCGTATGTACAAGTTATGTGTGTATGTTATAGTTATGCCTACTAGTTCTATGTACAAGTTGTAGGTATCAGTTTTATGTACTAAGCATATGAACTAGTTATATGTACTAGTTGTATGTACTAGTTTTACGTACTAATGGTAATCACTAGTTATAGGAACTAGTTACATGTACTAGTTTAATGTACTGGTGGTGGTCCCTCGTTATAGGTACTATTTCTATGTACTAGCTGTATGTAGTAGGTGTATGTAGTAGGTGTATGTACTAGTTATATATTCTAATTGTACGTACGAGTAGTATGTATTAGTGTATGTTCTAGTTTTATGTTCTAGTTATAGGTTCTAGTTGTATGTATTAAGGTATGTACTAGTTATTTGTACTAGATGTAATCACTAGTAATGGCTATTAGTTGTACGGACCCGTTTTATGTAGCAGTTGTTTGTACTACTTGTATGTACCATTTGCATGTACTTGTTCTGTGTACCAATTGCATGTGCTAGTTGTATGGACTAGTGTATGTACTATTCATATGTACAAGTTATATGTGTATGTTCTAGTTATCCTTCCCTGTTCTATGTACAACTTGTAAGTACGAGTTGCATGTACTAGTTGTATGTACTAGTTGTATGTACTAGTTGTATTTACTATTTTGTATGTACAAGTTATATGTGTATGTTGTAGTTATCCTTACTAGTTCTCTGTACAAGTTGTATGTACGAGTTGTATGTACTTATTATATGTACAAGTTGTATGTACTAGTTGAATGTACTAGTTGTATTTACTATTTTGTATGTACAAGTTTTATGTGTATGTTCTAGTTATCCTTACTAGTTCTCTGTACAAGTTGTATGTACGAGTTGTATGTACTTATTATATGAACTAGTTATATGTACTAGTTGTGTGTACTAGTTGTATGTACCAATGGTAATCACTAGTTATAGGTACTATTTCTATGTACCGGGTGTATGTAACTGTTGTATGAACGACTTGCACAGGCGCTGTATGGTTGTTCCGCATTAAATTACGTTAACGGTTAATGCTTTTACAAGTTAATTTCTCAGCATAGGAATAACTAATGCCTTTTAAAATTATATTTAAAGTCTTTATGGTTAGAATAATAGTTTTACAAATTTTGAAGGGCATCGAATAAACGTTTTCATCGAAATTCTCTGCAGAATTAGCACCCGTTTAAACAGTCATAAGGTTTGTGTTTAGTTTTTGGAAGAGCTACAGCCAATTGCTGTACATCATTTGAATCCTTAGAGGTTAAACTAAAAATCTGTCAGCCTCAGTTTTAATACAGCTTACCTTTCTCGAGATAATAAAGAAAATGTCACTATTAAGTGTAATTAACAAGAACAAATATGGCCATAACTTGACTAATGAAGAAGGAATCGAAACCGTGGCCAACAATTTTGTAGAGCAACACTTACTGATCACTATGAAACCATCGGCGTTGTCCAACTGTTCTTCTAGACTAAGCACAAAACGATTTTCTTCACAACAACACTTCGCCGACATTTTCGGCAGTTGCAACGATATTCATAAATACAGTTAAATAAATTCATTGTCATTTAACACCTATCGTGTTTCGTCTAACGCAAATACAGTTAACGGTACTTTCAGAAGTGCAATAGTTGGCGCTCATTAGCTGGGCGTACGTATGCATATATTTACAGCTTTGGCTAAAGTGTTACTTTATTTCTCAAGTGAAAATCGCCTAAAATCGTTCAAAGAAATGCCAAGAAAAGCTAAAGTAATTTGTGGAAGTTGCACGCCAATTAGTTTGACCTTCAATTGTGGATTTGCTCGCGTTGTTGCTTATTATTTATTCGCCAAGAAAAGGTAAGTGTTTCGAATTGGGTGAATTGGGTCTTACTAGGGAGTCTTTAAAACGCAGAATCTGTATGGAATAGCAGAATAACTACAATGGTAGATACCGAACCAACAACTTCACTTGACGAAATAACTTTAAAAAGACATGGAAAGTAGATCAGCCAGGGTTCATATATATAAAATAAATTATTAAATAAATACAATTATAAATAGAAAAATAGAAAATTACATTACAAACTATACATGGATAAATACAAGAAAAATAGAATAATACAATAAAAATATTACAAGATTTAACATTCTTCTGTTTCCTCTTCCTTTTACTGGTACCTGAAAGGAAGACCACATGTCAACTTTAATCACTGATATATGTTCATCACACATCACATTTAGAGAGAAGTCTGGGAAACCAAAAGATTAGCTACTCTAAATTCAGATGACGTGAGCACTACTACACCTAAGGATACCACCAATCGGGACACAACAATGGACACTAGCAACCTATCATCAGGTACAGTAATTAGTGACCAGTCAACGACACTAGAAGTCCCAAACCCAAAAAATCTAATTGAACTTAATCATTCACAAAAGATTCAGTGGTTTAGGGATATTTTTAACCACCCTACCTATCTCTCGAACTGTAATGAACTATTCAATGAGTATGAATCCCGCAAATGTACTAAATTTGAAGACCAAATGAACAGAATTCTTCCCAGCTTAATGAGTGGCTGGAGGTCATCTGCTATCAAGCATGGCTATATGGAAACATTTTCAATTAATGTATGGCAGTCTTTGTCTGACAAAGAGAAAAGTAACCACAGTCTAATTAACTGTGAGGCCTGCTATTTAAGTACTTTTCAGCACAGAAGGCTTTTCATCGTAAGCCCATATTTGAAAGTAAAAATGGAGGAGATGTGACCATTGCTGCTATAGTAAAAAGAATTACTGAGAACCCCTCAGCTGGAACGAGGGAGGCGCTAAGTTTGCTCAATGAAAATGTGGCTTCTGCTACTGGCCAGGATTTTAATACTCCAGTAAACCTTCACTCTAAGCAGTTAGGGTTCAGGCAGTCAGCCAAGGAGAAGTTTAAGGAAAACCTCGGTATGCTAAATAAAGTGAAAAGTGCAGGAAATGAAATGTACAAGCAAAATGCTGCCTTGACTATGCTTGCAGAAAATGAGACCCCTAGGAAACGAAAATCCTATTTCCAAGGATCACAGGCAGAAACAGTGTTTCAAAAATTGAAAGAGGTCATTGCAGAAGAAAGGACCATTAAATGGAAGCAATTTTCCAAAGAATGTGGTTTAAACAGTTTGGATGGGGGTGCCAGAGTAAAGCTTTTTGCTCTTGAGAAAGGACTAGATATTTCTAAACTAGAAGAAACTGCAAATTTTACAAGAAAACTCAGAAGAATAATGCCTGGAAGCCAAGGAAGAATCTCATACCCATGCCCTCCAGCTTTAGAAGACGTAAATGATCACATTAAGCAAATGCTAGCAGAAGGTAAACTCAACATAGGGCAGCCATGTGTACCAATAACACTTGAAAGGTACACGCCTGATGGGAACATAGAAGTAACACAAGTCCATGGTAACAAAATTCCAATGAATGAAATTCGCCAAAAACTGTTAAACAAGCAACTGAAAAATATGAGACTGAATAAAGATGAGAATATTAACAATATACCTACCTCTGAGATCAAATCGGTATTAAACAAACACACAAATATTGATACCAAATCCCTTACAAGGTCTGAACTTGAAAGTTCATTCAAAATATTGGAAAGGACTAGAAATCTGGTAATGTGGCATGACCACTCTACTTTACTGTCCTATGGACTTCTACTTATTACAATTAAAACAGTCTATGACCCTGCTGTGTTTTACACAAATGAGGAACTAAAGAGTACTGATCATGAGAAGTTGTTTATTCAGGAAATCATAGAAAAGCCTGAAATACACATTGTAGGCTTTTCAACATCTAGTCCTAGCTCTCAGGCTAATTTCATTCCTGATAGGCTTGACTGTTTGACAGATTTAAATGAAATAATTAAAACACCTACTGGAATAGAAAAAACTGACAATATGAGATTTTTTATTGGTGACAAGTCTGCTGTGCAATTTGAAGGGGGAACACAGCAAGGGGGCAATTTTCCATGTAGTTGTGGTGTACATTTGAAAAAATTTGAAGACCAAGCAGTTACTTTAAGACATTCACCTAAATCTTTGAAAGAAATGCAAAAAGGTACATTTGGAAAACAGCTCAATGTTTTAAAGCCTTTTTCTAGGCTAACTAAAAGCGATATATTGATGGAACTTGATAAAAGAGGCCACAGGGATGTGATTATCTAACTAAGCCCCAACTTGAAAATCTTCTTAGGAATACGTTAACAGGCGTACAAAGAGTACCTGCCTTGCTTTTACCTAACCCCACAGTTAATCTGGAAAGCCTAAACTTACAGAGCTACAGTGTAATGGTCTGTGGGCCCCTTCATGACTTCAAGGGTTATGCTATGCACCTGATAAACAAGGTTTCGAAGATAAGCCATCTGTCTTCTTCCATAAAACATAAAATTAAAGTATACATAACTAAGTCTCTCCAGGGTGAACATGTCTCAGGGTCTGACATTAGGTGTGCTGTGTTGCACATATACCAAATACTAGTTAAATCAAATGCCAGCTGGAAAATGCAAACCTTGTTTTTAAGCTTAACACATATAAGTCAAGTACTTTACTCTAGTGATACTGAAAGATGTGCTAAACAAATACTTAAATTTTGCAATTGCTGCTGGTTGCATCACGAGTTAAGTGTAGAATTATTTCCACAGCCTAGTGAAACTGCTCTCCATGGAATAAACTTCCATGCATTGTTGACACATGCTCCTGTTCAACAGGAGATAATCTGTAATAGATCTATCAACACAGAAAGTGAAGAACAGATCTTTCAAAAGGCAAAGAGGTGTGTCCGGGACACCAGTAATAGAAAGGCTAACACCCCTATTCCTAATCTTTTAATGAGATTAGAGGCTAAAGAGATTTTATATAACTCGACAGCTACTACTGTGTATGAAAGTGATACACGAATTAAGAAGGTGGCTAAACTATTGCCTGCATACAATGGGACTGAAATTTCAATTACTTTCATTAAAGACAGGCCATACCAGTGGCAGCCTCATCTAGAGAGAATATCCCCTTTCCTGCTACTTGGAAGAGGTCACTGGTGGGATTTAAATGAGGATCAAACCCACATTGTATTTAGAGATGGTGACTCAGATACAGAAACCTTGCCAAATGGCCCAAATATATTGCATTTCAGAAGTGACACCAGAGAAGATGTCATTGAACGTTCAAAATGTTCATTTTGCTAGCTCATTGCTGAGAAAAGGGACATTCCTTGTTTCAGCATCAGAATGTATTCAGAACTAGGTGCTATGTTATTTATAATTTAATAGAATGCTATACATTGTCAATTAAAAACATTCCTATTTTTCAATAAACCATGGTATGTTAAGGAACTACATATGTGACATGCCATACGCATGTATGCTGAAAGATGGGCCTGCAGATGAACAATGAAAATGCGCTTGTTCTTAAAATAGGCCATTCCATTGATATGAACATTGTCATTAATGAACTATATGGCATGTTATTGTCCAATGCATACGTGACTATATGTCAACACGCCTTTAAAGATAGGTGTTACATGCAGGTGTAAATGGGGAAGTCAAAATCCAGTTAATTGGAGTAATTCTGATTGGTTGATTGGTGAATTAACTATAAATCCAATTGGTCCATTAACTTATAATTTCATTGGCTGAGATTAAAATAATGATATCCAAAAGAAAACTATTTAAAGAGTAAGCAACTGCAAGATAGCATCAAATTTTAATAAAGAAGAATATCGATCAGATTGAAATATGGAAGGAAAGCGAAGTACTGGGTACCATCCCTACAGGAAAGAATTCAATGAGACCCCTGGCTAATATTATTACAAAAGAAGGGAGGACAGGAGAGCCATGGCTGAGGCATTCTCATACTATGAGAAACCAAGTCAAAAAAGGAGGCAGACAGCAAAAGGAGGCAGGAAGCATTTGAAAAAAGGGTATAGGAAGAAATTGAGAGGAGGTTGAAGGCATGAGAGTGTCAAAAATGAAGTGTCCAGAAGGTTAAATGAAGAAGTCAAAAAAATAATTATAGCAATTGAGCGAGAATAACTATTGAAGGAAGAAGTACGCCCGAAAAAAGTTGAGAAGGAAGAGAATGAGAAGAAGAAGCGGCTAGATGAGGTAGAAACCCGTGTAGGAATGGTTTTAAGTAGAATAAACAATCACTAGCTATATAGTATTAGGCACAACGTTTATTTATTATCCCATCATTCATTTAGCCTACACACTATTATCTTCTATTATTTTTGTATTATAAATTAATAATTTTAAATGAAGAATAACGTGAGGTAATTTAACACTAAAGGAAAATACTCAAGACCAGTATGCATAGCTGGTGGTAGAATTTAGCAATATTTAAAACACATTTTAACTATGTCAGTCTTGTGTGTCACTTGTTTTTTCCTCCTGCACAAGCAGAGTCAAGATTGGTTCAAAAAATAGATAAATATCAGTGTAATCCTATGTCAGTAGTGGCTTAATAAAAGCCTTTTAATGAAAGCAAGATATCCAAATGCATTCTATCAATAAGGCCACTTCAACTTAATCTTATGTTTCTCGGGCGACTTGTGTTTAAGAATAGGGTCGGTAGGTTTTAATATAGGGTTGGTCGGGCCCAAGAAACAGAAAATCAAGTTGAAGTGGCCTAACATGGAAGGCAAACAATATGAAGGAAAATAATAAACAGAATATACATTGGCCTACAGGCATTTACTAGAAGAAATATAAACAAACGGCATGAATTAAAACTATGAAGCTCTTAAACAACAACGTGTCAAAGTAAGAGGGAACTCACCGATTGAAGGCCTAAATTATTCACTTGTGAGACTTCGCTGGCTGGCGAGGCTTCTTCTTCACTGGCTGGCGAGGCTTCTTCTTTGTGAGGCTGGCGAGGCTTCTTCTTTGTGAGGCTTCGATTGATCACACACCACGTGTTTGAGGTTGAATACCTGGTAACGCTTGGTTAACGTATTGATTTCTTCCGGTTTGTAACTGATAACGCTAAATACCGCATTCACTCTAACGAGTAAAAACGAACATTCTTTACTAATTAGCCATTGTTATGTGACGATCGCTATAATGCAGCCTATCCCTCAGGAACAGCCATAAGGTACCAGTGTGTATATATTAGTTGTATGTATTAATTATATGAACTAGTTGTTATCACTAGTTACACTGGTACCTTATGACTGTTCCTTAGGGATAGGCTGCCGTATAGCGATCAACACGTAACAAGCGATAATTAATAAAGAATTTTCGTTTTCAATCGTTAAGAGTGAATGCGTCATTTAGTGTTATCGGTTACACACTGGAAGGAATTTAAAATCGTCCATTGTTAAATTGGTTATAGCATCCTTTGGCTTAATTGATTTACATATCGTATATTATCATCTCGCTTCGTATCATTGTCTTATAATCGTCTCACTTCGTATCCTTTTAATGTTTTATTTAATCGTCTCACTTCGTACGTATTGTATTATACAATTAATGTAAAGCTATAAAATGATTCACTTCTCTAGCTATCGTCGAATACTTACTTTTTACGTACCTTTTGTTAACGAATAATTCGTATGCAGCAACTCTTGCAAAGCCGCAGTTAAACTTCAGAGTAATCTGATTATCGACTGATATCCCTCTTGCCTTTTTGGGGGGCATAATCTTCTCTGTTGTAGACGAAAATTCGAAAATTGGCGATCCTTAGTGTGAATAACACCTTACGGCGATCCTCGATCACTTGCGTCAACATACATACATACATGTATACCAGTTACACAACTTAGGATTTGCGCAATATTAACATCCGGCTATAAAATTTCACCGTTTGCGTTTCAAATGTGTAAATCATCCCATGAATAAACTTATTTGCTAATGAATATGATTTAAATGTTAAGAAATGGCGTCTGTTGCAGAAGTGAAGGAAAATTGCCTATGCGCTTAAGCTAGAAGATCCTCATAGTCGCGTAGTCAGCTTCAATGGATTCAGTGAGTGTCATTTAATAAGAATTAAGAAGTCCGTTTGCGTCTGAGCTTTATTTCCCAAGATATGAAAGATTAAATTGCATTTACTAATCTATTAAAAGTGTATTTTCACAGTTTTCTTCTCAACGGATGGGCGAATCGAAACGGACTTCTTAATTTTGTTAGAATACATTGTAACCTTTCCAATAAAGTATAGAACGTAGTTCTAGCTTTTTCCTAGACTAAGCGCATAGTGTCTGAGAGTTTTAAAATCGGCCCTTTTTAACACGTTATATCTTCGATATTGGTTGTTCAATCTCGCTCAAATTTTTGATTTCGCTGACATTTAAATAAGCGCTTCGATGTATACCAGTTTAAGTTAGCAAATCGTTTCTGTTAGAACGAAACTTGCTTTTTAAAGTGTTTATAAAAAAACCTAAAAACACGCAGATCAGTCATATGGCACCTGTGTATGGGTACTAGTTGTACGGACTCGTTATATGTACCAGTTCTTTGTACTACTTGTATGTACCATTTGCATGTACTCGTTCTATGTACCATTTGCATGTGCTAGTTGTATGGACTAGTTGTATGTACTATTCATATGTACAAGTTATATGTGCATGTTCTAGTTTTCCTTCCAGTTCTATGTACAAGTTGTAAGTATGAGTTGCATGTACTAGCTGTATGTACTAGTGGTAATCACTACTTATAGGTACTTGATATATGAACAAGTTTTGTGTACTAGTTGCACGTACTAGTTGTATATTCTAGTTGTATGTACTAGTAATATGTATTGGTTGTATGTACTGGTTGTATGTACTAGTTGTATGTACTGGCTGTATGTATTATTTATTTGTACTAGTTGTATGTACTAGATGTATGTACCAGTTGTATATACCAGTTGTATGTACCACTTGCATGTACTAGTTGTATGTACCAGTTGCAGGTACTAGTTGTATATACCAGTTGCATGTACTAGTTGTATGTACCAGTTGCAGGTACAAGTTGTATATACCAGTTGCAAGTACTAGTTGTATGTACCAGTTGCATGTACTAGTTGTATGTACTAGTTGTAAGTACTATTTCATATGTACAAGTTATATGTGTAGGTTCTAGTTATGCCTACTAGTTCTATATACAAGTTGTATGTACGAATTGTATATAATAAGCGTATGAACTAGTTATATGTACTAGTTTATTGTACTATATAGTTTCATGTACTAGTGGTAATCCCTACTTATAGGTACTATTTCTATGTACTAGCTGTATGTAGTAGTTGTATGTACTAATTGTATGAACTACTTATGTATATTAGTTGTATGTATTAATTATATGTACTAGTTGTAATCACTAGTTGTGCATACTAGTTGTACGGACTGGTTATAAGTACCAGTTGTTTGTACATACATACAATTTGTATGTACTAGATGTATGTTCTAGTTGTATGTACCAGTGGTATGTACTAGTTGTATGTACCAGTTGCATGAACTAGTTAAATGTACTAGTTGTATGTACTATTCATATGTACAAGTCATATGTGTATGTTCTAGTTATCTTTACCAGTTCTATGTACAAGTTTTATGTCATCGATGTATGTACTAGTTGTACATACTAGTTGTATGTACTGGTAGTATGTACTAGTTGTATGTATTGGTTGTATGTACTAGTAGTACGTACTGTTTGAATGTACAAGTTATATGTACTAGTTATACGTGTATGTTCTAGTTATATGTACTAGTGGTATGTACAATGTGTATGTACTAGATGTGTGTTCTGGTTGTATTTACCAGTTGTATGTACTAGTTGTATGTACCAGTTGTATGTACTAGTTAATTGTACTAGTTTTATGTACTATTTATATATACAAGTTTTATGTGTATGTTCTAGTTATCATTACTAGTTCTATGTACAAGGTGAATGTACTAGTTGTATTAACTAGTTATATGTACTAGTTGTATTAACTAATTATATGTACTAGTTGTATATACTAGTTGTAGGTACTAGTGGTAGTTACTAGGTATAAGTACTAGTTATATGTACTAGTTGTAGGTACTAGTTGTAAATACTTGTTTTATATTCTAGTTTTTTGTATATACTTGTAATATGTACTGGCTGTATGTACTAGTTATATGTACTTGTTGCATGTCCTAGTTTTATATACTAGTTTCATATACTAGTTATATACTAGTTGTATGTACTAGTTGCATATACTACTTATGTACTAGTTGTACGTACTGGTTGTATGTACTGGTTATATGTACTAGTTGTATGTACTGGTTGTATGTACTATTCATATGTAATAGTTGTATGTGTATGTTCCAATTATATGTACTAGTTGTATGTAAATGTTTTATGAACTAGTTGTTGTTGTACTATTAATATGTACTAGTTATATGTTAGTTATATATTCTAGTTTTATGTGCAAGTTGTATGTACTAGATGTATGTACTAGTTGTATGTACAAGTTGTATCTTCTAGTTGTACGCACTAGTTGAATGTATTGGGTGTATGTACTTCTTGTATATACTAGTTGTATGTACTAGTTATATGTAAAGTTATATGTGTATGTTCAAGTTATCTCTACTAGTTGAATGTACAAGTTGTTTGTTGTAGTTATATGTACTAGTTGCAAGTACTAGATATATGTACTTGGTGGACGTAGTAGTTGTAATTATTAGTTGTAAACACTAGTAGTAAACCAGTTATAAGTACTCTTTGTATGCACTGGTTCTATGTTCTAGACATATGTACTTGTTGTATGGAATAGAGTATGTGCTAATTATATATATTAGTTGTATGTGGTAGTTGTATATATTAGTTGTATGTGCTAGTTTAATGTACTAGTTGCAAATACTAGTTGTATGTACTAGTTATAGTACTAGTCGTATGTACTTATTGAATGTACTAGTTGTATGTATTAGTTGTATAATCTAGTTGTATGTACTAGTATTATGTACTGGTTGTATGTACTAGTTATATGTACTAGTTGCATATACTAGTTATGTACTAGTTGCATGGCCTAGTTTTATGTACTGGTTGTATGTACTAGTTGTAGGTACTAGTTGTAATCACTAGCTATAGGTACTAGTTATAAGTGCTAGTTGTAGGTACTAGTTGTAGGTAGTAGTGTTAAGCACTAGTTGAATATACTAGTTGTAGGTACTGGTTGTATGTACTGGTTGTATGTACTATTTATATGTACTAGGTATATCTACTAGTTATATGTACTATTTATAAATACTAGTTATATGTACTATTTATATGAACGAACTATATGTGTAAGTTCTAGTTATATGTACTAGTTTTAGGTGCACGTTGTATGTACTAGATGTATGTACTAGTTGTATGTACAAGTTGTATGGAGTAGTTGTATGTATTAGTTGTAAGTGCTAGTTTTACGTACTACTTGCTTATACCAGTTGTTTGTACTGGTTGTATGTACTATTTATAGGTATAAGTTATATGTGTATGTTCTAGTTATCTCTACTATTTGTATGTACTAGTTGTTTGTACTAGTTGTATGTACTGGTTGAATGTACTGGTAGTATCTCCTATTAGTATGTACTAGTTGCATGTACTAGTTGTAATCACTAGTTATAGGTATTAGTGGTATGTACTAATCAAATGTACTAGTTGTACGTACTAGTTATATATTCTAGTTGTATGTACTAGTAATATGTACTGGTTTTATGTACTAGTTATATGTACTAGTTTCACATACTTGTATGGACTAGTTGTATGTACTGGTTGTATGTACTGTTTGTATGTACTATTTGTATGTACTAGTTGTAGGTACTAGTTGTAATCACTAGTTATAGGTACTAGTTATATGTATTAGTTGTAGGTACTAGTTGTAGGTACTAGTTGTATGTACTAGTTGAATGTAATTGGTGTTTTTACTAGTTGTATGTATTAGTTGTATGTAATAGTTGTATGTTTTAGTTATGTCCTACTTTTATGTACTAGTTGCATACACTAGTTGTATGCACTAGTTGTATGTACTATTTATATGTTCTAGTTATATGTGTATGTTCTAGTTATTTATACTAGTTAAATGTACAAGTTGTATGTAATAATTATATGTGCTAGTTGTAGTTATTACCTGTAAACACTAGTTATTGTGAACCATATATATCTACTATTTGCATGCACTTCTTGTATGTTCTAGTCGTATGAACTGGTTGTATGTATTGGTTGAATGGACTAGTAGTATGTACTAGTAATATGCACTAGTTGTAGATTCCAGATGTATGTACTAGTAATATGTACTGGTTGTATGTTCTAGTTATATGAAAAATCTAATATACCATTTTCCTACATGCTATATGCCTATTCTGTAAAAAGAGCCTATAGGGGAACTAAACCTAAAGAGAGCTTTAGATGAAGATACAGGAGTCTTTTCTTCCTTCTTTTCCCTTCTTTCATCTTCTTCTCCACTGGGTCAGACAGCCGTTGCACTGGTTGTATGTCCTAGTTTTATGTTCTAGTTGCATATGCTAGTTGTATGTACTAGTTGTATGTACGAGTTGTACGTACTAGTTGTATGAACTAGTTACATGTTTTGGTTGTATGTACTGAATGTATGTCCTAGTTGTATGAACTAGTTACATGTTTTGTTTGTACGTACTGGATGTCTGTACTAGTTGTACGTACTAGTTGTATGAACTAGTTATATGTACTGGTTGTATGTATTTGTTATATGAACTAGTTGTAATCACTAGTTATGGGTACTAGTTGTATATACTAGGTGTGTATTCTAGTTGTATGTATTCGTTGTATGTGGTAGTTGTGTACACCAGTTATATAAGTACGTTCTAGTTAAATGTACTAACTGTATGTACTAGTTATATGTACTAGTTGTATGTAATAGTTTTATGTTCTAGTTGCATATACTAGTTATGCACTAGTTGTATATACTAGTTGTATGTACTGGTTGTATGTACTGGTTGTATATACTAGTTGTATGTACTAGTTATATGTACTAGTTGTATGTATTAGTTGCATGTATGTTCTAGTTGCCTATACTAGTTATGCACTAGTTGTATGTACTAGTTGTATGTACTGGTTGTATGTACTGGTTGTATGTACTAATTGTATGTACTAGTTGTATGTGCTAGATGTAAGTATTGGCTGAATGTACTGGTTGTATGTACTAGTTCTATGTACTAGTTCTATGTACTAGCTGTATGTAGTAATTGTAAGTACTAGTTGTATAAACTATATGTGTATTCTAGTTGTATGTACTGGTTGTGTGTGGTAGTTGTGTGCACCAGGTATATAAGTTCGTTCTAGTTATATGTACTATCTGTATGTACTAGTTGTATATATTAGATATACGTACTGGTTTTATGAACTAATTAAATGCACTAGTTGTACGTACTCGTTATATGTAGTAGTTGTATATTCTAGTTATATGTACTGGTTTCATGTACTAGCTATATGTACTAGTTGTACGTACTCGTTATATGTACAAGTTGTATATTCTAGTTATATGTACTGGTTGTATGTACTAGTTATATGTACTAGTTGTATGAATTAGTTGTATGTACAAATGGTAATCACTAGTTATCCTTACTAGTTCTATGTACAATTTGTATGTACGAGTTGTATATTCTAGTTATATGTACTGGTTGTATGAACTAGTTCTATGTACAAGTTGTATGTACAAGTTGTATATTCTAGTTATATGTACTGGTTGTATGAACTAGTTATATGTACTAGTTGTATGTACTAGTTATATGTACCAATGGTAATCACTAGTTATAGTTACTAGTTATATGTACTATTTCTATATACTAGCTGTATGTAATAGGTGTATGTACTAGTTGTATGAACGACTTGTATATATTAGTTGTATGTTTTAAATATATGTACTAGTTGTAATCACTAGTTGTGCATACTAATTGTACGGACTGGTTATAAGTACCAGTTGTTTGTACTTCTTGTATGTACCATTTGCATGTACTCGTTCTATGTACCATTTGCATGTGCTACATGTATGTTCTAGTTGTATTTACCAGTTGTATGTACTAGTTGTGTGTACTATTCATATGTACTAGTTGTATGTAAAAGTTTTATGCCCTAGTTGTTGTTTGTACTATTTATTTGTACTCGTTATATGTGTATGTTCTAGTTATAGGTACTAGTTAAATGTATTAGTTGTAGGTACTAGTTGTAAGTACTAGCTGTATGTACTTGGTGTATTTACTAGTTGTATGTATTAGTTGTATGTAATAGTTGTATGTATTAGTTGTATGTAATAGTTGTATGTTTTAGGTGTATGTGCTAGTTTTATGTACTAGTTGCATACACTAGTTGTATGTACTACTTGTATGTACTAGTTGTATGTACAAGTTGTATCTTCTAGTTGTACGCACTAGTTGAATGTATTGGGTGTATGTACTTCTTGTATATACTAGTTGTATGTACTATTTATATGTAAAGTTATATGTGTATGTTCAAGTTATCTCTACTAGTTGAATGTACAAGTTGTTTGTTGTAGTTATATGTACTAGTTGTAAGTACTAGATACATGTACTTGGTGGACGTAGTAGTTGTAATTATTAGTTGTAAACACTAGTAGTAAACCAGTTATAAGTACTCTTTGTATGCACTGGTTCTATGTTCTAGACATATGTACTTGTTGTATGGAATAGAGTATGTGCTAATTATATATATTAGTTGTATGTGGTAGTTGTATATATTAGTTGTATGTGCTAGTTTAATGTACTAGTTGCAAATACTAGTTGTATGTACTAGTTATAGTACTAGTGGTATGTACTTATTGAATGTACTGGTTGTATGTACTAGTTATGTACCAGTTGAAAATACTAGTTGTATGTACTAGTTGTATGTATCAGTTTTATGTACTAGTTATGATGTACTCGTTCTATGTACTAGATCTACTTACTAGCTGTAGTACTAGTTGTATGTACTAGTTGTAGGTACTAGTTGGATGGACTAGCTGTATGTCCTAGCTGTATGGACTATTTGTATGTACAAGTTGTATATACTAGTTCTAAGTGCTAGTTTTATGTACTAGTGGTATGTACTAGTTGTATGTACTAGTTTTATGTACTACTTGTTAGTACTAGTTGTATTTATATACTAGTTGAATGTACTAGTTGTATGAAGTAGTTGTATGCAGTAGTTGCACGTACCAATTGTTTATACTAGTTTGATGTACCAGTTGTTTGTACTGGTTATGTACAAGTTGTATGGACTCGCTACTTACTAATTGTATGTTGTATATGTATGTACAAGTGTTTTGTACGCGTTCTATTTACTAGTTTTATGTACTAGTTGTATGTACTAGCTATTTACTAATTGTATGTAGTAGATGTATGTACTAGTTTTATGTACTAGTTTTGTACCAGTTGAATGTACTAGTTATATATGTATGTACTAGGTATATGTACTAGTTTTATGTACTAGTTATATGTATTAGTTATCATGTACTCGTTCTATATAGTATATACTAGTTCTACTTAATAGTTTTAGAACTAGGTGTATGTACTAATTTAAAATGTATGTACAAGTTGTATATACTAGTAGGAGGTCCTAGTACTAGTTCAACTAGATACTAGTTAGGTTCTGTATGTTATATTCATAGGTACTAGTTGTATGTGCTAGTTGTATGAACTAGTTGTATGTACTATGCTATGTAATATTTATATGTACTAGCTATATGTGTATGTACTAGTTATATGTACTAGTTGTATGTACTAGTTGTATGTTGTAATTGTAAGAACTAGTTTTATGTCCTTGTTGTATGTACTAGTTATATACTAGTTGTATGTATTAGTTGTTTATACTAATTGTATGTACTAGTTGTGCGTATTAATTGTATGTATTATTTATGTACTAGTTGCATGTACTAGTTCTAATAACTAGTTGTATGTACTAGTACTGGTAATATTTACTAGTTGTAGGTACTAGTTTTATGTACCAGTTGTATGTACTAGTACAAGTTATATTTACTAATTATAGGTATTATTGTATATAGTAGTTTTTTGTTCTAATTGTTTGAACTAGCTGTATGTACTAATTGTAAACTACTTGTATGTACTAGTTGTATGTACTGTTTGTAGGAACTTATTGTATGTACTAGGTGTATGCACTATTTATAGGTACCAGGCTTATGTGTATATACTAGTTATATGTAGTAGTTGGGTACTAGTTATAGGTACTTGTTTGATGTACTAGTTGTATATACTAGTTTTATGTACTAGTTGTAGGTTCTGGTATTAGTAAAACTATGTACTAAGTAGGTACTCGTATGTACTAGTACTAATTAAATTAACTAGTTTTAAGTACTAGTTATATGGACTTGTTGAATGTAATAGTTGTATGTATTTGTATGTACTAGTTTTATGTACTAGTTTAATATTCTATATTTATGTACTAGTTATATGTGTATGTTCTAGTCATATGTACTTGTTCTAGTCATAGGTAGTTGTAAGTACAAGTTGCATGAACTAGTGGTATGTACTAATACTGATAATATTTACTAATTGTAGGCACTAATTATATTTACTAGTTGTATGTCCCAGTTGTTTGTACTAGTTGTATGTACTTGATGTATGTACTAATTGTATGTAATAATTCTATGTACTAGTTGGAGTTCTAGTTTAATGTACGTACTATTTATATGTACTAGTTATATGTGTATGTTCTAATCATAGGTTCTAGTTGTAAGTACAAGTTGTGGGAACTAGTTGTTAGTACTAGTTGTATGTGCCAGTTGTATGTACTAGTTGTATGTACTAGATGTATGTACTAATTCTATGTAATACTTCTATGTACTAGTTGGAGTTTTAGTTTAATATACGTACTATATATATATATTATAAGGTGAACTGGGAGAAGTTGTGGTCTTGTCTACAGAGTGTGGGTGTGATTGGCAGGTTTCTCAGGTTTCTACAGGCTCTTTATGAAAGGAACATGTGCAGGGTGAAAGTGAAGGGGCATATTAGTGAGGAGTTTGAGGTGCACACAGGGCTACGGCAGGGATGCGTCTTGTCCCCATTACTCTTCTCCCTATATATTTACAGTGCTGTTAAGAGGTTGAAGGAGGAGAGGTGTGGTGTAAAGTGTGGAGATGAGATTGTCCCTGGCCTGCTATTTGCAGATGATACCTGCTTGGTAGCATCAGATGTGTCTGGCATAACTAGGAGTTTAGAGGTATTGGTGGAGTGGTGTGAAGAATGGGATGTGAAGATTAATGTGGCAAAGTCTGGCATCATGCATATCCACAAGAAGAAAGCAGAACGATGTGAGGTAGTGTACGAGGTGGAGGGTGAGAAAATCGCGATGGTATCATCCTATAAGTATTTAGGCTGCATGGTCGATGAGTATCTAGAGCTGACAGAGATGGTGAGAGATAAGGCAGAGAGTGGGAGGAGAGCCCTAGGAGCTTGTCTCCAGAGATGTCGGGCAGAGATTGGAGATGTTGGAGTTGGCGTTTTCCAGAAATTGATGGGATCTCTTGTGGAGTCAGGTATGATGTATGGGGTCGAAGTATGGGGTTGCTCTAGTCATTTGGAACCCATTGAACGTGTTCAGTTACGTGCTCTCCGTCAGTTCTTTGGGGTGGGCATACTTCACCCCAAGGTATCCTTGTTATTTGAAATGAGGGTCTTACCTGTTGTGTGGGAGGTGAAGATGCATTGTGTGAGGTTCTGGTTGAAGGTTTTGACAAGTGAGATGTACAAAGGAAGGTAGTTAAGGAAGATAGCAAGACAGGCAGTGGAGTGTGGCAAGGGAATATGGGTAAAGAATATGGCTAAATGTTTTGTTGAGTTTGGGTGGCAAGGTATGGATGGAAATGCCATAAAGGACCTTAGTGAGCCAGAGATTAGAGATATGCTATCAAGTATTGCCTGGAGGGAGGTTAGATACAGGTGGCAGAAGGAGATGGAGGAGAAGCCGAAGCTAGGGATGCTGAATGAAATAGCAGCCCTTGAGGGTGAGTCAAGTTGTGCAGTTTTGGGAAGGAAGAGAGACAGGAATATGATGATGAAGTTAAGGGGAGGTACAGTGGCATTCCAGATAGAAGTGGGAAGGTGGAAAGGAGTGGTGAGGGAAGAGAGGCTATGCAAGGAATGCAATAGTGGAGAAGTGGAAGATGTCTGCCACTGGATGCTCCGTTGCCATGCTTGGGACATCGTGAGACGGCCCCTGATGAAGCAAGTCAGCCAGTATGATGGTTTCCAAGGACAGTGTCTTGAGAAGCAGACTGCACTTATTCTATCAATGGCATGCACCAACTATTCTATTTTAAACTATATCAGTGCAATGTGGTGTGCCAGATTTCGCCTGTGATGTGAACAAACTATATTATATATATTATTTATATTTATTGTCATTTTTTAGTGCTACATTGGACTTTTGTAATGTCCTAGCACCTGTTGGTGTGGTGCACTCTAATCTTGATATTGATATACTAGTTATATGTGTATGTACTAGGTATATGTACTTGTTGTATGTACTAGTTGTATGTACTAGTTGTATGTACTAGTTGTGTGTACTAGTTGTGTCTACTACTTGTATGTATTAGTTGTATGTACTAGTTGTAAGTGCTACATACTAGGTGTATGTAGTAGTTGTATGGACTAGTTCTATGTACTAGTTGTATGTGCTAGATACTAGTTGTATTTAGTAGGTGTATGGACTATATAGTTCTATGTACTAGTTCCGTGTACCAGTTGAATGAACTAGTTGTATTTAATAGTTTTATGTACTAGTTGTATGTACTAATTGCATGTACTAGTTGTATTTAATAGTTGTATTTACTAGTTTTAGGTCCTAGTTGTATGTACTAGTTGTATGTACTAGTTGCATGTATATACTAGTTGTATTTACTAGTTGTATGTTCTATTTACATGTAATAGTTATATGTGTATGTACTAGTTATATGCAGTAATTGTTTGCACTATATATTTATATGAACTAGTTGTAGGTAATAGTGGATTTTACTAGTTGCATTTTCTAGTTGTATGTACTAGTAACTAGTTTTAGGTACTAGTTCTATGTACTAGCTGTAGGTACTATTCATATGTACTAGTTAAATGTGTATGTACTAGTTATATGTAGTAGTTGTGTGTATATACATACAATTAGTACATACAATTAGTTACTAGTACATTCAACTAGTTACTAGTATATACAAGTAGTACATAATACTACATACAACTAGTACATACAACAAGGACATACAGATAGTTACAAGTACACACAACTGGTACATACAACTAGTACATACGACTAGTTACTACTACATACACCTTGTCTATACAACTAGTACATACAACTAGTAACTACAACTAGCACAAATAACTAGTGTATACAACAATTGAACACAACTGGTACATACAAGTAGTACATATAATTACATACAACTAGTTCAAACAACTAGTATATACATAAAATTAGGACATACAGATAGTTAATAGTACATTCAACTAGAACATACAACTAGTACATACAACTAGTTACTAGTACATACAACTAGTATATACAACTAGTACATACAATTAGTACATATAACTAGTGCATACAACTAGTACATAAACTAGTACATACAACTACTACATATAACTAGTACGTACAACTAGTTACTAGTACTTACAACTAGTTACTAGTACATGGAACTAGTAAATACAACTAGTACATGGAACTAGTAAATACAACTAGTACATACAGCTTGTACATACAACAAGTACATACAAATAGTACTCTAACTAGTACATAGAACTAGTACATATAACCAGTACCTATAACTAATAAACAAAACCAGTAGTAGGACAAAAAACTAGTACATACAACTAGTTTATATAACTAGTACATTGAACTATTACATATAACTAGTACACCCAAGTCGTACATACGAGTACATACAACTAGTTACTAGTACATAAAACTAGTACAAACAACTAGTACAAACAACTAGTAAATACAACGAGCACTTGCAACTGGTACTACAGCTAGTTCATAGAACTAGTACATACACATATAACTAGTACATATAAATAGTACATACAACTAGTACACGCAACTAGTACATACAACTTGTATATACAACTAGTTCATACATCTAGTATATAAACTATTACTTTAAACCAGTACTACAACTAGTACATAGAACTAGTATAAACAACGAGTACATAAAACTAATACATGCAACAAGTTAATACAACTAGTACATGACATGTACTAACAACTACTCCATTCAACGAGTACATACCACTTTTGCCTACAACTAGTAAACAAAACTAGTATGGTGCATACAACTAGTAATTTAAAGTAGTACCTACAACTGGTAACCTGTACATTCAACTAGGACCTACAACCAATAAATAAACTTGTACTAGTACATACAGCTAGTACCTAAAAGTAGTAAATATAACTAGTGCTTTATATACAACTAGTACATAAAACTTGTACATACAACTAGTAAATACAACTAGTTACTAGTAAATACAAATAGGACCTACAACTAGTACATACAACTATTACATACAACTAGTACATACAACTACTACATTCAACGAGTACATACCACTTTTGCCTACAACTAGTAAACAAAACTAGAATGGTGCATACAACTAGTAATTTAAACTTGTACCTACAACTGGTAACCTGTACATTCAACTAGGACCTACAACTGGTAACCTGTACATTCAACTAGGACCTACAACTAATAAATATACCTGTACTAGTACATACAGCTAGTACCTAAAAGTAGTAAATATAACTAGTGCTATTATATACAACTAGTACATAAAACTTGTACATACAACTTGTACATACAACTAGTAAATACAACTAGTTACTAGTAAATACCACTAGTTACTAGTAAATACAACTAGGACCTACAACTAGTACATACAACAAGTAAATACAACTAGTTACTAGTAAATACAACTAGGACCTACAACTAGTACATAAAACTAGTACATACAACTAGTACACACAACTACTACATACAACTAGTAAATATAAGTATTACATAAAACTATTACATACAACTAGTAAATACAACTATTTTCTAGTAATACAACTAGTACATACAACTAGTACATATAGGTGGTACATACAGCTAGTACATACAACTAGTACGTATAACTAGTACATTCAACAATTACACACAACTAGTACATTCAACTAGTACATACAATTAGTACTACAAATAGGATATATATCTAGTACATACAACTAGTACTTATAACCAGTACATACAACTAGTAACTACAACTAGTAAATATAACTAGTACATACAATTGCAAACAACTAGTACATAACGAATATATAACAGTACATACACCTAGTACATACAACTAGTACATACAACTAGTGCTTACAACTAGTACCTACATATATATACAATTAATTACTAGTACATACTACAAGTAGATACAACTAGTACATACAACTAGTAACTACAACTAGTAAATATAACTAGTACTTACAACAATTACATACAATAAGTAAATTCAATTAGTACATATAACTAGCACATACAACTAGTACATAAAACTATTACACACAACTAGTACATTCAACTAGTACACAATACTAGTACATACATCAAAGGACTAGTTCATTCAACTGGTACGTACTACTAGGACATACAACTAGTAACTACAACTAGTACAAATAACTAGTACATACAACAATTACACAAAACTAGTGCATATAAGTAGTACATGAAATGACATACAACTAGTATATACAATTATTATATACATACAATTAGTACTTACAGATAATACACGCAACTAGTACATACAACTAGTACAAACAACTAGTACATACAACTAGTACATATAACCAGAACATACAACTAACTAATAGTACATACAACTAGTACATAAAACTAGTACATTCACCTAGTACATTTAGCTGGTACATACAGCTAGTACACACAACTAGTACACACAACTAGTAAATTAAAGTAGCACATATAACCAGTACAAACCACAATTACACATAACTTGTACACACAACTAGTAAATTAAACTAGCACATATAACTAGTACAAACCACAATTACACACAACTAGTACATACAAGTAGTACCTATAATTTCATACAACTAGGACATACGACTAGTAACTACAACTAGTACATACAACTAGTACATAGGATTCACAGAAGATCAAAATATAGAAAATATATAGACTCTTAGGATCACTGATGAAGGGTGGAATTCCCAGAAACGGCTATCTGACCCAGTGGAGAAGAAGATGAAAGAAGGGAAGAGAAGGGAGAAAAGACTCCTGTATCTTTATCCAAGGCTCTCTTCAGGTTTAGTTCCCCTATAGGCTCTTAATAGAATAGGCATAGCATGTAGGAAAATGGTATCTTAGATTTTTCATATAAGCAGTGCTTTAAACTAGTACATACAACTATAACACATAACCAGTACATTCACATATAACTAGTGTATATAAATAGCACATAAAACTAGAACATACTACTAGTAAATACAAACAGTACATATTACTAGTACATATAATAGGTGAATATAACTAGTAGATACAACTAGTATTTATACATACATCTAGTATTTATACATACAACTAGTTACTAGTACATACAACTAGTACATACAACTAGTGCTGCAACTAGTACATAGAACTAGTCCGAACAACTAGTACATACAACTAGTAACTACATCTAGTAAATATAAATAGTACATACAACTAGAACATACAACTAGAACATATAACTACATACCACTAGTACATAGAACTAGTAAATACAGATTGTTAATAGTATATACAACTAGGACATACAACCAGTACATACAACTAGTACATATAATTAGTACATACAGCTAGTTACGAGATACATACAACTAGTACATAAAACTAGTAAAATAACTAGTACATAAAACAGGGGAATAAAACTAGTAGATACAACTAGTATTTATACATACAACTAGTTTCTAGTACATACAACTAGTACATACAACTAGTAACTACAACTATAGTGCATTTCACCATAAATGTAAAATTTCCAACTGTATAGTGGGGTTCAAAATAGGGCGACAAAAGTGATTAATGTGAAAAGTGAGTCTTTTTCAAACTTGCCACCAAAATAATTATGCTCATGTAACCATGGAAACGGCAAGAAAAATTGCAACACTTGTTGCTATGGCAAAATTTCGATTGCGCAATCGTGAAGAAGCAGAACAGCAGTTAAAGATAAAAGTGAATAGTGCTTGTTGAAGAAGAAACAGAGAAGCCCAAAACGCTGGCTTCTGGTAGCCCTTGTTAGCACTCAAATACCTAAGTAGCGTTTTTTTAATATGACATTTTATAAGAAGGTTATTGCGTGTTTCCATATTTCCGTACCTTGACGGCTTTTAATCGGTACTCCTTTCAAGTTAGTCTAATCGATACAGACTTTTAGTATAAGAATATTTAAGAAATATACTAAATCTTTAAGTAGCCTTTTTGCGAGTTTCGCTCTGTGTGATGAGATAGAAAGGTTTGAATTTTCATAGTCTATTTAACAACACTTTCAACAACTAATGAAGTATAGTGGTCTTTTAAAGAATCCTATATATTCTAACCTTCGTATGTGTTACTTTCTGCCAGTTTTTGTACCTTAAGCTGTAGAGTAAGCTTAGAATATCTCAATTTGAATGCGACTTCCTGTTGCCATGGCGATTAACGGTTGCGCAATCAATTTTTAGAAGAAGCAGAGAAATTGGAGTGTATTGCCAAATTTGGAAATTTCAAGCTTCTGAGTTGATGAATTTCAACCCAACGTTCTGGAGAGATGGGTAGCTATATTATCTAAAATTTTAAGGATGAAAAAAGCAATTCAATTGTTTAAAGGTGAGATATTGTGATTTTCCGTAATATCGCACCCTTTAATCTCGGAGAAATTTCTCTAGTTAACATAATGGTTTCGGTAAACTAAATACATTTTCATTAATAGTTTTAAAATATCTAAAATTTTAAGGATATTCATTGCGATATGTGTTTTCCTAACTGAGAAAACGGCTTTTAGATTTTTACTTATTTTTTACTCTATAGTTGTAAATCTTTATGTTAACATCAGTAAAGTTGTAAAATCTATAGTTTCAAACTGTGTGGCTTAAAGCAAGCTAATAGTCCTGAAATGTAAGTATAATCACTAGCGCATTTTAGGAAAAAACACCCATTGCCTATTATATCTGTTATACATTTTCCTAAGCTGACTGAGCCAGCAGCATGCCTAAAACATGATTCAATATTAGTATTGAAGATAAGAAAAGGTGATTTAGTTTTTGGAGGGAAAAGGTAAAAGTAAAATACACTTACAAAGCATAAGTGAGCATGAATATGGCAACAATATTTTTTTAAAGTGCCCAAAGCTTTGTATACAACAATGCTAAATAGAATGAAATTACTTAAGGGGCACAGGGCTATACCTGGACACGTATAAACCATCGCAACTTAAGGCTACCAGGCTGTCCACCCAGGTAAATAGCCCGAATGCCTGGGCGCATTAAGCCCTTGCCACTTAAGGCTACCAGGCTGCACTTCCCAGACAGTCACATACACAAAGTACCAAGTTTGGAGTGGGTATATTTGTTGCCATATAGTTGGTGTTGGAGGGAGGATGAGCTGCATTAGCTTGGAAGGGGAGGTCTTCGATGTGATTTGTAGACCTTGACCTATATAAATGTAGATTTGAATCAATATATATTAAATTAATCAATGGGTACATTATGACACTATATACTACATGAATTAATGTGCATGCATATTTTATGCTGTAATTTGTGATGTTATTACCTTGAATGATGAAATCTGAAAAATGAAGGGATGAAATCTGCTTCTGAGCCAGATTTCATCCCTTCTAGGTATGCTCTGATAGTCACGCACCTTCCTGAAGAACTGCCTGATTAAATCTTTATTAACCGCAACCAGGGCATTTGGGACAGTAACCCTCAATCCTGCTAATGTGTAATAACAGTTAGCTCTTGCATACTGCTTTGCTTTTGCCCAACACCTCTCAATGGGGTTTAGTTCAGGATGGAACTGCAGGCAAAAGAGGTGAGGAAGTTAACATATTTGTTATATTGAGCATATACATAGACATTGAATGGAGTTATGCATGCAATACTCACCTTAGGACAGAATAAGCATCTGTTATTTTTTGCCTTTAGGTATGCTTCTACGCTACTGATTTTTCTCTAAAATCTTCAAACTGCTCCATTTTCTTTACCATATCTTTTTTGTCATTCCCAGTGTATCCACTCCTCTTTCTCTCAGAACTAGATCTAAGCCTTTGGGAGTTCCATCCTCTAGTGTCATTTTTTGAGGGGCTCCATTGGGCAGTCTACCACAACGCATTTTTGGCTGACTCCCTCCTGGTTTTACGTTTATCCTGGCAGCTACAAATGCATTCTTTTCATAGGCTTGGTGACCACTGCTGTGATCAAAAATCCACACGAGATTGCACTTGTCCCTCGGATATTTGAATTCTGCTACCCTAACTGCTTTCCTAATGTTGGCCATGAACCTGTCATTGTCCCAGTAGCCATCCCGTTGATGTTCAATGATTTCCCTTGCCACTTTGGGATAGAAGGCATATAGTCGTCTAGCTGCTGAATGTTCTTCGTCTGTTATTCGGAGATAGCCTGAAAATTCCTCAATAAAATTACTCACCATAATTCCTTGCCCTTTTCCTTTAGGACGAACTGCTCCACTGCCTCTGGGATCCACCCATACTCTGGAGTGGGCATCATTTGCATTAAATGTGGACTCGTCGTGATATATGAAGACTACATGCTTGGACTTGGAAGTATCGCCATTATTCCAGGAAGGTATAGCATCTTGACATGTGGGCGGAGGCAAGTGGGAAGCTTCCAAAACCCTAATTTTATTTAAATATAGCATCCTGTATTGTAATACATCATCACGGTCATGCCCATCAGTGTAGCCCTGCTTGTATTGCCTATTTGTGAATCCTAACCTCTTCATGTATCTTAATGCCGTCATTTCTGAAATAGTATTTTGAAAAGAACTGTATAGCTGTAATGTCGTTAAATAATCATTAAACCAGATTTGGAATTTTTTGCTGTAAGATTGAATTTCCTGTCGTGCACCCTTTCCCTGAGCCATTTGACTGACTTTCTTGTAATATCCTCCTGATCAAGTAGTGTGTCACGTCTATACTTCCCTCGTGTACTCCTTGAAAATTCACCTTTGTTTTTGCTGAAACCACCAACCAATTTAGAAATTGTTTTCCTGGAGTATACTAGGGCTTGACCTGTTGTTTCTGCTGCTGTGGTCCTGTCTGTCAGGTGTTTTTGACGTTCATGACGATACAAGAAAATTCAAAGCATCTTTCGTTCCAAAGGAGGTTTCTTTTTGATCCAGTCCTCAATAGAAACTGTCCAATCATCCACAGAGACATTATCTTCAGTAGCATTGTCTTCAGTAGTACTCTCAGTTCCTTGTTCTTCATCACTGTCCTATAAATTATAGCATATGTATCATAATGATGTTTATATATGCTAAATATAATCTTTCTAAAGCAGTCTTTATGTGTTTAGCTATGTTTTAAATTGTATGCATGACATTAAAGTCCTTTAGAGGATTGTGCTTGTATACATTTAAAGTATAATAAAGCTATTCATAGAGGCAGATCCACGAACAAGAATGAACTAGAAGTCAAGAAGAACAAGAACAAGAATGCCAACTGCTGATATGGATCATTTCTATGCATTCATGCATGTATGTGTATAATTTATTTATTGGTGAAATTAATTATTTTAAATATTTGTTACTAACGTCAAACTCTGATTCCAAATCTGTAGTAGTTAATGGATCATGTGGTAGCAGTAAGCTATCTTCAACTCCCTCTGAAGTAGTCGTCACTGTGCTATTCTCCTGTGCAGATCTAGAAGTATTTTCTTCACTACTTCCGCTTGCCCTTGATTGAGACGTACTAGTTCCCAATTGTGACTGCCAACGTTTTGAAGACATTTTAAAGGCTCTATCTGAATGAAATCGTTTTCCACGCCAGGATTTTTGAGATGAAAGACCAACTAAAACATCTGGCAAGGAATTAGACTAATGGCCTCCTTGATTTGAAAGAATATAGGGTGAATTCGTCGAGATCGAAGCTTCGATCTGACGATGACCGACATTTCTTGGTTCCTCGGGGGTATTAGACATTCTTTAAGCTTTTAAATAGTTTTGAAAACCTTTAAAAATATCGTTATACTCTCAAACAAAGCGTGGTGTCTTTGCAGGCTTGCGTATAACAAAAAAGGCAATGTTTGTGGGTGTAATCGATTTTTATAGGAGGCGTCCATGTTAGTGACCATAGAAACTCGCGATGAATGTACGTGTTACCTAGTTTGTGGTCTCATTAAGTATGCAAAGATGGCCAAATAAACTAATTTGATTTGTCAAAAACATTTTGTTCGTATATTTGATTGTATCTCAGTTTCTGAATTGAATATTAAAAATCCGAAACGAACATAGACGAGCCCATAAAATTTGCTATATTTTGATATATAAGAAAGCCAGCGTTACAGCAACATTTCGTGAGTGTTTTAATCGAAATATTAGGGAATTTTATGATGATTTGCACTATAGTAACTACAACTAGTAAATATAACTATTACATACAACAATTACACACAGTTGTATATTCTAGTTCATACAACTAGAATATACAACGTGTATCTAGTACATAAAACTAGTACATAAAACTAGTAGACACAACTAATACATTCAACTAGGACATACAGATAGTTACAAGTGCATACAACTAGTACATACAACTAGTCCCTAGTACGTACAACTAGTACATACAACTAATGCATAAAACTAGTTACTACAACTATATAGTAAATATAACTGGTAAATACAAAAATTACACAAACGACTACATACAACGAGTACATATAACTACATACAACTAGTACATATGACCAGTTCATACAACTAGGACATAAGACTAGTATATAAGACCAGTACATACAACTACTTACTAGTTCATACAACTACTACATACAACTAGTAATTACAACTAGTACATACAACTAGTACATAGAACTAGTACATATAACCAGTATATATATCTAATACATACAACTAGTACATATAACTAGTTCATATAACCAGTACCTACACATATAACTAGTACATATAAATAGTAGATAAAACTAAAACGTACCTCTGGTACATAAAACTAGAACATTCGACAACTTCATAAAATTAAGACATACAATTAGCACCTACAACTAGTACATACAATTAGTACACACAACTGGAACATACAACTAGCACATCCAACAAGTTCATAAAATTAGTACAGAGAATTAGTACCTACAACTAGTATATACAATTAGTACATGTAACTGGAACATACAACTAGCACATAACTATTACATACAATTAGTACATACAATCTGAACATGCAACTACTACTTACAATTGAGTACATAAAACTTGAACATATAACTATTAACGACTACTTAAGACTAGTACATACAACTAGTACATTCAACTAGTACAACTACTCCATACAACCAGTATATACAACTAGTACTACAACCAGGACATATAAGTAGTACATACAACTAGACTAGAAACTAGTACATACAACTAGTTCATACAACTAGTTAATACAGATTGTTATTAGTACATACAACTAGTACATAAAACTAGTAAATACTACTAGTTACTAGTTCATACAACTAGTATATACAACTAGTAAATACAACCAGTACCTACAACTAGTACTATAACTGGTACATAGAACTAGTACATTTAACCAGTACATATAACTTCGACATACAATTTTTACGGACAATTAGTACATACAACTAGTTACTACTACATACAACTAGTACATACAACTAGTTAATATAAGTAGTACATACAACTAGTAACTACTACATACAACTAGTACATACACTGGTTACTAGTACATACAACTAGTACATACCACTAGTACATACAACTTGTAATAACAACTAGTAAATATAACTAGTACATACAACAATTAGGCACAACTAGTACATACAACTATTACCTATAGCTATATACAACTAGTACATACAACTATATATAACTAGTACATAAAACTAGTAACTAGAACTAGTAAATAAAACTGGTACATAAAATAATTACACAAACCACTACATACAACTAGTACATATAACTACATACAACTAGTACATACAACTACTACACACAACTAGTACATGCAACTAGTAGATTCAACTCCTACTAACAACTAGTAAATACAACTAGTACATACAACTACTACATACAACCAGTTCTATAACTAGTACATGGACCTAGTACATATAACCAGTATGTATATCAAATATATACAACCAGTACATATAACTAGTACTTACAACTAGTACACATAACCACTACCTACACATATAACTAGTACATATAAATTGTACATAAAAATAGAACATACCACTAATACATACAACTAGTACATTCAACTAGCACATCTAACAAGAACATAAAATTAGTACATACAATTAGTACCTACAACTAGTACATAAAATGAGTACATACAACTGGAACATACAACTAGCACATAACTAGTACATACAATTAGTACATACAATTTGAACATGCAACTACTACTTGCAATTGAGGACATACAACTTGAACATACAACTAGTTACGACTACTTACAACTAGTACATACAATTAGTACATTCAACTAGTGCAGCTAGTACATACAACCAGTTAATAAAACTAGTACTACAACCAGGACATATAACTAGAACTTACAACTAGTACATATAACCAGTGCATACACATATAACTAGTGCCTATAACTAGTACATAAAACTAGACTAGAAACTACTACATACAAGTAGTACATACAACGAGTAAATACAACTACTACATACAACTAGTACATACAACCAGTACTTCAACTAGTACATAGAACTAGTACATATAACGAGTAGATATTTCTAATATATACAGCCAGTACATATAACTAGTACATTTAACCAGTACCTAAACAAATAACTAGTACATACATCTAGTACATACAATTAATACATATAACTAGTACATACAACTAGTACAAATAACCAGTACATATACATATTACTAGTACATATAAACCGTACATATAACTAGTACATAAAACTAGTACATACAATTAGTACATACAACTGGTACATATAACTAGTACATGCAACTAGTTACTACAACTAGTAAATATTACTAGTTCAAACAACAATCACGCACAACTAGTACATACAACTAGTACATGCAACTAGTAAATACAGATTGTTACTAGTACATAACACTAGTACATATAACTAGTACGTATAATTAGTTACTAGTTCATACAACTAGTACTACAACTAGTAACTAGAACTAGTGCATAATACGTAGAACTAGTACATACAACTAGTGACTAGAACTACTGCATACAACTTGTACGTATAACCAGTACATACACATATAATTAGTACATATAAACAGTACATACTACAAGTACATACAACTAGTACATACAAATAGTATATATAACAAATACATAAAACTAGTACATACAACTAGAACCTCCAACCAGTAACTATAACTGATCCTGGTACATACAACTAGAACATACAACTAGTAACGAGTACTTATAACAAGTACATATCACTAGGAACTACAACTAGTAAATATAACTAGCACATACAACAATTACACACAACTAGTACATACAAGTAGTACATGTAAATAGTACATTCAACTAGTACATACAACTAGTACTATAACTAGTATATAGAACTAGTACATATAACCAGTACATAAAACTTGCCCGTACAACTAGTATATGCAATTAGTACATACAACTAGTTCTAGTACCTACAACTAGAACATAGAACTAGTACATACAACTATTAACTACTACTAGTAAATATAACTCGTACATATAACAATTACACCTAACTACTACATACAACTAGTACATATAACTACATACAACTAGAACATATAACCAGTACAAACAACTACCTACGAGTACATACAACTAGTACATAAAACTGGTAGATACAACTAATACATAAAACTACTACATACAACCAGTACTACAGCTAGTATATAGATGTGGTATATATAGCCAGTACAAATAACTAGTACATACAACTAGTAAATTTTAATAGTGCATACAACTAGTACATACAACTAGTTCCTACAACTAATACATACAGATAGTTACTAGTACTTTCATCTAGTACATACCACTAGTACATACAACTAGTACATACAACTAGTAAATACAATTAGTACTACAAATAGTACGTAGAACTAGAACAAAGTACGCAGAACAAGTACATACAACTAGTAACTAAAACTACTGCTTTCAACTAGTACATAAAACCAGAACATACACATAAAACTAGTACATATAAATAGTACATACAACTATAACCTATAACCAGTGCCTACACATATAAATAGTACATATAACTAATACATAAAACTAGAACATACAACTAGTAACTAGTACAAACAACCAGTACAAACAACTAGTATATATAAAGAGTACATACATCTAGTACAGACAACTAGTAAATATAACAAATACATAAAATTAGTACATACAACTGGAACCTACTACTAGCACATAACTAGTACATACAATTTGTACATAAAACGGGAACATACAACTCTCAATCAATCAATCAAATCCATACAGCCATATCTCCTATACAGGAGGTAGCCAGTAGTGTACAGTATTAACATATTTTGGATAAAGAGAAAAAGAAAATTAAAGAAAAATAGTAGTAATAGTCAAGATACATCAGAGATCATCACTCCACCGCTTTCTAGGCCGTCCTCTAGGTCTCCTTCCTGGTACTTCATCTAGGAACACTCTCTTAACCAGTCTGTCCTCCTGCATTTCTGTTACTTTCTTGTACCATTCCTTCTTCTTCCTATCCACTACAGAGAGTACAGCTTCTTGATCCAGCTCCCTTCTAATGTCTTCATTCCTCACTCTGTCTGCTCTAGTGACTCCTTCAACTCTTCTCAAATATCTCATCTCCAGTGCTGGTATATTGCTTCTGTGCCCCTTCTGTAGCGTCCATGTCTCACACCCATATGTCAGTGTTGGTATAATGACTGCATTAAAGACTCTCATCCTGGTGTCCTTGGATAGCTCTCTCCTCTCTAGTACTTCCTTCCTAAGTGCCCCAATTGCCTTTGAAGCTGTACCGATTCTGTTCTCAATTTCATCATCACAGGTCCCTTCCTCATTAAACATTGCTCCTAGATATTTTGTCACTCTCACTACCTCAATTGGTTCATTATTCACAGACATATCCACTGTACTGCCACCCCTACAGACAGCCATCACATTTGTCTTTTTCTGGTTGATTTTGAGTCTCCATTTTTGCATTACTTCATTTATCACCCTAAGATTAGTCTGTGCATCCTCTTCCTCCTCCGCAACTAGTAGAAGGTCATCCGCAAATAACAGCAACTGAACTGTATTTTCTCTCAGTTCTACTCCTCCGACAAAACTCTCTCTAGCCTCCCATATTGTGTTGTCAATGAAGATGTTGAACAGCCATGGGGACATTACGCACCCTTGTCTCACCCCCTGTTTCACTTTGAACCATTCAGAATTCTCTCCTAGCACTCGGACACAGGCTTCACACCCCACATACAGCGATTTCACTGCTCTTGCTAGTCTACCCCTGACTTCATATGCATCAATCACCCGCCATAGCAACCCCCTATCCACTTTATCGTACGCCTTCTCCAGAACTACGAAAACCATAACCATCTTTTTATTTTTCTCAATCACCTTCTCTCCTAGTTGTCTCAGGGTAAACATATGATCTATGCAACTCCTATTTCTTTTGAAGGCTCCTTGCTCTTCAAGTAATTTATCCTCAGTGATGGCTCTCACCCTTCTGTCTAGTATGCTAGCGTACACCTTTCCTGGTATGCTTAACAGGCTAATGCCTCGGTAATTTCTACATTGCAATCTACTCCCTTTCTTGTGTATGGGGATTATCAGGGCCCTCCTCCAGTCTGCTGGCACACTTCCATTCTTCCAAGCCAGATTTATAATCTGATGCATCCATTTCACTACACCAAACCTCCTAACTTCAGCATCTCACCAGTTATACTGCATACTCCGGGTGATTTCCTATTCTTTAGTCCCCTTATACTGGCATATACTTCTTCCAAACTTATCTCCTCATCATTATGCACTACCTTACTGTGTTCCACTCTCTTTACTGCTTGTACCTCACTTGTGTCTCCTTTTAGTAGTGATTCAAAATATTCTTTCCACCGATTTATGACTTCTTCCTTCTCGCACACCATTTGTCCGCTCTCACTACATACTGTCCCCATTTGTTGGCTCCTCTTTGTTGCTGATCTAATTCTCATCCAGAACCTTCCTTGTCCCCTTTGATAATCCTCCTCAAGTTCCTCACCAAGTCTCCTCCATTCATCATTTTTTGCTGTCCTTATTACGTGGCTGGCTTTCCTTTTGGCTTTACGGTATTCTTCCTTTGCTTCTATTGACTTTACCTCAAGCCATCTACTGAATGCCTCCTTCTTCCTTTTCACTGCACCTTCAACCTCTCTGTTCCACCACCGAGTTCTCTTCTTTTTCCTACACTTCCTTCTACCACACACTTCCTCTACAGACTCAGTGATAGCTTTCTTTAATACATTCCATGCCAATTCAGCATCGTTTTCCACAGAGTACCATGCTCTCCTGAGCCTACGCATCAGCAAGTTACGGTATTTCATTACCCCTTCCTCTTTTCTCAGTCTTTCAGTCCTCAACTGACTGCTAGGATTTTCCTTATATATCTGTCCCTTTCCTACCAGTTTAACTTTCATTAGCACTAAATAATGGTCGCTTCCAATTTCAGCTCCACGGATTACCCTCACATCATTTACATCTTTCCTCTGATTTCCTCTCACCAGGATGTAGTCGATAATTGACTGGAGGCCCCTTCCTGGGCACTTCCAGGTGAACTTGTGGATGTCCTTGTGTTCAAAGTGGGTATTCATTACTTTGAAATCATTTTCCGCAGTAAACCTTAGCCGTCTTCGGCCACTATCATTTTCTACACCTTCTCCATGTCTTCCAATAATACCATTCCACAGTTCTATGTTGTTTCCGACTCGAGCATTGAAATCGCCTAAAACAATCAATTTGTCACCTCTCGGAGTCCTATTTATCGCCATTTGTAGATCACCATAGAAATCGTCCTTAATGCTAGGGTCCCTATCATCCGTTGGGGCATACACCTGGACAATCGTTAGCCATTTCCCCTCAATTCGCAATCTAGCAGCAATACACCTTTCGCTTACACATCTCCAACTTTTAATGCAGTTTGCTACTCTGTTCCTTACAACTATTCCAACTCCACCTTTAGCTCTGCCTTCTACTACTCCTGCGAAGATGTATTTGGCTCCATCGATCTCCTTCATACCATTTCCTCTGGCCTTCGTCTCACTAATACCGAGGACGTCCAGATCATTGCGTTCCATTTCACGAACCAACTCAATCTCTCTGTTTCTGCTTGTTATAATATTCCAAGTCCCCATCCTATAAATAATACTCTTAATCTGTGATGACTGTAGCATCATGCAGGGCTTCGGTGGGTTGTCAAATCAGACAGAATTCTCGACGCAAAGAGGGTTACGCCGCCACCTACTTTTCACTCGGTAATTTCTAAATACAACTAGCACATACTTAATGCATACAATTAGTACATACATTTAGAACATGCAACTACTACTTATAATTAAGTATATACAACTAGAAACTCCAAATAGTAAATATAACTGGTCCTAGTATATACAACTAGAACATACAACTACTAACGAGTACTTATAACTAGTAATTACAACTAGTAATTACAACTAGTAACTACAACTACTAAATATAACAAGCACATATAACAATTGCACACAACTAGTACATACAAGTAGTACATGTAAATAGTACATTCAATTAGTACATAAAACTAGTACTATAACTAGAACAAAGAACTAGTACATATAACCAGTTCATATAACTTGCCCAAACAATTAGCACATGCAATTACTACATACAACTAGTACATACAATTAGTACATACAACCAGTTCTAGAACTAGTATATAGATGGAGTATACATATCCAGTATATAAGACTAGTACATAACACTAGTACATATGATTAGTGCATACAACTAGTACATACAACTAGTAACTACAACTAGTACATACAGATAGTTACTAGTACTTACAACAACTACATAAAACTAGTACATACAACTAGTACATACAAATAGTACATACAACTAGTACATAAAACTAGAAAACAAAACTAGTACATAAAACTAGTACATACAACTAGTTACTAGTACATACAACTAGTAAATACAACAATTAGAAACAGCTAGTACATACAACTAGTTTATATAACTACATACAAATAGAACATACAACTACAACAAAAAACTAATAAATACAGATATTGTACTACTACATACATCTAGTACATACAACTAGTACATACAACCAGTGAATACACTTATAATTAATTCATATAACTAGTACATACAACTAGACTAGAAACTAGTACATACCACTAGTACCTACAACTCGTACACACAACTAGTTCATATAACTAGTACATTCATCTAGTACATACAATTAGTACATTTAACTAGAACATTTAACTAGTTCATGCAATTAGTGCATGTAACCAGTACATACATATCTAACTAGTACATATAAACAGTACATGAAACTAGAACATACTACTAGTACATACAACTAGTACATATAACTAGTAACTACAACTAGTAACTACAACTAGTACATACAACAATTACACACAACTAGCACATACAAATAGTTCATATAACTACATACAACTAGTACATACAACTAGTACATACAAACATTACCCACAATTAGTAAAAACAACTAGTACACATAACTAGTACATACAGCTAATATATAAAACTAGTATCTAGTACATAAAACAGGTAGATACAACTATTACAAACAACTATTACATTCATGTAGTCACTAGTACACACAATTAGAATATACAACTAGTACATACAACTAGTAACTACAACTACTACATACAACTAGTATAAACAACTAGTATCTAGTACATACAACTACTACATACAACTAGTACATACATCTAATTATTAATACAAACAATGAGTACATACACCTAGTGCATAAAACTAGTAACTACAACTAGTAAATATAACTAGTACATTTAACAATAACACACATCTAGTGCATGCGAGTAGTACATATCACTACATACAACTAGTATATACAACTAGTACCTACAACAAGTACATTTAACAAGTACATACAATAAGAACTTACAACAAGTACATACAACTGGTACATACAACAAGTACATACAACTGGTACATACAACAAGTTCATATAACTAGTACATTCATCTAGTACATACAATTAGTACATTTAACTAGTACATTTAACTAGTTCATGCAATTAGTACACGCTGGTGGAACTTGTCCATACTTCCGGAAATTTTCGATAAAAGTCGCTAACTAACACTCTTTTTAATTTATTCTATTTTACTTTAGAAACATCGTATCACTAAACAAATTATATAGAATTGAAGCGCTATTCTTTCTTAATAGTTTGGCTACAAGAGCGTCACGATTGCTGGCTTAAAGGAGAACGTAAGCGGCCGTAAGTGATAGGTGCCAAATCGCCAAAAATGTTTTATTAGACAGTGGAAAATACGAATATAGAATAAATGGTGACATCAACCTATGAAGGATAATGATATCTTACGATGGTATGTATACTCCTTTAAAATTCCCTTTAGTTTTTAAATTATAATCGAAAACGTATTTTCGAATCTTTATCAGGCGCCTCTAGTACTTAATATCTCAGTTAAACAAGGGAATATTCCAGGAGTATACATACAACTTTTAGGCTGTTACTTACTGAAGAGATTGATGTCAAAAAATGGTTAGATATACAATTCTCCACTGTCTAATAATCGTTTTGTTTTCCATTTGTCTCTTCTCCTTCGAGTAATGGTATTGTCACGTGATTGTGAGCCAAAATTAGTAGTATAGCTGAGCCATCATACAAAGACGTCTTATGACGTTTAATATGCACCCAAATATTTGGTACAAACATTAGACTTCCGAAGTTGATATGTCAAGTAAGGCTTCTCGGTAGCGATACAGTTTCTTTGATCGGAGTTTATTGTTGTTGTAAGAGGTAAGTGGAAACAGTAAGCATATTGCATGTCTACTAATATCTATGTAATTATCAATGGCGAAAATGTATGAGCAATTAACGAAGTATAATCAAAAGAAAATAGAAAGTTTCGGTCACGTAAGCCTTAATTCCTCAGCTATTATAATACGTTAATAATAGCTGAGGAATTAAGGCTTACGTGACAGAAACGTTCTATTCTTTTTTGATTATTAACGTAGTATAATCAAAAGAAAAACATTCTATTCTTCTTTTGATTATTAACGTAGTATAATCAAAAGAAAAATAGAACGTTTCGGTCACGTAGGCCTTTATTGGCCTTCCTCCGTCGTTGGCCTTCCTCCACTATACTATATAAATTGCTCATAAGTTTTCACAATTGATAATTTAACATCGTAACGACTAGTGATGACTCGTGACGTTTCAGTGGCTGGTGCTCCGCTTCACGCGCAGGTCACATGCTAGAGACACTTCCGCTGGAATGTGACACTTCTGAAAGCGCTAATAAGACGATTTACAAAAATCGGAAATTTGTGGACATGTTACACATGCGCATGTAACCAGTACATACATATCTAACTAGTCCATATAAACAGTACATAAAACTAGAACACACTACTAGTACATACAACTAGTACATATAACTAGTAACTACAACTAGTAACTACAAACATTACCCACAATTAGTGAATACAACTAGTACACATAACTAGTACATACAGCTAATATATAAAACTAGTATCTAGTATATAAAACTGGTAGATACAACTATTACAAACAACTAGTACATACATCTAGTTACTAATACAAACAATTAGAATATACACCTAGTGCATAAAACTAGTAACTACAACTAGTAAATATAACTAGTCCATTCAACAATAACACACATCTAGTGCATGCGAGTAGTACATATCACTACATACAACTAGTATATACAACTAGTACCTACAACTAGTACATATAACCAGTACGTATATCTAATACATACAACCAGTACATATAACTAGTAGTTACAACTAGTACAAATAACCAATACCTGCACATATAACTAGTACATATAAATAGTACATAAAACTAGAACATACCACTAATGCATACAACTAGTACATTCAACTAGCACATCTAACAAGAACATAAAATTAGTACATACAATTAGTACCTACAACTAGCACATACAATGAGTATATACAATTAGTACATACAACTAGTCACTAGTCCGTTTAACTATTATATACAACTAGAACATAAAACTAGTAACTACAACTAGTAAATATAACTGGTACATACAATAATTACACAAACTACTACATACAACTAGTACATATAACTACATACAACTAGTACATACCACTACTACACACAACTAGTACATGCAACTAGAACATACAACTAGTACATACACTAGTACATATGACTCCTACATACAACTAGTAAATACAACTAGGACATACAACTAGTATATACAATTAGTATATACAATTAGACCATGCAACTACTACCTACAATTGCCTAGATACAACTAGAACTTCTAACTATTGAATATAACTAGTCACAGTATATACAACTAGAACAAACAACTAGTAACGAGTTCTTATAACTAGTACATGCAACAAGTAACTACAACTAGTAAATATAACTAGTACATAAAACAATTACTCACAATTAGTAAATAAAAGTAGTACATATAACTATATACAACTAGTACATACAACTAGGACATACAACTAGTGTATACAATTAGTACATATAACTAGTATATACGACTAGTACATACTACTAATACATACAACTAGTCCTTACAACTAGTACATACATATAATTACTAGTACCTACAACTAGCACATACACTTGGTACACACAAGTAGTTCCTACTACTAGTATATACAACTAGTAACTACAACTAGTAAATATAACCAGTACATATAACTTGAACATATAACTAGTACATACAATTAGTACATACAACAAGTATATTCAACTACCCACTAGTCCGTTTAACTATTATATATAATTAGAACATTAAACTAGTAACTACAACTAGTAAATATAACTGGCACATACAATAATTACAGAAACTACTACATACAACTAGTACATATAACTACATACAACTAGTACATACAACTACTACACACAACTAGTACATGCAACTAGTACATACAACTAGTACATACAACTCCTACATACAACTAGTACAAACAACCAGTACTATAACTAGTACATAAAACTAGTACATATAACCAGTACGTATACCTAATACATACAACCAGTACATGTTACTAGGATATACAACTAGTACAAATAACCAAAACCTACACATATAACTAGTACATATAAATAGTACATAAAAATAGAACATACCACTAATACATACAACTAGTACATTCAACTAGCACATCTAACAAGAACATAAAATTAGTACATACAATTAGTACCTACAACTAGTACATACAATGAGTACATACAACTGGAACATACAACTAGCACAAAACTAGTATATACAATTAGTACATACAATTTGAACATGCAACTACTACTTGCAATTGAGGACATACAACTTGAACATACAACTAGTAAGACTACTTACAACTAGTACATACAATTAGTACATTCAACTAGTACAACTAGTACATACAACCAGTTAATAAAACTAGTACTACAACCAGGACATATAACTAGAACATACAACTAGTACATATAACCAGTGCATACACATATAACTAGTGCCTATAACTAGTACATAAAACTAGACTAGAAACTACTACATACAAGTAGTACATACAACGAGTAAATACAACTACTACATAAAACTAGTACATACAACCAGTACTTCAACTAGTACATAGAACTAGTACATATAACGAGTAGATATTTCTAATATATAAAGCCAGTACATATAACTAGTACATAAACTAGTACATATAACCAGTACCTAAACAAATAACTAGTACATATATATAGTACATAAAAATAGAACATACCACTAATACATACAACTAGTACATTCAACTAACACATCTAACAAGAACATAAAATTAGTACATACAATTAGTACCTACAACTAGTACATACAATGAGTACATACAACTGGAACATACAACTAGCACAAAACTAGTACATACAATTAGTACATACAATTTGAACATGCAACTACTACTTGCAATTGAGGACATACAACTTGAACATACAACTAGTAAGACTACTTACAACTAGTACATACAATTAGTACATTCAACTAGTACAACTAGTACATACAACCAGTTAATAAAACTAGTACTACAACCAGGACATATAACTAGAACATACAACTAGTACATATAACCAGTGCATACACATATAACTAGTGCCTATAACTAGTACATAAAACTAGACTAGAAACTACTACATACAAGTAGTACATACAACGAGTAAATACAACTACTACATACAACTAGTACATACAACCAGTACTTCAACTAGTACATAGAACTAGTACATATAACGAGTAGATATTTCTAATATATACAGCCAGTACATATAACTAGTACATACAACTAGTACATATAACCAGTACCTAAACAAATAACTAGTACATATATATAGTACATAAAACTAGAACATACCACTAATACATACAACTAGAACATACAACTAGTACGTAGAACTAGTACACAAACCCAATACATTTAACTAGTACATATAACTAGTACATACATCTAGTACATACAATTAGTACATATAACTAGTACATACAACTAGTACAAATAACCAGTACATATACATATTACTAGTACATATAAACCGTACATAAAACTAGAACATACTACTAGTACATACAACTAGTAGAAACAGCTGGTTCATAAAATTAGTACCTAAAACTGGAACATTTAACTAGCACATAATTAGTACTTACAATTAGTACATACAATTAGAACATGCAACTACTACCTACAATTGAGTACATACAACTAGAATTTCCAACTATTAAAGATAACTAGTCCTAGTATATACAACTAGAACATACAACTAGTAACAAGTACTTATAACTAGTACATGCAACAAGTAACTACAACTTGTAAATATAACTAGCACATACAACAATTACACACAACTGGGAAATAATAGTAGTACATTAAACCACATCCACCTAGTACATAAAACTAGTACTTACAACTAGTACTTACAACTAGAACATACAGAGAGTTACTAGTAAATACAACTAGTACATAAAACTAGTACATACAATTAGTACATACAACTGGTACATATAACTAGTACATGCAACTAGTTACTACAACTAGTAAATATTACTAGTTCAAACAACAATCACGCACAACTAGTACATACAACTAGTACATGCAACTAGTAAATACAGATTGTTACTAGTACATAACACTAGTACATATAACTAGTACGTATAATTAGTTACTAGTTCATACAACTAGTACTACAACTAGTAACTAGAACTAGTGCATAATACGTAGAACTAGTACATACAACTAGTGACTAGAACTACTGCATACAACTTGTACGTATAACCAGTACATACACATATAATTAGTACATATAAACAGTACATACTACAAGTACATACAACTAGTACATACAAATAGTATATATAACAAATACATAAACTAGTACATACAACTAGAACCTCCAACCAGTAACTATAACTGATCCTGGTACATACAACTAGAACATACAACTAGTAACGAGTACTTATAACAAGTACATATCACTAGGAACTACAACTAGTAAATATAACTAGCACATACAACAATTACACACAACTAGTACATACAAGTAGTACATGTAAATAGTACATTCAACTAGTACATACAACTAGTACTATAACTAGTATATAGAACTAGTACATATAACCAGTACATAAAACTTGCCCGTACAACTAGTATATGCAATTAGTTACATACAACTAGTTCTAGTACCTACAACTAGAACATAGAACTAGTACATACAACTATTACACATAACTACTACATACAACTAGTACATATAACTACATACAACTAGAACATATAACCAGTACAAACAACTACCTACGAGTACATACAACTAGTACATAAAACTGGTAGATACAACTAATACATAAAACTACTACATACAACCATATATAGCCAGTACAAATAACTAGTACATACAACTAGTACATTTGAATAGTGCATACAACTAGTACATACAACTAGTTCCTACAACTAATACATACAGATAGTTACTAGTACTTTCAACTAGTACATACCACTAGTACATACAACTAGTAAATGCAACAATTAGAAACAGCTAGTACATACAACTAGTTTATATAACTACATACAAATAGAACATACAACTACAACAAAAAACTAATAAATACAGATTTTTACTACTACATACAACTAGTACATACAACTAGTACATATAACCAGTGAATACACTTATAATTAATTCATATAACTAGTACATACAACTAGAATAGAAACTAGTACATACAACTAGTACCTACAACTAGTACACACAACTAGTTCATATAACTAGTACATTCATCTAGTACATACAATTAGTACATTTAACTAGAACATTTAACTAGTTCATGCAATTAGTGCATGTAACCAGTACATACATATCTAACTAGTACATATAAACAGTACATGAAACTAGAACATACTACTAGTACATACAACTAGTACATATAACTAGTAACTACAACTAGTAACTACAACTAGTACATACAACAATTACACACAACTAGCACAATACAAATAGTTCATATAACTACATACAACTAGTACATACAATTAGTACATACAAACATTACCCACAATTAGTAAATACAAATAGTACACATAACTAGTACATACAGCTAATATATAAAACTAGTATCTAGTACATAAAACAGGTAGATACAACTATTACAAACAACTATTACATTCATGTAGTCACTAGTACACACAATTAGAATATACAACTAGTACATACAACTAGTATAAACAACTAGTATCTAGTACATACAACTACTACATACAACTAGTACATACATCTAGTTACTAATACAAACAATTAGTACATACACCTGGTGCTTAAAACTAGTAACTACAACTAGTAAATATAACTAGTACATTCAACAATAACACACATCTAGTGCATGCGAGTAGTACATATCACTATATACAACTAGTATATACAACTAGTACCTACAACTAGTACATTTAAGAAGTACATACAATAAGAACTTACAAGAAGTACATACAACTGGTACATACAACAAGTTTATACAATTAGTAACTACATCTAGTAAATACAACTAGTACAAACAACAATTACGCACAACTAGTACATACAAGTAGTACATATAACTACAACTAGTACATAAAACAAGTAAATAATGACTGTTAATAAAACATACAACTTGTACGTACAACTAGTATATACAACTAGTTATTATACATACAATATAGACAATATGGTACATACAACTAGTTCATACAAATAGTAAAAGCAACTAGTAAATATAACTAGTTCATACAACTAGTACATACAACTAGTACATACAACTAGTGCATACATCTAGTACATAAAACTAGTACATACAACTAATTACTAGTACATACAAAGAGTACATACAACTAGTACATACAGCTACTGCATACAACTAGTACATACAACTAGTACATACAACTAGCACATATAAATTGTACATACAACTAGTTTCTAGTACATCCAACTAGTGCATACAACTAGAATATACAACTAGCACATACAACTAGGACATAGAACTAGTACACACAAATAGTACATACAACTATTACATACAACAAATTAGTAGTACATACAACTTGTACATACAACTAGTACATACAACTAATAGCCACAACTAGTAAATATAACTAGTATACAACAATTACACACAAGTAGTACATACAAGTTGTACATAAACCAAGAGACAACTAGTACATACAACTAGTACCTACAACTAGTACATACATATAGTAACTAATACATACAACCAGTACATACAACTAGTACATACAACTAGTCCATTCAACTAGTATACATAACTAGTACATACAATTACTTACTAGTACATACAACTAGTAGATAAAACTAGTACATACAACTAGTGATATACAACTTGTACATAGAAATAGAATACACAACAAGTACAAACAACTAGTGTATACAACTAGTTACTAGTACATACAACTATTACATACAAATAGTAAATACAACTAGTAAATATAACTAGTGCATACAACAATTACACACAACTAGTACTACAACTAGTACTACAACTAGAAGATAGAACTAGTACATATTACCGGTTCATATAACTTGCACAAACAACTAGTGCACACAAATAGTACACATAACTAATTCTAGTACCTACAACGAGTACATACAACTGGTACATACAACTAGTAATTACAAATAGTAAATATAACAAGTACATACAAAAATTACACACAACTACTACATACAACTAGTACATATAACTAATTACAACTATTACTTACAACTAGAACATACAACTAGTACATATAACTAGTACATACAACTACTCACTAGTACATACAACTACTGCATACAACTAGTAAATACAACTAGTACATACAACAACTAGTACATACAACCAGCACTAGAACTAATACACAAAACTAGTATATATAGCCGGTACACATAACTAGTACTTACAACTAGAACATATAACTAGTACATATAACTAGTACATACAACTAGTGCATATAACCAGCACATACACATTAAACTAGTACATACAACTAGTACATGCAACTAGCATATATAACAAATACATACAACTAGTACCTATAACTAGTACATAACTATTCCATACAATTAGTAAATACAACTGGAACATACAACTAGCACATAACTAGTACCTACAATTAGTACATACGGTTAGAACATGCAACTACTACTGACAATTGAGTACATACAACTAGAACCTCCAACTAATAAATATAACTAGTCCTAGTACATATAACTAGACCATACAAGTAATAATGAGTATTTCTACTGGTACATACTACTAATAACGAGTACTTACAACTAGTACATACAACTAGAGTACATACAACTACTACATCCAAATGTTACAAACAACTGGTACATATAACCAGTACATACTCATATAACTAGATCATATAACTAGTACATACAACTAGTACATACAACTAGAAACTAGTACATGCAATTAGTACATACAACTAGTACATACAAATAATACATTCAATTAATACATACAACAATTTCATAAAACTAGCACATACAACTAGTACATACAACTAGTATCTAGTTCTTATAACTAGTATAAATAACTAGTACATACAACTAGTACCTACAACTGGTACATAACTATTACAGGGAATTAGTACATATAACTAGTATATACAACTTGTACATATAACCAGAACATATAGATATAACTAGTACAAATAACTCTTACATACAACTAAACTACATACAGCTAGTACATAAAACCAATAACTAGTACATACAACTAGTATATACAACGCAAACATATAACCAGTACATACACGTATACCTAATACATATAAATGGTACATTAAACTGGAACATACTATTAGTACATATAACAAGTACATAAAATTAGTACATACAATTAGTACTTACAACTAGTACATACTATTAGCACATATCACTGGAACTTTCAACTAGCACATAACTAGTACATACAATTAGTATATAAAATTATAATATGCAACAACTACTTACAATTGAGTACATATAACTAGAACCTCCAACTAGTAAATATAACTAGTCCTAGTACAAACAATTAGAACATACAACTAGTAACGAGTACTTATACCTAGTACATACAACTAGTAACTACAACTAGTAAATATCACTAGTACATACAACAATTACACACAACTTTTACATACAATTAATACAAATAACTACATACAACTAACACACACAAACTGGTACCACAACTAGTATATACAACTAGCACATAGAACGATTCCATTACACTAGAACATACAACTAGTACATACAATGAGTACATACAACTAGTACATGCGACTAGTACATAAAACTAGTACATACAACTAGTACATTCAAGTATTACTTACAACTAGTATATACAACTAGTACATTAAACTAGCGTATTTGTTGTTTGTCCTAGTTATATTTTCTAGTTGTAGTTAGTGGCTGCATGTATTAGTTGTATGTACTAGTTGTATGTACTAGTTGTAAGTTCTAGTTGTATGTACTTCTAATATGTACTAGTTGTATGTACTAGTTGTATGTCCTACTTATATGTGCTAGATATTTGTGTATATACTATGTATATGTACTAGTTCTGTGTATTAGTTGTGTGCACTATTTGTATGTACTAGTTGTATGTACTACTTGTATGTACTAATTTCTACTCTAGTTGTATGTACTAGTTATATGCACTAGTTATATGTGTATGCACTGGTAGTATGTACTATTTGTATGTTCTAGTTATATGTCCTGGTTGTAGTACTAGTTTTATTAACTGGTTGTATGTACTAGTTGTACTAGTTGAATGTACTAGTTGTATGTCCTAGTTGTATATAATAGTTGTATTTACTCGTTGTATGTACTACTTGTATGTACTAGTTTCTAGCCTAGTTGTATGTATTAGTTATATGTACTAGTTATATGTGTAAGCACGGGTTATATATACTAGTTGTATGTTCTAGTTATATGTCCTGGTTGTAGAACTAGTTGTATTAACTGGTTGTATGTACTAGTTGTACTAGTTGAATGTACTAGTTGTATGTACTAGTTGTAAGTAGTGGTTACTAGTTGTATGTTCAAGTTGTATGTCCTCAATTGTAAGTACTAGTTGCATGTTCAAATTGTATGTACTAATTGTATGTACTAGTTTTGTGCTAGTTGTATGGTCCAGTTGTATGTACTAATTGTATGTACTAGTTGTTGGTACTAATTGTATGTTCTAATTTCTTGTTAGATGTGCTAGTTGAATGTACTAGTTGTATGTATTAGTGGTATGTTCTAGTTTTATGTACTATTAATATGTACTAGTTATATGTGTAGGTATTGGTTATTTGTACTAGTTTGTATGTACTAGTTATATGTACTGGTACTATATATTAGATATACGTACTGGTTAAATGTACTAGTTCCATGTACTAGTTATAGTACTGGTTGTATGTACTAGTACTATGTAGGAGTTGTATGTACTAGTTGTATGTACTAGTTATATGTACTAGTTGTATTTACTAGTTGTATTTACTAGTTGTATTTAGGAGTTGTATGTACCAGTTCTATGTACTAGTTGCATATACTGGTTGTGTGTACTAGTAAGTAGTTGTATGTACTAGTTATATGTACTAGATGTGTGTAGTAGTTGTATGTACTAGTTGTATGTAGTTATATGTACTAGTTGTATGTAGTTATATGTACTAGTTTTATGTAGCAGTTTGTGTAATTATTGTATGTACCAGTTATATTTACTAGTTGTAGTTACTAGTTTTATGTTCTATTTGTATATACTAATTAAACGGACTAGTGACTAGTTGTGTACTAATTGTATGTACTAGTTCTATGTGCAAGTTATATGTACTAGTTGTATGTACTGGATGTATGTCCTAGTTGTATGTACTAGTTGTATATAGTTATATGTACTACTTTTATTTAATAGTTTTGTGTAATTGTTTTATGTACTAGTTATATTTACTAGTTGTAGTTACTTGTTGCATGTACTAGTTATAAGAACTCGTTACTAGTTGTATGTTCAAGTTGTTTATACTAGGACTAGTTATATTTAATAGTTAGAAGTTTTAGTTGTATCTACACAATTGTAGGTAGTAGTTGCATGGTCTAATTGTATATACTAATTGTGTGTACTAGTTATGATCCAGTTGTATCTTCCAGTTGTATGTACCGATTGTATGTCCTAGTTGTAGGTACTAATTGTATGTACTAATTTTATGTACTTGTTACATGTACTAGTTGTAAGTTGTCGTTACTAGTTGTATGTTCAAGTTGTATGTAGTAGGACTAGTTATATGTACTACTTGTATGTTCTAGTTGTATGTACTAAAAGTATGTTCTAGTTTTATATACTATTTATGGGTACTAGTTATATATGTAAGAACTGGTCATATGTACTAATTGTATGTACTAGTTCTATGTACTAGTTGTAGTACTTGTTGTATGTACTAGTTGTATTTACTACTTGTATGTAGTAGTTGTATGTACTAGTTGTGTGTATTAATTGTATGTAGTTATATGTCCTAGTTGTAGTCCTAGTTGTATATACTAGTTGTATGTCCTGGTTGTACTAGTTGAATGTACTAGTTGTATGTACTAGTTGTAAGTAGTCCTTACTAGTTGTATGTTAAACCTGAATGTAGTAGGACTAGTTATTTGGGGGCTGCCATAGGCAGCCTCCTCTATTGTTTTCATAACGCGATTTATGTATGGCTTTATGTTACGGATATATATATATATATATATATATATGAATATATATATAATACGAATTAATACGCAACTATTATAACATTTATTTTATACGTCGTTATATGTATAATACGAGTTCATACGAAACTATTGTAACACCTAATTTATACGTCAATACATCGTTTTTGCAAATGGCGGCCGTTAGGAGGCTGAAGCTTTTCTGTCATGTTCAGGACACTTAAGCATCCAAAATCATTTATATTACCATTAGATAGCCATATTGTAGCCCAATGAAGTTGCCAAGTTCTTTCAGTTATAAGTGCAATGAAGAAAGACAAGTAAGTTTGGTCAATATCTATGAATCCTCTTTTGATTTAAGTAAATACTGTAATACTAGGCCTATGTCAGTCTAGAAAGACGTTCTAATGTCTACCATCTGTGTAACCTCTGTCAGTGCTAAGTTGTTATTGTAATTCTACCTGTACAGCCCGTAGGAATGATTTTGTTAACATTTTGAAGAAAGACTTTCTATGTGTGTCTAAATTTGAACGAATGCAGCTTGGTAGAACTATTCCACGTATGTCTGAGAGTTGTACGAGTGTAGCTTAGCACAGGCGTTTTACCTCTGTTTACAGTTGTACGAGTATAGCTTAGCAGAGTCTGAAAAAGGCGTTCTAAGTGTGTCTAAAGTTGTATGAGTGTAGCTTAGCAGAGGCGTTCTACCTGTGTCGACAGTTGTACGAGTGTATCTTGACAGAGGCATTCTACGTATGTCTAAAGTTGCACTTAGCAGAGGCGTTCTACGTGTGTCTAGAGTTGTACACATGTAGCTTGACAGAGGCAATTTATAGTGTGTCTAAAGTTGTATGAGTGTAGCTTGACAGGGGCGTTCTACCTGTGTCTAGAGTTGTACGAGTGTAGCTTGACAGGGGCGTTCTTAGTGTATCTAAAATTGTATGAGTGTAGCTTGACAGGGGCGTTCTAAATGTATCTAAAGTTGTATGAGTGTAGCTTGACAGGGGCGTTGTAAGTGTATCTGAAGTTGTATGAGTGTAGCTTGACAGGGGCGTTCTAAATGTATCTAAAGTAGTATGAGTGTAGCTTGACAGAATTGTTCTACATGTCTAAGATTGTACAAGTGTAGCTTAGCAGAGGCGTTCTAAGTGTACCTAAAGTAGTCCTTAATCATTTTGTGGTTCCGTTGTATGGCTTCATATATCGGATTTTGAGTATTTGAATATACAAATATACGTACATACGTACGTTGTATAACCATACTAGATTCTGTTGACGAAGTAGAAGCCTAAAAGTGTGCTAGCCGTGTATTTTCGTTTTGGTACCCCCTCGACATCTTTAATGGACTAACCCGCTTCTAAGTTTTTCCGATGAATCTGTATTCTGAAACAGTTTGTTAGGGTAAGATGTGGTGTTGTATGTCGTCTGGTGTTGTATGTCGTCTATTTGTGTAGCTTTCGGTCATTCATTACATTAAACAGTTTAACTCCTTTTTCGGATGCGTTTATATTTGCGAGTCTTTTAAGCGACTCATAACAATGTTACATTTATAAACACTTCAATTTGTAAAAGAGATAAGCTTATCACTAGCGTGAATGAATTATTAGAATGCCTAAAGCTACGGTCTAAATTATTTAACATTATAAGTCGGGGGTAGCTTGAAAGGTGTAAACCTTACAAGCTAACATTATTAGCAGTAACGTGTGGAATGGATGGATACACGTTTCTATGTGCGAGTTTTTTGAGCGACTCATTACAATGTTACGTTTACGTTTACTCAAGCTTAACACTTTAATTCGAAAAAGAGCTAAGCTTATCAGTAGCGTGAATGAATTATTAGAAGGCCTATGTCTACGTAGCTTAGCGCTTTAGCTTATCCCTAGCCTGTATGACAAAATGTATGACTGCATGTGTTTCTATGTAGTATTCTTGCAGTGTTTAGTTGATGTAGACATTCTTTAAATCTATAATTATGGTTGGCAATAGCATGGAAGCGTTTCTGAGTGCGAGACTTCACTAATTTGTTGGTAATGAGGATATGCATTAAAGATTATCTAACAAAGTCTTGGCATCCCTCTTTGCTTGCTGGTTAGTGTTGAACGTCAACTCATGTTAAATGAGACAAACAAATATACAATAAATAATAAATCGATATGGAGTTTATGTGGCGCACGAAATGAACCTTTGGCGTTACCTAATATCAATTTGGTGATAACCTTTGCCTTTACAGTAGACTGCAAAAATGAATGTTCAGGTACAAGCTATATGAATATCACGTAATTGTCATTGTAGGACTATAAGTTTAAAATATTTTCTTAAACGTTAAATCTATAAGGTTGAATAACTGATCAGTAAGGTCAAAATCATATCCCCTTTCGATCTACACTTACGAAGAACTTCCACTAAGTTGGTGTTCGCAAGCGTCTGAAATTTTATCGCACAGCTGGAATCTTGTCCAACAGCCGAAGTTCGCTATAACGGCTGAAATATGGCATTTGAAGCGAGCATTTGGCGGTAACAATATTATCGATATCGCTATAACAACCTACGCTACAACGATGAACGTCAAAAAGTGGCTTTTGCTTATAACAGCATTTTTCAACGCTAGAGCTATCTATGACTCCCTTCGTGAACGCCAAACATCATCTCTAGTGAGTATATTGATTATCTTTTACTAAGTAATAACGCTTATATGTATAAGTAGTAGACCTCCTATATTATATACACACTTCTTATACATTAACTTATAATTATGTAAAGACGATTTGGCCTTTGATCGCAGTCTCTAAACAAACGGCAGTGTACAATCCATATAAAGATTTATATTTACACTACTCCATGTCAAGAATTGGTGAACACAAATACGTAGAGTGCTACACTATAGAGGGAGGGAAACACATTATCAAATCAAGTTATAGGAGGCAGCCCCGTACTCGAGCTACTTGCTCATATTTCAGTATTAAGGCATCAAAGGTACGTTTCACCGGTTCCAATTCGTCGTTTGAAGTCTGTAAGTCTTTAAAACCTTGTACGCAGGCTTTACTTGTGTTTTCATCAGTTCAGTTTTCATCAGTGCCATTTTAATCAGTGACGCTAGTGAAGAGAAAGCTAATTAAAGTTTAAAATAGTGTGCCGAAGTTAGCCTAAGCATTGGGCACTTTGTTTACAAGTTTTTTAGCTACGTGAATGAAAAGAAAATCTTACCCTTTGTGTGAAACTCTTTATATATGATTTAGGGATGAACAATAACCAGTGTCCACCTCCCACAACCTTACAGTACCATCATCTGAACCTACAGAAATGTACACTTAGCTGTCGGTCTGTGAATGCTGACACCAAGTTTCAGCTGCACATCTATCCATTTGAAAGAGTTGTATTTCTTCATTCGGATTCACTTCCTTTTCCTCCTACTTTCTTAAACTGCTAAGATTCATCTTAAATTAATACTTAAATCCGACTTCTACTTAGGACGACTTCTGCTTAGGAAAAGAACAATGACTATGGATTGGTATCCGCCTACGCGCGGCTGTCACCATGTTTGTTGAAATTCCGTTTTTGGGTACAGCGTTTCCGGGACGTATGATGAGCTAAAACGCTTTTATAAATGACTTGATACGTCGAATAGCCTTTGAAGTGGGATACAATAAAGGACTTCATATGATTCTCGTATATCACTTTGAACGTTATCAATTCATTCGGCGATTAGCCGAAGTATTAGGGTCAGGTACGATAAGGGGAGCAGATTCAAGTCCAATTCCTATAGATAATCTATTATATACAGCGATCGAGGTGGTAACGCTTCCGGTTGTATAGAATAAACTATATAGCGTCAGCAATGACGCCAAGCTTCTCAAGCTGTCGATCGAAAGGCTACCTTGCTAGGTAATATAGGTATAGAATGGAGAAAATACAGGAAATTGCCATTATATACAAAGAATTGCGTAAATCGTTTATTTATCTGTAGTAGTAGCACCGCTAAGTTCTTTAATGAATACAGCATATCCCTAATAACATTGTCATGTACTAAACTGACTCCACTAGTTAATTGAAGAGAAGTAAAATAGGCCATCCTTTTAGTACAGTAAAGAAAAACGCTTCAGATGGGTAAATGGTCCAGCAAACTTTGAGTGTCTTTATCTTAGAACATGGAGTCTCCTGATATAAATCTGTTAAAGTAGAGTTACTCTCTGAACTCATCATTATAATGTATCTCTCACTTGATTAATAATAAGAGAAATATATGCTTTTTAAATTATAGTAACACAAAATGTGGCTCCAGATTATATCAATCAATCAATCAATCAATCAATCTATCAATATTATTAGAGTGCACCGTGCCCATTGGCCCTAGGGAACAGATTGGCCCCATGCAGCACTTACAGCAAGGCAAAATAAATAATATGAACATGCAAAATAGAGTTAACTGAACCTTGCATGCCACATACACAAAATAATTGACAAGAGTTCATAGTTGCTACTGCAGCCAACAGCAGAGATGCAGTAGAATCCTGGGTACTGCACTTGTCACTATGCCGTTGCATCCAGGCCTCCAATTGTACGCGTTGGGATTTTCATGCTTCACACCTCATCAACCAATGTTCCACGTCTTCCACTTCACCCCTGTCACATTCCTTGCATATTCTTTCCTGTCTGGTCACTCCCCTCTATCTTCCCGTCTCGATTTGAAATCCTGCCATGCCTCCTCTTAGTTTTATCATCGTCCTCCTGTCTGCCCTTCTCCCCACTCTTGCACACTCCGACCACTCTCCCAATTTCACAATCCTCTTCAGTATCTCCAACTTAGACTTTGTCTCCATCTTCTGGCCCCATTCCTCCCTCATTTTCCTCCAAGCTATGGCCTCCAGGATCTCTCTCACTTCCACAGTCGACAACTCCTTGAGTACCTCCACATTCACATCCTTCCACCCAAACTGCCCCCAACACGTGCTCATCTTACAAATCCAAGTACCTCTGCCAAACCTCACTGCTTCCGCTGCTATCTGCCTTAGCAACCGTACATCATATGTTCTGCTGGACAGGACCTTACCCCAAAATAGCACACATTGCATCCTCGCCAGCCACTTGACCGGTAGGTCTCCCATCTCTGCTAGAAGTGAAACTTTCGGGTGAAGAGTTCCGACACCAAAGAACAACCTCAGGGCCCTCATCTGAACCTGTTCTATCTTCTCCAGATCGCGATTGCACCCCCAAATTTCTGAACCATACAGCATGGTCAACTCCACCAAAGATGCCATAAGCTTCCTAAACACCCCCACTCCTATGTCACCTAACTCTGTCCTACACCGATGAAACCAAGCACCCAGGGCCTTCTTGCCCTCCAAAGCCCTCTACTCTACCATGTTCTTCAACTCTAAATGTTGGTCAACCACACATCCCAAGTACTTATACTGCTCCACCATGGAATCTCCTCATTTTCAATAACGTACTGCACATCTGTCTTAGCCACTCTCTTCTGCCTCATATGTATGATTCCAGACTTGCTCACATGTATTTTCACCCCCCAGTCTCTGCACCACTCTACTAGACATCCAAACTGTTCTTGATCCCTGACTCACCCGGAGCGAGCAACGCTGTGTCGTCAGCAAAAAGCAAGCCTGGTATGATCTCTCCAGCACACTCAATCCCACAATTGGCGCTCTTTAACTGATCCACCAAGCTATTTATGTACAAAGAAAATAACGCTGGAGAGAGGACACAGCCCTGGCGGAGGCCCACATTGACATTCAAAACTTGACTTTGTCTGTCACCAACTTTGAGCCAACATGATGTACCAGCATAAAGCGATTGGAGAAAAGACAGGAATTTGCCATTCACTCCCATAGATTCTAGGCACTTCCATAGTTTCCCTCTATCTATTCCGTCTATCTATGTATTATATACACTGTCAAAAACAAACGTTAAAGGGTGTCTGACTATAGTCAGACACACTTTATTGTTACGGCCATCTTCACACTTCTAAGACAAAAATTTGGAAGCATAACAACCCTTGCTCACATCATGTTATGTTGTTTCCAATCCAGTTAAGAGTTGTATACAAACCTAGTCTTGTTATGCAATAGTTAATTGCCTTTGGAAAACTTACGGACACCTACCAAATTTAGAATTGGAATGTAGTTAATGACATTCTTTATTTCAATATATATATATAGTTTTCCAAGGTATATAAATGAGTGAAAAACTGAATTGAGTTGCTTATAAACTGCACAGTGCAGCCAGAACTGGCTAGCTGACAAGTTAATTTTATGTATAAATTGCATGCAACATTAACACTACATCCTTTTTACCCTATGCAGAAGGAATTATCCCAGAACTGTGAACATGGAAAAAAAACAGTAAGAAAGGCTGCACAGAACACAAGCCAACTTAGCCATCATTGATACCGTAAAGTGACAATATTGTATGTGTGAGTTCTATCTATAATTATGCAAGGCAATAACTGGGCGCACGAATTTCTATCGCACTATTTAATTGCTGTATTTATAAAAATCGACAACGATAACTTCAAGCACGTCCCAACAAATTATATCTTCAAGCGTTGATACTGAACGTATTTGTGGAAGAATCAGCGACAGCGGCAATAATGTTGAAGTGGCCATTTTTGAGTAAGTCAAAATCATCACTTCTGTCTCCTATATAATAGTTATTATTACTTCAGAATTGTGCCTTCATGTGATTCTAGAAGACCATGGGTGGGGCAGTTGTCTAGAGGTGGTGGGTGGGGAACCTAGCTGCTCAAGGGGTGGCGCTAATATTGATAGACAAGATCGAATGCATATAAAAAGGGCTAATGTGTTTAGAGGCCAAATTTTTTAAAAAATCTCAATAATTTTTTCACATGCATACAATTGTATCTTTACGGTAAGTTGTTCTATGCTGTGTGACTGGGTTTTCATTTGTATATATATTAGTTGCCTTTCTATTCTTTATTCCAGGCTATAGATGTCTGAAACATGAACAATGCATGGTATGTATGCACTCTAACACCTCTCCATTTGCATACATCTCACATGAACAGACTGTCATGATAGGCACTATCTACAAACATAATTACACCCAGTCTGTCATTTCTTGGCTCTGTTTCCGGAGTCAAAGTAAATCACCCTGTGGCTGGGATCGATTACCCTGTGGCTGGGGTTGCACACCCTGTGGCTGGGGTCAATTACCCTGTGACTGGGGTCCTGGACCCTGCTTCCGGGGTCCTGCACCCTCATACTGGGGTCACTCACACTGTATCTGGAATGGATTGTCTTGTGTTTGGCAATCTGAAATATGTACTTCTACTTACAGTATGATCCATGAAATAAAAATGTACACTGACCTGAATGAAATGAACCTTGATGGTTTCACAATCCTTATGTCAGTAACATATGAGCCTCGCCATGGTCATTTTACAACTAATTGCTTGGAGTACCATGACATTCCAATGAAGCATTATCATTTGGTTTTTGTATTGCACAAGAATATGTGCATCCATCAACGCAGGCAATGGCTTAGGTGTACATTGCATCACCTGCTACGCAGAAGGCGCTACTGTAAGGGCAACTTTCGTTTAGCTCGTGCATTAAGTATACTGCTATTGCTGGGTGGAGATGTTGAACTGAACCCAGGCCCGCGTCAGAATGAGATACATGATGAACTGAAAATGCCTACATCAGCTGTTAATCCAGTAATGGATCAAACTGGAATTGAAGGTCAAGAATACATGGACAGTGAAAAAAGAAATGTTCTACACTGGCCAAGCTGTCAGCATGTCAGAGAAAGCGGCTAGATGCTGAAACAGTTGAAGAGCACCGTATTAGGTTATTAAAGATGTCGGAGAACCAGAGACTGCGGCTGCAATATGAGACTGAGAAGCAACGTGCTGTGAGGCTTGCTGCACTCACTGAAAATAACAGGAAACGGCTGTACTCAGAAACCAAGGAAGATCGTGCAACAAGACTTGCCACCCTCTCGGAAAATCAGAGGAAGAGGTTGCAGTCAGAAAGCAATGAAGATCGTGCTGCAAGACTTGCCACTCTCTCTGAAAATCAGAGTAAGAGGCTGCAGTCAGAAAGCAGTGCAGATCGTGCTGCAAGACTTGCCACCCTCTCTGAAAATCAGAGGAAGAGGTTGCAGTCTGAATCGACTAAAAAATGGGAGTCAAGACTGAGCAGCAGTAACAAATGGAAGAAAACAAGATTGATTAATGAATCGAAACAAAAAAGTACTCTAAGACTGGAGAGAGAAAAAGAGCAAGCAAGATTAAGAATGCAAGCATGGAGGAGGCAAAAACGACTTCTGCAAGTAAAGTGTAACTCAGAAGGAGAAATAACCAGTAGTGTGCCATGTACTAGCATTGTTTCAAATACCAAGGTAAATGTGACCCGCATTAGTTCAATTTACGAATCCACGATGGGTTGGAGAGTGACAGTTTGAAGGAAGTTCAAAGAGAATTAACCCTAAGTGATAATTCAGTCATGGATGATACTGGTAAGGAAAATCTTATCAGCCAAAAGTCTGAAGAGGTGGACATGGAAGTGGGTGGAAGTGTAATTGAGTCTGGTGTTGTTACTGCATCTGCTGTGCAAGTACCAAACTTGAGATTTCAATACAATCAAAACAAGGTTTAAAGTTGAAAAAACTTACATAAATTTGAAAAAGCAATTCTTAAGGGGCCGACCCATAAGTGATTTTCGTGTGAAAGGTTTTGCTATGAGCAGTTGGGTGCCCTGTACAGCTGCGATGTGGCAAATGATCTACTTGCTGAGGTGAATGAATCAGTTCAAGAAAGTATAGAAAGTGTTTGGTTGTGTAACAAGTGCAAGAGTGCTATGGAAAGAAAGAAAATTCCAGCAGGATCACAGTTTAATAAAATGGAAGTACCAGAGGTTCCTTCAGTGTTCATTGGACTAAACACATTAGAGCAGCGTTTGATTTCAAAGGCTACTGTTTTCATGAAAATGGTTATTTTGCCAGTGGGTGGACAAAGGGCTGTTAGAGGGGAGGTAATCAACTTTCCCTCTAATGTTGACTATGTCATTTCAGAGCTCCCTCGTTTACCCAGTGGTGAAGATATTCTTTACATTCAGCAGCCAGACTCTATTCGAAGTAAACCAAATGACTCTGTCCCTGATACAATTTACCATACCTGTCGATACTCCAATGTGATGCAAGCTCTGAAATGGTTAAAGCAACATAACCCCTTGTATGGTGACATCACCATCACTAAGATGTCAGAAGACATGTTCAACCATAAAGAAGAAAAAGTCACTGACAGTGAAAATGTGAATGAAGATATTTTAGAAATGGATGAAACAGGAATTGTTAGGTTGGATGCTCTCCAGCCCATTGTAGATGCTGTTGACTTGATACAAGGTAGTATACCAATAGAACAACAGATACATAAGTTGCAGAGAGTAACAACCACACCACTAAGTATATTTGAGAATCAAAATGATTTAGAAGTATTTGCTTTTCCGACCCTTTACCCCAATGGTGAAAATGGTTTTGGCACCATCAGAGAAGTCAAAATTACACCTCTAGAATATTTTCAAACAAGAATGCTTAGTGCTGACTCAAGATGGGCATGTCATCCCGCTTATATCTTTTGGGCCTGTAACATTGTAGAAGCCCTGAAGTTGCAGTGCAGCATTTCCATTGCTATGAGGATGCGATCATTCAGAATAGGCCACTGTGAGAAGTCTAACAAGGAAACCAATGAGAAGGAGCTACTCACAACTGGTTTGCTGCGAGGACGCCTGGAAAATAACCCTCACTTGCGTGAAAATTGTTATAGCTTCATGAGAGATATTCGTGGCACACAGGCTTATTGGAACTCAGTAAAGATCCAGCTATTTGCCATGTTTCGCACCCTAGGTCCTCCCACATTCTTTGTCACACTGAGTGCTGACGATAATAATTGGGTGGACTTGATGATAGTGCTAAGCAGGAGTATGGGTCAGAATCTGTCAGAGGAACAGGCAGCTAATTTATCAGCCAGTGAGAGGAGAGAACTGATGAGGACAAATCCAGTGGTTACAGCTAGGCATTTTGCACATCGCTTTCAGTGCTTCCTCAGTGAAGTGATTAAAGGATCTGGGTAACCTATTGGTGAGGTAGTTGACTACTTTTGGAGAATTGAATTCCAGTTGAGGGGATCTCCACATGTCCATTCCATGTGGTGGATAAGGGATGCTCCAAACTTAGATACTACAGCTGGAAGGCAGATTGCTCCACAGTACATTGATAGGTACATCTCTGTGAATATTCCAACACATGGTTGCAAAGATGAAGAACTTCGTTCATTGGTGTTGAGAGTGCAGCAGCACCATCATACATCAACTTGCAGGAAAGCAACACGAAGGGGGAAAAATGTGGCAGATTGCAGATGTGATCTTCCTCAACCTCTGTCAGAAGATACACGGCTGAAAAGCCATGATGATCCAGGAAACAAGTCCAGGTTCTATGTCTTGAAGAGATCAGCAGTGGAAGAAAACTGCAATCCATACAATACACACCTTCTGAAGGCATGGAAAGCTAATATGGATATACAATTGATTGGATCAGGATATGGTACAGCTGCATATGTGTGTTCCTACATGTGTAAATCAGAAAGTGAAGAGGTCAGGAAAGCTATCCGAGATGCATCGGAAAGCTTGCCTCCTCAGGCTTCAACAAGAAAGCGTCTGTCAAAGATTGGCAACACAATGCTGACCCATCGTGAGTTGAGTGCCCAGGAGGCAGCATATCGATTGTGTCACTTGCTTTTGAAAGAAAATTCAAGAAAAGTTGTATTCCTTAACACTATCAGACCAGAAAAGAGAACGCGGTTACTCAAGAGTAGGTCTGAATTGCTTGAATTGGAGGATGATTCCTCTGATATTTTTGCCCCTGGTATCTTTGATAGATATGCCTCTAGACCTGACACACCAGAATTTGCAAGCATGACCTTGGCTCACTTTGCAGTGTGGTATGATGTAGATACACGAGGTGTTGGGAAAGCTGGAAATGGACCAGCACAGCCTCGTAACCAGTTGCAGAATGACATGGGATGGGTTCGTCTGAGAAGGAAGCAAGCCTGTCTTCGAATCCCAATACAGACAGTAGAAAGTCATGGTGATGACTATTACTACAGTTTGCTGCTACTATACATCCCTTGGAGGAAGGAACCTGAGGATCTGTTGAAAGGTCACTCTTCTGCAACGGAGGCTTTCATTGTACGAGAAGGAAAAATGGTTGTTTTGAATGCTCCCAATCATGCCTTTGCAGATGAAGTGCACAAGGCTGTTGTGCAATTACAAGCCTTGGAAGACGATGCCTACCAAAATGTCGTTGCCCCAATGGCACGGCAGGCTCAAAGGGAGGATGCTGTGCAACCCTTTATTGAGGCTGAAGGAGGGTTGATGAACCCAGAGCATTTCATGGACCAAGCATGCCTTGATGATGACAATCTGAGTGCAATAGATGAAGAATATATGCTCCTAAATGACAATGATGACGACATTGGAGCTATGAGTGGACACTCCCTTACGGATAGGGAATTTAGGCAACTCATTGCAAGTTTGAATACAAAGCAGCCTATTCCATTTGACATTGTTGTACACTACACTCGTGAGTTGCACAAACACAGAATGAAAATACGCCACAAACCTCCAGAACCATTTCATCTGTTTGTGACAGGTGGAGCAGGCACTGGAAAAATCACATGTAATTAGGGCTATTAAAGAACATATGGAACGTTCTATGTAAGGGAGTCAAGAGATGCATGCCTGTATGCTGATGGCACCCACCGGGGTTGCAGCCTTCAACATTGGAGGCCTCACAATCCATAGAGCATTGCGGCTTCAGGTTGAGCATGGCAGAACTGCTCATCAATTGCAGCTGAATGCCCTAGCCCTGCATGACTTGAGGAATCTGTGGCAAGGAGTGCACACCATCATCATTAATGAAATCAGTATGGTGTCTTACCAGATACTGAAGTCAGTTCACAGTCGACTGTGTGAGATTTATGGCAATGATGAGATTTTTGGTGGCTTGAATGTCATTGCAGTGGGTGACTTGTACCAGCTATCTCCAGTGAACGGTAGTTTTATATTCAGTCAGAAACCTGGACGCTCATCGGGGCGAATGGCTTCACACCTTTGGAGGGATTTCTTCAAGGTGATTGAACTGGAAGTGAACATGCGTCAGCAGAATGATGCTTCATTCTCAGAGATACTTAATCGGATCAGGACGGGCGTGCACACCTATGAAGATGTGAAAGTTCTGCAAACACGTTTGGTTTCTGGTGGGACTGTGGATTTGCTGGCTTCCCCATTTGATACAGCTCTGACATTGTATCCTCGTACAGTAGATGTTGATGGGCACAATGAAATGCAGATAAAAAGTCTGGCAAAGAGCAGTCAAATCTATAGTATTGATGCCGAGCATGCAATAATAGAGAGTCGAGGGCAAATTTATGCCAATATTAAATACAATGAGGTTCCCGAACGTCTCATTCCACAAGATGATAAAGACTGTGCTGCACTGCCCCGTATACTGAAGCTAGCAGTTGACGAAACATTAACTGTGGTGATGGCTTGGTGAATGGTGCCAGGGAAAAATTGTAGGCTTCAAGTGGTCAAGAAATGCAAGGCATCAGAGTATGCCTGGTGAATTACCCACAGAGGTATATGTGAGATTCTTAGATCCCAATGTGGGGAAATTGTCAAAGGTACCAGTTGTCTCGGAGCAACAGGATGTTGTACCAATTCAGCCTATTTCTGCACGTTTCTATGGAAAGGAAGGTACACTCCTGCAGAGAACACAGATTCCCTTGATTCTGTGCTGAGCAGCAACTATTCACAAGTTGCAAGGATTGTCTCTTGATGCAGCAGTCATGGATTTAGGGAAGGATGTATTTGAACCTGGAATGGCCTATGTAGCTCTTAGTCGTGTGCGCACACTGAATGGAGTGGCCCTCCTGAACTTTCAGCCAAAGAAGATGACAGCAAACATGAGAGTCCATGAGGAAATGGCAAGGCTACGACAAGAATCTGCTCATAGTGGTGTGGAATAAGAAAAAGAGGAGCTAATATCAGGTCATTTTGTCCAGAATTGTAGTCAAAATGAGGAGAAATCAAGTGCTGCAGTAAGGGGTAGTAGTGCTTTGGTACACAATGACAAGTGTATGTCACAATCTTACGTTAAGATTGCGGATAAAGGGACACATGGCAAGGAGTATACATCGGAACCATTGGTGGTTGGCAGTCAGTCTGTGCATTCAGACATCCCAATTACTTATGTTGACACACTGATGTTGTCACTGAAAACAACACTTGAAGCTATAGTGACTAGTAACACTTTGAATAGTGAGTCAATAGTAAGGTGGTCAAAGTGTCATCACAGCGAATTACAGACTATTCTTAAAGTGGTTAATCGTCCTTCCCGGGCAACTTTCAGTAATATGCATCATCAAGTGGATGTTGCAGTAAAAGACAAAGTCTTTACAGCTTTTACGTCACAGTACATGCCAGTTTGCACTAAAGGAGGTGGAAATTGTATGTATCATATGCTATCTTTGGCCCTTTGTGGAACAGAGCAGTACATGTACCACTTGAGATTGGTGACCGCTTATAGCCTCATTGTGCATCAACAACATATGCTAAAAGTCATTCAGCCAACTGCTAGGATACTTCTACCGTTGCAGAAACGAGATGCTGCTTCAGTTGCTAAAGCAGCAGAAGCACAGTGGCTGGAACTACTTTGCAGTTCGATCACTGACAAGTCATGGGAAAACCAATTTCATCTGCATGCACTGGCAATGATTTTGGAGAGGTCCATTTGGTTGTATGGTGTGATGTACAGCAGATGCCTTCAAGATGAAGGAAAGCAGCTCCAACCAATTAAGCAGGATGAAACACCTACTGAATTGAGAGATCTGTTTGAAATGAGAGACAAGAGGTTGGATAACAGCATTTGCTATCGCTCTGAGGCAGTCCCAGAAGAGCATGTTCCACTTTTAGGATTTCTGGATTCCTCTCATTTCACTGCCATTCTTCCAATGGTGTCTGCAAAATGTTCCTTAGGGTTTGCTCCATTTACCACCTTTATGTCACAGTGGGCTCCTGAAGAGTGATATACACAAATGTGCCAACTACCATCATTGGTTGCAGTGTTTGTGTATCATAGCAAGTGAATGGTAGAATACGGTGACTGCAAAGGCTGACGTTGTGATGTCAAGTTATATAGAATTTAGTATTTGAGGCTACTTTTATACTCACTGAAGTATATTTGTAGTTTACGTAAAATGTATTTTCTAAGTGTTTGTAAATTTTCTACTTCAACAATGTATTTTGACAATAAGTCACACTCTACAGCAATACAAGGTGTTAGTTTGAGTTCATATGTACTTTGTAATTTTGAATGTTTTCTCTGATGTGTGGTTGGCAGTGTCACAGTTATTGTCCTCTTTTGTCCCTTATACTAAGAAGCAAGGATGCATGGAGCAGGCAATTTAAAAGCTTTCTGGTAAGTCAACAGTTTCAATTTCATTAATTGTATACCTCATCTGGCTTTCACTTACAAAATTCATTGCAAATTTCTAATTGTTCTCACATCATTGCAGGTCACTCCTTACCTTCACAACTAGAGGGAAAAAATATTATAGAAGAAGATACATGTTTTGAATCACTATGAATGCATAACTTAGACCTGCATCGGGTAGACATGAGGAGTGAGCAAGCATTTCATTAGCAAGTCTAACAAGTAAGTGTACATATAATATGATTGCTAATTAACTCATGCACACTACTGCGAAGTGCTGTTAATATGTAAGTGTACTCTTTTCTTTCAGGTATCCACATATTCCTTCCAACAAATCAATGCATTTCTGAGAAGCACTGGATAAACAGGTTTGGAACCAAAGAAAGAAACCATACCCAAAACCATATCTGTCATATCTCATTTATTGCACTATTAATTTACAAGTCATTTTAGTGCATACTTCAGTGTTCCTGCAAAACCCATGCTTGATAGTACAAAGACCTAATACTCTTCCGTCACACTCTTTTTTCTGTTTCTAATGTACTTATTAATTGATAATTGTTCATAGCAGTGTTTAATAGAGTATACCAGTAGGATGAACATGATTGGTAATAATAAGGCCACAGCGACCGAAGGGAGCCAAGTAGTTCGAGTTCATTCGGGGGGGCAGCCCCACGAGTTTTTTAACTCGAACTACTTGTTTTTACTAGTTGGAGGTTCTAGTTGTATGTACTCAATTGTAAGGACTAATTGCATGTTCTAATTGTATTTACTAATGTTATGTAGTAGTTATGTTTTAGTTGTATGTTCCAGTTGTACGTACTAATTGAATGTACTAGTTCTTGGTACTAATTGTATGTACTACTTGTATGTACTTGTTACATGTACTAGTTGTATGTACTAGTTGCATTTACTAGTAGTATGTTCTAGTTTTTTGCACTATTTATATATACTAATTATATATGTAGGTACTGGTTATATGTACTAGTTCTATATACTAGTTGTATGTACAGGTTATATGTAGTAGTTGTGTGTAATTTTTCTATGTACTAGTTGTATGTGCAATTTATAGGTACTGGTTATATGAACTAGTTCTATGTACTAATCGCAGTACTAGATGTATATACTAGTAATATGTACTAGTTGTATATACTAGTTGTATGTACTATTTGTGCGTAATTGATGTATGTACAAGTTTTATTTACTAGTTGTAGTTAGTAGTTGTATGTACCAGTTGTATAAACTAGTTGCATGCACTAGTTGAATGTACTAGTTGTGTGAACCAGTTGAATGTACTAGTTGTATGTAGTAGTCGTGTGTACTAGTTACATGTACTATCTTTATAAAGGTTCATCTTTCGACTTTTAGAGGTCACTGAAGAAGACCCCCAGGGTCAAAACATTTGACAGACAGAAGAATCGAAAAAACTGAGTCTCTAGACGCCCTAAAAGTCGAAAGATGAACCTTTATAAAGATAAGTTCGACGCAGTTAGAAGAAATCCTTATTCCATTACATGTACTAGTTCTGTGAACTAGTTCTATGTACTAGTTGTATGTAGTAGTTTTGTGTAGTATTTGTACGTACTAGTTGAATGTACTAGTTGCTTGTACTAGTTCTGTGGACTAGTTCTGTGTACTAGTCGTATATAGTAGTTGTGTGTACTAATTGTATGTACTAGTTTTTTTATGTACTAGTAACTAGTTGTGTGAACTAGTTATATGTACTAGTTGTATGTACTAGTTGAATGTACTATTTGTATGTACTAGTTGTATATAGTTATAGGTAATAGTTGTATGTACTAGTTGTGCCTAATTGTTGTATGTACTAGTTATATTTACTAGTTGTTATTACAAGTTGTATGTACTAGTGGAATATACTAGTTGTATGTACTAGTAACTAGTCGTATGTACTAGTTGTATGTAGTAGTTACTAGTTGTATGTACTACTTATATGAACTACTTGTATGTACTAGTTGTATGTAGTAGTAACTACATGTTTGTACTAGTTGAATGTTCTAGTTGTATGTACCAGTAACTATCTGTATGTACTAGTTGTAGGTACTAGTTGTATATACTAGTTGTATTTACTAGTTGTATGTACTAGTTGTATGTAGTTTTATGAACTACAGGTATGTACTAGTTGGTTCGTAATTGTTGTATGTACTAGTTGTATATACTAGTTGTATGTAGTTTTATGTACTACATGTATGTACTAGTTCGTTCTTAATTGTTTTATGCATTAGTTACATTTACTTCTTGTATGTACTACTTGTATGTACAAGTTTTATGTACTAGTAAATAACTGTTTGTACTAGTTGTATGTACTAGTAATGTGTATTAGTTATATGTACTTGTTGAATGTTCTAGTTTTATGTACCAGTAACTAGTTGTATGCACTAGTAATATGAACAAGTCGTTTGTACTATTTGTATGAACTAGTTATATGTAGTTATATATAATTGTTGTAAGTAGCAGTTGTGTGTAATTCTTGTAAGTACTAGTTATATTTACTAGTTGCAGTTACTAGTTGTATGTAGTAGTTACTAGTTGTATGTACTAATTGTCCGTAAAAGTTGTATTTCCAAGTTATATATACTGGTTAAATGTACTAGTTCTATGTACCAGTTATAGTACTAGTTGTAGGTACTGGTTGTATATACTAGTTGTATGAACTAGTAACTAGTATTATTTACTAGTTTTATGTATTAGTTGTATGAACTAGTAACAATCTGTATTTACTAGTTGTATGAACTAGTTGTATGTACTAGTTTCTAGTCTAGTTTTATGAACTAGTTGTATGTACTAGTTTCTAGTCTAGTTGTATGAACTAGTTATATGCACTAGTTATATGTGTATGCGCTGGTTAAATGTACTAGTTGTATGTACTACTTATATTTCCTGGTTGTAGTACTAGTTGTACATACTGGTTGTATGTACTAGTTGTACTAGTTGAATGTACTAGTTGCATGTACTATTTGTAAATAGTCGTTACTAGTTATATGTTCAAGTTGTATGTACTCAATTGTAAGTAGTAGTTGCATGTTCAAATTGTATTTACTAATTGTATGTACTAGTTATGTGCTAGTTGTATGTTCTAATTGTGTGTACTAGTTGTTGGTACTAATTGTATGTACTACTTGTATGTACTTGTTACATGTACTAGTTGTATGTACTAGTTGCATTTACTAGTAGTATGTTCTAGTTTTTTGTACTATTTATATATACTAATTATATATGTAGGTACTGGTTATATGTACTAGTTTTATGTACTAGTTATATGTACTAGTTGTATATACTAGCTGTATGTACAGGTTATATGTAGTAGTTGTGTGTAATATTTCTATGTACTAGTTGTAAGTGCAATTTATATGTACTGGTTATATGAACTAGTTCTATGTACTAATTGTAGTACTAGATGTATATACTAGTTATATGTACTAGTTGTATATACTAGGTGTATGTACTAATTGTAGTTGAATGCACTAGTTGTATGTACTTGTTGTGTGAAATTGATGTGCGTACAAGTTATATTTACTAGTTGTAGTTAGTGGTTGGATGTACCAGTTGTATAAACTAGTTTTAGGCACTTGTTGAATGTACTAGTTGGATGAACCAGTTGAATGTACTAGTTGTATGCAGTAGTCGTGTGTACTAGTTGCATGTACTAGTTGTGTGAACTAGTTCTATGTACTAGTTGTATGTAGTAGTTCTGTGTAGTAGTTGTACATACTAGTTGTATGTACTAGTTGCATATACTAGTTCTGGGTACTAGTTGTTTATAGTAGTTGTGTGTACTAGTTGTATGTAATAGTTTTATGTACTAGTAACTAGTTGTATGAACTAGTTATATGTACTAGTTGAATGTACTAGTTTAATGTACTATATAGTTATATGTACTAGTTGTATATACTAGTTATATGTACTAGTTGTATGTACTAGTTGTATGTACTAGTAACTATCTCTATGTCCTAGTGGAATGTATTAATTGTATGAACTAGTTGGATGTAGTTATATATATGTACTAGTTTTATGTACTAGTTGGGTGTAATTGTTATATGTACTACTACTTGTAGTTACTAGTTTTATGTACTAGGTGTATGTACTAGTTGTGGGTACTAGTTGTATGTACTAGTTGTGTGAACTAGTTCTATGTACTAGTTGTATGTAGTAGTTCTGTGTAATAGTTGTATATACTAGTTGTATGTACTAGTTGCATACACTAGTTCTGGGTACTAGTTGTTTATAGTAGTTGTGTGTACTAGTTGTATGTAATAGTTTTATGTACTAGTAACTAGTTGTATGAACTAGTTATATGTACTAGTTGAATGTACTAGTTTAATGTACTATATAGTTATATGTACTAGTTGTATATACTAGTTACATGTACTAGTTGTATGTACTAGTAACTATCTCTATGTCCTAGTGGAATGTATTAATGGTATGAACTAGTTGGATGCAGTTATATGTACTAGTTTTATGTACTAGTTGGGTGTAATTGTTATATGTACTACTACTTGTAGTTACTAGTTTTATGTACTAGGTGTATGTACTAGTTGTGGGTACTAGTTGTATGTACTAGTAACTAGTTGTAAGTACTAGATATATAAACTGGTTGTATGCACTAGTTGTATGTACTACTTGTTTGTTCTATTTGTATGTACTACTATTTGCAGGTATTAGTTGTAGTTACTAGTTGTATGTACTAGGTGTATGTACTAGTTGTGGGTACTAGTTGTATGTACTAGTAACTAGTTGTAAGTACTAGATATATAAACTGGTTGTATGCACTAGTTGTATGTACTACTTGTTTGTTCTACTTGTATGTACTACTATTTGCATGTATTAGTTGTAGTTACTAGTTGTATGTACTAGTTGTATATACTAATTGTATGTACTAGTAACTAGAGGTATGTACTAGTTGTATGTACTATTTTTATGTACTAGGTTTATGTACTAGATACACGTTGTATATTCTAGTTGTATGAACTAGTTATATTTACTAGTTGTATGTGCTAGTTGTGTGTAATTGTTGTTTGTAATAGTTTTATTTACTAGTTGTAGTTACCAGTTGTATATACTAGTTGTATGTACTAGTTGTATATACTAATAACTAGTTGTCTGTTCTGGTTACTAGTTATCATTATCAAATCATTATTATACTGGTGACTCCACTTTGCCAAAGGGCTACTTTCCAGGAAACCCAGTAAGTAAAACAAATAGTACATAGTAATGTGAAAGAGTAGAATGAGGTAATGAAAACAAAAAAGAGAAAGGGAATGATAATGACAATGGGTGACATTGGAATACATTCATAGTAATAGTGGATTAATAAGAGTTCCTTAATTGGGTTAATCTGTAGCTGATCGCCTTCTTCCCATATTCCTTGTGAACTTGATTCACATGCAGGTGGCCTTTTGTAGCCCCTCTTGTCTGATATTGGTGAAATGCTGACACTTTAGTTAAGAGATTTCTAATGTACAATGGAGGGGACTTTCCTAACCTAGGTTGCAATAATTCTTGACTTAAAGAAAATAGTTTCTGCCGTTGTCTATATGATAGGGATGTCCACTAAAGGGTAGTTAGAGCCTCTGTTGCAGAAGAAGATTTAGAGACATTCAGAATGATGCGAGCTGCACAATTTTGAAGCCGTTGAAGGCGGGCAGAGTCAGTCAAGCAACAAAGGTCCACACAAAGCTGCAATAGTCAATGTAGGCAAAATAGAAAGCTTTCAGGGCATTGACAGGTAGGAACCAGGAGTCTTCTCATTAGGTGGACATTACGTGAGGCAGATTTGACTATGCTATCCATGTGAGGTCCCCAGTGCAGATGGTGATCAATAATGACCCCCAAAAGCTTAAAGGTCTCTACTTATTCAATAATAGAACCATTGAAAGCGATGTTCAGGGCTCAAGGGCGTTTCCTCCTAGGGTGAATCAACATACATTTGGCCTTTCTACATTTAGGGATAGCCCATTGTTAAGTAGCCACTGGTTCACACATGCCATAATGGCGTTCAATCTTGAACTAATGCTGTCATGTGTCTTACCAGATGTAAAGATGGTAGTGTCATCCGCGAACAAAGCTGTCTGCAAATGAAAAGTTGTGGCTGCAGGAAGATCGTTGATGTACATTGAAAATAGGAGGGGTCCAAGAACTGAGCCTTGTGGGACACCACAGCCAATGTGAAGATATGGTGAGACTGTATCGTTAACAGCAAGTGCTTGGACTCTGTTGGAAAGATAGGATTTAATTCACTGGCACAAGTGATCGCTCAAATTGAATTGAACTCTCAACTAGCGAAGAAGAAGAGAGTGGTTGATAGTGTCAAAAGCCTTTGCTATGTCCAGATACACAACACCAACCATATCTACGCTGTCTAAAGATTTATACCAGGAGTCAGTGAGGTACAAAAGAAGGGATTGCGTAAAGTGACCACATCTAAAACCAGATTGGAGCGGATGAAGCAGGTTATTTCTTTCCAAGTGGTCAGTTAAAATATTTACTACATACATTTCTGCTACTTTGCTGGCTGCCGGGAGCATTGACATAGGGTAATATTTTGAGCGGATAGAAGTGGGACCCTTCTTATGAAAGGGGTTGAAAATAGCTGACTTCCATTGACTAGGAAATGAACTTGAGGTAATAGAGGAATTGATAATAGCAGACAAAGGGGTAGATAGAGCTTCAGGTGAAGATCATAATACTACAGCACTAATAGTGACAACACCAGATGAAGTCTTAGGCTTGAGTTCAGATAAAAGAGCAATGCAGGTAGATGGTGAAATTAAAGGTAGATTGCAAACATCAACATGAGCAGAAGGACTTGGTGGTACAACAGAGTCATAGACAACTGCCTGATTTGCGGAAGTGATCGTCGCAAAGTAGGAATTAATACTAAGTGCAGATGGAGTGTTAGTGACTGATGACTGAGAAGAAAGACCATTGTTTTTGCAGACTTTAATCTCTGACCACAGGTTTGAGGGACGGACTTTCTTTACCACAAGATCAGACACATAAGACTTCCGGACTGATCTCTGCCAGTTTGTCAGTTCATTGCGAAATTGTCTGTACTTTTTTAGTCAGTATTTAGGCGGGTCTGCAGGAACTTCCGATGCAGTTATATGTACTAGTTGTATGTACTAGTTGTGTGAACTAGTTGTATGTATTAGTTGTATGTACTAGTTGTATGTATTAGTAACTAGTTGCATGAACTAGTTATATAAAATAGTTGTATGTACTAGTTGTATGAACTAGTTATATGTACTAGTTGTATGTATTAGTAACAATCTGTATTTACTAGTTGTAGTTACTAGTTGTATATACTAGTTGTATTTACTAGCTGTATGTACTGGTTTTGTGTACTAGTTCTATGTACTAGTCGTATATACTAGTTGTATGTTCTAGTTGTATGTACTAGTTGTATGTACTAGTAACACTCTGCATTTACTGGTTGTAGTTACTAGTTGTATATACTAGTTGTATGTACTAGTTGCATGTACTAGTAACTAGTTGTATGTGCTAGTTGTATGTACTAGTTGTGTGTACTGATTCTATGTACTAGTCGTATATACTAGTTGTATGTACTAGTTTTATGTCCTAGTTGTGCGTAATTGTTGTATGTACTAGTTATATTTACTAGTAGTAGTTACTAGCTGTATGTACTAGTTGTATGTACTAGTTGTGTGTACTAGTTGTATGTACTAGTTGTATGTACAACTTGTATATACCTTTAACCAAATGTATGTACTAGTTGTAGTTACTAGTTGTATGTACTATTTGTATGTACTAATTGTATGTACTAGTAACTGGATGTATGATCTAGTTGTATGTACTAGTTGTATGGACTGGTAACTAGTTTTATGTACTAGTAACTAGTTGTATGTACTAGTTGTATGCACTAGTAACTATCTGTATGTCCTGGTTATATGTACTAGTTGTGTGTACTAGTTATATGTAGTTATATGTACTAGTTGTATGTATTAGTTTTGTGTAATTGTTGTATATCCTAGTTATATTTACTAGTTGTAATTACTAGTTGTATGTACTAGTTGTATGTACTGATTGTTTGTAGAAGTAACTAGATGTATGTACTAGTTTTATGTACTAGTTATATGTACTAGATTTACGTACTAAATACTAGTTTTATATACTAATTGTATGTACTAATTACATGTTCTAATTGTATGGACTAATTGTCTGTAATTGTTGTATGTACCAGTTATATTTACTAGTTGTAGTTACTAGTTGTAGGTACTAGTTGTATATACTAATAACAATCTGTATTTACTAGTTGTATATACTAGTTGTATGTACTAGTGGTAGGTATATGTACTAGTTGTATGTACTAGTTGTATGTCCTAGTTTTGTGTAATCGTTGTATGTACTAGTTGTATGTCCTAGTTTTGTCTAATTGTTGTATGTACTAGTTATATTCACTAGTTGTAGTTGTTAGTTTAATGTACTAGTTGTGTGTTTAAGTTGTATGTACTAGTAACTAGTTTTATGTACTAGTTGTCGGTACTTGTAACTATCTGTATGTACCAGTTGTAAGTACTCCTTGTATGCACTAGTTCTAATTAGTTATATGTACTACTTGTATGTAATTGTTGAGTATAATTGTTGAATGTACTTGTTATATTTACCAGTTGCAGTTACTCCTTGTAGGTACTAGTTGTAGGTACTAATTGTTTGTACTAGTAACTAGATGTATGTATTAGTTGTATGTACTAGGTGTATGTACTTGTTTTATGTACTAAATACTAATTGTATATACAAATTGTATGTACTACTTATATGTACTAGTTGTATGGACTAATTGTTGGTAATTGTTGTATTTACTGGTTATATTTACTAGTTGTAGTTACTAGTTGTATGTACTAGTTGTATATTCTAGGAAGAATCTGTATTTACTAGTTGTATGTACTAGTTGTATGTGTTAGTTGTATATACTAGTTGTATGTACTAATTGTATGTACTAGCAACTATCTGTATGTCCTTGTTATATGAAAAATCTAATATACCATTTTCCTACATGCTATATGCCTATTCTGTAAAAAGAGCCTACAGGGGAACTAAACCTAAAGACAGCTTTAGATGAAGATACAGGAGTCTTTTCTTCCTTCTTTTCCCTTCTTTCATCTTCTTCTCCACTGGGTCACACAGCCGTTTCTGGGAATTCCACCCTTCATCAGTGATCCTGGGAGTCTTTGTCTTTTTCTTTATCTTGATCTTCTGTGAATCCTTGGCTATATGTACTATTTGTATGGACTAATTGTGTGTAATTCCTATATGTACTAGTTGTATGTACTAGTTGTATGTCCTAGTTTTTAGTTCATACTAGTCTGTGAATCCTTGGCTATATGTACTATTTGTATGGACTAATTGTGTGTAATTGTGGTTTGTAGTAGTTATATTTACTAGTTGTATATACTAGTTGTATGAAGTAGTAACCAAGTGTATTTTCTAGTTGTATGTACTAATTGTATGTATTAGTTTTATGTTGTTATATGTACTAGTTGTATGTACTAGTTGTGTATAATTGTTGTATGTACTATTTATATTTGCTAGTAGCAGTTACTAGTTTAATGTGCTAGTCGTAGGAATAAGTTGTGTGTACTAGTAAATTGTTGTATGTACTAGGAATTACCTGTATGTACTAGATATATGAACTAGCTGTATGAACTAGTTGTGGTTACTAGTTGTATTTACTAGTTGTATGTACTAGTAACTACTTGTTTGTACCAGTTATATATACTAGTTGTGTGTACCAGTAACTAGTTGTATGTTCTAGTTGTATGTACTATATAGTTGTGGGTACTAGTTGTATGTACTAGTTGTATGTACTAGTTTTATGTACTAGTAACTAGATGTTTGTACTAGTCATATATACTAGTTGTATGTACTACTGGTATGTACTCTTTGTATGTACTAGTTGTATGTAGTTATATGAACTACTTGTATTTACTAGTTGTGTGTAATTGTTGTATGTACTAGTTGTATTTACTAGTTGTAGTTAATAGCTGTATGTACTAGTTATAAGTACTAGTAACTAGTTGTATGTTCTAGTTATATGTACTAGGCCTAGTTATATTTACTAGTAGGAGGTTCTAGTTTTATGTACTCAAGTGTAAGTAGTAGTTGCATGTTCCAATTGCATGTACTAATCGTATGTACTAGTTATGTGCCAGTGGTATGTTCTAGTTGTATAGACTAATTGTTTGTACTAGTTGTATATACTATTTATATGTACTAGATATAAGTGTATGTGCTAGTCATATGTAGTAGTTGTGTGTTGTGTATTATATACACTGGTTGTATGTTCTAACAACTAGTTGTATGGTTCAATGGAATAAGGATTTCTTCTAACTGCGTCGAACTTATCTTTGTAAAGGTTCATCTTTCGACTTTTAGAGTGTCTAGAGGCGCACTTTTTTCGATTCTTCTGTCTGCCAAACGTTTCGACCCTGGGGTCTTCTTCAGTGACTGGAGCATCTCTAGATGTTCTAAAAGTCGAAAGATGAACCTTTACAAAGATAGTTGTATGTATTACTTGTATGTATTAGTTGCATGTACTAGTTATATGTACTAGTTGTATGTACTACTTGTATGTATGTACTAGTAAATAGTTGTATATACAAGTTGTATGTACTAGTACTGGTTATATTTCTTAGTTGTAGGTACTAGTTGTGTGTGCTAGTTGTATATACTGGTTGTATGTACTAGTAACTAGTTGTATATAATAATTGTAAGTGCTAGTTGTATATATGTACTAGTAACTAGTTGTTTGAACTAGTTGTGTGACCTAGTTGTAAGAACTAGTTGTGTGTGCTAGTTGTGTGTACTAGTTGTATGTACTAGTTGTTCGTACTAGTTGTATCTACTATTTATTTGTACCAGTTCTATGTGTATGTTCTAGTTACATGTTGTAGTTACGTGTTCTAGTTGCATGTACTAGTTGTATGTAATAGTTGCATGTACTAGGTGTATGTACTAGTTGCATTACTAGTCATATGTACTAGTTGTGTGTAATTGTTGCTTGTACTAGTGATAATTACTAGTTGTCCTTAGAAGTTGTATGTACTAGTTATATTCACTAGTTGTATATACTAGTAACTAGTTGTATGCACTAGTTTTTTGTACTAATTTTTTAACTAGTACTGATTATATTTACTAGTCGGAGGTACTACTTGTGTATGCTAGTATTATGTAGTAGTTTTATGTCCTAATTGTATATACTAGAGGTATGAACTAGTTTTATGTACTAGTTATATACTAGTTGTATGTACTAGTTGTATGTTCTAGTGTTATAGAATCGTTCTATGTACTAGTTCAAAGTCCTAATTGTAGTACCAGTTGTATGTGCAAGTTGTATGTACTATTTGTTTGTACTAGTTGAATGTACTAGTTGTATGTACTAGGAACTAGTTATATGTACTAATTGTGTTTACTAGTTGCATGTACTAGATGTATGTACTAGTTGTATATGCTAGTTGTATGTTCTAGTTTTACGTGCTAATAACTAGTTGCATGTACTAGTTGTATGTGCTAGTTGTATGATCCAGGTGTATTTGTTAGTAACTAGCTGTATGTACCAGTTGAATGTACTAGTTGTAGGTACTAGTACTGGTTATATTTCCTAGTTGTACTTACTAGTTGTATGTATTAGTTGTATGCACTAGTTGTATGTAGTAGTAACTAGTTATATGTACTTATTTTGTGTACTAGTTGTATGAACTACTTGTATGAACTAGTTGTATGTGCTAGGTGTATGTACTAGTTGTGTGTACTAGTTGTAGCTGGTACTAGTTGTATGTACTAGTTTTATGTACTAGTATTAGTTATATTTTCTAGTTGTAGGTAGTAGTTGAATGTGCTAGTTGTATGTACTTGTTGTACGTAGTAGTTGTATGTACTAGTTATGTGTACAAGTTTTATGGAATCTTTCTATGTGCTAGTTGTATGCACTAGTTGTGGAGCTAGTTGTATGTACTAGTTGTATGTTATATACATTTGTACTAGTTGTATGTACTATTTATATGTATAGGTTATATGTGTAAGTGCTAGTTATATGTACTAGTTGTATGTACTAGTATTAGTTATATTTTCTAGTTGTAGGTAGTAGTTGTATGTGCTAGTTGTATGTACTGGTTGTATGTACTATTGACTAGTTGAATGTATTAATTGTATGTGATAATTGTATGTACTAGTTGTATGTTGTAGTTGTATGTACCAGATGTATGCAGTAGGTTTATGTACTAATTGTATATATTTGTATGTACTAGTTGTGTGTACTAGTTATATACTTGTTGTATGTACTAGTTTTATGTTCTAGTGTTATGGAATCATTCGATGTACTAGTTCTAAGAACTAGTTGGATGTACTGGTTTTAAGTACTAGTTGTAGGTACTATTTATATGTACTAGTTATTTGTGTATGCCCTAGTTGTATGTTCTAGTGTTATGGAATCGTTCTGTTTGTCCTAGATACAAGTTGTATGTGCTAGTTGCTAATTGCATACACTATTTGTATGTATTAGTTATATGTTCTAGTAGTATGTACTAGTTGTATGGCCTCCTTTAATGTACTAATTGAATGTATATATTAGTTATGAACTAGTTGTATGTACTAGCTGTATGTACTATTTCTATGTGCTAGTTGTGTGTACTAGGTGCATGCACCAGTTGTATGCACCAAGTTGTATGTACTCGTTATATATACATGTTGAATAAATTAGCTGAATTTACTTTTTGTGTATACTAGTTGCATGCACTAATTGTCTTTACTAGTTGTATGTACTAGTTTAATGAACTCTTTCTATGTACTAGTTGTAGTACTAGTTTAATGTACTAGTTGTATGTACTAGTTGTAAGTAATACTTGAATGTACTAGTTGTATGTACTAGTTTTATGTACTAGTTGCATGTACTAGTTGTATGTACTCGTTGTATGTACTAGTTGTATGTTCTAGTGTTATGGAATCAATCTATGTGCTAGTTGCGTGTACTAGTTGTAGTACCAGTTGTATGCGCTAGTTGTATGAACTAGTTGTATGATCAAGTTGTATGTACTAGTTGTAGGTACAATTTATATGTACTAGTTATTTGTGTATGCCCTAGTTGTATGTTCTAGTGTTATGGAATCGTTCTGTTTGTCCTAGATACAAGTTGTATGTGCTAGTTGTAAGAACTAGTTGTATGTTCTCTATATATTTATTAGCTATATGTGTATGTTCTAGTTATACGTGGTAGTTTTGCATTCTAGTTATATGTACTAGTTGTGTGTATGTACTAGTTGTATGTACTAGTTGCATGCACTCGTTGTATGTACTAGTTGTGTGTAATTGTTTTATGAACTAGTTATATTTACTAGTTTTAGTTACTGGTGGTATGTACCAGCTGTATGTACTAGTAGTATGTACTAGTAACCAGTGGTATGTACTAGTAGTTGGTACTAACTGTATGTTCTATATAGTTGTAGGTTCCAGTGTTAGCTATACTAGGTATTAGGTAGGTTATAGTTGTTTGTACTAGTTTTTTGTACTAATTATATATATTAGTTGTGTGGACTAGTTGTATGTACTACTTGTATGTAGTAGATGTGTGTACTAGTTTGATGTACTAGTTGTATGCACTAATTGTATGTACTAGTTGTATGTACTATTTGTGTATGAGTACCTAAGTTTTACTAATACTAGAACCTGCAACTAGTACATAAAACCAGTATATACAACTAGTACATCAAACAAGTACCTATAACTAGTACCCAACTACTACATATAACTAGTATATACACATATAACTGGTACTTATAAATAGTACATACACCTAGTACATACAACTAGTACATACAAATAGTATACAAATAGTACATACAACTAGTACACAGAAATAGTACATAAAACTATACATATAACTAGTATTTAACTAGTACATACAATTATTACTTACAACTAGTTCAAAGAATTATAACATACAACTACTACATAAAACTGATACCTATAAATAGTAAATTTAACTTGTACTAGTACATACAACTAGTACACACTACTAATACATACAACTAGTATATAACTAGTAAATACAACTAGTGCATAAAATTAGTTCATACAAGTACAACATACAACTAATACATACAACTAGTACATACAACTAATACCTACAATTAGTAAATATAACTTGTACTAGTACATACAACTAGTTCATACAACTATTACATTAAACTAGTACATAAATCTAGTACCTACAACTAGTAAATATAACAAGTGCTAGTACGTACAACTAGTACATAAAACTAGTGGCTACAGTTAGTAAATATTACCAGTACTAGTACAAACCACTAGTTAATACTACTAGTAAATACAACTAGTACATACAACTAGTACATAACTAGTACATCAAAAACTACTATATATAATTAGTACATAAAAAGTACATACATCTCCTACATAAAACTAGTGCATACAACTAGTGCATAAAACTAGTACATACAAGTAGTAGACAACACTAGTACCCACAACTAGTAAATACAACTAGTACATACACCTAGTATATAACTAGTCCATACAATTAGAACAAAGAACTACTACATGCCACTAGTACATGCAACTAGTACCTACAACTACTAAACATAACTTGTACTAGTACATACAACTAGTACATACAACTAGTACATATAACTTGTACAAGTAACCACTACGTATAACTGTACATACCACTAGTTCTTACAACTAGCTCATACAACTAGTACCCATCACTATAACATACACATATAACTAGTACATATAAATAGTCCATACAACTAGTACATAAAACCAGTACAAACAATTAGTAAATACAACTATTAAACATAACTAATAAATATAACTTGTACTAGTACATACAACTAGTAAATGTAACTATTAAATATAACTTGTACTAGTACATACAACTAGTACACAGAAATAGTACATAAAACTATACATATAACTAGTACGTAACTAATACATACAATTAGTACATACAACTAGTTCAAACAATTATAACATACAACTACTACATACAGCTAATACCTATAATTAGTAAATTTAACTTGTACTATTACATACAACTAGTGCATAAAACTAGTACCTACAACTAGTAAATATTACCAGTCCTAGTACATACAACTACTTATTAGAACTAGTATATGCAACTAGTGCATAACTAATACATAAAGTTAATACATACAACTAGTACACACAACTAGTACATACAACTAGTATATACAACTAATACATACAACTAGTACATAACTAGTACATAACCAGTACATACAACTAGTACATAAAGCTAGTTCATACAACTACTACATACAACTAGAACATAAAACTAATACCATCAAATAGTAAACATAACTTGTACTAATACATACAACTAGTTCATGCAACTAGTATTAACAACTAGTAAATATTACCAGTAATAGTACATACAACTAGGAAATACAACTAGTACATATAACTAGTCCAAGCAACTAATACGTATAACTAGTCCATACACATAATGCTTGTACATATAACTAGTACATAACTAGTACATACAACTAGTACATACATCTAGTATATACAACTAGTATATACAACTAGTAAATATAACTAGTAAATATAATTTGGACTAGTACATACAACTAGTACATACAACTAGTAAAAACAACTAGGACATACAACTAGAATATACAAATAGTACAAACAACCGGCACATAATTAGTACATAAACTAGTACATAAAACTTGTACATACAAATAGTACACACAAATAGTATATGCAATTAATACATACAACTATTACATTCAACTAGTACATATAACTAGTACCTACAACTAGTTAATTTAATTAGTACAAGTACATACAACGAGTACTTACTTAGTACGTAGGTTTAATAATACTAGAACCTGCAACTAGTACATAAAACCAGTATACACAACTAGTACATAAAACCAATATATACAACTAGTACATCAAACAAGTACTATAACTAGAACCCAATTACTACATATAACTAGTATATACACATATAACTGGTACCTATAAATAGTACATACACCTAGTACATACAATAAGTACCTACAAATAGTACATACAACTAGGACATACAAGTGGTATACAATTAGTACATACAACTAGTACACAGAAATAGTACATAAAACTAGTTCATATAACTAGTACATAACTAGTACATACAATTAGTACATACAACTAGTTCAAACTATTAGAACATACAACTGCTACATACAACTAATACCTATAATTAGTAAATATAACTTGTAGTAGTACATACAAATAGGGCATAAAACTAGTACCTACAACTAGTAAATATTACCAGTACTAGTATATACAACTAGTTATTAGAACTAGTACATGCAACTAGTACATAACTAATACACACAGTTAACGCATACAAATAGTACACACAACTATTACATACAACTAGTATATAACTAGTACATACAACTATAACATAAAACTAGTTCTTGCGATTAGAACTTACAAGTACTACATAAAACTAGTAGATACAACTGATACCTACAACTAGTAAATATAATTTGTACTAATACATACAACTATTTCATTGAACGAGTACTTAATACTAGAACTTACAACTTGTATATAAAACTAGTACATAGCTACTGCATACAACTAGTACAAACAACTAGGACATATAACTAGTACATACACCTACTACATATAACTAGTACATACACATATACCTAGTAATTATAATAGTATATACAACTAGTACATACACCTGGTGTATACAACTAGTACATATAACTAGTTTACAAACATATAACCAGTACACACAAATAGTAAATACAACTATTACATACAACTAGTACATACAACTAGTTTCTAGTACATACAACTAGTACCTTGCTAGTATCTAGTATAACTAGTACAAGAACCTACAAGTACAAACAACTAGTACCTTCAACTAGTACACACAACTAGTAAATGCAATTTGTACATACAACTACTACATAAAACTACCACATACAACTAGTACCTACAACTAGTAAATATAGCTAGTACTAGTCCATATAACTAGTACATACAACTAGTACTTGCAACTAGTATATATAACTAATACATAAAAATATAACTAGTACATATAAATAGTAAATAGACATAGTACATACAAGTAGTACATACAACTACCACATACAACTATTACATACAACTGGCACATACAACTAGTAAATATTACTAGTAATAGTACATTCAACTAGTACGTGCAATTAGTAAATACAACCAGTATATACATACAGCTAGTACATTCAAGGAGTACATATACCCAGTACATAAACATACAATTAGTATATAGAAATAGTGAGTACAACTAATACGTATAACTAGTACAAACAACTACTACATATATCTAGTACATAAAACTAGTACATATATCTAGTGCATACAAATATAACGAGAACACATAAGTTGTACATACAACCAGTACATACAAGTAGTACATATAAATAGAACATACAACTAGTACATACAACAATTACACACAACTAGTACATATAACTAGTGCATACAACTGGTACATATAAATAGTACATATAGCTAGTACATACAACTAGTACCTACCTAGTACATAGCATAACTAGTTCTGGAACCTACCACTACTACATACAACTAGTACATACAACTAGTGCCTACAATTAGTACACACAAAAGGTACATACAACTTATACCTACCTAGGATTTAATAAAACTAGTACTAGAACCTACAACTAGTACATACAACTAGTACACACAACTGGTACATAAAAATAGAACACACAACTGGTACATAGCTAGTTCAAACAACTAGTCCTTACAACTTGTACATACAACTGGTTCATATCTAGTACACACAACTAGTACATACAACTAGTACATACAATTAGTACATACAACTAGTACAAAAAACTAGTACATAGCTAGTACAAACAACTAGTGCATACAACTAGTACATTGAACTGGTTCATATCTAGTACATACAACTAGTACATACATTTAGTACATACAGCTACCACATACAATTAGTACATACAACTAACACATACAACTAGTAAATATAATTAGTAATAGTACATTCAACTAGTACGTGCAATTAGTAAATACAACCAGTATATACATACAGCTAATACATACAAGTAGTACATATACCTAATACAAACAAGTATAATTAGTACATAAAAATAGTAAGTACAACTAGTACGTATAGCTAGTATATACAACTACTACATATATCTAGTGTATAAAACTAGTACAGATATCTAGTGCATACAAATATAACGAGAACATATAAGTTGTACACACAACTAGTTCATATAACTAGTACATACAACTGGTACATATAAATAGTACATACAAATAGTACATACAACTAGTATCTAGTACATCCAACTAGTACCTACCTGGTACCTGGTATAACTAGTACTGGAACCTACAACTAGTACATACAACTAGTACATACAACTAGTACATATAAATAGTACATACAACTAATACATAGCTAGTACACACAACTAGTGCATACACCTTGTACATATAACTAGTACATACAACTAGTAAATATAACTAGTACTAGTACATAAAACTAATGCATAAATCTAGTTCATACAATTAGTACATACAACTAGTACATGCAACTAGTATATACAACTAGTACATACCACATTGTGCACCAGCTAGTACATACAACTAGTATATACAGCTAGTGCATACAACTAGTATTTATAACTAGTACATAAACATATAACTAGTACATACACATATAACTGGTTCTTATAAAATAGTACATACTACATAGTACATACAAATAGTGAATACAAGTAATTCATACAACTAGAAACTAGTACATGCAAGTATTTCATAGAATGAGTACATTATACTAGAACGTACAACTTGTATATACAACTAGTACATAGCTACTACATACAACTACCACATAAAACTAGTACCCACAACTAGTAAATATGACTAGTACTAGTACCTACAACTACTAAATATAACCAGTACACAATACTAGTACACATAACTAGTACATATAACTGGTACATATAACTAGTACATATAAATAGTACATGCAACTAGTTCATAAAACTAGTACATACAACTAGAACCTGCAACTAGTATCTAGTATATACAACTACAACCTACCTAGTACATAGTATTCTAGTACAAGGTTCAACAACTAGTATATACACATAGTACATACAACTAGTACATACAACTAGAAACTAGTACATACTACTAGTTTATAGAACGAGTACATAATACTAGAACATACAACTTGTATATACAACTTGTACATAGCTAATATTTATAACTAGTAAATACATACAACTAGTACATACAACTAGTACAAACAATTAGTACATACAACTAGTACCTACAATTAGTAAATATAACTAGTGCTAGTACATAAAACTATTGCATACAACTAGTAAATATAAGTAGTACAAACAAATAGTACATGCAACTAGTTCATACAACTAGTACACACCAAATAGTGCACACAACTATTATATACAATTAGTACATATAACTAGTACATTCAACTAGTACATACAACTTCAACAAACAAATAGGACATATAACTAGTACATACACCTACTACATATAACTAGTAAAGACACATATACCTTGTTATAATAAATAGTACATACACATTGTACATACAAATAGTACATACGATTAATGCATACAATTATTTCATAGAATGAGTACATAATACTAGAACGTAAAACTTATATATGCAACTAGTACAAAGCTACTAAATACAACTAGTATATACATAAAACTAGTACGTACAACTTGCACATAACTAGTACATACAACTAGTACATAAAACTAGTAAATACAACTAGTACTAGTACATAAAACTAGTGCAGACAACTAGTACAAGGAACTAGTACGTACAACTAGTACATCCAAATAGTACACACAACTAGTACACACAAGTAGTACATACAACTAGTACATTCAACTAGTACATACAACTGGTACAAAAACGAGGACATGTAACTTGTAAATACCCCTGCAACATATAACCATTTCCTACACATATACCTAGTAATTATAAATAGTACATACAACTAGTACATTTAACAATTAAACACAAGAGGGGCAGTGGAAACGGCGGAAATGGCGGAAACAGTGAAAATGGCCAAGGAGGCTTTTCATGAAGCCACGAGGCTAGCATGCAGCTTTCTAACTAAGAGCTCTTAAGGCCGTCCTATTGTGAGAACGTTTAAAAACAGTGAGAGAGAACAAATAATGGCTGTGCGCAATATAAGTAGTACATACAACTAGTACATAAAACTAGTAAATATAACTAGTACACAATACTAGTACATATAACTTGTACATATAACTTGTACATATAACTAGTATATAAAAATAGTACATACAAATAGTACATGCAACAAGTATCTAGTACATACAACTACAACCTACCTTTTACCTAGTATAACTAGTACAAGAACCAACAACTAGTACATACACATAGTACCTACAACTAGTACATACTACTAGTACATACAACTAGAAACTAGTACATACTACTAGTTCATATAACGGTTACATAATACTAGAACATACAACTTGTATATGCAACTAATACATAGCTAATATTTATGACTGGTATATACATGCAACTAGTACGTACAACTGGTACATAACTATTACATACAACTAGTACATACAACTAGTACAAACAATTAGAACATACAACTACTACAAACAACTTCTACATACAACTAGTACCTACAACTACTAAATATAACTAGGACTAGTAGATAAAACTAGTGCATGCAACTAGTACATACAACTAGTACATACCAAATAGTTCACACAACTAGAACATGCAATTAGTACTTGCAACTAGTACATTCAACTAGTACATACAACTGGGACAAACAACTAGGTCATATAACTTTTACATATACCTACTACATATACCTAGTAAATACATATATACCTTGTAATAATAAGTAGTACTTACAACTAGTACATATAACTAGTACATAAACATATAACTAGTACATACACAAATAACTGGAATTTATAAATAGTACATACACATAGTTCATACAACTAGTACATACAACTAGAAACTAGTACATACAACTAGTTCATAGAACGAGTACATAATACAACTTGTATAAACAACTAGTACATATCTACTACATATAACTAGTATATATGTACAACTAGAACATACAACTCGTACATAACTAGTACAAACAACTAGTACATAAATCTAGTACAAACAATTAGTATATACAACTACTACATACAACTACAACATAAAACTAGTACCTACAACTAGTAAATATAACTATTACTAGTACATAAAACTAGTGCATACAATTAGTACATACAACTAGTAAAAACAACTAGGACATAAAACTAGAACATACGCCTACTACATATGACTAGTACATACACATATACCTAGAAATTATAAATAGCTCATACAACTAATACATACAGCTAGTGCATACAACTAGTACATACAACTAGTACATACAACTAGTACATACAACTAAAAACTAGTATATACAACTAGCTCATAGAACAAGTACAAAATACTAGTACCTACAACTTGTATATTCAACTAGTACATAGCAACTACATACAACTAGTATATACGTACAACTAGTACCTACAACTCGGACATAACTAGTACATACAACTAGTACATAAATCTAGTACAAACAATTAGTATATACAACTACAACATACAACTACAACATAAAACTAGTACCTACAACTAGTAAATATAAATATTACTAGTACATAAAACTAGTGCATACAATTAGTACATACAACTAGTAAAAACAACTAGGACATAAAACTAGAACATACGCCTACTACATATGACTAGAACGCACACATATACCTTGAAATTATAAATAGCTCATACAACTAATACATACAAAACTAGTATATACAACTAGCTCATAGAACAAGTACAAAATATTAGTACGTACAACTTGTATTTTCAACTAGTACATAGCTACTACATACAACAAGTAAAAACAACTAGGACATATAATTAGTACATACACCTACTACATATAACTAGCCCATACACATATACCTAGTAATTGTAAATAGTACATGTCTCTCCAGGTTAAGTTCCCTTATAGGCTCTTTACAGAATAGGCATAACATGTAGGAAAATGGTATCTTAGATTTTTCATGTAACTAGTACATACAACTAGTTCATAAAATTAGTACATACAACTAGTACATACAACTAGTACCTTCCTAGCACCTAGTATAACCAGTACAAGAACCTACAACTAGTACATACAACTAAAACATACAACTAGAACATACAACTAATACATAGCTAGTACATACAACTAGTATATACATACAACTAGCATATATAACTTGTACACACACCTACTATATATCACTAATACATAAAAATATAACTAATACATATAAATAGTACATACACATAGTACATACAACTAGTTCATACAACTACTACATGCAACTATGACATAGAACGAGTACATAAAACTAGGACCTATAACTAGTACACACACCTACTACATACAACAAGTACATAAATATATAACTGGTACATATAAATAGTGTATCCATATAGTACATACAAGTAGTACATAAAACTGGTGCATACAACTTTAAACTAGTACATCCAGCTAGTATATACATAAAACTAGTACATTTAACTAGTACATACAACTAGTATCAGAGAGTACGGTAGTACTCTCTATGTAGGGATGGTACAGGTTGTTTTGTTTTCCCTATAGATCGAAATAGGCAGAAAATCGCTGAAAAAAAGCTAAGTATAGTTAAAAATAGGCCAGCCATGCTATAAACTGGCCTTAAAGGCTGCTAGCATATGAACGAACTTTGAAAAATCGCATTATGTTTTCTTCTTCATCTTCTTCCCCTCCTGTAAATAAACAAGGAAGTAAGCTTTTGGGCTACTTGTGAAGCGAAAATACTCCAAATTTTCCGAGCTGTATTCTTTTGTAGAAGCGAGAGTGATAACGTTATTATTGAGCATGACGGTTTTCATCAAGGCTTCAATAAATTCGCCATTTGATGACATCATATCAGCCTGAGATTGCGAAACCAAAATGGTCTCTTATATAATTCCTAGCTTATGCTCCATAAAAAGTACAGAAACTAGAGAATAATCAAAATTTTATACAAAAATGGTAGAAGATGTAGGGATGGCACAAAAAGCACAGAAACAAGAAAGGGATGTTACAGAGTGAAGAATCATTTATGCTTGAGTCACCCAACACCCTTGCTTGTAGGATTCATGCATAAATAATTCTTCCTTGCAAGAGATTGCAACTAAAGTACAATCGAAATCACTGGGAAAAGGATCAATTGCGGAACTGGGTATGGACTTGAAGTCCCTTGTGTTTATCTTCTGTACTGCCACAAAAGTACATTCAACGACTTGAAGAGTTACTGTCAAGACTCAGAGAAAAATCACTCTTGCCAGAATCATCTGACTGAAGCTTACACTTATTTATATAGTCCGCATTATAGAGTATATTTTGTATAATAATAAATACATTGGGACCTATTTACGTGTCCACAATACAGAATAAAGAGGTGTCCGTATTTGGGAGGGTGCCATTGTATCGTGGTTAATGGATTTTCAATAGGGACTGCAACAATGTGTCCTCACTAGCAAGGTATCCACTATCAGGAGGTGTCCATTAAGGGAGGTTCCACTGTAGTACTAGAACCTACAACTAGTACATACAGCTAGCACAAACAACTAGTATAGGCAACTAGTACATACAACTGGTACATACAACTACTACATATAACCAGTACATACACATATAACTAGTATATAAAAGTAGTACATACACCTAGTACATACAACTAGTACATACAAAACGTACATACTACTAGTACATACAACTAGTACATACAACCAGTATATACAACTAATACGTTAAAGTAGTTCTAAAAATTAGTACATACAACTAGTACCTACATAATACTTACTATAAGTAGTACTAGAACCTATAAATAGTACATACAGCTAGCGCATACAACTAGTACAAGCAACTAGTACATAGAAATAGTACAAAAAACTAGTACATAAAACTAGTAAATACACATATACCTAGAAAATATAAATAGTACATACAACTAGTTCATAGAGCTAGTGCATACAACTAGTACATATAACTAGTCCACACACATATAACTAGTACATCCAACCAGAACATACAACTAGTATCTAGTACATACAACTAGAACATACAACTAGAACTTAGCTAGTACATACAACTAGTATATACGTACAACAAGTACACAGAACTTGTACATATAATTAGCACATACAACTACTACATACAGCTACTACATACAACTAGTCCCTACAACTAGTAAATATAGCTAGTTCTAGTACATACAACTAGCACATACAACTAGTACTTGCAACCAGTACATATAACTAGTGCACACACTTACTACATATAACAAATATATAACTAGTATATATGAATAGTACATACACATGGTACATACAACTAGTACATAAAACTAGTATAAACAACTAGTAAATATATAAAATTAGTACATTTAACTAGTACATACAACTGGTATATACATACAACTAGAACATACAACTAGTACATAAAATTAATAGGTACAACTAGTTCATACAACTGGTAACTAGTACATATAACAAGTACATGCGACTAGTACATACAACTAGTACATACAACTAGTTCATAAAACTAGTATATAGATAGTACAAAGAACTAGTGCATACATCTTGTACATACAACTGGTTCATATCTAGTATATACAACTAATACATACAACTAGTACATACAATTAGAACATACAACCAGCAAATACAGCTAGTACATACAAGTAGAACATATACCTAGTACATACACATATAAATAGAACATATAAATAGTTCGTACAACTGGTATATATAACTAGTACAAATAACTAATACAAACACCCAGTACATACAAATGTAACGAGTACATATAAGTAGTACATACAACTAGTACATATAACTAGTACATACAACAATTACACACTACTAATATATTCAACTATATATAACCATTACATTTGACTAGTACATACAAATAGTATTGAGTACACACAACTAGTACATACAACTAGTACACACAAATAGTACATTCAACTAGTAAACATAACTAGTACATACTACTAGTACATAAAACTAGTACATATAAATGGTACATATAACTAGTACATATAAATAGTACATACAACTAGTTCATAAAACTAGTTCATATAACTAGTACATGCAACAAGTATCTAGGACATACAACTAGAACCTACCTAGTACTTGGTATAACTAGTACAAGAATCAACAACTGGTAAATACAGATAGTACATACAACTAGTACAAACAACTAGTACATACAACTAGAAACTAGTAAATACTACTAGTTCATAGAACAATTACAAAATAATAGAACATACAACTTGTATATACATCTAGTACATAGCTAATATTTATAACTAGTATATACATACAACTATTACGGACAACTGGTACATAACTACTACATACAACTTCTACATACAACTAGTACCTACAACTAGTACACACAACTAGTACACACAACTAGTACATACTAAAGAGTACACACAACCAGTACATACAATTAATACATACAACTAGTACATTCAACTAGTCCATACAACTAGGACAAACAACTAGGGCATATAACTAGTACATACAACTACTACATATAACTAGTAAATACACATATACCTTGTAATTATAAATAGTACATACAATTAGTACATACAGCTAGTGATTACAACTAGTAGCTATAACTAGTACACCAACATATAACTAGTACATAAACATAAAACTGGTACTTATAAAGAGTACATACACATAGTACATACAACTAGTTCACAAAACTAGTACATACAACTAGTACATACAACTAGCATATACCCACAACTACTACATTAAACTAGTACATATAACTAGTAAATATAATTAGCGCATATAACTAGTACATACAAGTACGGAGAACAAACTACAAGTACACACAACTAGTAAAACAACCACGGTATATACAACTAGTTCATAAAACTATTACGTACAACTAGTTCATACAACTAGTAACTAGTACATATAACTAGTACATATAACTAGTACATGCAACTAGTACATACAACTGGTACATTCAACTGGTACATACAACTATGACAAACAACTAGGACATATAACTAGTACATACACCAACTACATATAACTAGTAAATACACATATACCTTGTAATTTTAAAAGTACATACAGCTAGAACATACAACTAGTTTACAAACATATAACTACTACATATAACTGATACTTATAAATAGTAAATACACATAGTATATACAAATAGTAGATACTACTAGTACATACAACTGCTACACACAACTAGTACCTACAACTAGTAAATATAACTAGAACTAGTTCATAAAACTGGTGCATACAACTAGTACATGTGATTAGGACATACAACTAGTACATCCACAAAGTACAGACAAATAGTACATACAACTAGTACATACAACTAGTACATTCAATTACAACATACAACTAGTACAAACAAATAGGTCATATAACTAGTACATACACCTACTACATATAACTAGTACATACACATATACCTAGTAATTATAAATAGCACATAAAACTAGTATCCAGTACATACAACTAGTACCTTCCTAGAACCTAGTATAACTAGTACAAGAACCTACAACTAGTACACACAACTATTACATACAACTAGAACATACAACTCTTACATACAACTAGAACATACAACTAGTATATAGCTGAAGGAATAAGGATTTCTTCTAACTGCGTCGAACTTATCTTTGTAAAGGTTCATCTTTCGACTTTGGGAGCGTCTAGAGACGCAGTTTTTTTCCGACTCTTCTTTCTGCCAAATGTTTCGACCCTGGGGGGTCTTCTTCAGTGACTGATGTTGGTCTTCAAAGTGTCTTCATTTATAGGCATCTTTTCCCGCCATTTTTAATTACCTCATCAGTGATGTCATCGGTTACATCATTTCCGGGGGAAGGAGAGATGAAGGGAGTATTCATAAAAAAGGGTTTCCAACCACTTCTTAGTACAATTCCTTGACCTAAGTTCATTCTCACCTGACATTGTTGGATCTTCAGGGTTTCTTTAATCCTTCTTCTGTACCAGTTCTCTTCCCTCTCCACCACTCTGCTTGGCTCCACTCAATTGGATGGCCAGTTTTTAAGGCGTGAACAGCTAAGCCATTGTTCACATACCCCATCCTGACAGAACGTTTGTGCTCCGCCATCCTGACTTTCAATGTTCTCCCTGTTTCTCCAGTGTACACTACAGGGCAACTAGAACAGGGGATCTGGTAAACGACACCTTTAATATCCATGGTAGGCTGTGGTTGTTTAGGCCTAGAGAGGATACTCCTCAGTGATCTCTGCTTTGTGAAGATGGTTTCAATATTCATCTTCCAGCATGTTCTGGAGATCATTTTACTGAGGCCTTTCACATATGGAATAGAAAGTTTTCGTTTACCATCCACCCTACTTCCCTGGCTCTGTTGTCTCTTCTTCATGTGCCTAGCAGCAACCTTACTGGGATATCCGGTGGCCTGGAGTACCCCTTTCAGGTGCTCTTCTTCCTCTTGCAGGACACTGGATCCAGCACCACAGATCGTCTCCACTCTGCCCTGAGGCAGAGGGCAATGCCAGCTTTCACCCTAGGTAGGTGGTGAGACAAGAAGTTAAGGTAACTATCCGTGTGAGTTGGTTTTCTGTACACGGATGTACTCAAACTTCCTTTGTTCTTCTTCACTAGCACGTCAAGAACGGGATAGAGCTATCGGTCTCCTCCTTCTTGAACTGGATGTTTCTAGGTCTTCCATTAAGGAGAGACAGAAAAACCTCCAGCTGACCCCTACCTTGGCTCCAGAGGACAAAGGTTTCATCTACATAACGTAGCCAGAGCCTGGGTTTGGAGCCAGCCTTCTGGAGGGCTTCGTTTTCAAACTCTTCCATGAAGATATTTGCCACAACTGGAAGGACTGGGCTTTCCTCCATGGCTACCCATCCTTCTGCTCAAAGAACTCGCTACTGTACTGGAAGTACGTTGTCCTAAGACAGAGTTCTGTGGGTGTTGTGATGGTGGGAGGGTCCAGAGTGGTCCGGTCTGATAGGGTGTTGTCTTCCCTCAGCCTCCTATCAATGATCTACAAGGAGAGATCTATAGGTACCTTCGTAAACAAGCTCTTCACATCAAAGCTGATTAACTTATCTTCATTCTCTACGTGTAATCCCCTAATTCTCTTCACAAGGCCAATGGATACCCCAGTAAGGTTTCTGCTAGGCACATGAAGAAGAGACAACGGAGCCAGGGAAGTAGGGTAGATGGTAAACGAAAACTCTCTATTCCATATGTGAAAGGCCTCAGTGAAATGATCTTCAGAACATGCCGGAAGATGAACATTGAAACCATCTTCACAAAGCAGAGATCACTGAGGAGTATCCTCTCTAGGCCTAAACAACCACAGCCTACCATGGATATTAAAGGTGTCGTTTACCAGATCCCCTGTTCTAGTTGCCCTGTAGTGTACACTGGAGAAACAGGAAGAACATTGAAAGTCAGGATGGCGGAGCACAAACGTTCTGTCAGGATGGGGTATGTGAACAATGGCTTAGCTGTTCACGCCTTAAAAACTGGCCATCCAATTGAGTGGAGCCAAGCCAGAGTGGTGGAGAGGGAAGAGAACTGGTACAGAAGAAGGATTAAAGAAGCCCTGAAGATCCAACAATGTCAGGTGAGAATGAACTTAGGTCAAGGAATTGTACTAAGAAGTGGTTGGAAACCCTTTTTTATGAATACTCCCTTCATCTCTCCTTCCCCCGGAAATGATGTAACCGATGACATCACTGATGAGGTAATTGAAAATGGCGGGAAAAGATGCCTATAAATGAAGACACCTTGAAGACCAACATCAGTCATTGAAGAAGACCCCCCAGGGTCGAAACGTTTGGCAGAAAGAAGAGTCGGAAAAAACTGCGTCTCTAGACGCTCCCAAAGTCGAAAGATGAACCTTTGCAAAGATAATACATAGCTAGTACACACAACTAGTATATACATACAACTAGTACACACAACTAGTACACACAACTAGTACATACAATTAGTATAGTGCATTTCACTATAAAAGTAAAAATTTCTTTTAAGGTGCTTTATGGAAAGTATCCTCAGTATATTTTCAAATGAAAGAGGAAACACTAGGAAATCCGTACCTTTCGGTTTTGCGATAGCAGCTATCGTTTAGAAGATAGGTGTTATTGAAAGAGGAGACCTATTTCAGCCAATCAAATGGCTTCATTCTGTCACATTTGCATAATTAATAAGGTGAAATCGAGTTACAACGTTCCTGTGTATAACCATTATCAAAAAATGGATGTTTAAAAATAAACAAATGAACACTTACACATTTTAAGCTTTTTAGAGGTGTATACGCTTGTTAAGTTGACAACGCTTTATTCGAAGGTCAAGCTATAATAGCTAAGGCGATTTAAAGACTAAAAAGCTTTTAAAGTAGGAAATTATGTCAGAAATCGACAGAGAATCGGCCGAAGTCGGCAATGGTGATAACGAGGAACTATCCAGTGAACAAATAACTGAGGAATTCTGTATTTAAACTTGTTTGTGCCTTTGTCATGCACAGTTATAAGAACTGTATGGTAAGTTGAAATTGAATAATGTTTACATAACACTTTATTATTTCAAATGTGTTTATCATTTGAGTCAGAAGGTAATAAAGTAAATACTGCCTTTAAAGACTGTCACTGCCTAGTTGTATGTGAATCTTGAGGAGTCTAATTGGTAAAAAATGTCAAATGAAAGTTATTACTGGTTGTCTATATTAACCCCACTTTTCTGCTAAATTTCTTTCCCAAAAAGGCTAGTAAGTTAAAATTAATATCTGAGTGTTTAAAATATTGCTGTGAATGGACATATACGAAGGCTAGAATCTATAGGATTCTTTAAAAGACAACTATACTTCATTAGTTGCTGAAAGTGTTGTTAAATAGACTATGAAAATTCAAACCTTTATATCTCATCACACAGAGCGCAACTTACAAAAAGGCTACTTAACGATTTAGCTTATTTCTTAAATATTCTTATACTAAAAGTCTGTATCGATTAGGCTAACTTGAAAGGAGTGCCGATTAAAAGCCGTCAAGGTGCGGAAATATGGAAACACGCAATAATTTTCTTATAAAATGTCATATTAAAAAAGCTACTTAAGTTTTTGAGTGCGTACAGGGGCTACCAGAAACCAGCGTTTTGGTCTTCTCTGTTTCTTCTTTAACAAGCATGCATCACTTTTATCTTTAACTGCTGTCCTTCTTTTTCACGATTGCGCAATCGAAATTTTGCGATAACAACGAATATCGCAATATTTCTTGCCGTTTCCATGGTTACATGAGCATAATTATTTTGGTTGCAAGTTTGAAAAAGACTCACTTTTCACATTAATCACTTTTGTCGCCCTATTTTGAACACCACTATACACTTGGAAATTTTACATTTATGGTGAAATGCACTATACATACAACTACTACATACAACTACCAAATACAACTAGTACCTACAACTAGTAAATATAGCTAGTACTAGTCCATACAACTAGTACATAGAAAGAGTACATAAAACTAGGACCTATAACTAGTACTCACACCTACTACATATTACTAGTACATAAATAAATAACTAGTACATATAAATAGAGCATCCTTATAGTACATACAACTAGTATATAAAACTAGTACATACAACTAGTATATACATACAACTAGTACACACAACTATTATTTACATTAGTATGTACAATTAGTTCATACAACTAGTAACTGGTACATATAACTAACACATGCAACTAGTACATACAACTAGTTCATAAAACTAGTACATACCACTAGGACACACAACTAGTTCATACAACTAGTAACTTGTACATATAACTAGTACATGCAACTAGTACATACAACTAGTACATTCAACTAGGACATACAACTAGGACAAACAACTAGGACATATAACTAGTACATACACCTACTACATATAACTAGTACATAAATATATAACTAGTACATACAACTAGTATTTGCAATTAGTACGTACAACTACTTCATACAACTAGTAACTAATACATACAACTTGTTCATAAAACCAGTTCATACCACTACTACATGCAACTAGTTCATACAACTAGTAACTAGTACATGTAACTAGTTAATGCAACTAATAAATACAACTAGTATATACAACTAGTACATACAACTTGTTCATAAACCTAGTACACACAACCAGTACATACAACTAGTATCTAGTACATACAACTGGTATATACCTAGTACCTAGTATAACTAGTACAAAAACCTACAACTAGTACATACAACTGGTATATACAACTAGTAAATACAACTACGGTATATACAACTACGGTACATACAACTAGTTCATACAACTTTACACACAACTAGTACCTATAACCAATTCATACACATATAACCAGTACATATAACTAGTACACAAAACTAGTATATGCAACTAGTACATAGAACTACTACTTATACTAGTATATACAAGTGGTACACACCACTAGTTCATGCAACTATTCCATTTAACTAGTACATACAACGAGAACATATAACTAGTATCTAGTACCTGCCAACTAATACCTACAGAACCTACAACTAGTACATACAACTAGTACATTAAACTAGAACATGCAACTACTACATAGCTAGTACATACAACTAGTACATACATACAACTAGTACACACAATTTGTAGACACAATTAGTACATACAACTACTACATACAACTACTACATACAACTAGTACCTACAACTTGTAAATATAATTAGTACTAGTCCATACAACTAGTATTTGTAACTTGAACATATAACTAGTACATACAAGTAGTACACACAACTAGTACACACAACTAGTGCATATAACTAGTTCATACAACTAATAACTAGAACATATAACTAGTATATGCAATTTATACATACAACTAGTACATACAACTAGAGCATACAACTAGTTCATAAAATAGTACTAACAACTAGTACATATAACTAGTATCTAGTACCACAACTAATACCTACCTAGTACCTAGTAAAACTAGTAAAAGAACATACAGCTAGTAGTACATACACATATAACTATCACCTATAAATAGTACATATACATAGTTCATACAACTAGTACATAAAACTAGTACATACAACTAGTACATACAAACAGTATTTACAACTACTACACACAACTAGTAGATACAACTAGTACATACAACTAGTACATACAACTTGAAACTAGAACGTACAACTAGTACATACAATTAGTACATGCAACTACTAAATCCAACTACTACATACAACCAGTACCTACAACTAGTAAATATAACTATTACTAGTACATACAACCAGTACATACAAGTATTACATACCATTAGCACATACGATTAGTACATACAACTAGTACATACAACTAGTTCGTTAAAGTAATACTAACAGCTAGTAGACACAACTAGTACCTACATCGTACTTTAGAAACAAAAGCCTTAACGGAGACTGGCTTGGACAACCCTCAGTCAGTTATGTTTTCTCTTCTTTGGGTTTTTAGCCAGAAGCCTCGGCTTTGCCTCCTTCCGGCAGCAGCAGACAGGTGCACGTCGGGCCAAAGTTGACCATTATAATAGGAGGGAGTACCTCCATACACCAATCCACCACTGATTTCCAGAGGTCGACAGGCAAGGACTGGGACAGGACTACTTATCGTCCAGGCCCCAATCCCTCAACAGATAGATGTCGCCTCAATATCCTTACAGCCGAACAGATAACAGTTCTCTGCATGGCTCTCATCACTTCTACCACACATTTTGATAGCTTTGGAATTCCCCTAATGTCTTCCAGGAGCGTCTCCACTGTCCCCAAAGCACCAATTATCATTGGGACTACCTTAATTGGTAGCCCCTAAATTGTTTCCTCATATCAGCTGCCAACTTCTGGTACTTTTCGAACTTCTCTTGCCATCTTCCATTAATATTGCTGTCAGTAGGAACTGACATCTCAATAATGTAGATGGACTTACATAACTAATCCTCAACCACTAAGTATGGCCTTCTTTCTGTCATTTCTTCATCTGTAGGGATGCTAGGATCCCACAAGATTTTGACAGACCTATTCTCATAGACTGGTTTTGCTTCTAGTTTGTACCAGGGGCTCTTCCTGCTTGAATCCATATTCTTTCAACAATCTCCACAACACTATAAGTATTGCCCGGTCATGCCTCTCTTTGTAGAGAGAAAATCCCTTGGGCTCACACATGTTTAGTATGTGTTTGACCGTTTCCATAGCCTTTGCCACATTCTCTGCACATTAGGAGGCTAGAATTCCTCAGAATCCTATTTTGGTACCACCTAGTGTGCGGCACATTATCTCGGGCTGCAAGAATCAGAGCTTCAATTTGAGGTCTGAGTCTCCCTTCAGAAAGCCACACATAAGACTCCCTATTTGTGACTTGTCTGTGGTATGAGCCATGGTGAGACTTTTTGGCTAGGTTATTTTTTAACCTTTCAGTCTGAGCCTCCCAGAACTCACGTGCCACTCTCCTCCATTCTCTTACACTATTTTGTAAGGGATCTGTCTTTAGCCACATTTCCTGTTCTAGTTCTCTTCCGTGGCTTTCCAGTATCAATCTGGCAGCTTTCAAGACAGTCCTCCTCTGCTTTGAGCACTCCAGCCACTTTTGGTGTTTAACCACAACAGCTGTGAGGGTATCATTGGCAGTATGGAGGTATTTTGCCAGATTTACAACAGCCCTATCGTGATCCAAAGGAAAACTACAGAGCCCTCTACCACCTTGAGAGCAAGGCAAGTTCACTCTCTCAATGGCAGAGTTATAGTGATGACACTGGTACTCTCTCATGATCTCTCTCACCATTCGGTCCAGCTTGGGAAGCTCATGTTGAGTTCACCTCAAAACTGGGTAAGAGTATCTCAATAGAGAAGCACACAACATGTTAGAGGCTTCTGCAGTATTCTTACCATTGAGGTGAGAGCTCCACACTTTGTGGAGTCTCCTCCTCAATTCATTGATCAAGCAAGCTTTGACCTTGAAAGTTGTTCTAGCTCTAGGTACTTATAGGTAGTACCCTTCTCAAGGCTCCTTATGGATTCTTCACTGCGTTCAGGGTTGTCTGGGCAAGCCAGAACCTTCCCCTTTTGCATGTGAGCTGTACCACACTTTCTCACTCCAAACCTTATGCCAATGGCATTTGAGTTTTTCTCCACACATTCCATTAGTTTATCAAACCCTCCAGCATATATCTTAAGGTCATCCATGTACAACAAGTGTGACATGGTGTTCCTTTCCCCATCATGCCAGAGAGTATATCCCTTGGTTCTGTGAAGAACTTGGGATATGGGAGCTATTTCCAGACGAAAGAGGAGTGGCGATAGGAAGTCACCTTGGAAGAGTCCCCTGTTACATTTAACAGGGGTGCTCCTAACCACCTTCCCCACAGTCCTCAACTCAAGCACAGTAGCCCAGTGTTTGGAGAAGAGCTCTATAGTCCTGATCCAACCTGGGCGCTTGATGGTTTTTAGCACCTTTATCACCCACTTGTGAGGACTCTGTCATATGCCTTCTCATAATCGATCCAGGCCACACTAAGTGGCTTGCTCATAATTTTGGCATCTAGACCGATTGTTTGATTCAGCAGTATACAGTCCACACAACCCCACCTCCCTTTTCTCATGGCCCTTTGGGCCATCAGCAAAAGATCATTAGTGTAGGTGTAAGTGAGTAGTTCTGATGCAATGTATGCTGGACAGCCTTGTGCATTGTGTTGAGGCATGCAATAGGTCGGTAGTTGGCTGCACCTTTCGGGTCACCCTTTTTGGGGATGAGTAGAGTGCAACCCTTTGTAAGCCAGACAGGGACTGACAGATCTCCGCTCACCACCCTCCGTAGTACATCTGCCAAGGCAGACTGTGCAGAGGGGAGTGCTTCCCACCAAAAAATTTGGATGCCATCTGGCCTCGGGGCAGACCAGCTTTTTGCGTTTTTTAAGGCTTTCCTCAGTTTGGTCTCATCAATGCTATCCAGACCTTCAGAGGAGGTTCTACCCACCCTCTTTTTGGTTTCCTTTAGCCATTCTTTCACCCCTGAGTCATCTTTGTTGACCTTACCAACAGTACCTACAATCTTTTTCCAAACGTCTCTTACTACATCAATTGAGGGAGCTTCATTGGAGGTTGGAACATTGCCATTCATCCGGAATTTCCTTTGGGTATTCCAAAGGTGGTTTTGTTCCTGGAATTTCCTGCGTTCAGCTGATCTTTTCTCTTGTAGGGTCCAGACCCTGAGTTTCCCCAGTGTCTGTTCCCGAGCTCTGATCAGCACATTCAGGTTTAATGAATGGAACTCCCTCCTAAGCTTTCTTTGGAGTACTTTCTGGCGTTTGGTCATAAGATTATTATTCTGTTGACGCGTTATTTCCACATCAAACCAGGCAAGCAGTCTTCTTAACCTAAGGCCTTTGGCCTTCTTGTCACTTATGTGACCTCCCTGTCTCTTACTACCCTTCTGATTGTGTGATTTCCTTCCCTGGTGGCATAGCTGCGATTTGTAGGTTGTTTTTCCCCTCACAGCCATAGCAACAGAGTAGACCAGGCAGTTCAGGTGCCAGGCCGACCTAGGGCCTTCCTGCCACTCTTTCTCCACCCAATTATTGGCCTCCTGAAGCAGTGCTGTATCAACATGGTTGAACCGCACTGCCCCACAGGGTTTTCTATCAGCAAAATCTCCAATCATGTGTGGGAGTTTCAACAGGGCCTATAAACAGCTCACCATTTTGTTCAGTCCCAGCCTGAACTTGGTGAAGGTCTTCCTTTCCCTGGGCTCTCACACCTTCCTCCACAGTCCGACTTAGGGTGGCTACACCACGCGAGTTAGGTTCCATAAGGTTTAGTCTCAAGAGACCTTGACCTCTTCGGATTCTACTAACTCTTGTAGTTAGCTCTACCTCTGTGGTTTTATGGTCTGGTATTGCAGCATTGTACCTACTATAACTAGTACAAGAACGTACAACTAGTCAATACAGCTAGCACATACAACTTGTGCTGGCAACAAGTACTACAACTGGTACATACAACTAGTACATATAACTAGTACACACAACTAGTACGTTAAAGTAGAACTAAAAACTAGTACATACAGCGAGCTCATACAACTAGTACATATAACGAGTACATGCACATATAACTATCACATATAAATAGTACGTATACCAAGTTCAAACAACTAATACATACGAGTAGTATATGCACCTACTACACACAACTAGCACATACAACTAGTACATACAACTAGAAAGTAGTACATACAACTAGTTCATAGTACGAGTACATAAAACTAGTATATACAACTACTACATAAACAAGAAAGTAGTACATACAACTAGTATATACATACAACAGATACCAATATAATAATAATAATATATACAAAAAATAATGTATTGCCATAAATTTAAAATTGCAAGTCACTGTTAACCGTTTTAATATATACATTCATATACAATAAAGTCATTAATATTCAATGTTATGTCCACTACGGGTAACAATGGCAAACATTGTTGGATCTGGTGGTGAAGACATGGACGATCTGGTAGCTCTGATAGCACTAATGGCAGATCTGAGAAGACGGAATGTGATTCTTTGTCTGATCCAGATCATCACCTTCTACTAGATGTTACCTCTTTTGGCGGAAATCATGGATGCCAATTTTTTGAAAAAAATGTATGCTGCTGGTCCCATGCTCCCTGTGGCTGAAAGGACTAGAGGGGTGAAAGTTCCCCGCTCAATCTCTCTAATTCTTTGATCATATACTCATCTCTTCTCCTTCTCATGATGCTGATACACTGTCTTGATTGGCTTGTTTCTGTTACTGGACGCCAAGGGGTTAAACACCCTTACATCTAAAAATGCGTCTTGGTGTACATTCCAAAAACCAGTGCATTTCACATCAACTCTGCCCGCATCTTTAGTGTTGGCACACCTGCCCCTGAGCACTTCTCCTGTGAGTGGCTGCAGTATTGGCTCAGTTCGTACGTTGTGTGCGACCTCTTGTAGTAATGTGGCAGTGACGTTCCTAATCTCGATGTGACATTTGATGACATGTCCCCCTTGCAACAGCTCAGAGCATGCTCGATTCCATTTGCCTTTCCACATACACACATATTGGGCATTTCTGTTGGTTGCCACCCATACCTCAATGCAATGGCTTCGTGAAGGCTCCCTTGTGCAGGGAAAAACCATGTTCTTTCATAGGGAGAGTGTTTAGCCATGAAGATGACCTTTTTGCTCTGCCAGAGACAACGCCTTTCTTTCATTAGTACTCACTTCTTTTCGCACTGCCTCAGCCTTTCTTTGGTATTCTTCCTTGTTCTCAAACTGCGCTGACTTGGCAAGTCTACACTGCTCTGCATCAATCTGGGCTTCATTGGTTTCCTCTTTGCTTCGAATAGAGTTCTTCAAGGGTTCAGTTACCTTCCTTGCAGCGCTATACAACCCATCTGCTACTTCTGGTAGTACCTCAAATCTTAGACCCCCCAGTCGTGTGGGCAAGGCAAACATTCTTCTTTCTATATCACTTATTGCTTGCCGTCCCGTGATTGCTGGTATCAACTCATGTCGTAATACGTCTTCAATTGGTTGTAGCAGATGTCCAATGCCTTGTGTTGTTCTGGATAAATACGACCATTTGTTCTGAATACTCAGAACAAAAGCAGAGTAGGCCGCCTGAGGCTGAGTCGCAGCAATTTCAGCCAGTGTCCGTAGTTCTCGCTTCCATTCATCAACCTTCATTTCAGCATATCTCTCTTTGAAAGAAGATGTGCCAACCGATGATCCTAGGTATCCTTTACCATTCGTGGTTATCTGTACCTCTGTATTTTCAAAGCATTTCACTGGATCCTCGTAGTGCTCTCCCTTTACAACAAGCGATGTCTTGGCAGGGTTCGCAAAGTATCCAAAGGCCGGACCTCTTTCAACGATCTCATCCCACCATCTCCGGAGCTGATTCATGCCACCACCCGCAGCAGAATCATCTGCATACCAGATTTGTTCGACATCAACTTCCTGTTGTAGGCATTTGATAAGTGGCAAGGTGGCCATGGCATACATTGCCATGGCTACTGGGTCCCCTTGGGTGGCCCCCACTCTGGATAGAATACATTCCCCATTAATGAACAGGTTAGGCTCTGAGCGATATGTGTTTACCAACACTGTTCCAAGGGCAAGGCACAAATTCACGGTGTTTACGAGTGCAGCTTTCCTGTTCAGAAAATTGAATGCATTGGAAGCGTCAACCAGCAAACCTCCATCAGTGGAATCCTCATCGAAGATGTCCTCAAGTGCATCCACAGCAGCTTTGCAACCACTTTTCAGGCCCACACACAACTGAGATGGTCCTATCACCTCCGGAATTTCCGATCGAATAACAGACAGGATGGATTTGCTGATAATTCTCCGTGCCACGCACCCCACCCCTATCGGTCGTACCCCTGGACACTTGTCCAGAGCAACAAGTCGACAAGCAGTCAGCGGAAGTAGGGGCCCAGGATCTACCACGGTACTTGTAATCCTTTTTGTTGTCATGGCTATAGCTGAACAAAGATCATTTTGGGGCTTTCTGGAATGAGCTGCACATCCTCTTCCATGCAGAGGCATCTAATCCTGAAGGGCCTTCACTTCCGTCTGTGTGTAATGCTGCTTCCATGATGGACAATGCTGTGATCTCTTCATATATAATGGGATGGACACCCCTGCTGGTTGGTGCTGACAGAATGTTAGACTGCAAACCTTCCCCTGCAGGATGTTTCTCCATCAATACATCCCACACAGTTCGATGTTCATCCACCTGATCATTTAATGGGAGTACCTTGGTGTTACCACCAGATATCAAACGAACTGCTTCTCTTATCTTGCCCTGACCCATCCGCTCCGCAAAGTGTCTTGCTAACTGTGGATTATTTGCTCTCATATTGGGTTGAAGCCTTTGTTGGATCACTCTTCCCTCCTCAAGCTGTGCCTCAAAGTTTCCTTCCTTCCACAATCGGTATCTCCTCTAAATGCAGTTGATGTAGTCCTTTGTTTCTGAGGTTAAGTGAGGCTTTTGGAGTAAGAGAGCCGGTAGCACCATTGCTACATTCAGAGATATTTTCTCCATAGCTGACCCATCTGCATATGACTGGAACAAGCCAGCCATCTCAGAAACGAAGGTCTTCCCTTGCTTGCCTGATGGAATCTTGAACAGATTCCGGTGCCAGTGCACAATTTCATCATATGCCTTTGTTATCTCTTGATCAACTTCTTCCCCATCCAAATTTCCTATCTGAAGTTCACTTTGTTTGCTGGCGTGAAAGAAGGCAAATGATCTTCTAGGTTCACAAATACCTCTGGAGAGGGGCATGGGAATTTTGCTCCACCAATGGTGCAGATTTAGATCGATGCCTGTGGTTGTGGACATGGTTCGAGGTCCTCTGGGACGGATCGTTGTCAGTCTGGTTGTGGCAGTTTTCCGTGCGACTAGGCTGACAATTCCTACAACTTCTCTTTTATTTCACGCACGCAGAGAAGCGACATTTGCCTAATCTGCTACAGCCACAACAAGACATGGGCAGCTAAATAGCTGGCGGATATTCGCAAATCAAATGTTTGTTAGGAAACTGAGTCAAATCAAATGCTCAAAATCAAACACGTTTCACTGCTTGTCAGCCATTTTGTCTCTATACACATAGAGCACATGCTCATAGCAATCAATTAGTGCCCTAACCATTTCCTCGGTCCAGAGGGCTGGTTGGCCCGTCATGGGGACTGAAAAAGGACTGTTACATTCAGGTACATCTACCTGTGAAGCACCAGTGAAATAACCTATTCTAGTTGACCGAGGGTTTTCTTCACCACTGGTGCACCTGGGCCACAGCCTCTCTTGAAAACTGTCATTCTCATGGCGCAACGTAACCCAGTGAAGCTGCCAGACGGTGGGGGTAAGCCATGCTGACCGGGAGGCTGATTTAGCCACAGGATGCCACATGAGGGGCTAAGCACTCTGCTCCGTCGGAGGGTTGAAATGGACAATACCCATCCTCTTGTCAGCTCGGAACCACAGCCTCCAATTCCCCGACTAGTAACTAGTACATACATATATACCTAGTACATATAAATAGTACATACAACTAGTATATACAGTGAGTGCATACAGCTAGTACATATAACTAATATATACAACTAGTACATATACCTAGTACACAAAAATATAACTAGTACATATTATTGGTACATACAACTAGTACAAACAACTAGTACATACAACTAGTATATACACACAACTACTACATTAAACTACTATATATTACTAGTACATATAATTAGTACTTATAACTAGTACATATAGATTCTACATACAAGTAGAACATACTACTAGTATATTCAACTAGTAAATACAACTAGTGTACATACAACTAGTTCATAAAGCTTTACACACAATTAGTATATATAACCAATATATACACATATAACTAGTACATATAACTAGAACATAAAACTAGTATATGCAACTAGTACATAGAACTATTACATATAACTATTACATACAAGTAGCACGTATAACTAGTTCATACAACTAATAACTAGAACATATAACTACTACATCCAACTACTACATACAACCAGTACCTACAACTAGTAAATATAACAAGTACTAGTACATACAACTAGTACATACAAGTACTACATACAATTAGCACATACAATTAGTACATACACCTAGTACATAGAACTAGTGCATTAAAGTGGTACTAACAACTAGTACATGGAACTAGTACCTACATTGTACCTACCATAACTAGGACTAGAACGTACAACAAGTACATACAGCTAACACATTCAACTAGTACTGGCAACTAGTACATACAACTGGTAAATGCAACTAATACATACAACTAGAAACTAGTACATACAACTTGTACATAGTATGAGAACATTAAACTAGTATATACAAATACTACATAAACAAGAAACTAATACATAGAACTAGTACATAGCTAGAACATACAACTAGTATATACATACAACTAGTACATACAATTAGTACACACAACTACTACATTCAACTACTACATACAACCGGTACCTACAACTAATAATATAACTAGTACTAGTACATACAACTAGTACATAGCTAGAACATACAACTAGTATATACATACAACTTGTACATACAATTAGTACATACAACTACTACATTCTACAACTGGTACCTACAACTAGTAAATATAACTAGTAGTAGTATATGCAACTAGTGCATACAACAAGTACATTAAAGTAGTACTAACAACTAGTACATACAACTAGTACCTACATAGTACCCACTATAACTAGTACTAGAATTTACAACAAGTACATACAACTAACACAGACAACTAGTACTGGCAACTAGTACATACAACTGGTACATACAACTGGTACATATAACTAGTACACACAACTACTACATATACCCAGTACATACACATACAACTAGTGCATAAAACAGTACATACACCTAGTACATACAAGGAGTACATACAAAACGTACATACAACTAGTACCTACAACTAGAACATACAACTAGAAACTAGTACATACAACTAGTGCATAGAATGAGTACATAATACTAGAACATACAACTTGTACATAACTAGTGCATACAACTTGTCCATAGTATGAGTACATAAAACTAGTATATACAACTACTACATAAACAAAAAACTAGTACATACAACTACTACCGAGCTAGTACATACAACTACTACATCCAACTACTACATACAACCAGTACCTACAACTAATAAATATAACTAGTACAAGTACATCCAACTAGTTCAGACAACTAGTACATACAATTAGCACATATAATTAGTACATACAACTAGTACGTTAAAGTAGTACCAAAAACTGGTACATACAATTAGTACCTACATAGTACCTACTATAACTAATACTAGAACCTACAACTAGTACATACAGCTAGCACATTCAACTAGTACAGGCACCTAGTACATACAACTAGTACATACAGCTAGTACATACAACTAGTACATATAATTAGTACACACACATATAACTAGTACATACAAATAGTAAATACAACTTGTACTTATAACTAGTACATACAACTAGTACATGCAACTAGTTCATACAACTAGTATCTAGTACATACAACTAGAACATACAACTAGTACATAGCTAGTGCATACAACTAGTATATACATACAAGTACTACACAGAACTTGTACATACAATTAGCACATACAACTACTACATACAAAAAGTACATACAACTAGCACCTACAACTAGTAAATATAACTAGTACTAGTACATACAACAAGTACATACAATTAGTGTTAGAAAAGTATTATATTTAAATATATATTTTAGTGAACAACAATAGGTAAAATGTGTTAAAAATAGTAATCATTAGACTGAGAGTCCTCCTACATTGATTGCAAGATCCATTGGTAACTCTGAGAGATTTGAAGGACGATGGTAGCTGGATTTGCTCCACGTAAACACATCACTGCAGATCTAATGAGGGAGAAACTTAGCTTGCATCTTAACCAGTTGAATGTGAGGTTGTATGGTTGTTGATATTTTTCAGCGATTAAAGAGGCTAGGCGATTGTAGGTGACTTTAGTTGCTGGGGCAATAGTACCTGAGGTTGACAATACAAGGGGGGTAAAAGTGCTGTGTTCAATTTCACGTATTCGTGCTTCATAGTTTCTGCATTTCTCATTTTCATGTTTCCCGTAGCAAGAGGTGAGGGACATACTGCTGTTTGATTTGGCAAGTGGGTTAAAGATGCGAACATCAAAGGATGTTGTTTCATGTTTGCTTTCCCAGAAGCCATTTGCCTTGATATCTAGGCGGGCTCCATCTTCAGTGATGGCAGATTTGGGTCCAATTTGCTCTCCTGATAGAGGTTGTAACATAGGCTCAATTCCTACACATGAGCAAACCTCAGCTATTAGATTTGCAGTCAGGTCTCTAATTTCGTTGTGGCGTATGGTAGGCAGGCCTCCACAGGGGCAGCTCATTGCGTGATCTATGGTGAACTTCTTTCTACATGTGCAGTAGGATGGCAACCTGGATGGCTGCCAGCCATATCGTAGACATAGGGCATCTCTAAAGGCTCCCTTACTTAGAGCAAAGCCATGTTCAAGGATTGGGAGGGTGTTTAGCCAGTTTGAGGCGCCCTTTTCTTTCAGAATATCAACTGAACGCTTCTGCTTTTCAGGTAGTGATTTGTGTATCTCGGATGCTATTTGGGACTGTTTCTCATGTTTCGCAGTAAGAGCTTCTCTTTTAGGATCCTTTTGTCTCTGTTGGATGTCTGCTGTGTATTGGTATTGTTGATAGAAAATTTGATTGGACAGGGGGGCAATGTTGCTTGTGCAGGCTTGAAACTGTTGCTTTGCTAAGTCAGCTGGGATTGTGACACTTAGTCCACCAAAGCGGATTGGCAGGGCTAAGAGCTTTCTCTCTGTGTCCGTAAAACTGCTCCTGTAGGTTATGGCTGGTAGAAATTTGCATCTTAGGCATTCTTCTAGTGGCTTCAGTGTTTTTGCTGGAACTGACATAGTTCTGATTAGATAGGTCCATTAACTTAGAGTTCCATGGGTGAAAGCAGAGTATGCAGCTTGTGGTTCAGTTCTTGCTATTTCCGTTAGCTGTAAAACTCTTCGATCCATTCATGAATTTTCTCTTTTACAAATTTTTCTTTGAACGAGTTTGTTCCAATTGCAGCGCCAAGATATCTTCTGCCTTCAGTCGTTATCTGAACATTTGTCTCAAGAAAGGTCACTTTGGCTAGTTGTAAATGTTCTTCCTTAACAATTAGCCAAGTTTTGTTGGGATTAGGGAAGTAGCCGTATCTGGGTCAAATTCTCTGTAGTTCATTCCATCAGGTTTTCAGGTTTTGTAACTGACCACTGGCAGTTGCATCGTCAGTATACCACACTTGTTTTGTCTTTTCTGAGGTCACCTTCAGCTGTTTTATGAGTGGTATTGTGGCCACAGCATAGATGGCCATACAATTAGAACATACAAGTATGACATATACCAGGTACATAAACATATAAATAGTACAAATAAATAGTACATACAACTAGTCCATACAACTAGTATGCATAAATAGTACATTCAACTAGTACAATTACACACAACTGGTACATACAACTAGTACATATAACTAGTACATACAACTAGTACATAAAACTAGTACATACACATATACCTGGAAAATATAAAGAGTACAAACAACAAGTACATAAAGCTAGTGCATACTACTAGTACATATAACTAGTACACACACATATAACTAGTACATACAAATAGTAAATACAACTAGTACATATAACTAGTACATACAACTAGTACGTACACCTAGTACATACAAATATAACAAGTACATAAAAGTAGTACATACAACTAGTACATAACACTAGTACGCATAAATAGTACATTCAACTAGTACAATTACACACAACTGGTACATACAACTAGTACATATAACTAGTACATACAACTAGTACATACAATTAGTACATAAACTTAGTTCACACAAACAAACAAGTAGTACATAGAACGAGTCCTTCCTTGTAAATAGAATAACTTGTATTAGAACCTACAACTAGTTCAAAAAACTAGTACAAACAACTAGTACATACAATTAGTCACTAGTACATACAACTAGTGCATACAACTAGTACATATAACTACTACATTCAGCTAGTACATACAAATAGTATCGAGTACATACAACTAATACATACAACTAATTCATTCAATAAGTACACACAAAAAGTACATACGACAATTTCATAGAACTATTACAAATTACTATTACATACAGCTAGTACATATAACTAGTGCATACACATAGTACGTAGGACATATCAAGAGTACATACAACTAGTATATACAGCTAGTACATTCATCTAGTATATACAACTGCCACATGAACAGGAAACTAGTACATCCAACTAGTACATAGCTAATACATACAACTAGTATCTACATACAACTAGTACATACAATTAGCACATACAATTAGCACATACAACTAGTACATACACTAGTACGATAAAGTAGTACTAAAAACTAGTATATACAACTAGTACCTACATAAACCTACTATAAGTAGTACTAGAACCTATAACTAGTACATACAGCTAGCACATACAACTAGTACAAGCAACTAGTACATGCAACTAGTACATACAACAAGTACATATAACTAGTACACAGAACTACTACATATAACAAGTATATACACATATAACTAGAACATAAAAATAGTACATACACCTAGTACATATAACTAGTACACACACATAAAACTACTACATACAAATAGTAAATACAACTGGTACATACGACCAGTACGTACAACTAGTACATCCAACTAGTACATACAACTAGTATCTAGTACATACAACTAGAACATACAACTAGTACATAGCTAGTACATACAATGAGTATATACGTACAACTAGTACACAGAACTTGTACAACAATTAGCACATACAACTACTACATACAGCTACTACATACAACTAGTCCCTACAACTAGTAAATATAGCCAGTTCTAGTACATACAACTAGTACATACAACTAGTACTTGCAACTAGTACATATAACTAGTACACAGAACTACTACATATAGCAAGTAAATACAAAAATAACTAGTACATAAAAATAGTAGATACACCTAGTACATAAAACTAGTACATACACATATACCTAGAAAATGAAAATAGCACATAGAACTAATATCTAGTACATACAACTAGAACATACAACTAGTATATACATACAACTAGTACAGAGAACTTGTACATACAATTAGCACATACAACTACTACATACAGTTACTACATACAACTGGTCCCTACAATCAGTAAATATAGCTAGTTCTAGTACATACAACTAGACTTGCAACTAGTACATATAACTAGTACACACACCTACTACATATAACAAATACATTAAAATATAACTAGTATACATAAATAGTACATACACGTGGTACATACAATTAGTACATAAAACTAGTACATACAACAAGTATATATATAAAATTAGTACATTTAACTAATACATACAACTGGTATATACATACAACTAGTACTTAAAATTAATAGATACAACTGGTTCATACAACTAGTAACTAGTACATATATATAACTAGTACATGTGACTAGTACATTCAACTAGTACATACAACTAGGTCATAAAACTAGTATATAAATAGTAAAAAGAACTAGTGCATACATCTTGAACATACAACTGGATCATATCTAGTATATAAAAGTACTACATACAACTAGTACATACAATTAGAACATACAACCAGCACATACAGCTAGTACATACAAGTAGTACATATACCTAGTACATACACATATAAATAGTACATATAAATAGTACGTACAACTAGTATATATAAGTAGTACAAATAACTAGTTCAAACACCAAGTACATACAAATGTAACGAGTACATATAAGTAGTACATACAACTAGTACATACAACAATTACACACAACTGGTACATACAACTAGTACATATAACTAGTACATATAACTACTCCATACAACTAGTGTCTAGTACTTAAAACTAGTACCTCCTTAGTACCTATTGTAACTAGGACTAGAACCTACATCTAGTATATACAATTAGTACATACAACTAGTACATACAACTAGTACATACAAATAGTACATACAACTAGTACATATAACTAGTACATACAACAATTACACACTACAAATACATTCAACTAGTATATATAACTACTACATTCGACTAATACATACAAATAGTATTGAGTACACACAACTAGTACATACAACTGGTACACACAAATAGTACATTCAACTAGTAAATATAACTAGTACATATCACCAGAACATAAAACTAGTACATATAAATAGTACATTCAACTAGTTCATAAAACTGGTTCATACAACTAGTACATGCAAAAAATATCTAGTACATACAACTAGAACCTACCTAGTACCTAGTTTATCTAGTACAAGAATAAACAACTGGTACATACACATAGTACATACAACTAGTACAAACAACTAGTACATACAACTAGTACATTCCAAAGAGTACACACAACTAGTACATACAATTAGTACATACAACTAGTACATTCAACTAGTCCGTACAACTAGGACTAACAACTAGGACATATAACTAGTACATACACCTACTACATATAACTAGTAAATACACATATACCTTGTATTTATAAATAGTACATACAATTACTACCTTCAGCTAGTGCATACAACTAGTACATACAACTATATAGAAACTAGTATTTACAAATATCTAACCGAACGAGTACATAATACTAGAACGTACAACTTGTATATTCAACTAGTTCATAGCTACTACATACAACTAGGAAAAACAACTAGGACATATAACTAGTACATACACCTACTTTATATAACTAGTACATACACATATACCTAGTAATTATAAATAGTATATACAACTAGTACATACAACTAGTTCATTAAACTAGTACATACAACTAGTACATACAACTAGTACCTTCCTAGCACCTAGTATAACTAGTACAAGAATCTACCACTAGTACATACAACTAGTAGATACAACTACAACATACAACCAGTACATAGCTAGTACATACAACTAGTATATGCATGCAACTAGTACATACAACTAGTACCTACAACTAGTAAATATAGCTAGTACTAGTCCATACAACTATTAGATATAACTAGGACCTGCCACTAGCACATATAACTAGTACACATATCTACAACATATAACTAATACATAAAAATATAACTAGTACATATAAATGTACATTCACATAGTACATACAAGTAGTTCATACAACTACTAGTACATCACAGGCGCCATATGACTGATCTGCGTGTGTTTACGTTTTTTTATAAACACTTTTAAGAGCAAGTTTCGTTCTAACAGAAACGATTAGCTACCTTAAACTGGTATACATCGAAGCGCTTATTTATCTATCAGCGAAATCTAAAATTTGAGCGAGATTGAACAACCAATGTCGAAGATATAACGTGTTGAAAAGGGCCGATTTTAAAACTCTCAGACACTATTCGCCTAGTCTAGGAAAAAGCTAGAACTACGTTCTATACTTCATTGAAAAGGTTACAGTGTGTGCTAACAAAATTAAGAAGTCCGTTTCGATTCGCCCATCCATTGAGAAGAAAACTGTGAAAATACACTTTTAATTGATTAGTAAATTCTATTTAATCTGTCATATCTTGGGAAATAAAGCTCAGACGCCAACGGACTTCTTAATTTTTACTAAATGACACTCACTGAATCCATTGAAACTGACTACATGACTATGAGGATCTTCTAACTTAAGCGCATAGGCAATTTTCCTTCACTTCTGCAATAGATGTCATTTCTCAACATTTAAATCATATTCATTAGCAAATAAGTATATTCATGGGATGATTTACACATTTGAAACACAAACGGTGAAATTTTATAGCCAGATGTTAATATTGTGCAAATCCTAAGTTGTGTAACTAGGATATTATATACATGTATACTAAACGTTGACACAAGTGATCGAGGATCGCCGTAAGGTGTTATTCACACTAAGTATCGCCAAATTTCGAAATTTCGTCTACAAGAGAGATGATTATGCCCCCCCAAAAAAAGCCAAGAGGGATATCAGTCAATAATCAGATAGCTCTGAAGTTCAACTGCGGCTTTGCAAGAGTTTGCTGCATACGAACTATTCGTTAACAAAAGGTAAGTAAAAAATAAGTAGTCCAGTAGTGAATCATGAAAAATCTAAGATACCATTTTCCTACATGCTATATGCCTATTCTGTAAAAAGAGCCTTTAGGGGAACTAAACCTAAAGAGAGCTTTAGATGAAGATACAGGAGTCTTTTCTTCCTTCTTTTCCCTTCTTTCATCTTCTTCTCCACTGGGTCAGACAGCTGTTTCTGGGAATTCCACCCTTCATCAGTGATCCTGGGAGTCTTTGTCTTTTTCTTTATCTTGATCTTCTGTGAATCCTTGGCTCTCTATGCTAAATCTAGGGGCCTTATATACACTATTTTGGCGCCAAAAGTTAAATAAGGTGTTATAGCTACTATGCAAAGAGCCCTGAAAAGCCGTTTTCACTTATATTAGACATTAATTGTATAATACAAAACGTACGAAGTGAGACGATTAAATAAAACATTATTAAGATACGAAGTGAGACGATTATAAGACAAGGATACGAAGCGAGACGATTATACACAATACGTAAATCAATTAAGCCAAAGGATGCCTGCTGTTTTAAGTCTATATCCTATAACCAATGTAACAATGGACGATTTTAAATAAATTAATAAACAAATAAATAATACAAAAATAGATTTAAAAAAATCTTTGTCTTGCATATTGACAACCTACAGAATAGATCAGATAGTTTAACAAATGATATTCATAGAAATTATCATAGACACATTCACAAAGACATAAAAAAGCAAATTCTCCAACAAATGATGAAGCCACTCCAACTCAGGAAACCACAAAATCAAGTATAGAAGACACTCAAACAGAACTTACCTACAAGCAAAAGATACGAAGTTTCAGAGATTTATTTAGGAACCCCAAATTTGGTCTAGACGATTGTATGTTTACAGACTATTACTCCCGTAAGTCCACTCCTTTTGACAAGTTACTTGAGAATATTCTAAAAGGTTTAAAAAGTGGCTGGAGATCATCTTAGGCTAGGGAGACTTATCTAGAAACTTTCCCCATAGTGATATGGGAGGCTCTAAGTGAATGTAACAAAATAAGACATTCCCTGAGCTACTGTGAGGCTTGTTGCATTGAATACCTGTCAGTACAAGAGGTTTTCCCACTTAAGCCTGTGTTCAATAGTTGCAAACCTAACACGGAACACAGAGAGACTACCATAAATAGTCTTGTAGATGGCAGAGGAGAGGAGACTAGTGGAAGAAGCACGAAAAGAAAAGGAAGAAAAGATACGAATGGAGCAGATAGAGGAGGAAGAGAAGGAGAAAAAACAAAAAGAAAAGGAAGAACAGGATAATCAGGCTCAGCTATTGAAAACACTAATAAGTAAGTCCTCAGAGAAATAAATAACAAAAAGGAACTCTACTACTAACTTAATACTTGCATGTCTATTACATAATATATTTTACATTACAACCTCTATTATACATCAAGTCCCAGTCAAGTCCATCTTTTGAATGTAATGGCTTTAAAAAAGCCTTTTTAATAAAAATAAAGGCCCTAAGCATCATATAAAAAACATATATATACCAAGTATAAGTATAGAAGTATAATAAACCAGATAAAATATCAGTGTAGTCCTTTTTCGGTAGTGGCTTTCAAAAAAGCCTTTTGATGATATCCAAATAACACATGCTATCAAAGACACGGAAAGCACTTTAAAACAACAATATAAAAATTGGCCAGAATACCTTTAATAGAATACACACAAACAATATGAAGGAACAGAATATACATTTCCTAAAGGCATTTACTAGAAGAAATATAAAAAAACGGCGTGAACTAAAACTATGAAGCCCTTAAAACAACAGCGTGTCAAAGTAAGAGCGAACTCACCGATTGAAGGGCTAAATTCTTCACTGGGTGGCGAGGCTTCTTATTCTTCGCTGGCGAGGCTTCTTCTTCTTCGCTGGCGAGGCTTCTTCTTCTTTGCTGGCGGGGCTTCTTCTTCGCTGGCGAGGCTTCTTCTTTGCTGGCTGGCGAGACTTCTTCTTGGCTGGCTGGCGAGGTTTCTTCATTGCTAGCTGGCGAGGCTTCTTCACTGACT